>CM062650.1:60680165-61880165 GCA_031772095.1 Zeugodacus tau | reverse complement strand
GAACAAAATTGATACTTTTGGTAGTTATTTTCCTCACTCTATTAATCACTTAAAGCAAATATGTACATCGTACATATGTATGTATGTAAGTTTGCAAATCCCTCACATATGGCAACTTGGTCATATTTAAATGAAATTAATGTGCTTGCATAACCCTAGGCGCTTTATTAACCAACAACACAAACTTTATCAGTATCTAAATGCACACAATTTAAAGTTTGTGCCGCTTAGCTGTGTTCCCGTACGCTCATCAGGCGTAGGTTTGTACTCGAGGCACTCAACTTTCCAATGGGCCAACTTCTGCTCATATGTGACCACAAAATTGATGTACATTTTGCAGGGGCTATTAGTTCGTGGTCATGGGAGTCATAACTGGGTTATGTTATGCATGTGTGTTTATATGTATTTAAACAGGGGAAAAAGATTAGCGTATACACTGGGGGCGGCAGAAACTAAAAGCAAGCATAAAAAATATATTTTTTCGAAAGCGTCGATTCAATATATGTATATAGAGGAGTCAAAAACAGAGTTACCATATGGAGTTGAGTGCAGTCTGGAGTTTAATATAAATTTTCATTTATTCATTTTCATAGTTTTGTTGTTTAAATTGCTTATTATATCTAGTGAGGATCGTGAGATCATAGACTAAACTTTCCTCATATGAATCCATCATCCACCATCTAATTAACACAAACAGCCTCAGACTTTGAGTTGGTCAATCACTGTAAATCTAGCAACCAACTAAACAAGTATATAATATTTAATATTACAACAACAATAATAACGAATATGTGGAAAAAGATATCTGAATATCAGTGTGTTAGCAGTCGAGAGATCTTAAAGATCTTTAACATCTCTTATGAATGGTTTTGGTTGATATGTGTTAGGCTTAAAATGCATTAGTTATCAAAAAACATCAAGCAGAGATCACAACTAGAGCCATGATTTACATAAGTACCTGTCGTCGACGGCCTAGCTCCAGGGTGTTCAAAAATATAATGCGTTGATCAGCGCCACAAAGATTTGAATGGTACTAATTGGCGCACTAGCCACCTTCGTCGGAAACGAGGCCTACCCAAAACATCAGCCGAACTTTGTATGTGACGCCTCGTTGCAATGCAACTCCACATTGTGCGTCCTAAAGGAAAATCTACCTACCTTTAGGTTTAAACTACAGCCACCACGAAACTCTCCGAAGGTCCAACTCATGAAGCAGCTTAGAAGAGTAGCTCTCTGGGTTCCTGTTCCCCAGTGGTACCAGTTTAAAGTCCATGTAAGGCCTTGTAACCGAAGCTTCTGCAAGTTGAGCCTCCATACAACCCTGCATTCGTGGACAAATTTAGTTAGAACAAATGGACAAATTCTTAGTGATAGGAAGAGATCCATTCAAGAAAAAAGTCATACAAAAACAAGAAAAAACGTTAACTTCGGCTGTACCGAAGCTAATATACCCTTCACAGGTGCATTTCTTTTAGAAACTATGTGTTTAAGCAAATCTAAAGACGTAAGAAAAAGTAAGTTAAAAAAAAAGAAAACATTTTACTAATTCTTTTTAGCCGGGTTGTTTGGTAGAAACATTAAGGTTATATAGTTAACCGATCTGAACAATTTCTTCGGAGATTAAATTATTTCTATAAACAATAACTCACACCAAATTTCGTGAAGATATCTAGTAAAATGCGGAAGTTTTCCATACAAGCCCTTGATTCCTATCGTTCAGTTTGTATGGCAGCTATATGATATAGTGGTCCGTTATCGGCAGTTTCGACAAATGAGCAGCTTCTAGAGAAAATAGCATCTGCAAAATTTCAAAACGATATCTTAAAAACTGAAGGACTAGTTCGTATATATACAGACGGACAGACAGACGGACATGGCTAAATCGACTCAGTTCAACATACTAAGCATTTATATATATACTTTATAGGGTCTCCGACGCTTCCTTCTGGGTGTTACAAACTTCGTGACAAACTTAATATACCCTGTTCAAGGTATAATATAATACCCATTTCCAGTTCAAGCCAAGAAAGTATATTATAGCACTCATAGACAATGGACTAAGTATCAGTTAAAAGCAAAGTCTAATCATCTATACGTGCATTTCAGTCGCCACTTCCGACAGGCTTACCTTACCGTGGGGTTCTGCACCCTTACTCGCAGGGTTGCTACCTTAAATACAGTAGATCCCTATGCTTCATGAGTATATACTTGCATACTAGAAAAATCAGAATAACTCGACAACTACATATTCTTATCAGATTCTATTCCACAATATTTAAATTAAATAAATGCAATGAGATGAAATGCACTCCTCTCTGCTATGCACCTTTATGTTCAAAAATACAATATAAAAAGTCATACCACAAACTAAGTGCAGCTAATAGCAACGCACACTTTTGCTAATAAAACCACGCCTCCCTCTCATACAAACACACAAAACCACATCATTATAGTTGTGCACCTCAAATAGTTTTACGCATTTTATCACCAACTCCGTGGGATAATAAATGAAATTTACATGGTCGCAATTGTCGTATTTATAGCTGCCGCCATGGTTAGGCGCTATTTGCGCTATTTTAATTACGACTTTGGCAAAGCTAAAGTTCAAAAGTTCCTACACATTGCATTGGTCCGGCAATAATTGTGGGAAAGTTGTAAATTGTTCGGTTTGTTCTGTTGGTCTGTTGGTTGGCTAGGTCACAGCATGTGGCTGCGGTTGAAATTAAAATTAGCACAAGCAGTAATAAGGGAGTGACTTTGAAGTCGAGCAGTTGAAGTTTTTAATTGGCACAGCAGCTCGGCTTCTGCAGCGCATAAAATGCGGGGAAAATGCCAATAAAAATTAGAAAGCGCATAAAATGCTATTTCCACTCAAGTTATTTCGTAAACGCTGCTATAAAATGTGTTTAGTGCTGCATTAAGTGTGTGCGCATGGACGTATACGCAACTTCACTGTTTCACTGCCCATCACCAGTGGTTACTCATCCGCCGTGGCGTTCATAAAATTGCGCATATTTTTCACGGGCGACCACCACCACTTTCAATTGCTTTAATGCCTTCTATTGTATTTTGCTTAGTGCCAGCGACACACACCCACACAGACGCCTTCACTGCCTTGACTGATGGCCGCCATCATCACTCATGTCTAACTATGTGCTCACTTTCTTGCTTGCTTTCATCGTGTTTTGTTGCATTTCCTACATTTTTCACAGTCATCTTGAGTTCTGTGTTGTTTGCATTTGCAATGCTTTAGCACATTGTAGTGCAGCATTTTTTATTATTATGCGTATTCTTTCCAGTTTTAAACTTGCAACAATGCTTGTATGCATGAAGTAGTGGGAATTTTTATCATTGTGTTGAGTGCAACTGTTTGCTAACGGCTTTTAAGATGATACATGACTGCTGTCTATTTAGCGGACATATTTAGTATAGTAGATATTTAAAAGGGGTATTACAATAGGTATGGTGAGGTCGTTTCAAATTTAGACCGAATAAAATATGTCAACAAGAAATTATATATAAATCGACAAAATATTTCGAAAAAATTTAGATCTGATTTTCTAGTGATCCTTCAAGGATCATATACATTAAGCTGATCCTTATAAAAATGGCAACTAGATTTCTCGGGTTTTTTTTTATACTCTCGCAACAAAAGTTGCTAAAGAGAGTATTATAGTTTTGTCCACATAACGGTTGTTTGTAAGTCCTAAAACTAAACGAGTTAGATATAGGGTTATATATACCAAAGTGATCAGGGTGACGAGTAAAGTTCAAATCCGGATGTCTGTCTGTCCGTCCGTCCGTCTGTCCGTCTGTCCGTCTGTCCGTCCGTGCAAGCTGTAACTTGAGTAAAAATTTAGATATCTTAATGAAACTTGGAACACGTGTTCCTTGGCACCATAAGAAGGTTAAGTTCGAAAATGGGCGCAATCGGACCACTGCCACGCCCACAAAATGGCGATAACCAAAAACACATAAAGAGCTATAACTAAGCCATAAATAAAGTTATGAAAATAAAATTTGGAACATAGGATCGCATTAGGGAGGGGCACATTTGAATGTAATTTTTTTGGAAAAGTGGGCGTGACCCCGCCCCCAAATAGGTTTTTTGTATATAACTCGCAAACCAATAAAGCTATATAAACCAAACTTTCTGAAGTCGTTTATTTTAGCCATTTCCTTATACAGTCCAAAAATGAAAGAAATCGGATAATAACCACGCCCACCTCCCATACAAAGGTTAGGTTAAAAATGACTAAAAGTACGTTAACTCACTAACGAGAAACGTCAGAAACACAAAATTTCACAGAAATGATAGCAGAAGGAAGCTGCATTCAGATCTTTTTACAAATTGGAAAATGGGCGTGGCATCGCCCACTTATGGGTTAAAAACCATATCTCAGGAACTACTCGACAGATTTCAATGAAATTCGGTATATAATATTTTATTGACACCCTGATGACATGTGTGGAAAATGGA
Source organism: Zeugodacus tau (assembly GCA_031772095.1). Lineage (NCBI taxonomy): Eukaryota > Metazoa > Arthropoda > Insecta > Diptera > Tephritidae > Zeugodacus > Zeugodacus tau. Next base: position 61,875,685 of record CM062650.1, on the reverse strand, counting down.
TGAAATCGGTTCACAACCACGACTACTTTCTTTATAACTCAATTTTGAATTCCATCTGAATCCTTCACTTTATAATATATACATTAGGAACCAATGATGATAGCGAAATAAAACTTTACACAAATACAGTGTATGATCAGTGGCATCACTTGTGAAAAAATTGTCGAAAACGGACTATAACTTTTCAAGACCCCATATATCGAACATGTTGAACTCAGCGCCTAAGGTTAAATTTTAACCGAAAATATGGGTAAATCTCTCAGCTAATTTAATGTAATTCAGAGGAAATTGTTTTCTTCCAATAGTGTGTCTCTGTTCCAAAAATTATTCAAATCGGGTCACAACATCTCCTAGCTCCCATATACATAATTATAGGTTTTTCAAAAATATAATCCCCTAGCTCCCATATACCTAATTATAGGTTTTTCAAAAATTCGTTAGGCTTTATTACGCATATATGTATTGGTTAATATGTGATATATCTTAGCAAAATTAAGTGAGCGTATAGTATTGGATATAGTGTCCCTTGCTGGTGAAATTGAATGAAATCGGTTTAGGAATTACCTCAGCCCTCATATCTATATATGACGATTTTCGTTATTCTATTAAACTTTATGTCGAATTTATGGGTAAATTTTGTGCGTTATCTTAATAAAATTTCTTCAATAAATTGCGAGAGTATAAAATGTTCGGTTACACCCGAACTTAGCCTTTCCTTACTTGTTGTAATTTATTTTCTATCAGTCTCACTTTCATATTTGGTAAAATTTGTTCCGATTACATGGGGTTGGAAAATAGTATTGAAAGTTTGTTTCTGTAGATTTTTGGACCACCTTAACATATGACTTGTCTCAACAATTATAGATTTTATATCTACATATATCAAAACCCATTTAAAAAAATTTGTTTGCCAAAACGACATAAAAATAAGAAAAAACGTTAACTTCGGCTGTACCGAAACTAATATACCCTTCACAGGTGCATTTCTTGTAGTAACTATGTGTTTAAGAAAATCTAAAGACGTAAGAAAAAATAAGTAAAAACAAGCATTTGATTTCGATCGTTCAGTTTGTATGGCAGCTATATGCTATAGTGAACCGATTTGAACAATTTTCTCGGAGATTAAATTATTTCTATGAAAAATAACTCACACCAAATTTCGTGAAGATATGTAGTAAAATGCGAAAATTTTCCATACAAGCCATTGATTCCGATCGTTCAGTTTGTATGGCAGCTATATGCTATAGTGGTCCGATATCGGCAGTTCCGACAAATGAGCAGCTTCTTAAAGAGAAAATAACATCTGCAAAATTTCAAAACGATATCTTAAAAACTGAAGGACTAGTTGGTATATATACAGACAGACAGACAGACAGACGGACATGGCTAAATCGACTCAGTTCAACATACTGATCATTTATATATATACTTTATAGGGCCTCCGACGCCTCCTTCTGGGTGTTACAAAATTCGTGACAAACTTAATATACCCTACTCAGGGTATCAAAAAATTTTGAGAGATGTACTGACTACCATCTATAGAGTATATTTCAAAAATAAATATATGTATTTCTTTAGCCCATCCTACGAATCCTTGAAATATCTTAGATTTTAGGCTGCTATATCGGCCATGCTTTGCATTGAAGTGTGAATATCACTCCTTGTCCAAACCAATACCGATCCATATACTTATTGCAATACCCTTTAAAGTTGCATGCAAGTTAAAAAAACCAAGCTATTACAGTTGCGCTTGCCTTTAGAATGATGCTTGATGTATGAATAATGCGGCATTGTGCCATTAGCTATGCCAATGATTTTGTTTTTTGTTAGCATAATGGGGCTAAGAACATTGCTGGAGATTTTATGAGCATCAATAGCATGGCATAGAATCTTAAATTAGAAATGAAAAACAACATGAGTGCTATTTGCCGAGCTTGTGCAGCAGTTTACTTTGTAGAAATCAATATAGAATTTTCTGAGTTTAAATTTAGCGAAAGCTTTTCAAGTTAATTTCGTTAATATTTTGTTCATAAATCAGTGACTACTTGAAGTTAATGAGCGATTTATGGCTAGGATCATTGAGTTTTCGTATCTTATAACTGTTTATTTGAATCTATATTCCTAGTGTAACTTTAAGCTTCTTAAAATGTTTCTAATTGGGATCCTGTGCAAACCTCTACAATATTATGTAGCGGGACCATAGTCGTTTTCGATTTGCCAATTCATTGCCGGTTACACTCTATCCTCTTCTCAACAAATTTTACATGAGAAAGCAATCAGAAAGTTCTTCAGTTCATCACAAAAGAGTACATTGAATATAATTTTTATACTCTCGCAACAAAGTTGCTAAAGAGAGTATAATAGTTTTGTCCACATAACGGTTGTTCGTAAGTCCTAAAACTAAACGAGTTAGATATAGGGTTATATATATCAAAATGATCAGGGTGACGAGACAAGTGAAAATCCGAATGTTTGTCTGGCCGTCCGTGCAACGGATAACTTGAGTAAAAATTGAGATATCTTAATGAAACTTGGAACACATGTTCCTTGGGACCGTGAGAGGGTTGCTTTCAAAAATCGGACCACTGCCACGCCCACAAAATGGCGAAAACCGAAAACACATAAAGTGTCATAACTAAGCCATAAATAAAGTTATAAAATTTGGAACAAAAGATCGCACTAGGAAGGGGCATATTTGAATGTATTTTTTTTGGGGAAGAGGACGTGGCCCCGCCCCAAAATCGGTTATTTGTATATATATCGCAAACCAACGAAGCTATATAAACCAAACTTTCTGCAGCCGGTTCTCTTACGTACCCCTCCACACACCATAAAAATAGTTGAAATCGGATAATAACCACGCCAAACTCCCATACAAAGGTTAGGTTGAAAATGACTAAAAGTGGGTTAACTCACTAACGAGAAACGTCAGAAACACCAAATTTTACATAAGAAATGGCAGAAGGAAGCTGCTGTCAGATTTTTTTACAAAATGGAAAATGTGCGTGGTATCGCCCACTTATGGGTCAAAAACCATATCTCAGGAACAACTCGAACCGATTCGAATGAAATTCGTAATATAATATTTTCTTGACACCCTGATGACACGTGTGGAAAATGGATGAAATCGGTTCACAACCACGACAACTTCCCATATGACTCAATTTTGAACTCCATCTTATTTCTTCACTTTATAATATATACAAAAGGAACCAATGAAGATACCGAAATAAAACTTTACCCAAAACTGTATATGATCTGTGGCATCACTTGTGAAAAAATTGTCGTAATCGGACTATAACTTTTCAAAGCCCCGAATATCGAATATGAAGAATTCAGTGCCCCCCAGTGTCCCTTGAAAATTTTGTATCATTAAAATATTAATAAAATTGCATTATAAATCTAGAACTCTACTTTCGAAGACACTATTACAATCCTCCATACAATTTAAGGCTCGCGTCAGTTGTAAACTTTTAGAAACTTGAACAATACTCCAAAAAGCAGGTACGAAAAAACTTAACTTCATATTTGGTATATTTTTTATGCGCGTTTATCCATTGTCTTTAAATTAAATTGCTGTAAAATCTAATCCAGTAGAGTAAAGTAGCCTAAGTCGACATAAACTTTTTGTAGATATTTGAATCTTTCGTAAAACTTTGATCACAACATTTACCTCTATTTTAATATCCTATATTTCATTAGAAGCCGTGGTGTAAAAACAGCATAAATACTCGAATGATCAGATAAGCTAAAATGTTAGCATTAACTAAAATCTACTCAAGCTTTTTTAAAATGTTGCCACTAATGTAATGCTATGTAAGCTTATATATATTGAAAAAATAAAAAAATCGTTTACACGTGCGTGTTTATAAGCAAAAAATAATTATTGGAATTTTATGCTTTATCACTTTTAGGTGTGAAAATACAAAATCACACATCAACTCATATGCATTGTTAGATAATATTATCAGGCAGGTCTGATTTAAAGTGAATTTTCGATGCTTTTGTAAAAAAATTATGCAATTACAAAATAAATTCCGAATAAAATTGGATTTATTGGTAAATGTTTTGGGTAGAAAATTAATTAAACAAAAAGCAGAGAAGCTTACATAGACATAATTAGATGAAAATATATTAAAGTATATAATGAAATAAATATGTGTAAGTGTGCTAGAGGTTTTTAATGTGACACTAATGACCTTTACTATGCATTTTAGTAATTAAATAATATTGAAATAATAATAATGCCTGCAAATTTTAATATTCAAATAATTACAATATTTATTAGTTTATTAATTAATTAAGAACATAATCAAATGATATCATTTTATTGTGAATGTGCCTTGCTGTGCCACAAATAGAATGAGTTTGAAATGAAATATTATTAAAGATTAAATATTAATTTGTACAAGGGTAGTTATAATTACAAAAATTCAAATATTCTGCAAATACATGTGTATACCTGGAAGTCAGTTGGTGGTACTAATACAGAAATATTTGTCAGAGACAATGATTATGTATAAAGTCAAAATCTCGCCCATTCCAACGTTCGCCTCTAAGTCTAGCACCCGTATATCTCTACGGTTTTAAAATGTATACAACTTATCTTTGAGGCCAATATGTTCTCCAACCTCTTTCATTTAATTTAATTTTCATTAAAATATTTTCATATCAGAGAAAAAGTAGGCTTAGACCTTACGAAAATAATTTCAATTACCAAATTGTTCGGAGTAGGAATTCATTGGGCTTAAAGAAATTTTATACCTTTAGCTTTTTTTCTAAAAAATCATATAAATAGTAGGGGTATGTTCAAAAAATAACGGGAATTTTCGTTTTTTTTATATTTAATCATTTGCCTACATTAATGTTATCGCCTTCAAAATAGTTCCGATTTGATATTATGCACTCATAGTCACAGTCACAAAAACTCTCAAATACGGTTTTTATACTCTTGAAAACCAAAATGGCGAAAACCAAAAACCTATAAAGTGACATAACTGAGCCATAAATAAAGTTATAAAAGTAAATTTTGGAATAAAGGATCGCACTAAGAAGGGGCATATTTGGATGCAATTTTTTTGGGTATATAACTCGCAAACCAATGTAGCTATATAAACCAAATTTTCTGCAGTCGGTACCTTACACCGAACACCATGAAAATAGCTGAAATTGGATAATAACCATGCCCACCTCCCATACAAAGGTTAGGTTGAAAATTACTAAAAGTGTGTTAACTCACTAACGAAAAAGGTCAGAAACACTAAATTTTACAGAAGTAATAGCAGAAGGAAGCTGCACTCAGATTTTTTTACAAAATGGAAAATGGGCGTAGCAGTAAGTAAATACTCGACAGATTTCAATGAAATTCGATATATAATATTTTCTTGACACCCTGTTAACAAGGATAAAAAGCGGGCGAAATCGGTTCACAACCACGACTACTTTCATTATAACTCAATTTTGAATTCCTTCTGATTGCTTCACTTTATAATGAATACATAAGGAACCAATGAAGATAGCGGGATAAAACTTTACACAAATGGTGCATATCATGTCTTACTTCACTTGTGAAAAAATTAAAATGTTCGGTTGCACCCGAACTTAGCCTTTCCTTACTTGTTTTGATAGCGTTTGGCTCTTTCGACGATTTCTCGTATGCTTGTAAAATGACGACTCTCTACGGATCTCTGTATTTTTGGAGATAGCAAAAAATCACATGCAGCCATAGCTGGCAAACAATTAAGCTCTCCCAATCTGCGAAATTTTAAATTCCCGTTATTTTTTAAATACACCTCGATATATGCTATCAATTCCCATAAGTCGTATGAACCCTTTAATAATCGGTGATATTAAATTAAAATTTAATTTCGCTTCATTTTATCCCCGTTCACTATGTGCTTAGCCTAATGTCGATCCATGTCTAGTGTTAAATAGTTACTACCATTGATGTCAGCCACTTTTGTGTATCCATTAACAGCATTCACACCATTTGGTTATGAGTGCCGGGTAATAAACCTAATTTTCCAGCTAACACACTGACACATAAACTGTGCAAACTATCGCTCCATGCGTATGCGAATGTATATGCGTATGTTGCAACGGCAATTTATTGCATTTTGCGCTGCAAACAAGCGGAAATCCAAGTCTATGATAAGTGGGCGCACAAGCGTATAAAACATAAATAGTATTTATATAATAATTTGTGGTCAACTCATTTGTAAATCTACCACACACTCGTATATCTATAATTCAAAAATGTTGAATGCAATTAATAAACTTTAATTACTATTTAAATAAATTAATAATTGTGTATGGTGTAAATAATTATGAGTATCTCAATAGATTTTTGTGGAATAGCATGATGTAGGAATGTATGTCAAAAATAATAATTGATTGTAAAGGGTGATTTTTTAAGAGCTTGATAACTTTTTTAAAAAAAAAAAACGCATAAAATTTGCAAAATCTCATCGGTTCTTTATTTGAAACGTTAGATTGGTTCATGACATTTACTTTTTGAAGATAATTTCATTTAAATGTTGACCGCGGCTGCGTCTTAGGTGGTCCATTCGGAAAGTCCAATTTTGGGCAACTTTTTCGAGCATTTCGGCCGGAATAGCCCGAATTTCTTCGGAAATGTTGTCTTCCAAAGCTGGAATAGTTGCTGGCTTATTTCTGTAGACTTTAGACTTGACGTAGCCCCACAAAAAATAGTCTAAAGGCGTTAAATCGCATGATCTTGGTGGCCAACTTACGGGTCCATTTCTTGAGATGAATTGTTCTCCGAAGTTTTCCCTCAAAATGGCCATAGAATCGCGAGCTGTGTGGCATGTAGCGCCATCTTGTTGAAACCACATGTCAACCAAGTTCAGTTCTTCCATTTTTGGCAACAAAAAGTTTGTTAGCATCGAACGATAGCGATCGCCATTCACCGTAACGTTGCGTCCAACAGCATCTTTGAAAAAATACGGTCCAATGATTCCACCAGCGTACAAACCACACCAAACAGTGCATTTTTCGGGATGCATGGGCAGTTCTTGAACGGCTTCTGGTTGCTCTTCACCCCAAATGCGGCAATTTTGCTTATTTACGTAGCCATTCAACCAGAAATGAGCCTCATCGCTGAACAAAATTTGTCGATAAAAAATTTTCGAACCGAACACTGATTTTGGTAATAAAATTCAATGATTTGCAAGCCTTGCTCGTTAGTAAGTCTATTCATGATGAAATGTCAAAGCATACTGAGCATCTTTCTCTTTGACACCATGTCTGAAATCCCACGTGATCTGTCAAATACTAATGCATGAAAATCCTAACCTCAAAAAAATCACCCGTTACTAGTTATCGATAGATGGCGCTGTAAACGAACTATTTACAAAACCCATATTTTGTGGTCCAATTTAATTTTGAAAATAAATTTGAGACAAACATTTTTTAAATTTTCCAAACTTCCTACTAAATTTAGGCACTTGAAGATCTGAAACCTCAATCAACGTTATATGGAATTTGAATTTGAAATTTTATAGCAAAAAACTGCTTCAGATATTTTTTTATCTAATTTGGCTTTTATAATATTATTTCCGCTGAGATAGCGATGCCCTCGTATAAATCACTGAATCGGCTTCGTGAAAAGAGAGTTCATATATATACATATTTACACATGTATTATGTATACCAATAAATCTGACACATGTCGCGGCCAAAAACAGTTTGAAATTAATAAATCAAATTTATTATCAAATGTAAAACAGGCAAAGCAAGCAGCACGCAAATGACAAATGGAAACGCGCACACGCACCAGTACACACATACGTGACATATACATAAATATGCATTTCATTTTACTAATTGTAGTTGAATATTCCACGCGAAATACACTCCAATTATACATACAAACAAATCTGTATACTCTATTACGGTGCTATAAAGCTAATCTTTTTAATGGACCACAATAGCGAACTGTGGAAAATTCAACTTTTGTTACTAAATACTCGCATAAAGAAACTAATGAACATGGTAGAAACTGTTATTTAAAATATTAATCCACAATAGCGTATAAAATACTGTTGATAAATGAGTATGTTGAATATTTATAAAATATTTGAAATTGTATAGCCTTGCAGCATATTGCTCATGGTAGAATGCGGTAAACGCGTTACGAATAATTACGGAAATTTAAAATTGTAAAATACGGTATATATAGTAGGTTTGCATGTGCAACGATTTAAAATTTTACAATGGTCGTGCCATCGCCCATTTTTATACTCTCGCAACAAAAGTTGCTAAAGAGAGTATAATAGTTTTGTTCAATTAACGGTTGTTTATAACACCCAAAACTAAACGAGTTAGATATAGGGTTATATATACCAAAGTGATCAGGGTGAAGAGTGGAGTTCAAATCCGGATGTCTGTCTGTCCGTCCGTCCGTCCGTCTGTGCAAGCTGTAACTTGAGTAAAAATTAAGATATCTTGATGAAACTTGGAACACTTGTTTCTTGGCACCATAGGAAGGTTGCTTTCGAAGATGAGCAAAATCGGACCACTGCCACGCCCACAAAATGGCGAAAACCGAAAACACATAAAGTGCCATAACTAAGCCATAAATAAAGCTATGGAAATAAAATTTGGTACAAAGGATTGTTCTAGGAAGGGGCATATTTGGATGTAATTTTTTTGGGAAAGTGGGCATGGCCCCGCCCCCTACTAAGTTTTTTGTACATATCTCGTAAACTACTAAAGCTATATCAACGAAATTCTCAGGAGTCGTTTTTTTCAGGCATTTCCTTATATAGTCCAAAAATGGAGGATATCGGATTATAACCACGCCCACCTCCCATACAAAGGTTATGTTGAAAACGACTTCAATTCAATAAGGGAAAACACCAGAAATCCTAAATTTCATTATAAAGAAGGTACAGAAGGCCTCCATCCAAATTGGTATACAAAATTTTAAATGGGTGTGGCTCCGCCCACTTATGGGTCAACAACCATATCTCCGAAACTACTCCACCAATATCAATGAAATTTGGTTTGTAATATTTTCCTTGCATCTCAGTGATATGTTGTGAAAATAGGCTATATCGGTTCACAGCCACGCCTACTTCCTATATACCAGAACTCCGAAGTCGATCTGAATCGTTTACTTTACAATACATAAAGTAAGCACTAGTGAAGATATCGGAACAGAACTTTGCATAAATACTGCATTTATAGTGTGGAAGCCCATTTTTAAAAATCGCCGAAATGGGACCATAGGTTTTTAAGGCCCCATATATAGAACATGAGAACCTCGGTGCTTCTAACCTAATATTGGGGTTTCCAACTTTCAATGGACTTTATACCATATATATGACGAATATGTGGGTCAAATTGTCTATTATATAATATTAAATAAATAAATTGCGAGAGTATAAAATGTTCGGTCACAACCGACTTGTTAAGTGAAAGTTCATAACTCAGCATATACGCCTACTCCTTTATAAGATACCAAGCTAAATAATATGTGATTAAAGGTAACCAGATAAAACTTAACAAAAATAGTTCCTTTAGGTTGTATCTGATCAAAAAGTGGTGGACATCGCGCCAAACTTTTTGAAACCACAGATATCGAATATGATAATAAATTTTTGTGTCCATGTTTGATTTTAAACCGAAAACATAGTCAATTTGAGAGATGTCTTGAGGAAATGAAGATTACTTATTTTTATTTGAGAAGAATTAGAGTGGGTTTAAAAATCAATAAATAGAAGCCACTATTTCCATCTTTATATCTTTATAGCTAATGCAATGGATTTCAAACTTCCCGGTGCCATTCTACTTCTATATATTGGTCTATGTATAAGATATTTTAACCACATTAAGTTAACAGTTTTCTTCAGATAAGTACATATTCGTATTGAAGTTTTGTGCTAAAAATGGGTTAAATCAAGTCATGAAGCAGTCCAGCCCCCATATACTATATACAGATTTTCTTTATTGTAGATGACTCTCTTGCCGAATGTATCGGTCCATGTGTGAATTCTCTTAATAAAAATGGGTATACATATTTTCTCGTGCAGATTTATGTTTAATACTAAAAGTATATGAAATCATTCCACACCTTTCTCTATCCACATTAAACCCAATATAGTGATTTTCGACTTGCCGGTTAACATCATACAATTTCTATTGATCAGCTTCTTAATGAAAAACGATTCACCGTTAAATTTAAATGAAATTTGTCCAGATCATATAAACATAATATCAAATTTTTCGACCCATTAACTTTGTTTATATTTATTCCTAATATATAGGTTCGCATGTAAGATATTTTAAAGGCCATATGTGAACACGTTATATTAGACCCACATACGACCTTGTTTAGTACTAAAAATTAAAGAAATTGGGTCATATGAGCTCTCTTAAATACCATACCACAAATATAAAAATTTAGTCATTCAGGTTGATGTAGAAATGTGTTGGTGAGTCTATAGATTTATACATGTTCTACTCATATACCCAAGATATTAAGTTCCACCGCATTAATTGAGTTAATATCACATATTATTTATGGATATATCCATTTTTCACATAAATCGATTTATATCTATGTGCATAAAGTATATGATGGAAATTCTTCATGCATTTAAAAATATTAATTTGTCAACCGTCATACATGTTGTTAACAGTTGACAGACAAATGTCCTCGAATAACCACAAATATTACAAGCATGCCTCCTTCGACCCGCATACTTTCCAGCTGTCAACACCCACATGTCTAGTGGCGCTCTTCTTGCGCTATTTGTGTTGTGAATTTCGAAAGCGTCGACGACACGCGAAAAACTTTTCATCTTCTCGCCTAGAGCGTCTTGAGTGTGCACAGACATAATTTTGTTGAAAATCATTTTCAGCTATGACATATTGACAACCGCGCAACGCCATAAGCTGACAGTGTGGAGTGGCCGGTGAGTGGAGAGTGTGGATGTAAGTGTGATATTGTCACTATATGTCTCTATTCATAAATGTTGTGATGTCCTTAAATATGACGATGGTGACATGTTATTCGCGTGTGTATAAGCATGGAGGTTGCACGGTTGTATGGTGTCTGTGTGTGTAATTGTGTAGGTGCACATGCGATTAACTGTTGATTGAGTTCAATGAATTTTGAAAAGAAATTATTAGTTGAGTCTGATTTTTGAAATTTAATTACATGTGTTCGACGCTGACAAGTGACGGCTTGAGTTGAATCTTCAACATATATCAATGTGAATATGTGTAATCCAGAAATAAATTAGTAATCATGTAATTTAGGTGAAGTCTATGAACGGTCAAAGTTCAGCTAGCTGCGAAACAAATCAAATTGACATATTTCACCAAACCCTTACTTGCCCTGACGTGACCAATAACCAAACCGCTCTTAGACTTTCACTCCCAAAATGTAACCAAACCACATGCCACGCCTCCAAATTATAAACATATCTCACCTAATCTACCTTACACTTCAAAATGTAAACAAATCCTACCCACGTGAACCCTCATAATCTAAAGAAACCTTTGCCGAGGTCATTGACCTTTGCTGAGGTCATTGATCTTTGACATAGGTTTGTTTACATTTTGGCTGAGGTCAGTAACTTTTGACAGGGGTTTGTTTACGTTTTGACTGAGGTCATTGACCTTTGGCAAGGGTTTGTTTACATTTTGGCTGAGATCAATGACCTTTGATTGACATTTACTTATTCGTTAAGTTTTTGAAAAGGTTTGATCGCGGTGGTGTCTCGTGGGATCCGGTTTGGTTACGTTTTGAGGTTTATTTACATCTTGAGTAGCGAAGGTGAGTGATGTTTTTTTTTACATTTTAAAGGTAAAGTTGGTTCAGAGGTCTGTTGACATTTGAGTGATCTCGAGGGGTCAGGTTTATTTATAATTTAGGAACCACGTGTGATCAGGTTTGTTTACGTTTTTATGGTTCTGGAGGCAAATTTTATTTATATTTTTGGGAGTATCAGATGGGAGCTGATGTGTGTACATTGTTTGAGAATTGGATGAGGAGAGATTTGTTTACATTTGGGTGGTCACATGAGTTTTGAGTGGCACATGTGTTTGTATTTTTTGGGTCAAGTGGTATCAGGATTGATTTCATTTTGAAGCATCATATGGAGTAGGCTTGGTTATATTTTGAGGGACGAGTGGACAGAGATTTGTTTACATTTTGGAGGCGGAAGTAGGATCAAGTTTGTTGACATTTTGTGGGTAAGGTTGGAAAAGGTTTGCTTACATGTTGACAGTCAGTTGGAGTGAGGTTTGTGTATATTGTGGGAGGACATATGTGATGGGTATATTTTCATTTGGAAGTTCACGCGAGGAAACTTTTTTAACCTTTAGAATTTCGTTCGTTTACACTTTGGGGGTTATGTGGGTTCAGTTTTATACAACTTTTATGGGGTCACGTGACAGTTTGGTTTCTCGTGTGTAGCGTTATAGCTTTAAATTTTGCTTAGTTATACAGTTTAGAGCAATTTGGTTAAAACTGTGCAACATGTTGCAAGTGCGTAAAAAGTATTTGTATTTGTAAAAAAAAGTTGAAATTAGATAGAAAATAATGCCAAATTAAATCAATAAATTAAATATGTGAAATGTCGCTGAAAAAATTAATTTGCATATCAAAAAAATAAATTCAACTTTTATACTCTAGAATGTAGACTACATGCACAGGCCGCACTTGCAATAACATATCGTTGCTCTACAAATATAAAAACTTTCACTTCCGCTACTCGTACTCAAACTGCCGGCAATATTCTACGCTGATAAGGGTATGCGAGACCTTTACTAACACTTTTTACCGTTACCCACTACTACCTGAGGTCTTGTTTAATGCAGAGTTGACAAGTAATTTCCTCATGCTTTAATGGATTATACAGCTGATAATTTAAACTTTTTCTAGGGTACAGAAGCTAACACTCTGCACATTCACACATATAATTGCATATGTGTGGTGTGATGTGTGGGTTCAACACAAGTTTTTGTGGCAAGCGAAAATGTGTTCCCAAAAGGAGCACAATTTCATTCATTCATACTCTAAGCGAAGTGGAGGCGATTATCCGCGCAGGCGCTCAGTATTTGAGTACAGTAGTTGGAGGGGAAATTGAGGGGGACAACAAGCGGCTATAGTGGGGACAGTTGGTCAGCTGTTTTCAAAAATGTGTTGTGTGTTTGTATTCGTTAGTGTGTTGAGAGTAGTGACGAGAACAGTTTTCTATGAGCGCCGCTTCGTATTTTGAGAGTGGTTTGTAGTGAGCAGAGCGAATGTCTTGGTAGCATTAAATTTATGGGAACAGTTGAAACGGTAACTGAGGAAATCTGTTGCAGGAAAGATGTAAGCAATTTTAATTAATAAGATGCGCTTAAGGTATTAAATTTGTGAAGAGATATACAATTTTTGGGTAAAAATTGAATTTAAAGCGCGGAAGAGTATACGAAAATTTAATTGTTGAACTTGTTTCTGGTATTTATAGATGTGAAGTTAGCTGCAAATGGCTCAAATTTGCTTGGAAAGTTTTCTTAGTAGTCTCTGGACACCTGTTGATAGCCTTGAACCTTACGCTTTGCTCTTCAAAATGATAATTTCGTGTTAGTCACGACTTTTGGTCAGAGCAAATACATTTCATTTAGCACAAGACATAATTGTGTTTCCTAAGCAACCGTGTCTTAATATTTATAGTGAACGAAAAGTGGAAAAATTTCTACTGTTGTCAAATCAACAGTCAATTTATACATATTTGGCTTTCACGTTACTATTGTCTTCGTTAACTAGAAATTGCAATTTTTTTCGTTGGTCTTTGAAACCTCAAGAACTTTAGAATGTTATCAAAATAGATCGCCGATTTGTTAAAGTTAGCTCAGCTTGTTAAAATTTGTCGCCAGAAGAGACCGAAGTTCTTCTGAACTGAAGATGATTTTATCTTTCAAAAATCATCAAAAAGTACTTGCTCTCAAGGTAATGTTTCGAAGCTGAGGTCAACACTAAAAGCATCGTTTTGATAAATTTTTGTATGTGTTCCTGTTGTCAGAATTCATTAGTTTTCTGGATTTTTTCGACAAGAAGAACTCGACCAGTTTGATATGGGCATTATATAGTAATTGCTTATCTTACACTTGTTTTGATCTAAAAGCAAATGTTCTACTCTGAAGACATATTTTTATAACATTATTAGAATTCTTCATAACAAATATAATCTATTTTCGAGGGAGATTCTGTGATTTCGACAAACTAAATACTCCTCCTCTCTCTTAATTGCGTCATTACTTCAGTATCATTCAGATTTCTATGTACTATGCTATACTACATACATATATACACACCATTAGCCCTTAGCCACCTGGGGCATCAATATTTCCACAATAATTGCAACAACAACGGTGTAGCTCATTCAATTTTGCTTCGTTGCTGCTTCTAACGAATAAGCATACTGAATTCATAATTAAATAATTGGCAAAGCTCATTCTTTCTTTTACTTTAGAGCCAAAAAAATATGAAATTTTGTTAGGTTTTCGTTAAAAGAAATGTATTTAAATGAAACAAAACCACATCAAAGCGCTAATCTGCATAAATTGCCTCCAAAGCCAATTACATGTGAGCGGCGCAGCGCAAATCTCCAAGCAGGAAGCAGAATGCGGGAATTTAAGAACATTTAAGTAATAAAATATTCGTTGACAGTGGCAATGCGCAAACTTTATTTGCCGCGCTCACCGCTTCCGGACATATGGCAACGTGTTGTACAAGTAATGTGATAAATACCGGCGAAGATGTAGTAATGTAGACAGGCAGGCACGTGGAAGAATACAATTTCAAATGAATATTTGTATTTATTATTTATATATTTAAGGTATATATATTGAAGTATAGGGTGTGTTTTTTTGGAGGTATGGAGTTTCAAAATAGAAAAAAATGTCAAACCAACTGTCAAATTAAAGACATTTGTTTGAGATTCCGACATATTTTGGACCAAGCAAAGGCTTACATCGGAACAATGTTTAAACATCTTGAAAAATTAATTCAGAAGCGCTTCTCTTCAACAATGTTAAAGTGTTAAATAGTTCCTGAAGTACGGAACCATACAACTCGTGAAAGCCTCGGACGGACCTTTGGTGTCTAAATTTTATAATGAAAAGGGTCCGTCATTGAGCTAGGTCATATGATATGCCTCCTTTAGAATATTATTCATAGGGTAGGGCATTCCAATAGTTTACGCTGATAAACCAGATAAGATGGGCCGGTTAGAAGCCTGAGTCTGACCAGTTCGACTCATTTTGGCTTGATAAGACGGGATATACTGGAAGAATTAAACTCGGACGGACATGATGATCTTCAAAATACGCAAAAATTGTGGTCATATGCTCGAAACTCTTTCAATTTAAATAAAAGTTGCCTACTACTAAGAAAAAGTCACCCTTTATATACGCCTATGCGGTTACCGCTTTTCTTCCGGTATTTGCACATTTAAAACGGAAGAGGAGAAAAGCTCAGTAGCACATATATACAATAAATAAATAAGCAACTAAATACATTTATACTTAGCACACATAGATCACATAGATTCCATGTATATAGTCCAGTGTGTGCATCTCTATGGCTTGTGGTAAGCGGATGAAAAAAGCTGGCATATTAAAAATAAACGAAGGGGACGCAAAACAAATTGAAAGAAAATAAAATAAAATTCTTTGAAAATCAAAAACATATATGTATATGTATAGCTCTATATACTATACTATATACATGGGCCACACCGCGTATGATCAACAGAGTCTAATTTGTGTTTTCTTTGCGCTGTGTGGTGACTTTGTGCGCGGCGCGCAATACGCGGCTATCGCACAGCAGTTGGTAAGTCGGTCACACGTACAACAACAATAGCAATGATGGAAGTCAGTTGCGTTTGTGTCAGATCTTCTGCGTTTGCCTGCTTCATTGCCTCTTTCCGTGAATTGAATATGGAACACCTTGGGAGTTGACTAATTGGAAACGGAAGCAAGTGTTTTTATACTCTCGCAACAAAGTTGCTAGCAACAAAGTTGCTACGAGAGTATTATAGTTTTGTCCACATAACGGTTGGTGTAAGTCCTAAAACTAAACGAGTTAGATATAGGGTTATATATATCAAAATGATCAGGGTGACGAGAAAAGTTTAAATCCGGATGTCTGTCTGTCCGTCCGTCCGTGCAAGCTGTAACTTGAGTAAAAATTGAGATATCTTAATGAAACTTGGAACACGTGTTCCTTGGCACCATAAGAAGGTTAAGTTCGAAAATCAGCAAAATCGGACCACTCCCACGCCCACAAAATGGCGAAAACCGAAAACACATAAAGTGCCATAACTAAGCCATAAATAAAGCTATGGAAATAAAATTTGGTATGAAGGATCGCACTATGAAGAGGCATATTTGGATGTAATTTTTTTGGGGAGGTGGGTGTGGCCCCGCCCCCAAATAGGTTTTTTGTATATATCTCGCAAACCAATAGAGCTATATAAACCATACTTTCTGCAGTCGTTTTTTTAGCCACTTCCTAATACAATCCAAAAATGAAAGAAATCGGATAATGACCACGCCCCCCTCCCATACGAAGGTTAGGTTGAAAATTACTAAAAGTGGGTTAGCTCACTAACCAAAAACGCCAGAAACACTAAATTTCACATAGGAAATGGCAGATAGAAGCTACACTCAGACTTTTGTACAAAATGGAAAATGGGCGTGGCGTCGCCCACTTATGGGTCAAAAACCATATCTCAGGAACTACTCGACCGATTTCAATGAAACTTGGTTTGAAATAGTTTCCTTACATCCCAATGATATGTTGTGAAACTAGGCCAAATCGCTTCGCAACCACGCCTACTTCCTATATACCAGAACTTTGAAGACTATCTGAATCGTTAACTTTACAATATATATAGTAAGCACTAGTGAAGATATCGATGCAGAACTTTGCATAAAGACTGCATTTATAGCGTGGCAGCCCCATTCTAAAAATAGCCGAAATCGGACCATAGGTTTTTAAGGCCCCATATATCGAACACGAGGACCTCGGTGCTTCTAACCTAATATTAGGGTTTCCAACTTTCAATGGACTTTATACAATATATGTAAATAAAGTTAAATAAATAAATTGCGAGAGTATAAAATGTTCGGTTACACCCGAACTTAGCCCTTCCTTACTTGTTTTTTATAAATTTTTTTTTCGAATAAGAATTACTAAAGAAACAAATTGAGAAACTCGCTTAAAAATTATAATTCTGCGCTATCATGATTTAAAATTTAATTTTATGATAAAGGCTCCGAAACTCGACTAACAGGAAATTTATGAGCAGTATGTATGATAGATCGTGTATGTAAAGAACACTGTTGGGTTATAGAGTCCAGTTATTTTTATACTCTCGCAACAAATGTTGCTAAAGAGAGTATTATAGTTTTGTTCACATAACGGTTGTTTGTAACACCCAAAACTAAACGAGTTATATATAGGGTTATATATACCAAAGTGATCAGGGTGAAGAGTGGAGTTCAAATCCGAATGTCTGTCTGTCTGTCCGTCCGTCCGTCCGTCCGTCCGTCTGTGCAAGCTGTAACTTGAGTAAAAATTAAGATATCTTGATGAAACTTGGCACACTTATTTCTTGGCACCATAGGAAGGTTGCTTTCGAAAATGAGCAAAATCGGACCACTGCCACGCCCACAAAATGGCGAAAACACATAAAGTGCCATAACTAAGCCATAAATAAAGCTATGGAAATAAAATTTGGTATGAAGGATCGTACTATGAAGGGGCATATTTGGATGTAATTTTTTTGGGGAGGTGGGCGTGGCCCCGCCCCCTACTAAGTTTTTTGTACATATCTCGCAAACCAATAGAGCTATATAAACCAAACTTTCTGCAGTCGTTTTTTTTAGCCACTTCCTAATACAGTCCAAAAATGAAAGAAATCGGATCATAACCACGCCCACCTCCCATACAAAAGTTAGGTTGAAAATTACTAAAAGTGGGTTAACTCGCTAAGGAAAAACGTCAGAAACACTAAATTTCACATAAGCAATGGCAGATGAAAGCTGCACTCAGATTTTTTTTACAAAATGGAAAATGGGCGTGGCGTCGCCCACTTATGGGTCAAAAACCATATCTCAGGAACTACTCGACCGATTTCAATGAAACTTGGTTTGTAATAGTTTCCATACATCCCAATGATATGTTGTAAAAATAGGCCAAATCGCTTCACAACCACGCCTACTTCCTATATACCAGAACTTTGAAGACGATCTGAATCGTTAACTTTACAATATATAAAGTAAGCACTAGTGAAGATATCGGTGCAGAACTTTGCACAAATACTATGTTTATAGTGTGGCAGCCCCATTCTAAAAATCGCCGAAATCGGACCATAGGTTTTCAAGGTCCCATATATCGAACACGAGGACCTCGGTGCTTCTAACCTAATATTATGGTTTCCAACTTTCAATGGACTTTATACAATATATATGACGAATATGTGGGTCAAATTGTGTATTATATAATATAAATAAAGTTAAATAAATAAATTGCGAGAGTATAAAATGTTCGGTTACACCCGAACTTAGCCCTTCCTTACTTGTTTACGATAAAATTATATATTTAGAGACAAGTGCTTCTAAACATAATTCTAGTTTAGATAAGGGGTAATGTGGGTTTTGTCGGGTAAAAAAAGGTCCATTTTCAATATTTTTTTAAATAAAAATATAATTAAATTAATTCAAACTTTTTCCTGTCTTATAGATACATATTTATAATAAAGAATAATTTCTGAAATTTTCAAAAAAAAAATTAAAACTCCTCCATTGTGATGTCATTTCCGGTGACCCCTCTGAAAAAAGGTGCGTTTGCGTTGTCAGCATAACTCCTGACAGGATCTTCCAAAATGAAAAAACAAAAATAAGTGTTTTAGTTAAGACCAAAAACTCGTGCTTGAACGAAGGAAAGACAAAAAAAGTGAAAATTGGAATTTTGGCAGTCATTTTTCCAAAAAAAAAAAAAAATCGGTCAAATTTGCACGACATTTTGTTTTTTTTTTAATAGTTGTAATTGAAAAAAAAATCTTCGTTCAAACATGAGTAAATTGTATCTCGAACACCTAGTCTTGAGATGTTGTAAGAATTAATACGCCAAAATCGATTTTTTGAACCCACGAAACGCATGAAACAAGAGGCGGAAGGGAAGAAATTAGTACATTTTTTTATCATATTTACTTAGGAACTTGCTGACTCCAAAGGAAACCCAAAATGCCAATATTATGATTCGGTTGCTTAGTAAAACTCATTGGATTAATATTTGTGGTTCTTAAAGCGAAATCAGCTCATTTAAGATGTCCAACGTAATCTATTGAAAATTTAAAACCAGTTGAGCAAGTCAAGAATATATAAGATGTGTTCAAAAAATAACGGGAATTTTCGTTTTTGGAAAAAATATTTATTCATTCGTCTATATTAATGTTGCCGCCTTCAAAATAGTGCCCATCCGAGGCAAAAAAGAAATGTAAGCCAAAGCTTCTTCCAATCATCGAAATCGCTGTTGCGCTTGAACAATTTTTCCAAACCATGGCTGAATAAGTGTTACTTTATCTCAGTAGAAACTGAGTGATATCGAGGCGGGAGTGTACCTACACAATATTGTACTCTGATATAATCTCATTGGACAATTTACGTCATATCTTATCATATTTTTGAACAACCTTACCCAGTCATTTAGCAAATAATATGGTGGCGATTGCATCTAAGTTCAATTTAAGCATATTTTGTCTACTTTTTTGAATAGAATCACATAGTCAAAAGTGAATATATAAATTTCAGATAATTTTGCGACAGAAAAGAAAGAAAAAGTTGGATATGAGAGAATCACAAGAGATGCTGCACAGAGTAATTATGCGGGTTCCCCATTCAAAGTGTGAGGTTACGCTTTCCACGAACAAGAACACATGCAGGTGCTGAGATTAAATTATAGAAAATGTCAAATGTGAAACTGCACACACACAAAAGCATAATAAAAATAACAAAAACAACAATAACTATTTATTAAACGAGTGAGTGAGCTGACAACAAGTAACAAAAGCGGTGTCCCCCTCACTTGGAAATACGGTCGCGTTAAGCAAAACGTTCTAAATTTCCAGCAAGTTTTTTTCCACCGCGTCACTGTCGCCGCTGAAACGCTTCGCTGCATTTTATAGCGCAAATTCTAATGATAATATAACAAAGAGTTCATTTTATTTGCTCTCTGCACCAGTTTTTATGGCAATGAAACAGCAAAAATAAAATTAGAAAATAAGGAGAAAAATGGCAATAGCTGAAGATGATGAAGAAAAAAGCGAAGAATCTCAATAAAAAATCAGTGCGAAGAATTTCGATAAAAAAGTAGAGCACAGGGGGCTGCATTTATGTGCTGTTTATGCTGATTTTTCGCATTTGTCTTCTTCTTCGCTGTGCTGTGTTTGCTGCTCAGCAGACATGCAGGAGCTTAGACGTGTGGCGCGTCGTGTCTCGCCGCCTCGCTTTGGTGCACTTGAACCGAAAATCAATCAGTGTGAAGTATACCCAAGGCGTGTGGCATAGATTTGCGAACATTCCGCACGCACCACAAGTGCACACACATTCAAGCGATAATGCCTCGATGAGTGTGTGGCAGCGTCGCAAGTGGCCGCCATGTCGTATGAGTACTAATAACTAATCATGTAAGTACCTACTTGGGCGAATCTAACAAAGGCATCGCACACGACTTTGTCGCCGTTGCAAGACATGCACACACACTCTCCTGCACTTGTGTCTAATATTATGTTGACTGGCTTTGGAATTCGTATTTAATAGCAATAACCTTGAACTTGCAAATTTGTAATTAATTATGAAGAGAATTAGTTGTGGGCATCATTAAGAGCCGCTCACCGGCACACCACCGCACCGACAAACTCATTAAATTTGGAGTGGCAGCCGAATACCGAGAAGTGCATGCTGTGAGTGTGACTATGAGTATGAGTGTATATGTGTGTGGCTTTGATAAATAAATTCGACTTAGAGTACAAGCGGGAATTTGTTGAATACATATTTAGAAATTAAGTAGTATACGTGTAATGAAGGAAAAAAGGTGAATAAACATGTTGCCAGATCTTTGTTTGTTTAGGTTAGCGTTAGTTAGGTTAAAGTCGTTCACAGTTGTGAGCGGTGGCGCAAATTATGTTGGAGACACATTAAGACAGTAGTGCCATTAGCAGCGTTTAATGTATTTATGCCATTAAGAGCTGCTCTTTTAGTGCGACAAATTGCATGTAAAGGTGAACTAACAATTTTTGGTGTTAAAGAGCGCTTAAAGTTATGTGAATGTATTTAAAATTGCATAGTACCAATCAAGCTATTCAATTTAAAAAAATCTCAAAACAAAGTCTTACAATACCATATGCAGTACCAAAAAAAAAAAGTCCTAAAACTAAACGAGTTAGATATAGGGTTATATATACCAAAGTGATCAGGGTGACGAGTAAAGTTCAAATCCGGATGTCTGTCTGTCCGTCCGTGCAAGCTGTAACTTGAGTAAAAATTGAGATATCTTAATGAAACTTGGAACACGTGTTCCTTGGCACCATAATTCGAAGATGGGCGGAATCGGACCACTGCCACGCACACAAAATGGCGATAACCAAAAACACATAAAGAGCTATAACTAAGCCATAAAAAAAGTTATGAAAATTTGTAAAGTTATTTTTAAAGTTATAAAATTTGGAACATAGGATCGCATTAGGGAGGGGCACATTTGAATGTAATTTTTTTTGGAAAAGTGGGCGTGACCCCGCCTCCAAATAGGTTTTTTGTATATATCTTGCAAACCAATAAAGCTATTTAAATCAAACTTTCTGCAGTCGTTTCTTTTAGCCGTTTCCTAATACAGTCCAAAAATGAAAGAAATCGGATAATAACCACGTCCACCTCCCACAAAGGTTAGGTTGAAAATGACTAAAAGTGGGTTAACTCACTAACGAAAAACGTCAAAAACACCAAATTTTACATAAGAAATGGCAGAAGGAAGCTGCACTGAGATTTTTTTTTACAAAAAGGAAAATGGGCGTGGCGTCGCCCACTTATGGGTCAAAAACCATACCTCAAGAACTACTCGACAGATTTCAATGAAATTCGGAATATAATATTTTCTTGAGACCCTGATGACACTGGTGGAATATGGTCGAAATCGGTTCATAACTACGCCTACTTCCTATATAACTCAATTTTGAATCCTTCTGATTTGTTCACTTTATAATGTATACATACATAATAAGTATAAGGAACCGATAAAGATAGCGAAATAAAACTTTACACAAATACTGTATTTGAGCTGTGACATCACTTGTGGAAAAATTGTCAAAATCGAACCATGACTTTTCAAGGCCCCTGATATCAAACATGAAGAACTCAGTGCCTAAGGGTAATTTTTCACCGAAAATATAGGTAAATCTCTAAATAAATTGCGAGAGTATAAAATGTTCGGTTGCACCCGAACTTAGCCTTTTCTTACTTGTTATCCCCAATTTTTATGTATTTATTATTTTAGTCATTTTATCGATTTGATTATATATTTTAATATTTTAAAAATGTTGTAACCCTTTTGTATTCTTGCTAGTTTGGAATAAAAGTCATTTAAATTATTTAAAATATTTTTTATTTTTAAAAAGAATTTAAAAGCTCCTTGCCTGCAATCCCTTGTAAATAAATCCCCAAAACCGAGACGTGTCTTTTATTTAAAACAACTTATAACTCAAACCAAAGTTCTTTGACCCACTCACTCAACTCAGTGACCGTGCGCGCACGAACATTAACTTGCCTTTCAACAACACAATAACAACAACACTTGTCACATGCAGCAACACATTCTAAACAAATAAGACATACATACAAATAAACATGTACTGCGGGTGTGTGTGTGTGTTGTGTGTTGGTAAGCACTAAGCGCAGCTGTTGACTGCTGCTTGTCTTCTGCCACTGACTTGTATGTAGTTGCCAGCTGGCCTTAATATTTCTATCGCTAGCTTTTGGTTTGTGCTTGTGATGTCCTTCGGCGGCGCTACTTTGCTTACACTTCTGCTTAGTATTCAGCGCCCTCTCTTCCACCTACCTGTGCATTCAACGAAATCGCTATAATAATTAGACGACGCGAACAGGTGTATACAATATTCCTTGCAGCGTCTTGCAAAGGTAGTGTATACACTTAATTGTTGTTGTTGTTTTTATTTATGTTTTTGTTTTTACTTTGTAAGTTGCTTGCTGAGCATGCATGCGGTGCTGGCTCAGCTACTCACACTGTGTTGTCCAAGGTGAAAGTGTCATATTCCACCACGCGCATCGCAGACACACACACGCATACACACTAGTTATACAGTTATTTACGCCGTCGTTGAATGTAAATTTCATTTTATTTGATTTTAATGTCATAGTTGAGCGCGGCCATTCTATCTGGCTGCCAGCCATCACTGACCTAAATGACTGCCGGTGTCGGTGTTGGTGATATGGGTGAAGGAGAACAGCTGTTAAATGGTATGGGGACGCGAGAAGAGTAGAGGCGCAGAGAGGTTGCTGGTTTATGCCTCAAGGTGGAATGTTAGCTATCAGCTGCTTTTATAGTTGTTAACAATAGTTTTGCGCAAGTTGTTTGTTGTTGTTGTTGTTATCTACTTAGAACCGTTATGCTATGCAGAATTCCACTACGGTATATTTATGTGTACATATCCTATGAGTACATCTACTACTTGCTGTTGGCAAGTGACAAGCAGGAATGCGGCACGAAGGTGAGTGAGCCTCAGGAAAATTAGATATGCGTAAGCGCGCCTCATTGCCGTTGTTGTCCGTGTTTTGCATTTCGCCTGTTTTTTTTTTGTTTTTTATTCTGCTTTATCGTTTTGTGCACGTGCATTCCGTGCGAGCGCCTGCGATAACAAGCTAGCTTATTTATATGCATTGAATTGTGTTACGCTACAAGTGCGAGTAAACATCCTCACACACACACACACCCCTCTCTCTATACATATATATTTGTATATATGTGTGGGTGTGCAATACTCATAGCAGTGCATAATATCTATGGCTTGTTAATAAAATTGCGTAAAAGACGGAAATGGTGTGCAATGCAATGAATTTTATTGCATAGCATTAGGCGCCGTGAGAGAATTTCCCAACAACTGCTCACAGAGCGTAGTTCAATAAACAGTTACGCATCGGTCGTCACCATTTGCATAACTCTACATCTTGCACTCTAATATTGAACAATATTTTTTTATTGTTTATAAGCTTTTGCACTGAAATGGAATTTATACACCATTTAAATTAAGGTGTTTGATGCGAATGAAAAATCGAATTTTATAGTTTCCTCAATCCTAGAAACCACATAAAATACTGAGATTGATTAAAGTTGAAAGAGAGCAATTTTACATAGTTTTAGTTATAGAATTAAGAGCTCAGTTCGAATGGATTTGATTATTTTGGTTATTTAAACTAAGATCACGTTATTTTTGGAATATTTAAATACCGATAAATGAAGCGTAGGACTGTTTAGTAAAAAATTATATTCTAAGGATACAAATATTGAACAAAGAGTTTGTGTGAAATTTTGTGTTTTAAACGAAATTTTTTGTGCCAAAAAACTGGAAATGTTGAAAAAAAAACATATGGTGATTCAACCATGTCGACAACTCAAGTTTACGATCGGTATAAATCGTTCAAAGAGGGTCATTTAAAAATCGCAACGCACACAAAAGGTTGACTTGTTCCTTATGACGCCGTAAACAAACTAAATGACAGATAGCAATAAAAATTGACAGAATAGTGGCTGACAGTTATGCCAACCTGGGAAAAAAATTGAAATATTCTCCGGGAAAATTTAAAATGAGAATTTTCGGGCACTTATTTGACGACGTCAAAATGACACCGAACAATACATATGTGTTAAATATTATTACTCATGAAAATTATTATTTCCAAGAATATTTTAAACCTCTAGGAAGTTGCAAAAATTTCATATTAAAATTCTAAGTAATAAGATCTTAAAGATATGCGCGACGCAATTGCTAAAAAATCAAACTTATAAAATTATATAATTACGAAAAAGAAGTGAAGAGAAGTTTGAGACTCAGAGTAACAATGTCTCAAATATTGTTTCGTGGATGCATCTGTTGCTCTTCGCATAATTTATAGTTATATAACTTGATATAATTTAATATAAAGTTTAAATTTAATATAACCAGAAGTACACCAAACTCATTCTGTCACTCGACAGAAGGGACTGTAGGAGTTTGGTGGGAATACTCACAGGCCACTGTCTGGTGGCGGCACATGCCTACAAAATGGGACTTACAGATCGAGATGACTGCAGGAAATGTCAAGAGCAAGGTGCAATAGAAACAATGTAGCATCTTCTGTGCACTTGCCCTGCATTGTCAAGGCAACGACTTCGCTACTTGGGGGCCTCACAATATGATAATCTGGAAGAGGTATAGAAAATGAAGCCACAAATGCTTTTAAAATTCGCGTCAAGCACTGGCATCCTAAAGGATGACTACTCGTCGTGGACAATGTGACGGCACTCCATCTGGTATCGCAAAGGACCTAAATAGGTCTATGTGCGGCGTATTGGCCTACCAGTTTAACCTAACCTAACTTAATATAAAGTTTCCAACGCCTTTAACGTTCTTTCCAGCTATGTCTCTCTCATTTCAATTCTGACGATTTCATAATTAACTGCTTACATATTGATAGCATGAATTCCTTATCTTAAAATTATGGATTATTCGGCGCACCCATTGTTTTTCACACTTTTTTTTTATTTGGCTTAGTAAAATATTAGCATCACGGAAATAAGCCCACTGTTTCTAAATACGAGGTGTGTTCAAAGAATAACGGTAAGTTTCGTTTTGGAAAAAATATTTATTTATTTTTCTACCAACGCTCCTTCAAATCGTCGAAACACTTCTCAAAATCAACTTTTGGGGTACCCTTGGGCTCTTTCAGCGATTTCTCGTTTGCTTGTAAATATTTTCTACTTGTATAAGGTTCTCTATTTTTTGGAAATAGGAAGAAGTTACAAGGAGCCATGTCTGATAAATATGGAGGCTGGAGCATCATTGCCGTATTGTTGTTAACCAAAAATTCACGAACAAGTAACGAAGTGTGAGTTTTTAACAAACCAAAATCGCCAGCTCATAAAAACACTTTTAATCTTAGCGGCTGCTACAGAGAAAGAAGACAATGAATACAGGTGACAATTTTATCTTAAGGGGTTACATGGGTTTCGTGGATTAAAAAAATCGATTTTTAGTTTTTTTCTACAACATTTCAAGAATATTGTCCTAAATTCGATCCGAATAATAGTTTCGGAGATACAGCCTTTGGGAGGTGTGCGCTCCAAGTCAAGTACTATTGTTACTCAAAACATTCAACGCGTTTTTCTCGGAACCGTGTTTTCAAAGTCGGTTGTCAAATTTTCTCGAAAACTACTCAACCGATCTTGATGAAATTTGAACTGGTGTTCGAGATACAATTAACTCGTACTTGAACGAAGGATTTTATTTTATTTTTTATTTCAATTACAACTATTTTAAAACAACAAAATGTCAAGAAAATTTGACCGAAATTTTTATTTTTTTGGAAAAATGTCTGCCAAAATTCCAATTTTCACTTTTTTTGTCTTTCCTTCGTTCAAGCATGAGATTATGGTCTTACTTAAAACACTTATTTTTGTTTTTCCATTTTGGTTGATCCTGTCTGAAGTTATGCTGACAACGCGGACGCACCTTTTTTCCGAGGGGTCACCGGAAATGACGTCGCAATGGAGCAGTTTTAATTTTTTTTTTGAAAATTTCATAAATTATTCTTTTAATATGTATCTATAAGACAGAAAAAAGTTTGAATTAAATAAATAAACAAAACCCATATATCAACATAATAGATATGAAAACATTTAGACATTTGGACTGTTGGACGATTGAAAAATTTAAAATTCCCGTTATTTTGTGAACACACCTGGTACAACATATCTATATTAACTCCAAAATAATAAAATTTGTCTTACACATCTCATCCAACGCATCGACCTGATGATATCAGTTTTAGCACCACAGAAGATAGTCATGAAATAAAGGATATTCCCAGTTCGAATTCTGAAGAACTCAGAATTTTCATAATTAAATTGAAAGGATCATTTAGCCTGCAGTACTAAGTGCAGCATTATCTCGAAATGCTCATAGGCTCCTTCCCGTTCGAAGGTCTATCGGATAACTTATTTTTTACTTATCAGTGTATCAATCTTTCAATTCTCTACATTTCGGCACTACAAACTGTTTGAAGAAGAGGCATTCAGTACAAGCATGGATGCTCTGCTTAAATCTGGTTGTCACACAAATTTCTTTCATCATATTCAACACCCTACCAAGAGATGCTAAGAGTTTGCCTAGCTACCGCAAGATTTACACATCACATTAAATTTCTATCATACCTGAAGTCTCTTACAGTCTGAGTCTGAATAACCGCACACACGATGTATGGCATGATGTTTTGCGCGAACAATCTGGTCTACAGCTATGCTTTTCACAAGCAAAAACTGAATTATACTCCATGCTCATATGCATATGTATAAGAGACTTAAGACAATTCTCTTGCACATTACCAACTCATTTCGCCATTAACGCGCTACTGTAATACTACTATTAGTAGTTCCTGCTTGTGGTGTGTTGCATAATTCCAGGCGCTGAAGCGTATCTTGATGGGACAACGCACATTTGCAATTTTAAATTGAACACAACACACTTTTTTGCAGCGACTGAGCGATGATAATACGACAATGGCAAATGGATTAGGAAGACAGGAAGAGTAACGGTTAAAAAGCACTACAAATAACAAACGAAAGGGAAATTGTAACAGAAAAAACCACAAATGCGCCGTTACATTAGTGGTAAAACATTGCGGGGGGATCGAGAGAGTGAGTGAATGAATGAGTGTGTGTGAAGCAAGCTGACGTGCCAGCAAACCCAAACAAAAGCGCAGTTAGACGGAGTGCCAAACAGAAAGACAGCAGTCACAAATACATACACAGTTATATGTATGTACAGACAGACAGACAAACAGACAGAGAGACCGAGGGACCGAGAGACCGAGAGACCGAGAGACCGAGAGACAACCAGCGTGTGGCACATGTGTGTGACCTGGCTGCAAGTGATGGCTGTGGCACTAAAGTGATGTGGCAAATGGCAACGTACAGTCTGTGGCGCTAATGCTCTTACCCGAGCGAGCGCACCACAAACACACGGACACCCACACACTCACCAACACTGTTGCAATGTCATAAAAAACGTGTTAAAGCCGCAATATCTCGTCTCATTTGTCACGACAACTTCCATTACCGCACACAAACACATGCACACATACACAATCCGCAATTGTTGCACAAACACATACACACACTCCGATATACATACATGCAAACAAATGTACATACATATATGCAAGCATGGCAATCATATACCGTTTTCATATAAACTTTAACACATTTGTCAGCTCACAACCGCACATTCATATTCAAATCGGACGTGTTGCCATCATTTTGTATAGAGATTCGCTACTCAAAAGCAAAAAAAAACGAAACTGACGCGCTGACAAATATTCGCTTCGCTTTAGAAATTAAATTCTGCCACTTTGACGCATTGAAGTGTTTAAGCCAGTTTACAAATGAGTTGCAATTTTTCTGTTGATTTTTGCTTGCTTTACATTTTTATTAAAATTTCTGATTGTTTTGTTGTTGTTGTTGCGGCTGGCTTTTGGCAGCTGTTTAGCTGTCTTTACCTGGCGGTGGATAAAATCAACGGCACTGAGCGGATAATTTGTGAGGTGAGATTTATTTATTGGTGGGAAAATGCATGATTTAGTTAACATATTGGTGGACAATGGAGGAATAATGGCAAATAAATTTAAAAAACTCAAATCTGTTTGTGAAAGTTATACAAAAACAAGTAAGGAAGGGCTAAGTTCGGGTGTAACCGAACATTTTATACTCTCGCAAATTATTTATTTAACTTTATTTATATTATGAGTATATAATTAATATTCGTCATATATATCGTATAAAGTCCATTGAAAGTTGGAAACCAGAATATTAGGTTAGAAGCACCGAGGTCCTCGTGTTCGATATATGGGCCTTAAAAACCTATGGTCCGAATTCGGCGATTTTTAGAATGGGGCTGCCACACTATAAACATAGTATTTGTGCAAAGTTCTGCACCGATATCTTCACTAGTGCTTACTTTATATATTGTAAAGTAACCGATTCAGATCGTCTTCAAAGTTCTGGTATATGGGAAGTAGGCGTGGTTGTGAAGCGATTTGGCCTATTTTCACAGCATATCATTGGGATGTAAGGAAACTATTACAAACCAAGTTTCATTGAAATCGGTCGAGTAGTTCCTGAGATATGGTTTTTGACCCATAAGTGGGCGACGCCACGCCCATTTTCCATTTTGTAAAAAAATCTGAGTGCAGCTTCCATCTGCCAATTCTTATGTGAAATTTAGTGTTTCTGACGTTATTCGTTGGTGAGTTAACCCACTTTTAGTACTTCTCAACCGAACCTTTGTATGGGAGGTGGGCGTGGTTATGATCCGATTTCTCTCATTTTTGGACTGTATTAAGAAGTGACTAAAAAAAAAGACTGCAGAAAGTTTGGTTTATATAGCTCTATTGGTTTCCGAGATATGTGCAAAAAACCTATTTGGGGGCAGGGCCACGCCCACCTCCCCAAAAAAATTACATCCAAATATGCCCCTTCATAGTGTGATCCTTTATACCAAATTTTATTTCCATAGCTTTATTTATGGCTTAGTTATGGCACTTTATGTGTTTTCGGTTTTCGCCATTTTGTGGGCGTGGCAGTGGTCCGATTTTGCTCATTTTCGAAAGCAACCTTCCTATGGTGCCAAGAAATAAGTGTTCCAAGTTTCATTAAGATATCTTCATTTTTACTCAAGTTACAGCTTGCACAGACGGACGGACGGACGGACGGACATTCGGATTTGAACTCCACTCTTCACCCTGATCACTTTGGTATATATAACCCTATATCTAACTCGTTTAGTTTTGGGTGTTACAAACAACCGTTATGTGAACAAAACTATAATACTCTCTTAGCAACTTTGTTGCTAGCAACTTTGTTGCGAGAGTATAATAATAATATACATATAAGCAATGAATATGCATTAAATGGAGCGGCAACTTGTTGAAGGCTTAGCAGCTTAAATTTAGTATTTTTAAATGTTTGATGCAATAATCGCATGGCTTATAATAAAGAAAATTTTGCCACCAGTTTGAAAATGTTTAACCAAAAATAAATATTACAATAAGGGTATTAAGCTTAATAGGTTTTAGAAGGCTTATGGTTAAAAATAAGTTTTAAGTGTTGCCACATTATTAAAATTTTTAATATAATAAAATAGGTAAGATAAACGAGTTGTTAAGATATGGGCATCCAACCAATGAGTAAGACAGAACATATTTTAGCAAGGGTTGCCAATTATTTAAAATTGTTTATTCAATTTTACTTTTTGACTCAATTAAAATTACTTCACAAAATTAAAATAAATATTTTCAATGACAAAGACACACTAATGTTAGTGTTTAATTAAATTAAATACCACAAAAGTTATGAAATATCAACTAAATTTATAATAAAAATATTTTAATTAATTTTAATCTCAATGATTTGTATGATATTATATTCAGGGAACTCTTTAAAAAAGTCGCAGTGAGCATTTTCACGGAATGGATCGAAGCTTAGTGAGAAGGTGGGAGGGGGTGTCTTCTGTCGGAAGCTCACAATCTGTACTAGCATTAAAATACTAGACCACTGCTGTGTCTTTCAAGCAGAAAGGGCTGCCATCAAGGTAGCTGCACACACAGAGCTCCGTAGTGTGGCCTCCTTCAGAAGGGTATGCATTCACTCCGACATCAGAGCGGCAATACTAGTATTGTAATCGATGACAGTACGCTCCCGACTAGTTAAGCATTGTCTAACTTCCGTATCAATAGGTTCTAGCTACTTCGATATACGACTTGTGTGGGTACTCGGTCACCGGACAATCGTTGAATAATCTAATGCAGACAAGCTTGCAGGAGGGAATGTATCCTAGAATGGGAACGGGTTGGCAGTCCAAGATCCACTGGCGCACGAACACTGGACATACAGACATCGCATGAGCTCGCTAAACGGTGGACCAGCACCTGTGCAGTTGGGAGGTCCCTTTGGCCCGCAGCTCCTTCGAACTGCTTTCAATAGGCAAGGTCCATCTCAGCGCAATCATAGGACCTTTTACCTCGACGACGAGATGGAGGCGCAATCATAGGTGAGTTTACTGGATAGTGTCCGATAAGTACACATGTCATAAGACTAGGGATCCTGACAGATATAAGTCATCAAAGCTGTGTGGAGTAAGGTGAGGCCTCCAAGCGCTAGGTCTAAGTATATTTGAGTGTGTGAGGTTCTGACCCATTAGGTGCTTTTTTGTATCACAAAGCGCAACGTTCAAAACTGTACAAATGAGATCTTACCGCATATGCAGAGAACTGCCAACTTATATAAGAATTATCAATAGCATTGGTTACCAACTTTATCTGAGCTATGCTACAGTCATCTAACTATAACATATGGTATATGAATACAGACCGCTTATCCCTTCCCTACTTAGCTACGAATCATCATCAAATCGTTTTCAGATTATATGTAAAACAAAGCCAGAGATCCCTGAGGGGATAGCCTTAAATATGAATTAATCCATGAATTATTGAAAAGGCTAAACAACTAAATTATATATAATCATACCAATCGTTCATTACCAAATAATATTTACATTAAAGACCATGATTTAGTATCTTAATCAGCTACAGGTCTAAAAAAATAAAAACAATTATGAATTTCACCAGCGATGGAAGAAGTAGAACACAGAGCGAGAACACAAACTGCCACGATTAAATAAACGAATAAATCTTCATTAATTATCGCGATTATTTATTTCCACCCAGATTGCCACGTGACCTCAAATTTGGTTCAACCTTCAAAATTCGAAATTTACAAATCTGCCTTAAACTTTGACAAATTGTACAAATTTGTTGGAAATTATTTAATAAAACTGTCACTGGCGCGCACTTTAGCCTGCAGCGCGAGCACTCACTGTGCTGTAAGTAAGTAAGTATTTGTAGTCTATAGTGTTCGAGGAGATTTACATAAATATTCACTTATCCAACATGCCGAATAAATGTACAGCTATTTAAATGTGGACCCATCTACAAATACACAAACACACACACACAAACATAACGGTGTTTGCTTGTTATGCGCAAACAAAGTCAGACACATTGAAGGTTTTTGTGGCCAAATAAAATTGTGACTTGTGGCCGCCACAGCAAATCAAGTGCTCAAAAAGCGAGAAATTATGTTTGCGCACAACAAAGGTAAACAGCAACAGCTCGCAGGTTTTACAACGAATTGAACGCGCGCACATAAATAAAGTGCAAACACACCGAACTCGAGAACTCGGCGAAACTAGAAGGCGGCGGTGTTGGCTGTTTGTGTGGACTCTGTGCGTCATTGGAAAGTGTTTTGGAGAGTTTTAGAAATTATTTTAGAAAACAATAATTTAAGACACGATCCTACTTTGATAGATTTTAATAGATAGGACATGGTTCTGGGACTAAGATTAGATTATATCGATATATCATGGCGACCATAGCTCTCGATATTCTTAATCCCGCACAGGCTCTCTCAAACCAATGAAGGATTAATATTACAATTTATTGTAACCCGAAATTGAGCATATACTTCCCATGTCAAATAACTACCGAATAACGAAATTCCCACCTTATACATAACTCCCCTATGGAGATTGTATAAATGTCTAATAAAAACAATTTATGAGTTGGATACGTCCAGGTTTTCACGAACTTCAAATAAACATTCTCAAAGACGACATCAACATAAAACCATAATAAAGACTTATGGCTTCGGGAACTAAGTTATGGGACCCTCTTGAAACCATATTGTCCTTATAATACGAAACGAAACGAAGTTGGAATTCTCTTTACTGACCATTAAGGCACTAAAATCAATTAACTCAGGTATGATAACAAGATGGACCATAGTCCAACATGTTATCCCCTCTAACGAATAGCAAGGAACTATGAACTACATTGTGTCATCGAATTTATTCGAAAAGAAATGGTAAATCCAATAAGTTTTTCTCGTAGGAAATAAGGAAACGGTTCACTGAGAATCGAACTTCGTAGCCCGAAGGCTGTAGGGAAGCAAATACAACCCACAAAATTACTTTATTGGGCTTTGAAATGGTAGGAACGTGTATAGGAACTTCAAAAAAGATAGAGCGAGATTCTTAAAATAAATTGTCAACCTGCTCATTAAACATGCGACCGACTGACTCTCAAGTGTTTAGATCTAAGCAATATGCGGTTGAACCTAAATTGATGAAACAATTTATAAGAATTTTCTAGAGATTTTAGAGAATTTGAGTCTGACCAACTAATTCGTGAATCTAAGAACGTGTTTTATCTTCAGTAATTTCCTTTCTTTAAAGCATAGATAAACTATATTCCCATATTTTGACAGAAGTCAAAACTTCAGTATTCGCTTAAGCTGACTAACAGGCTATAAAGAACAATATACCTTCCTTCGACCCTTATTGTGCGCTTGCACTAAAGTGTTTTGCAACAATTTCACTAAAGACTCCGCAGTCAACTGAAATATAAATTCACCATAAATCAGTGAGGCTGTCAAAATTTTAGAGAAATTAAATATTTTATGTGCCTGCGCAACAATGAGTGCAGAAATAATGCCAAACCACAAACAATAAACAATAAAGTAAGGCGAAAGTTTGCGAAAATAACGATGACTCTTGTGCCAAGTTTTTCATTTGTATATGTGTGCAAGTCTTTATTGGTAGCTTTACCTAGAAATGTCAGACATACCTAAACTTGTAGTACGCACAAACTCGAAAGTGGTCGCCTTGCGGGCTGCACTCAATGAGCGAAAGTTGAACTGGTGTCTACATGTATGTGTGCAGCGGCTAATTGCAGCGCAAAAATATGACTTAAAGACACTAAGTTAGCTTAGTGGCGACAAGAGCTTTGTCAAAGTCAACCGAAATAGCTGTTGGCCAATTTTAACACGTCCTCGCCAAAGTGCCAAGTGCTGAGGCAGTGTTCAACGGTGTTTGAGGCATACTTTTGGCAGCCGACAGTTTACTACAAAAGGCCTATTTTCTACATGTGTTACATTGTAGGCTGTTAAGTTAGTTAGTTCTATTAGGGTGCACTTTAGATGGAGGCTTCTAAAAGTACTTCGCTGACTATTTTTTTTCTGGTTTAATTCGAATGGTCGGTTTTGTGAGTGTCACTTATCTCGATGACAATTTTCATGCTGGTCTCAGATCGATTCAATGGTTCTACATATTTCCAGACTCGTTGAAGTTTCTCGAACTCAACATGTTATTTCTCGTTGCTTGTGGGCTCGGATTTTTCTTATTGTTGGGTCAAAATAATTTGTCCACTGGACTCTTAGAATTTTTTTTTTTTCAAATTCGACATATTGTCGAAGGAAGCTATATTTTGCTTAACTTGTCCAATCCCTTCATTTTTTTTTGGTCTCCAATTGTCATATTCGAGGATTCTTTTATAGTGATTCCACCATTTAATCCATGATTTCCTCTTCTAATAAATTCATATTTTTCTCATTTCCGATTTCTTTTAGGTTCAGTATTTGTTCTTAGAAAGGAAGTTGGAAAAAGTTTGTTTGACTAGCATTGACCTCCTTTCATACTGCACTGTTTATTTACCGTTATACATAACTGGCATTCTCTTCGTTCGTCTTAACTTTTTCGATTTTAAAACATTTTTGTATTCTCTTGTCTGCCAATTTCGAAACTAGTACACAGTATTTACTTTCATTTTTTGGGTTCCTTATACATATGTACTTCTACAAGTGCATTTACGAGTATGTTGCAAGTTTAGTTGCATTTCTGTTTATTTCCCTCGCCTTTGGCGCTTTCACTTTTTATGCTGGCACTTTTATTAGCCCTGTTGCCTCTGCTGCGCAGCTGTGCTGTGACTTTCGTCGTTAACTTTTCTACTTAAAAACTATAAATACACATACCTAAAAAACCAGCATATGTTTTGTTTTTGTACAGATATATTTTTTTTGTATTTGTGCATTCCTTTTCCAGGGGCTGTCACTTATTTTCATATGCTTTTTATGCGCTTCACACACTTTTCATTTGAACTTTTAATGATTTTCTCCTACTGTTTTTTATGTGCTGTCTCAGTTTATATTTAGTATTTGGTATGAGAATATGAGAAAAATGGTCGCGCCATCAGTGGCATTCTAAATTTACACAGATACGGTAAAACTGTTGAGAGTAGAGAACACAATATGAAGAGAGAGAGATGAAATGTGTACTGAGTAAGAGAGATATTGGAAGGAGCGCGTTCTGAGAACCCCCTAGTTTGTTTTTCTTAGTCCCCTCTTGATTTACTCCAGAATTTTGGATACTATCTTGGTAATAAGTCTGGAAAGTTTCCCTAAAAACCCCAGTCCAGATCCTCGCTTCACAAACAATGGGAATGTGTTAAGCAGTTGTATAAACTATTCTGATCATGATTTCTGAGTATATGTAAATAATCCAAATCCGCAACAAGTTTATTGAAGATCTTTCATTTGTTATTACACCATTGTGAGCTCTGCCAGATCGACGAAGTAAGTAATGAGATATATGTCTTGACGAAGTGAGATATATGAGATCGAAACGTTTGATGTCGCTTTTGGGATTAACTAAGTGTTCCAAGATTTCGGAACTGGGTTTGAAGTAAAAGAGTTGTAATAGATACTGCAGATAAATGGCAATTTAAAACCAGTACGTCCAACGAGCTTCTAGTAGACATGTGATCTAAAGACACGATCATCGGCTGATATAGTACAAATACAAAAATATTCTTTTTGTCATTATCGGTCTTTGATCGATCGATCTATACACCGTATGCGATATATATTCACAGTACAGATATTTTCCTCAGATCAAGTTGGTAGGTAGAAGGATAATATATTTAGTTTTGAGGTAGAGGACTAGGTGTTCTACAGATTGGGAGAAGTAATGCAAAGATAAGTCCGTTTCGAATGAAACTCTTGCCTCTAATACACGACAAAGAAGAGAAAATAAGTAAGATATAGTGAGTTCAACATCCCAGAAAAATCAGATGTTACCTAACACTAAGTAAATCGACTGAACCATATCCGATAAGAACTAAGGCGAGGTTCTTAACTCCGTATAAGTCACATAAGCACTTTCTATTTTAACACTTTCTGCGGTATGTCAGTCCAAGAAATGAAAAACACTTTTTTGACTCTTGTGACTGAATAGAAACCACGTTCTCCTGGTTACCTAAACACAATACCGATTTACGAAAAATATGCACCATCAAATATATATGTGATGTCATAAATTATTACCACACCACCTGTATATAGTATACCACAAAATGACTACACGAGATCACACATATTACCATATTTCCAAGTGTTTTCTCTTTCTAGTTTTTTAGTGCAGCTGCAGCTTTGGTAAGAGTTCAAGTTCTCACATTTTTATTATTATTATTGTATAGATTTTTTATGCGTTTCATGTTGTTGTTAGCTTTTGTTGGTCGTCACTTTTAGTGCAGTTGTTAACAGTTGTTTGCCTTCGCGCCACGTCAGTTAGTCACTGAATTCGCGGCGCGCATACAGTTTCCGTCGCCTGCCGCCGCCTGCAGCCGCACTGCCTGACTTCCTGCCTGTCATGTGAGCGGCTATAGAATTCGCTTTAAGTGCAGCATCGCCATCCTTGGGTCTTTGTCTGCGTTGCGCGGGAAGCCAAAAAATCGTAGTGTGACACTTTCATTTCGTTAGTTTCATATATGTTGGTTTGGTAGTGTTCGAAGGATGTACATACGTGTGGGAGGGAGAGGGGCTGTGTAAGTGCTGGTGAATTTGTGAAAGCCAAAGTGAAAATTTTCATTGTGCATATCTCCGACTTTGCATATGTGTAAATATTTGAGCGCAAATTTAATAATGACATCCTTGTGCAAACCATGCTTTATTTCGTCATCATTCGCAACGCTTAACAATTTTCTTGAATGAAATTGCTTAAAGCTTTTGAATCAAATAGGATTTTTGATGATATGAATACCTATGGAAATTTTTGGAGAATTTATTTATTTTATGCGGGAAGTTTAGAGATACTCATCAACACCAATACTTAAATAGGCGTGTCGCTCTCTTGAAAGTGATAAAAGGAGCTTACAAAGGTCTAAGTTAACATGAAAAAAATTCTCCTCAATCAGCCTCCAACCGAAATGGAGACTTTTTAATAAACCTAACAACTTAAGATGATATATTAGATATACCTATAAGAGATATCGTTGAAGCATTAGCGTTACCCAATTATTAGAACCCTTTATTTTCTGATAGCATCAACACCAATTCCAAATCAGTGTAAAAACTTGTCCGATAGGGCTCCTTTTCTTAGTCTAGAGTTTTTTCTAAATCACTAGTCAAGAGTATTTTGGAACATCTTATAAGTTAAAAAAAATAATTAAGTAACTCTATGTTAACTTAACTTGACTTAGCATAAACTCTCCGTACTACATTTATATACATATAATTAACTAAATTATCTCTGGAAATTCTAACGGAACTCAACTTAACTTACTTTAACTTGACTTAACTCACTTTAACTTAACTCAACATAACACAAAATAAAGCTTGAACTTAAAAGATCTTAATTTAACTTAGCTTAACTTAACGCAAGACCTCCATACTACATTTATATTCATATAAAACTAAATACCTTCTGGAAATTCTAACGAATCTTAACTTAATTTACTTTACCTTAATTTAACTTACCTTAGTTCACTTTAACATAACTTCAGACAAATTAAAACTTATATAAAACACATTTGGAACATCTGATAAATTTGAAACAAAAATTACGTAACTTTAGCATAACTTATCTTAATTTAACTTAACTTAATTTCACTTAACGTAAATTTTTCGTACTATATCTATACTGTATACATACATATACAAATAAAATGAAGCATAAAATAATTTCTAGAAATTCTAACGTAACTTAACTTGACTTAACTTAACTCACTTTAACTTAACTTAACATAAAATTAAAGCTGATATAAAACACATTTATGTGAATATCCATTTCCGACATATGCAATACATTTGTGTATGTGTTCACCACGTCCGTTAACAGCAACCGGATATTGGCGGTTTTCATACACGAGCGCTTCAATTGTCGCACGAACTCGCTTGGTCAATATGCTTTAAGTTCGTTTTTATGCAGCACCATGACATATGTGTACATAACTGTACATTACAAGCATGTATGTACATATCCTCATGTACCTCCATTCCTTACATTCCTAGAGGCTCATCAAGTTTCAACTTTTACTCTTTTTTTCATTCTTTCGGCTTCATTGCCACGTCTACAGAACGCTTGAGTCTGTCTTTATTGATTGACTTGAGCATTGATATCACGTCAAATGTGTCGTACGTGTGTTTGAGTGAATTTGCTACACTCTCTGTCAGCTTGTCCCTGGTAACCATCGTTTAATGGCAGCTCTTTGTGTCCATTTTTCAGCACTTTGGGTTGTCAGCGTCCACGAGTTTGCTTTTTATTCCCTTTTGCTTTGATTTCTGCTCAACTTCAGAGACAATAATTGTGGCTGCCGTAAGTGCAGAGAAATGCTCGTAAACCAATAACGCAACCGGAAGTACACAAGAATGTGCGTCGCCTCACGTCTTATCATGCGTGTGATTGCCCGAGATATTTGTGGTACACTTGTATGGAATCGCAGGTTTCGTCGATTTTTAATGTCTTTTTTTGTTTTTAATCTTGGAACTTATTCTTTACTTCATTCAAAGGTGGTAGGATAAGTTTCACTCGAATGAAACATTAATGAACTCCAACCGTCTCTCATAACACACCCGAGACCGGATCACACGAAAAAATGAAGAAAAGCAAAGTGTCAAGGTCAGCCCTCTCCACAGTCTCTCTAAGATGGGATCTTTCATATCACCATCAAGACCCGATAGGTTAGTTATGAAAGTTACTAAGGAATTCTACAAAACCGCCGACAGATCCAACGGTATTTCGACCGTTCCTAACTGAATAGTGTCTTTTAAAAGCCTGTTCTCTGCGAATGTTATAAAACTCTTTCGGACTCATCAAACCAACCTCTTCATTAACTATTACTCTTCACTATCTTCGTTTGCGTTTTACAGCTCAAAGATTTCGTAATTTTTCTCAGTTTCTAACTTTTCTTTTCGTACAACCAGCGTAAAGAAAGCGCACAGAATAGCAATGGACAGCAATGCGACTTGTGCTAAATTAGATAAATTTTGTGCTAGCGTAGAAATAAAATTAAGTACCACCAACGGAATGTTCTTTATTTAATTTGTCCCACAGACATTGGTCGACCAAGAGCGAATTGCTCCTCTTTGTTTTGATTGTGTTCTGTGTGATTAATTTAATGTGATTTTTCGCCGAAATCGTAATATGTTTATAGACAGATTTATTGGGTAGCTATTACTTATGGTCGTAATGCAATAGCAAAGATGAAGTGGGAAAAAGACATGGATAATTGTCACATATAAAATAAAATTAGTAGGAATTCGGCATGGTTTGCCGATCCAGTTGAGATTCTTTTGATTAATGGAATGAGAATGCTTTGACGGACTCTGGCTATACGCTATCTTAGAAGAACAAGATTAGAAAATTTATCGGAATTTATAGTCGTTAAAATCGATCTTCGCAAGACAAAATTTCTTGAGATTTTAAATAATCCTGATTGCACTAACAAACTTGTAGAAACTTTGGTGCCAATGAAGTGATGATTCTGACAAAGAAACGTTCATTAGAACCTATGACTTTTCAATACATTGTTGGAAGATGATTTTTAATGTATCAGGTGGTGATGAAACTTTTCCATAAGTTATTGACATATTCGCCTGTATCAGAACCAGCAGATCTGCCAAAAAAATGTAAGCGTTAAAATCTAATGTAGAATCATCCTGAACCTCAAGATAAGTTGAGATAAGAAGGCAATGTAGGATTGGATGATTTGTCTGATCTTGGGGGATTGGTAGGACATCATTATAGTTTAGCGATTTCGCTGACTAGTACGTATCGAAGAAAAGGATTCAGAGATTCAGCGGATACTTAGTGTGGTAACTAGCTGAAGTTGAGTTGGAAGCAATACTGAAGAACTAGGCTATATTTGGTGTTTCGAAATAGAGACAAACTCTCTTCTAAATTATGGTAATATTTTCAGTTATTACTTAACTATAAATATTTCTTAACTATGAGATTATTATTCATACGAGGGCTGCTATATATATTTCTGGCCTAGGCAACACTAAGTGTTGCCAGGTGCAATCTGATATTTCCATTGGAAAGTTTGACATTTTTTAGCATAACATCACTCAGAACGTTTTGTCATTTAATCGTGAATTGTTTTATTTACAGGGAATTAAAAATTCATCTCGGCCAAAAAATGCAATTAACTCGTGAACATTTTCGTGCGATCATTTTTCACAACTTTCGACGTGGATTATCGCGACAAGAGTGCATCGATGAACTAAAATCTTTGTATGGCTATAAAGCACCATCCTATAGCACTGTGAAAAACTGGTACAACGAATTCAATCGTGGCCGACGCTCGCTCAAAGACGAATTCCGTGAAGGTCGTCCAAAAACAGCCGTTGTGCCAGAAAACATCGATGCCGTACGTGAACTGATAATGCAAGACCGTCATGTAACATACCTTCAGATAGAGGCATGCCTATGCGTTTCTCCCACCAGCATACATTCGATATTGCATGAACACCTGGCCGTAAAAAGGTTTGTTCTCGTTGGATCCCGCACAATTTGACAATCGCTCAAAAAAAGGCTCAAAAAAAGTGCTTCGAAAATTAGTTTGAGCGCATGCAAAAGTGTATAAATCTTGATGGAGAATATTTTGAAAAACAATAAAACCATTTTCGTTGATAAATATTCCTATTTTCATTATTAGGCCAGAAATATATATAGCAGTCCTCGTATAAGAAAGCATCCTATATGAACTGTCCAAAAGATGTTTCCTGGTAGTGTTTTCTGTCTCAACCCATACAATAAAGTGTTCCTACTTCGTATCAGAGAGCTCTTATGTCATGATTCTTTTATAACATGAGCTCTAAAACTAAAACATCTCTGTCTATCGAACTCTATTTGATGTTATGGAGTTAATTTATGCAAAATTTCACAGTAATGATTTAAAAATAGAATTGTCTTACTTTACAGACTTCACTTAGTGACTTAGTGGTCTAACGCACTGCCACTTAAAAAATTCCATATATGTAACTTAATCTATTGATGGATATTATTTGTCAAATTTTTACAAACATAGTTTCAACAATCGTTAGCGCAATATTAAATTTCATTTCCTACAAAATTAACCACTTCCAAGAAGTCACTGCAACTGAAATTAAATTAGCAATAACGAATTTTCGGTGTACCCAGAAGTATCTTTTGGTCTAAATTGCACAAAAAATTAATTTATTATAACATAATATGCATTTTAAATATTATAGCACAGAAACATTTCACCAATTCGCCGTAAATTTCACATAACAGAAAAAGGAAATTTCTGAAATGCACTTCAATATAGTATTCAGGTACCCACTTATGCCTTTTCTCGCTCCCCACAAGCGCGCGCAAGGCTCGCCAGGCGACTTCAAAAGCAAATGCCAAATGAAGCGAAATAAATACGAGTGCTTGTTCGCCTGTCTGTTTGTCTGT
The DNA here is from genome assembly GCA_031772095.1 of Zeugodacus tau. Classification (NCBI taxonomy): domain Eukaryota; kingdom Metazoa; phylum Arthropoda; class Insecta; order Diptera; family Tephritidae; genus Zeugodacus; species Zeugodacus tau. Next base: position 61,833,746 of record CM062650.1, on the reverse strand, counting down.
CCGTTTGTTTATGCTCGGTACTTAAATTCTTCGAAAAAATATTTTTTTGCATTGAGCAGCTATTTAAATGTACATAAGTAAGTAAGTATGCATACTTAAGTAAAGTGTATGCCTTTTGTATGCCCAACGCGCAGGCGGTAGGTGTTTACTTTTTTAAGTAAAAAGTTAATAAAAAAACAAAAAAAAAGTTGAAAAGCACAGTTCGGAAGAAAAAAATTAAAATAAATGTAAAAATGCACAAAATTGGTAATAAAAAGTCATCGAGTGTCCTTAAGTAAATACATATTTATGAGTGTAGCGATGGCTGTGTGCCGCCAGCGTAAATAGGAAAGAGTAAGACATGTGTCACTGATAGGTTATGTACACTCAGAAGTACCTCTGTATTTGCTTTTCATGTGTGATTATGTAGATATGTGTGTATGCTATGCTTCTCATGCATTATTTTAAGAAAGAAGTCTGCATAAATTATTGTCAGTCTCTCGTTGCATGGCCTACAGACATTTTAATTGGCTGAATTTTCTTGTTTTTTGTCTTATTTCTGAAAATTCAAGAAATAAATGAGGCGGCATAGCAAAATTCATATAGGTGTGTAAATACCTTTAAACTTAGTGCCTTAGTAATGCATAACTAGTTGTATATAGCTAATGTTTAGCACTAGTCTGGAGTTAGTTAAATTATAGATACTTTAGAAATAATTAATATTTTAATTTCAACAGCAGATATAAAAAATTATATGCTCAAAAATATTGATGTTAAGCATGCTTCTTTGAATATTCTTTATATTGATATATTTCGCCTCGAAAAAAACTAATTTGATTTGACTCTATTTAAAACTCTTTATGTATGATCTATACTGAGATGGTCAAAAAATACACCATTTACAGTCGAATATGAGAAACTACATTTATGTTTGGTTTCTGTATGAGAATATGAACTGCCATTTCCTTCCTTCTTAAAAAAATTATTTTAAATATGGTATACCCTGTGTTTCGGATTGTCTATGACCCATCAATCTCTTATTATTCAAAATTTCTGTTATTATCAACATCTACTAAGAAGACATTTTTCACTCTCGAATTATCCAATATAATAGAATAAATTGAATTTGATCATCTGTTCTGAAGAGCCGGTCTGAACATTATTCATCTCCATTTTATTCATTACAAATTATACTATCTAGTCTTTACTACCTCAACTATCTGTTACTTTGACTTCATTACAATGATTTTATGGGTTTTATTGAGAGAATCTCTCGAGTTGTTTTCTTTGGAGAGCCGTCACAAGCGTAAGCAAGATCTCCTTTTGTTTTTTTTTTTATATTTTTGATTTCAGAGATGGAATTAACGCGAGAATTATCTATAAATAATTTTTTGGTTCAATTCAAGAACCTTGAACGTTTCAATTATTTTTAAAGTAGTCTTTGGAGCGGTCCGCGTGTGCGAGGAGTACCGAAGAAGATGAAACTATGAACTATATAAGAGCTACTACGACATGGGGCGCCCACGCATTCAATGAAAGGACCAAGTGTATGGGGAGCAGTCTGCACTTAGGATGTATAACTGGCGTGACTTCGCAAAGGATAGATGCAAATGGCGAAGTTTTGTGTTCTGGGCTCAGACCAACAAACGGTTGTAGTGCCAAAGAAGAGGAAGAAGACACGAAATGTCCTCGAATTTGAGTGATATATTATTTCGATATTAGCCCAGAATCACTTTTGCCAACAGGTGCTACTTTGGACTGAGTAGGCAAATGAAAAGTAAAGTCCTCTCTCGGCGAACCAAAATCAAACTCTACAAGTCGCTTATCATTCCCGTCCTGCTTTATGGTGCAGAAGCTTGGACGATGTCAACATCAGATGAGACGACACTAGGAGTTTTCGAGAGGAAAATTTTGCGCAAGATTTATGGTCCTCAGAACATTGGCAACGGCGAATACCGCAGACGATGGAACGATGAGCTGTACGAGTTATACGACGACATTGACATAGTTCAGCGAATAAAAAGACAGCGGCTACGCTGGCTAGGTCATGTTGTCCGAATGGACGAAAACACTCCAGCTCTGAAAGTGTTCGATGCAGTACCCGCCGGAGGAAGCCGAGGAAGGGGAAGGCCTCCACTCCGTTGGAGGGACCAGGTGGAGTGCGACCTGGTTACACTTGGAATCTCCAACTGGCACCGAACAGCGAAGGAAAGAGAGGAGTGGCGCGCTCTCATCGATTCGGCTATAACCGGCTAAACGGTTCAACGCCAATTACATACATACATACATACATATATTATATGATATTGCTGAGCCATTCTACAAAGCTTGGCTTATTTCTATCCTAGTATATCTATAAGGATTCTTTCATACGCTGGTTCTCTAAGAGCAATATATATTTACATATATGTATATTGAGCCGGACCACTACTAGTACTTAAATGAACCACAACTACACGTTTCTCTTCAAAAATTGTATAAACCTCTACGGCGCAATCACATATGCATCTACACCTTCATACAAAAAAAATGTTTAAAACGTAATTTGTATGCATTGGTGCGTTTCATTTACATGTGGAAATATTTCACTCACACAACACATACACATAATGAGCAGTCTAACTAAGCTCAGATTTAAACGCTTAAGCGCATTTGTATGTATGTATGTATTTGTGAAAAGGCTGCTGTCACACACACTCATCTCTTTACTCTAACAAATGAACCTTTTTCACTGTCTTTTTAGCGGAATCCATACAAAAATCTCATTGAATTTGCATGCATAAGCTTATATGGCTGTATGTACTATGTATGTAGTTGTGCATATGTATGTGTGAGCGTATGCTCACATTAATTACATTTGCAGCGTTTGGAGAAAAATTAAATAAATTAGGCGTAAAAGTCTGCTTAAAAAGACTAAGCGCATGATAAATGTGGATTAAATATTCATTTGACGGCGGTATTCGAAAAAAAATATGGCGGAATGCATGCGTGCTTTTGTGTTTTCATTCACATTTCACCCAACCGAAATCAGCAGATCAAATATTATATATTACTTTTTGTGGTATTTTAGGTTATGTTTAGTGGGTAGAACGATGAAAGTGGCTACAAAAGGAATTATTTAAAGTTTCAATAATTAAGCAAATAACGGTACTTTAGACTATTTTAAAATTTTATAACGAATCGCAGTACTGTCTGAACTTCAATGCTTTGGTCGTAAAATTATAAACAAATCTTAAAGAACCTCCAAATGTGATAGGAAATTTGAAACGATGGACGAGCTAATTATTTACCCACTGCCCTTTACCCAGCTTTACAAGCTTTTACTAAAACAAGTAAGGAAGGGCTAAGTTCGGGTGTAACCGAACATTTTATACTCTCGCAATTTATTTATTTAACTTTATTAATATTATATAATACCCAATTTGACCCACATATTCGTCATATATATTGTATAAATTCCATTGAAAGTTGGAAACCATAATATTAGGTTAGAAGCACCGAGGTCCTCATGTTCGATATATGGGGCCTTAAAAACCTATGGTCCGATTTCGACGATTTTTAGAATGGGGCTGCCACAGTATTAACATAGTATTTGTGCAAAGTTCTGCACCGATATCTTCACTAGTACTTACTTTATATATTGTAAAGTAAACGATTCAGATTGTCTTCAAAGTTCTGGTATATAGGAAGTAGGCGTGGTTGTGAAGCGATTTGGCCTATTTTCACAACATATCATTGGGATGTAAGGAAATTATTACAAACCAAGTTTCATTGAAATCGGTCGAGTAGTTCCTGAGATATGGTTATTGACCCATAAGTGGGCGACGCCACGCCCATTTTCCATTTTGTAAAAAAATCTGAGTGCAGCTTTCATCTGCCATTTGTTATGTGAAATTTAGTGTTTCTGACGTTTTTCGTTAGAGAGTTAACCCACTTTTTGTAATTTTCAACCTAACTTTTGTATGGGAGGTGGGCGTGGTTATTATCCGATTTCTTTCATTTTTTGGACTGTATTAGGAAGTGGCTAAAAAACACGACTGCAGAAAGTTTGGTTTATATAGCTCTATTGGTTTGCGAGATATGTACAAAAAACTTAGTAGAGGGCGGGGCCACGACCACTTCCCCAAAAAAATTACATCCAAATATGCCCCTTCCTAGTGCGATCCTTCATACCAAATTTTATTTCCATAGCTTTATTTATGGCTTAGTTAGGCCCTTTATGTGTTTTCGGTTTTCGCCATTTTGTGGGCATGGCAGTGGTCCGATTTTGCTCATTTTCGAAAGCAACCTTCCTATGTTGCCAAGAAATAAGTGTGCCAAGTTTCATCAAGATATCTTAATTTTTACTCAAGTTACAGCTTGCACAGACGGACGGACGGACAGACAGACATTCGGATTTGAACTCCACTCTTCACCCTGATCACTTTGGTATATATAACCCTATATCTAACTCGTTTAGTTTTGGGTGTTACAAACAACCGTTATGTGAACAAAACTATAATACTCTCTTTAGCAACATTTGTTGCGAGAGTATAATGACAAAGCTTTATCAAAGCTCTATGGTCAACTGAGATGCATGGCTCTTGAAAATAATTGATAAAAGCTCCAAGATCCGAACTTTTGTGATTATTTTAGTACTACTGTAATGTCCTTAATCAAACTCAATACTAATTATTAGACGCGTTAATCGATTCCGAGTATGGGTTCCAATAACGCTATAAGACCTCCAGGTATCGTTAGGTTTTGTACATAGAGACGACTTCTTTAAGTAGATTGAGAAGGAGGTAGGAGGTAATTAGGAGCCTCTTTCGGCTCATTAGTATTTGTCCTACAACTCGGAATATTCTCCAAAGGTACTTCTTCTGCGCTTGCTTTAAAGTAAAATTTGGTCTGTGTGTTTAATGAACGGTAAAAGCCTATTCGGACTTCAGTCTTCAAATCTAGTTTTCTTGGTTACACTCATTGTAGTAATAATTCTCATTCAGCTGGTATTCAAAATAGTTCCAAGTTCGAGCTGAGGTCATAAGTCTGCTCCATTCTCTACGAGGTGAGGTTTTGAAAATATTACCCTATTTTGGAAATGAAAACTAGTTAAGATCGGTCCCACTAGTTATGGAAAACTATATGAAATCCGAGATATATTGTATTCTGTTGAAACAAGAATAAATAAAGGGGAAACTACAGGAAGAACTGTATAAACCGACACTTCAGTCATGAGTTCCTTATATTCGTTCGTGTCCCAACTTACCCCCACCTTACATGCTTTTGAAATATTTCAACTTAAATGAGCTGAACTCAATTGAAATTGCATTTTGAGGTTAAGCAAAAAAATGTTGTTTACACTTTACGAAATAATTAATTAATATATAGTGTACTACGGACTCATTAAATTAAGTAGGCTCTTAATGAAGTGAGTTGTCGTAATGCACGCTGTGCATTACTGATTTACATATCTCCACTTATGGAGAGCAAATTTAAAATTGCGCACAACTCAGCAGTTTTTCTTTTGAAATGGGTGATCTACACCACCGCTCAAAGCCAACAATAAACCACCCATTACTGGTTTATTGTTTTCGCATGCTCCACGCACAAGGCAATGACCAATATGCTGCAGGAGCGTAGCATAACATGTAAGCACAACAGAAGCGAACGAAGCAACGAAGCGAAGTGTGGAAAGTATTAAGAATGTACATGATGTGACTGAGAATAAGTAAATATTTGCACAAGCACAACAGACCGAAAGGAGATAAGCAAAAAGAGTGGAGAAGAAGGCGTAGAACAGCAGCAAACGTTTCCTTGCCGAGTATACAACGGCAATGTAAATGTAAACAAGCAGCGGGGAGCGTAAGCAGTTAATTGGATTTCGTATGTGGAGCACACTCGTGTGTCAGATAAACAACGGCTCGGCTTGCAAACTTTGGCAACGTATAAGTGCTGCAATCGGTTCAAACCCAACCATCGGTCGGACATTCATCAGCACATTCATTTGGCGGCTGCCACATGCACACTGACGATGCCACACACGGCGTATTAATCCAAATTACTGACGTTTCATTGAACACTGGCAAGACTGGCAGGCAGCACAGGTTGTGAGTACTCAAGTTGTGCCCTCTCATAAGTGGTTTGGATTAGGTTTCACGCTACAGCAGCTAGCAAGTGTGGCTCCATTGTGCATCGGGATCCTCAATTGATAAGAAGTGAGAAGTAGAAAAGCTTTTAGCAGTGAAATGCGTTTCATTTATCGATAGTTGTTCTTGCTTTTCTAGGTAATGCCGAGCAAACGGATGAGCTTAGTGCTTCTATTCTGAACAATCCCTCCGTCTAAGTGACACAATAACCCATATAAGTTATTCCAGCGTAGACCGGTTGCAAATTGAAAGCGCTTATGATTGATGCATGTCGGCAGACAATCACCACTTCTAAACAATGCTGGTATATTGGTAAATAAAGAGCTTTAAAAGAGTTTCAATTAGCAGTAAGGTAAAACTGTAGCATTTAGAGTACAGAATGTGTGTAAATATAACGCGACAATTTTCTTGGAAGTGACATAAATCCTCAAGGATGTCTGTCTGATTTCATGTTTCAGAGAATTCTTGGACAAAAGGTGAGAAAAAGAAAATAATGAAGATACAATTTTGAAGAAATTAAACTGTATTCAGTTAGCATTACGGCAAAGACTCATGAGACTACAAATTAGTTGATGGTGTTTCGTGACTTTTTTGAAAAAACTGGTTGGAGCATAATATGGTCACAGTCATAATAGACAGCAGAAGGCTCTTTAAAACAAAACTGAATAGATAATAAGAAAACAACGGTAATGTACTCTACTGAATACTAAGTCAAAAAAATCGTATTTTGTATTTCTCGTATTCTTGTCAATGAAATACATATATCGAGCAGGCCATCAAGGAATGCGATATATCTTTGGGAACTATAAGATCAACCAGATGGAAAATACCCAAAAAAAAATTTCCCAGCAAAATTTTTCTTTATGTATGTATATATAATCAACTCTTCAGTTATAAATAAATTCCAATCGAGGAAGGATTTCGAATTAATCTCAACGATAACCTTTAAGACCATTCCCCTAGACTTCACTTTCTAGTATAATTATTTTGGTATAATGAGATAAAGAATCCTCATTCAAGTTTTATGTGTAAGTAAGAGAGCGCTCCTGTGGAAATAGTTGAATATGAAATTTTGGGGAAGAAAGAGAAGAAGGCGACTTTCCTTAAGTTAGCAGTATAATTTTCGACGATCACTACACAAAATATAAAAATATCGGCAAATTACCAGCTTTCTTTCATGACGAAATATTCGATAAACGTTTTTTCTTTTGGACTTATTTTAAAGTATTCGATCTTCGAACAAAAATAGTTTTCTGGATAGCGTTCACCTTGGCTCTCATTCTTAATTAGTTAGTATTACATATTGTTCAAAGTTCGAGTTGGGGTCTCAAATTTGCTCTCTTGAGTTGTTATATTCTCGAAGAACTTCGAGGGACTTCTACATCGATGTCTTCTCCAGGATAAACGCAAAGGATTTAGCCATTTTCTGAGGTATAATTTCCGATACTAGTTTAGTTCAAATAACATAATAAACTTTTACTGTTAGACGGATAGCTTGTTAGGACTTCTTTATTTCCTGTTCCAGTCCAGTTGAAGTTAGCTCAAGCCTTTCTTTCATCGTTCCGAATATGATCTGCTTTACTTATTCATGGACTTACTTTAGTTTTATTAAATTTAAAGGATTTGCGCTGTTTTCGAAGTTAAAATAATATAATCTGAGGATTATATTTCCTTATTTGGAAGTCTCAACGAACAAGTGTTGCCAACAAGTATGAATGCAAATAAAAATATTTTACTCAATTTAATATAGTATTTTCATGCAATATCAAGTCATATCAAGACATAAATTTGCGTAAAATGAACTGCAATTTGACATTTGACACCCATTTGACGCAAAGTTCCATTTGACCGCCATATTATTAACCCCTTCGAGCTTGAGCTTATCTGTGTGACTTTCGAAATCAGTGTCAAATTGCATTAGTGAATATTATATGCACCATTAAGATTCCGAGAATTCCGCAGACTTCTTACTCTAATTGAGCATGCAATTCACCGCACTGCCGAGGAGACTGCACAAAGACTGTGCGTACCTTCATCTATTCAGCTGTATCTGTTCCATTCAATTGAAGTTTTGGTGTCTTATTTTACTTTTTTCCCCTTCCCCAGATCTGTCGCTTTGTGCGGCGAGTGTGTCTGTCCCAGTGCTACAACTTGAAAGAAAGTTTTCTGCATTTGCATTTACATTTTATGGCAGTTGATCGTTGTAGTTCGGCGGACAGTAGTTGTAGTATAATAGCATGAAGCGAGTGGTGAGCCGAAAGCGGAGAGGGGTGTGAAGTAGTTGGAAACATGTCTCTTGGTATGTCCTTAACGAGCCGTAATTCAGTTAAAGTTTCTTCTGCAATTCTTCGCAAATTTTTATTTTACATTATTATTGTTGTTTTTGTTTTTTGTTTTTCTTTGTGTGTGCTAGTGGTCTTCAAAGAAATAATGCTATTTTGCATAAATATAACGGTGCAAGTTTGTATGTGTGGCAGCGATTAAATGCTGCCACAGGGCCAAGTAAATGCAAATAAAAGTAACCAGCAGACCAAAGCAGAAAAAAATATGAAAATAAAATGTTGAAGAAATTTCTTAACTTCAGATAATGCGTTCTTTGTTTGTTATGCTGCGTCTTCTGCGTCTTCTGCAGTGCAATGCTTCACAAATTATGCGCAAAATAGACGAAAAGTTTACAGTTTACCCGCACCGTTTTAAGAGTATTCACTTTCAGTTTTGTTTTTTATACTCTCGCAACAAATGTTGCTAAAGAGAGTATTATAGTTTTGTTCACATAACGGTTGTCTGTAACACCCAAAACTAAACGAGTTAGATATAGGGTTATATATACCAAAGTGATCAGGGTGAAGAGTGGAGTTCAAATCCGAATGTCTGTCTGTCCGTCCGTCCGTCCGTCCGTCTGTGCAAGGTGTAACTTGAGTAAAAATTAAGATATCATGATGAAACTTGGCACACTTATTTTTTGTCACCATAGGAAGGTTGCTTTCGAAAATGAGCAAAATCGGACCACTGCCACGCCCACAAAATGGCGAAAACCGAAAACACATAAAGTGCCATAACTAAGCCATAAATAAGGCTATGGAAATAAAATTTGGTATGAAGGATCGCACTATGAAGGGGCATATTTGGATGTAATTTTTTTGGGGAAGTGGGCGTGGCCCCGCCCCCTACTAAGTTTTTTGTACATATCTAGCAAACCAATAGAGCTATATAAACCAAACTTTCTGCAGACGTTTTTTTTAGCCCCGTCCTAATATAGTCCAAAAATGAAAGAAATCGGATCATAACCACGCCCACCTCCCATACAAAAGTTAGGTTGAAAACTTCAAAAAGTGGGTTAACTCACTAACCAAAAACATCAGAAACACAAAATTTCACATAAGAAATGGCAGATGGAAGCTGCACTCAGATTTTTTTACAAAATGGAAAATGGGCGTGGCGTCGCCCACTTATGGGTCAAAAACCATATCTCAGGAACTACTCGACCGATTTCAATGAAACTTGGTTTGTAATAGTTTCTTTACATCCCAATGATATGTTGTGAAAATAGGCCAAATCGCTTCACAACCACGCCTACTTCCTATATACCAGAACTTTGAAGACAATCTGAATCGTTTTCTTTACAATATATAAAGTAAGTACTAGTGAAGATATCGGTGCAGAACTTTGCACAAATACTATGTTAATAGTGTGGCAGCCCCATTCTAAAAATCGCCGAAATCGGACCATAGGTTTTTAAGGCCCCATATATCGAGAACGAGGACCTCGGTGCTTCTAACCTATTTTTATGGTTTCCAACTTCCAATGGACTTTATACAATATATATGACGAATATGTGGGTCAAATTGTGTATTATATAATAAAAATAAAGTTAAATAAATAAATTGCGAGAGTATAAAATGTTCGGTTACACCCGAACTTAGCCCTTCCTTACTTGTTTTACTTACTTTTTCTTACGTCTTTAGATTTGCTTAAACACATAGTTACTAAAAGAAATGCACCTGTGAAGGGTATATTAGCTTCGGTACAGCCGAAGTTAACGTTTTTTCTTGTTTTATTTTAAATCTATTATTATTTCTTTATTATACTCTCGCAACAAATGTTGCTAAAGAGAGTATTATAGTTTTGTTCACATAACGGTTGTTTGTAACACCCAAAACTAAACGAGTTAGATATAGGGTTATATATACCAAAGTGATCAGGGTGAAGAGTGGAGTTCAAATCCGAATGTCTGTCTGTCCGTCCGTCCGTCCGTCCGTCTGTGCAAGCTGTAACTTGAGTAAAAATTAAGATATCTTGATGAAACTTGGAACACATGTTCCTTGTGACCATAGGAAGGTTGCTTTCGAAAATGAGCAAAATCGGACCACTGCCACGCCCACAAAATGGCGAAAACCGAAAACACATAAAGTGCCATAACTAAGCCATAAATAAAGCTATGGAAATAAAATTTGGTATGAAGGATCGCACTATGAAGGGGCATATCTGGATGTAATTTTTTTGGGGAAGTGGGCGTGGCCCCGCCCCCTATTAAGTTTTTTGTACATATCTCGCAAACCAATAGAGCTATATAAACCAAACTTTCTGCAGCCGTTTTTTTTAGCCACTTCCAAATACAGTCCAAAAATGAAAGAAATCGGATCATAACCACGCCCACCTCCCATACAAAAGTTAGGTTGAAAATTACTAAAAGCGGGTTAACTCACTAACGAAAAACGTCAGAAACACTAAATTTCACATAAGAAATGGCAGATGAAAGCTGCACTCAGATTTTTTTACAAAATGTAAAATGGGCGTGGCGTCGCCCACTTATGGGTCAAAAACCATATCTCAGGAACTACTCGACCGATTTCAATGAAACTTGGTTTGTAATAGTTTCTTTACATCCCAATGATATGTTGTGAAAATAGGCCAAATCGCTTCACAACCACGCCTACTTCCTATATACCAGAACTTTGAAGGCGATCTGAATCGTTTACTTTACAATATATAAAGTAAGTACTAGTGAAGATATCGGTGCAGAACTTTGCACAAATACTATGTTAATAGTGTGGCAGCCCCATTCTAAAAATCGCCGAAATCGGACCATAGGTTTTTAAGGCCCCATATATCGAACACTAGGACCTCGGTGCTTCTAACCTAATATTATGGTTTCCAAGTTTCAATGGACTTTATAGTTACAATATATATGACGAATATGTGGGTCAAATTGTGTATTATATAATATAAATAAAGTTAAATAAATAAATTGCGAGAGTATAAAATGTTCGGTTACACCCGAACTTAGCCCTTCCTTACTTGTTTTTTGTTCATTTGTTGCAATAAGCGCACAACAATAACAATAACAAGAAAATGCGAAAAAGAAAACATACCGCACTCCTGTTGCTGCCGCATGCAGCTCTGTGGCGTACAGAGTTTGAAAAATTCCTCGCTTTCCATTGCAATTTGCGTAAGAAAAAATATATTATTTGCATATTTCTGTTATCTTTTCTTTTTGTTTTCTTCAATAGACATGCAGTGCAGAAATTCAATTTCCTGGCGGCGAAATCAAATGAATTTGAGCGCATTTATTTTTTTGTGATTTATAGCCACAGGTGAAAGTTTCATGAGAGATAAGAATTCGAAATTGTTGTACGCAGAAATATGCGCTGAAGTGCTTCGAAACATTTTTCTTTGAACTGCCACTTGCCTTGAGTGAGTTGTTAAAGTGTATATCAGTTTGTTGTACAATGCAAAATAATTGGCGGCATGAAATGGGTGTGTTAAACAAGTAGCGCAAATATTTTTTCGCTGAACACAAGCCTTTTCAAAGGAAGGCTAAGTTTCGCCGCAGTTCCTAACTCCTGGAAACGTTATTTATAGTAAATTTATAGTAAAGAGTAGCTATGTTCTGGTGAATACAAACATAATCTCGAAATTTCTTCGAATTAAAGGCAAGTACATATTTCCTGGTAACAGCGAATCTAATAGATGAAGGTCAAAACCAAGTTTACTCCTTTTCAGCCCCAGACAACATTGTGGTGAAGCAAATATGTAAATTCAATTTTAAAAAACTATTCATATTATTCCATTAAAATATTATGTAGATAGGACTAAGATAACGTCGAGACCCATATATCTTTGTAGGGAATTAAATGGCGCTTTCGAGAAAGTGTTTTCCGCAAATTCTTTGGAACCATACGCACAAGCGAGAAGTACCGAAGAAGATGGAATCATGAACTGTATGAGCTCTACGGCGACATGGATGTAGTTAAGCGTGGACGGCGATGCTTAAAGCTCCTGCGAATCGAGACCTGTTTGCACTTGGGTTGTACAACTGGCGTAACAAAGGTATAGAGGCAATTGGCGAAGTTTGGTATTCTTCGCCGCACAAAGTGAACCGTGGGTCGGCCGAAGAAGAGGCATTCAACTAACGCGTGCTTAAGGAAGCATCATCATTATATTAGATACATATATGGAGATATGGAAGCTAGGATTTTATCCACTTATAGCACCGGACCACGCTTTCATCTAGAAAAGATATTCACTTATTCTCGTTAAGATATTTTCTGGTATAATTAAAAATCGCGTCATGTAGGAGGTAGGCGTGGTATAGTACGTTATAGTACTAATTTTGATAAGGATTGGATATAGTTAGAAAATATGTTATTTTCATTTAAAAGTAGACAATCATCCTTCATTAGCTAATGATTTGTAAGAACAGACATACGAGGTATGTTCAAAAAATAACGGGAATTTTAAAATTTCAATGTCAAAAAGTCCAATTGTCAAACATTTTGTAAACTCTTGGCCAAAAACATTACTGTAACGATGTCTCAGTCTCTATATTCGACATGCCACATGACTCCTGACTGACTTTTTCCTTTTTTCAAAATTAAAGAAAACCTTAAAGGTCCGTTGTTTTAAGAGAAATCGCTGAAAGGGCTATCCCATAAATCGAGGTCGAGAAGTGTTTCAACAATTGGAATAAGCGCTGGCATAAGTGCATAATAACGAATGGGGACTATTTTAAATATGACAATATAAATGTAGACTAATAAATAAATATTTTTTTACAAAAAACATAAAATCCCGTTATTTTTTGAACACACCCCGTACACACGAAATCTCTATCATCTAGCTTTAGGTGTTACAAACAACCATTAAATGAACAAAATTCTGTGCAGCATATCGCGTATGTATAAAAATATTGTTTTATGGCAAACAATGACAAACGATTATCTTGTTCAAGCGACTTTGTAATTACTTATTGAAGAGATTATAATAAATACTATTAGGAATCAGAATTGAGGTTGATTTCTGGTAACATATTATTTTCATTGTTTTAAGGTTTACCGAATAATTTCACTCCTCATACTTTCCTGTAGAGAAATGTGGCATTAACCATTCGCACATAGCTTGGAAATAGCTAAGGAGTTTAAAAAAAATATATATATTTGTATAAATTATCATTATGTTGAACTGAGTCGATTTAGCCATGTCCGTCTGTCTGTCTGTATATATACGAACTAGTCCTTCAGTTTTTATGATATCGTTTTGAAATTTTGCAGATGTTATTTTCTCTTCAAGAAGCTGCTCATTTGTCGGAACTGCCACTATAGCTATGCCATACAAACTGAACGATCGGAATCAAGGGCTTGTATGGAAAACTTCCGCATTTTACTACAAATCTTCACGAAATTTGGTGATAGTTATTGTTCATAGAAATAATTTATTCTTCGAAAAAATTGTTCAAATCGGTTCACTATAGCATATAGCTGCCATACAAACTGAACGATCGGAATCAAGGGCTTGTATGGAAAACTTCCGCATTTTACTACATATCTTCACGAAATTTGGTGATAGTTATTTTTCATAGAAATAATTTATTCTTCGAAAAAATTGTTCAGATCGGTTCACTATAGCATATAGCTGCCATACAAACTGAACGATCGAAATCAAGGGCTTGTATGGAAAACTTCCGCATTTTACTACATATCTTCACGAAATTTGGTGATAGTTACTGTTCATAGAAATAATTTATTCTTCGAAAAAATTGTTCAGATCGGTTCACTATATCATATAGCTGCCATACAAACTGAACGATCGGAATCAATGGCTTGTATGGAAAATTTTCGCATTTGACGTGGTATCTTCAAGAAATTTTACATGGATTACTGCTTAAGGTAATAATATAATCTCCGAAGAAATTGTTCAGATCGGTTAACTATATAAACTTAATGTTTCTAGCAAACAACCCTTTAGATTTGCTTAAACACATAGTTACTAAAAGAAATGCACCTGTGAAGGGTATATTAGCTTCGGTACAGCCGAAGTTAACGTTTTTTCTTGTTTTTAATAACAATAAATACAATTTATTTTAATATTGATTTAAAATATTCATATATGTATGTATGTACATATATTAATACATTATTTCCTACCTTTTACTTTTTCTGTCGTCGATTCTTCGAATTTGATGTACTGAAAGTAGGAAAATGGAAAACATATAATTTCAGTAAAATATATTTATTTCTCAGAAAAATATATAATTAGCAAATAAGTAAAATTTTGGCTTAATTCTACATTAGTTACACTCCAAAAGCAAAATGAGTAAAACTTTTGTGAATAAACCGCAAACATACATATAGAGATAGTAATGCACATGATCAACAATGCATGCATACGAACTGTGGCAGTTTTAATAAATTCACAAAAGCAACAATCGCAAACAGCAGCTTAATTAATTTTGTATTTTGTGCATTTATTCTTATTATTTGCTGCTCTGTTGCGTTTTGCAACTAAACAAATGTGCACCTTCTTTCACACACACGCACTCACACATGTGCGCAATTAATTTTACAATGAACTCATAAATGAATATGACATTGTTGTTGCGTTGTTGTGTTGCATTGTTGATTGTAATATGACTTTTAGCTCGAAATATCGAAATTAATTCAAGCGTACATGAAACAAACAAAACAAAACAAAAACACACAACATTTATTAGAGAATAGCTGAGGTCAAGCGTAATTATAATTGGCAAATAAAAATCAATAGAAGAATGGACGGCACACAGAAATGCTGATGATAACAGTTAGATAATTGAAAATGAGATATTGTTATATGTGTTGAGTTTTTATACTCTCGCAACAATAGTTGCTAAAGAGAGTATTATAGTTTTGTTCACATAACGGTTGTTTGTGTCACCAAGAAATAAAAGAGTTAGATATGGGGTTACATATATATAAATGATCAAGATGACGAGTGGAGTTGAAATCCGGATGTCTGTCCGTCTGTCCGTGCAAGCGATAACTTGAGTAAAAATTAGGATATCTTAATCTTTAACTTGGAACACATATGCTGCTTTCGAAGATGGGCAAAATCGGTCCACTGCCACGCCCACAAAATGGCGAAAACCGAAAACCTATACAGTGTCATAACTAAGCCATAAATAAAGTTATGAAATTTGGAACATAAGATTGCATTAGGGAGGATCACATTTGGATGCATTTTTTTAAGTGGGTGTGACCCCGCCCCCAAATAGATTTTATATGTATATATCTTGCAAACCAAAAAACTGAATAAACTAAACTTTCTGCAGTCGCTTCTTTTAGCCATTTCCTCATACAGTCCAAAAGTGAAAAAATCGGATAATAACCACGCCCACCTCCCATACAAAGGTTAGGTTGAAAATTACTAAAAGTGCATTAACTCACTAACGAAAAACGTTAGAAACACTAAATTTCACATAAGAAATGGCAGATGGAAGCTGAACTGAGATTTTTTTACAAAATGAAAAATGGGCGTGGCGTCGCCCACTTATGGGTCAAAAACCATATCTCAGGAACTACTCGACCGATTTCAATGAAATTCGGTCAATAACACTTTCTAGACACCCTGATGACGGGTGGAATATCGAAATTGGTTCACAACCACGCCTACTTTCCATATAACTCAATTCTGAATTTCATCTGATTCGTTCACTTTATAATTGATATATACATTAGGAACCAATGAAGATAGCGGAATAAAACTTTACACAAATACTGCATTTGAGCTGTGACTTGTGGAAAAATTGTCAAAATCGGACTTTTTAAGGTCACTGATATCGAACATGAAGAACCCAGTGCCTAAGGGTAATTTTTCACTGAAAATATATGAAAATATCTCAGATATTTTAATGTAATTCATTCCCTCTGAATTGTTTTCTTATAACAGTTTGCCTCTGTACCAAAAATGGTTAAAATCGAGTCATAACTTCCCCCAGATCCCATATACCTAATTATAGGTAATATAAAATTAAGTGAGCATATAGTTATCGATATATTGTATCTTGGTGGTGAAAACGAGTGAAATCGGTTCAGGAATTACCTCAGTCCCCATATACTATTTATGATGATTTTCGTTATTTTATTGAACTTTATGCCGAATATATGGGTCAAATTGTGCTATCTTTATAAAATTACATCAATAAATTGCGAGAGTATAAAATGTTCAGTTGCACCCGAACTTAGCCTTTCCTTATTTGTTAAATTAGGAATTTTATATGTTTTTTGTACCAAAGCGCAATTTTTTTTCGATTGTTCCTAGCGTAAAGAAATCGTAGAACCCGAAAATCCCTCAAAAAGGTCTAATTACTTAGATTAGATCACTACTAAGTCACCTTTCAAGCTAAAAAAACTTTAAAAGTATAATAAGTTACTCAGTTTTTGAATCCCGAATTTCAAGATTATAGATTATTTAGCACGGAATCCCGAAAATTTTTATTTACAAAATTTACGTATCAGGATTATAAATGATTCACCACGGGATTTCGGCATTTTCGTAGCAATTCATATTTTATTATAATATACATGATGATAAAATTAATAGAAAAAATTATTTGATGAAAAATGTTAACAAAAACCACAACACTTGGTTGAGGCTGAGGCACTTATTTTCCAGCTCGTCGCCTTTTATGCAAAACCCATTTAAGTTTCACAGCATTTCAGACACATGTTTACAAGTAACTACGCCTTTATATAGTATTTACCACCATTGACCAGAGCAAAACAAAGTGCAAACTTGGCCATTAAAACACACCACACAACAACAACAGAAAACCACTAATGCAAATGCATTCACACGCACAATATATGCAAATATGGCTGTGCGTGTCAGGCGATGCGAAAAGGAAATTCATACTCATTGCAGGCATGATTAAACAAACCACATAAATACATATAGTAAATGCCACAAGCCGCAGCAGTCGCATTGGCCGCAAAGCAACACGTTTTAAAAGCCACAACATGGTGTTTGGTGAGCAACGGCTTAGGCGAAGATAAAGTAGAGCATGCATACCAAGCAAACCGCAGGCAAAACACACACACACATACACAAGCACACACGCACACAGCAAAACTAATATTAGTGCCGCAGGGAGCAATTACATTTATGTGTGTGTAAGTGTGTATGTATGTATGTGTTTCACCAATGCAAAATCATTTACAAAGCTCTTAAAGTTCTAAAATTAACTGCCATAAACTTGCAGTACAAAATGCTCCCACTGAAACATATAACTGTATAACTGTATTTCTGAGGCTGCGTGTGTGCGTAAAAGGTAATAAAACATCGCAATGCGTCTGCGTCTGAGTTTTGTTGTGGCCACAAGTTCACTTGCAAGCATTTTAGTTGTGTACACGACACACGCCCACCGCCCACCGCCCACTACTACACACATATCAATACATCCTTACATCCACACATACATCCATACAGCCATATATAGAGCTACTGCCATAAACTGAAATGTATTGCCAACACAATCCTAAACCGCACGGCACAGCAAGCACCAACGTTCATGTCTGCACCTCGGCTGAGTTATTCGCAGTCCATTGCGACACATAATTGCAGTAACTTTGCTTTATCACAATGCTCTAATACACGCCCACACGCATGTACGCACTTGGCTTGGCCATTCGGAGCTACAAATCTAATTAAGCAACTGTTACGGCTAACGGTAACTGGAAAATACTGATGCACAAAACTCACTCGTTTATTCGATTTAGCAGACTTTTAGGGTTAGTTTTTACGGAGTTTTTGTAAAAAAATTAAATTGAACAAGTAAGGAAGGGCTAAGTTCGGGTGTAACCGAACATTTTATACTCTCGCAATTTATTTATTTAACTTTATTTATATTATATAATATACAATTTGACCCACATATTCGTCATATATATTGTATAGAGTCCATTGAAAGTTAGAAACCCTAATATTAGGTTAGAAGTACTGAGGTCCTCGTGTTCGGTATATGGGGCCTTAAAAACCTATGGTCCGATTTCGGCTATTTTTAGAATGGGGCTGCCACACTATAAATGCAGTATTTATGCAAAGTTCTGCATCGATATCTTCACTAGTGCTTACTTTATATATTGTAAAGTAAACGATTCAGATTGTCTTCAAAGTTCTGGTATATAGGAAGTAGGCGAGGTTGTGAAGCGATTTGGCCAATTTTCACAACATATTATTGGGAGGTAAGGAAACTATTACAAACCAAGTTTCATTGAAATCGGTCGAGTAGTTCCTGAGATATGGTTTTTGACCCATAAGTGGGCGATGCTACGCCCATTTTCCATTTTGTAAAAAAATCTGAGTGCAGCTTCTATCTGCCATTTCTTATGTGAAATTTAGTGTTTCTGACGTTTTTCGTTAATGAGTTAACCCACTTTTAGTAATTTTCAACCTAACTTTTGTATGGGAGGTGGGCGTGGTTATTATCCGATTTCTTTCATTTTTGGACTGCATTAGGAAGTGGCTAAAAAAAACTACTGCAGAAAGTTTGGTTTATATAGCTTTATTGGTTTCCGAGATATGTACAAAAAACCTATTTGGAGGCAGGGCCACGCCCACTTCCCCAAAAAGATTACATCCAAATATGCCCCTTCATAGTGCGATCCTTCATACCAAATTTTATTTCCATAGCTTTATTTATGGCTTAGTTATGGCACTTTATGTGTTTTCGGTTTTCGCCATTTTGTGGGCGTGGCAGTGGACCGATTTTGCTCATGTAAGTATGCCAAGTTTCATCAAGATATCTTAATTTTTACTCAAGTTACAGCTTGCACAGAAGGACGGACGGACAGATAGACATTCGGATTTGAACTCCACTCTTCACCCTGATCACTTTGGTATATATAACCCTATATCTAACTCGTTTAGTTTTGAGTGTTACAAACAACCGTTATGTGAACAAAACTATAATACTCTCTTTAGCAACATTTGTTGCGAGAATATAAAAATTGGAATTTGTTTTATTTCGACGCAAACTGCCAAAGCTGTATGCAGGAAAGTGAGTTGAAAACATCAAGTTATTTCCTCCTCAGCTGTCCAGGTTTCGCAAGCCTGAGATGGAAAAATCTCGATACCTATATTTTAAGCGAATCAAGCATACTGGCTGGAATGATCAATAGCCGCCTCATAAAAATGTGCGATTCATACATATGAGTCTTTTTGGTAATCACCATCAACCGGTGCGTTTAGCTGTTTAACTTAACACTAAACTGTCCTATTTCTACTAATACAGTACTGGTATATACTGTCTCTAAATTTTCAATTCAGTTTTGAATGTTATCTAAAAGTAAAATAACTCTCTCACTCACTGCTCATTTAAGGCTAGAAGTATACCATTTGAGTAATAACACTGCCACACAAAAAAAATTTGTTATGACCTAGCGGTCTTATTATGTGTACATTTTTATGTATACATTTTTGTGGTCGCTGATTACGAATCCGAAGTCCATTTAACCTCATCAGATCAGGGTTTTGAGATAATCTCTGAAAACCAATGTATGTGATTGGCGTTGCAACCGTTTAGCCGGTTATAGCCGAATCGATGATAGTGCGCCATCTCTCTCTCCTTCGCAGTTCGGCGCCAGTTGGAGATCCCAAGTGTAACCAGGTCGCTCTCCACCTGGTCCCTCCAACGGAGTGGAGGCCTTCCCCTTCCTCGGCTTCCTGCGGCGGGTACTGCATCGAACACTTTCAGGGCTGGAGTGTTTTCGTCCATTCGGACAACATGACCTAGCCAGCGTAGCCGCTGTCTTTTTATTCGCTGAACTATGTCAATGTCGTCGTATAAATCGTACAGCTCATCGTTCCATCATCTGCGGTATTCGCCGTTGCCAATGTTCTTAGGACCATAAATCTTGCGCAAAATTTTCCTCTCGAAAACTCCTAGTGTCGTCTCATCTGATGTTGACATCGTCCAAGCTTCTGCACCGTAGAGCAGGACGGGAATGATAAGCGACTTGTAGAGCTTGATTTTGGTTCGTCGAGAGAGGACTTTACTGTTCAATTGCCTACTCAGTCCAAAGTAGCACCTGTTGGCAAGAGTTATTCTGCGCTGGATTTCGAGGCTGAAACCAATACGGACAACGTTTTTCAGAATTCATCGGATTCGCTTGAAAGTCGTTATTTGGCTGATTACGAATCCGGTGTCGGTTTTTCAAAATTCAAAATGGCATATCTAATATGGCGGACGCTTTTTGAAAAATGCATCGGAATCGCTTCAAATCCGTTACTCGTGGGTTCTTGTAGGCGCTGAATTGCATTATATAAAGATTAAATCAGTGTTTCAATTACTTCTTATACTCTTAAAAACATCAATCAATCATCCAAATTATACACTCAAAAATTATTAAAAAGTCTGTCTGAATATCAATTTGAGACCTGAATTTATGGATATACTCCAACTTTTACTAGTAATGTGTGACCTTTCCTTTAAATGTCGAATTAAGTTCATATAATCCTTAAAAACAACTAATACTAATAACACTGTTAATAATTATTGATTCAGAAGATCTCTAGTGCAATATTTGTCTTGATTACTTTTGTTCTCAAAAGGGGAGTGTCTTATCTGAGGCTTTCGTCGATTTTTCATTGGTACTTCGTTTTTATGTGGTGGGTCCCAAACCCTACGTACAACCGCAGAAGCGGCTGTTTGTTGGCTACCCAGAGGATACTTGTTCTAAAACCGGAAGTCGTGAGCTGCTTGAACCATGTGGAAAAGAATCGTTTCTGGCCACTCCGAAGTGAATGACAATCAAAAACTTTCCTCACTTATGTGAACTTCTACACATGATCCCATCCTCCATCGATGTCAACATCTGATGAGACGACACTAGTTGTCCGAATGGACGAAAACACTCCAGCCCTGAAAGTGTTCGATGCAGTATCCGCCGGAGGAAGTCGAGGAAGGGGAAGGCCTCCACTCCGTTGCAGGGACCAAGTGGAGAGCGACCTGGTTACACTTGGGATCTCCCACTGACGCCGAACTGCGAAGGAGAGAAAGAAGTGGTGCACTATCGTCGATTCGGCTATAACCGGCTAAACGGTTGCAACGCCAATCACGTACATACATACTTTTGTCTAGAGAATAATGGACCATCCACAAGAATGTGTTGAGATGATAATACCAAATTTTCGATATGAACATACCAGAAGTTTGACAATTGAAAACAATAAGAAATCAGATGGACTATAAATTCGAAAACGACTAGCAAACTTATTGTCCATCAATTTTTGATAGACGTGAAGGAAATTCTCATTGCATGCTATAAAAATATTAAAATACTATACTCGAATATTGCCCATATCCAATGGCTTTTGGTCACTAATAATTTATTGGCACACTGAGAAATGTTAATTAAATTTTGGTAACAAAAAATAAAAACAAAACTATTGGAAACTTGATTCCAAACAAATTCAGAGCAAACAAGCACGAGATGCAATTACAGAAAATGAAATATAAACTTTCTCCGCAAAAGGATAACAATTACGCAATATACATTTCTGAGGCAAATAAACAAAAATTATTTCATTTTCATTGGTGTATCGTAGATTTACATACAGATGCACAAAAGTTCGTATATGTTGATGCTGATGAGCGTAAATATTTATAATTAATGTTTTACTACTGTTGCATGGAAGTCAATTGGACCGAAACGAAAACTTTGAACTTCTCACTCACCAACTGAAAGGAAATGAAACCAAATTAATGTGAGCACACGTAGAGCTGCACGACCATTGAAATGAAATGAAATTCGATATAATTATGCGCTAGTTTCGAAAGATATGGACTGATAGTGATGGTTAGCTGATAATACGAGGGTAGTTTGGTAAGTCGACTTCATCACGGGGGTATAATATATATGCAAATAAAGTAGGAATGAAGACTAAGAACCTACCAAAAAGGATAGAAGTCGTTATCGTTCCCACGACAAACAGGGCTATGTAATCGGAACGAAATCGTATCGTTATATTCGGTAAATAGTACCTGACGTCTTCAAATTCGGTATCTGTGTTGTCCGGGAGGGACTATTTCTGCTTCCGATATCTTCACTGATTCTTGAATGGCCTATTGTAAATGAAAATAATCAGACCTTGTTTATAGTGGTGACATATGGGAAGTAGGCGTGGTTGTAGACAAGATAAAAGTCAAGACAGAGGTCACGTGAGATTAAGCTAAGACTCAAAGGGAGTTTAAGTAAGGTCTCATGCTAATTTAAGCTAGAAAACACGCCAGAGGTCACGTGAGGTCGAGCTCGAGCTTAAGCAGGTTCAAGTTAGGGACCTTGTGATTAACTAAGGTCAAGCGAAGTCATGCGAGAGGGAATGTTTATGCTACTCTATGAACTTCTTCATTATGAACGACAAAAAATATTAAAAAACAAGTAAGGAAGGGCTAAGTTCGGGTGTAACCGAACATTTTATACTCTCGCAATTTATTTATTTAACTTTATTTATATTATATAATACACAATTTGACCCACATATTCGTCATATATATTGTATAAAGTCCATTGAAAGTTGGAAACCATAATATTAGGTTAGAAGCACCGAGGTAATCGTGTTCGATATATGGGGCCTTAAAAACCTATGGTCAGATTTCGGCGATTTTTAGAATGGGGCTGCCACACTATAAACATAGTATTTGTGCAAAGTTCTGCACCGATATCTTCACTAGTACTTACTTTATATATTGTAAAGTAAACGATTCAGATTGTCTTCAAAGTTCTGGTATATAGGAAGTAGGCGTGGTTATGAAGCGATTTGGCCTATTTTCACAGCATATCATTGGGATGTAAGGAAACTATTACAAACCAAGTTTCATTGAAATCGGTCGAGTAGTTCCTGAGATATGGTTTTTGACCCATAAGTGGGCGACGCCACGCCCATTTTCCATTTTGTAAAAAAATCTGAGTGCAGCTTTCATCTGCCATTTCTTATGTGAAATTTAGTGTTTCTGACGTTTTTCAATAGTGAGTTAACCCACTTTTTGAAGTTTTCAACCTAACTTTTGTATGGGAGGTGGGCGTGGGTATGATCCGATTTCTTTCATTTTTGGACTGTATTAGGAAGTGGCTAAAAAAAACGACTGCAGAAAGTTTGGTTTATATAGCTTTATTGGTTTGCGAGATATATACAAAAAACTTAGTAGGGGGCGGGGCCACGCCCACTTCCCCAAAAAAATTACATTCAAATATGCCCCTTCATAGTGCGATCCTTCATACCTTATTTTATTTCCATAGCTTTATTTATGGCTTAGTTATGGCACTTTATGTGTTTTCGGTTTTCGCCATTTTGTGGGCGTGGCAGTGGTCCGATTTTGCTCATGCATCATCGAAAGCAACCTTCCTATGATGCCAAGAAATAAGTGTGCCAAGTTTCATCAAGATATCTTAATTTTTACTCAAGTTACAGCTTGCACAGACGGACGGACGGACGGACAGACAGACATTCGGATTTGAACTCCACTCTTCACCCTGATCACTTTGGTATATATAATCCTATATCTAACTCGTTTAGTTTTGGGTGTTACAAACAACCGTTATGTGAACAAAACTATGATACTCTGTGCAACAGGTTGCGAGAGTATAAAAATTAAATTTCTTCACTTTAGAACCAACCTCGTTGGACACTGTAAACCCTAAAAAATACCACCTTTTTCTTGGTCACTGAAAGGACACAAACAGTTGACATGCCATTTGCGACGCAATGCTTGACTTGAGATTATCATCAAGTCCATGTGGTGCGAGTTGCCAAAAACTAGGCAAATTAACTGAACTTAAAGATTAGTCATGGCGAGGCGAATTCGTGCATGGCATAAGTAAAAATATGCATTTCATATGATTAACTGAAACTTTTAAGACTTTTGACACGAAGAGCAGTCAAGAGACAAATTGACGTTCAATAAGAGTGCCATAGTGATAAGCGGTTACCCGCGCGCACACACACACACGCAAACTAATGTAATCCTGCCATGACAGCCACTATACTAATTTGCTTTAGCCGCTGACAAGTATGCAAGTCGCATACTTTGCGCCCAACTTAAGCGAATTAGCAACTTAAACGCTTCAGACTTTATGTGCATAGAGTCTAACGGTACTTTGTCGGTATGTCAATTTGCAAAGTTAACTAATAGACTTGAAGAGGCATTCTCGCTTTAGTAAGCGTAAATGCGTGCTTGAGTTGGCTGGAGCGGAGGGAGGGTCTCCCCGAGCGAGGGTGAGAATGAAAGAGAGTGTGAATGAGCGGAGAAAGAGGTATTAGAGCATTTGCGTTGCATTTTCGTTTTAGTATTGTTTCTACACTTGTGTCGCCAAAGTTTTAAGTACGCACTAGACACACGAACTCACATACAGCTGAAAAGCTAGAGTTGAGTCTATATGTATGTAAGTGTCTGCATCGTTTAGCAATTAATTTATTCCCAAATAATCAACAAATTACTCGTCTATGTTTACTTGTTTAATAACTGTACTAATGTACATATGTCTGTATGTTCGTATGCAAGTGTTGATCGCGACATTGATTGCCATGCCACCCGCCAGCGTTTGACATGATTGATTCAACATAATTGCTTGTAATTTTACAGACATCTATACAAATATGCTTGAACAAACACAAACAAGTTGGATTACACGCATACAAATACAACTAATAGGACAGTTACTACAATTTACTACTAATACGACATTTACTACTAATGTTGATACTAATCTTTATGTCTGTTGTGTTTGAGTTGGTAGTTGTGGCACACATTTTAACTGGTTTTCCATATAAGTGGTTGGCAATCGCTAATGGAAGTGTTTTCGTAAATGTATTGGCATTTCAGCCGTGAGAGCTTTGTTCAAAGGTCTATATAAATCTAAAAGAGTTGTCACCTGCCTGAAAAAAATATTTATTTCAATATGTAATCGAAAAATATTAAAAAAAAAAAAGTATTTTCAAGATATTTTTGAAAATAATTGGATTGAAATATATTTAAGCAGAGTTGCCACCATAAATAAAATATTGCAAAAATATAAATTAAATATTATAAGAAAATATTGAAGATGGTTTCAGAATCGAACAAGTGATTTTTCGTCACAATACTTGGACAGTTTAAAACATATAAGACTGTTGGTTGTCACTTAGTTAAAAAAAATATTAGAATTTTGATTATAAAACATGTGTTTAAACTGAAAATAATTGGAGAGTTGCCACCTGTTAAAGAATTGTACTGAAATAAATTGATTAATTGTACACAAATTCAGATATTGACCTTAAACTAAGCAGAGGAAGGTTTCTGGGCACAAACCAATTAATATTTTTTTGGATAGTTGCCACCTGTAAAAAATTTTAATCTCAAATATATCGATCAATTATATGAAAATTCAAATATGGATATCAAACTAAGTATTTTTTATACTCAAATAATATGATCAATTATATGAAAATTCAATTATGAACTTGAAACTAAAATTTTTGTAAGAGAAAAATTTATAGCGAATGGTTTATTTTAAACTTATGAAAAAAAGAGAAATGAAAAAGTGATTTTAAAATACATGTAAACAATCAGTGCGATCTTCGAATACTGAGTTAAGGCAGTAGTCTGCTTTAGAAGCCGAAAAAAGTGATTTTTTAGCAATTTTTTTTTTTTGAAGAGAGGGAAATGATTGCGGTAAACGGAATTTTAAGACGATAGTGTACAATATTTAAGGCTTAAAAAACAATATTTTTTATTAAAAAATATTGAAATTTTTCAAAGTTGTAAGTATTTTTCTGGAGCGCCTGGAGTTTGCACTTGTAAATTGGTGCCGGTGACGGAGGTCGTGTGATGCATCTGAAACAGTCGAACCAATTTTTCAAAGTTTCTTTTCTTTATGAACTAAAAAAATACCGAAGAAGTTATTAAATTCCAAATTTTTTCGAAGTTAGAAAAGAAAATTCACTTTTTTAAGAAAAAAAATTGACTTTAAGTTGCAAAACAAGTAGTTTAAATAATACTTTTGTCCAACTTTTTTGGCTCAAATAGTAGATAATTTAATACTGAAGCTAGATCATTTTGTTTTTTTTTCGATCGGACATATATTATTTTTGCTATCGCCGGCACCGTTTTCTAACACTAGTGAAAATGAAAACTCGAGAAAACGCGCTTTAAAATCTGCCCGAGCATTCGCACCTACTCGACACTTGGCCACTAAAACTGCTCTAGCTTCGAAAATATGTCGAATTGGTCTTCTGGAATTTTAAAGACATATTCTTGGATAGTTTTGGAAGAGATTCAAAACAAAACAAAAACATCGATTTTTTGAAGCTTGAAAGGCAGACTACTTTTTGCCTTAATTGAATGCGAAGTCAGCAAAATCAGTCACATAATGAGATTGAAAGTATTTGTTGTTTCCAATAAGCTGAACTTTTCGAAAATGATTTTGCGAAGACTATACTATTACACAGAAAAAATATTTCAGCATTTCACACACTTGTACTGTTAATATTATATTTTTTTTAATGATTTAAAATTTTTCGTACACGAACGCACAAACAATGGTATTTGTCTTCAAATATTTGACTTCGTTAATGTGTCTAAGCCACAAATTAAATATCTGCTCAACACATTTTCGCATGTGGCAATTAAAACAAGTAAAACTAACAGCAAATACTTTTATGTGGGTGTGGATTCTAAGAAAATTAATGTAGAAATGACTTGTAGTTGGTAAACTCATTTGGCAAGTGTAAATTAGAAAACTAACTTAATGCTAAGTTTGCATATGTATAATATATGAATGTGTAGATAAACAAACTAAAGTATTTTAAAACTTAATTTTGCTTGTGTGAATTCGGAGAAATTTGAATACAAATGGATGTGCAAATATTTGTATATATGATGATAATTTATACAGTTGATTGTCACTAATAAAAAATTAATTTAAAGAAAATAAAATTTAAAAAATTATTTAAATATTAAAATTCCATACGTAAAAAAAATAAAATTTGTTTATAACTAATTCGTGAATAAAATGTTATAAATATATATGCATATTTTAAATGGACAAAATAGTACTTTAAACACCCGTTAAAAAATCTTCATAAAAATTTCCAAAAATATTTTCTCTATTTTTACGCAAAATTTTTACTTTTTTATCATCCCACACCAACTATAGTTGCGAGGTAACCAACAACAACAAGCGCCACTGTCAATCTGCGCACTCTACACAAAAGTTACGTATACGCCAGCGCATCTCCCCACTACAGTGGGGTCGCATAAGGTGCGCCACGATTGTCTATGTGAAAACGTAAATAAAAAGAAACGGCAAATTAATAAATACTCGTCTATATTAGCGCAACAAACAAATCTAAATGTGTACTGCGAACTGAAGTGGCACGTGGAAACCTTTGATAGGTTTGTTCGCTTGACGATGGAAACTTCAAAGAAATCAGAAAACTTTAAGTTAACGGCGTAATTGATTGCTAATTGAAATGTTGCACATGTAGACGTTTAGCGGCAATTGTTTTGCGGTTTGTTTCATTATTTTTAGCTAACAACTTAATTAGCAAAACGATTTTGTGTTGGAAATAAGTTGGGTAGAAATAGTCAAATTGGCTAAATTTGTGGTGAGCAATGTGAGAAATTGGTGTTTGAGTAATGAAATTTGTAATTTCTTTGCGCGACAAACAAATTTCGACCTTGAAATAGCGAGATTTGTCGAAAAATGCTAATAGAAGTCGTTGAAATAATGATTATACTCTCGCAACAAAGTTGCTAAGAGAGTATTATAGTTTTGTTCACATAACGCTTGTTTGTAACACCCAAAACTAAACGAGTTAGATATAGGGTTATATATATACCAAAGTGATCAGGGTGAAGAGTGGAGTTCAAATCCGAATGTCTGTCTGTCCGTCCGTCTGTCCGTGAAAGCGATAACTTGAGTAAAAATTGAGATATCTTCATGAATTAATGATATGATTAACTTGGAATACATGTTCCTTGGGACCGTGCGAGGGTTGCTTTTGAAAATGGGCAAAATCGGACCATTGCCACGCCTACAAAATGACGAAAACCAAAAACACATAATATGTCATAACTAAGCCATATGTAAATAAAGTTATAACAGTAAAAGTTGGAATAAAGGATAGCACTAGGAAGCGGCATATTTGGATGTAATTTTTTGGGGAAGTGGGCGTGGCCCCACCCCCAAATCGGTTATTTGTATATATCTCGCAAACCAATGAAGCTATTTGAACCAAAACAAACTTTCTGCAGTCGGTTCTCATACGTACCCCACCACACACTATGAAAATAGTTGAAATCGGATAATAACCACGCCCACCTCCCATACAAAGGTTATGTTGAAAATTACTAAAAGTGCGTTAACTCACTTACATAAGAAATGCCAAATGGAAGCTGCACTCAGATTTTTTTGCAAAATGGAAAATGGGCGGGTGCATCGCTCACTTATGGGTCAAAAACCATATCTCAGGAACTATTCGACCGATTTCAATGAATTTCAATATATAATATTTTATTGACACCCTGATGACACGTGTGGAAAATGGATTATCCCATATAACTCAATTTTGAATTCTATCTGATTCCTTCACTTTATAAGATATACATAAGGAACCAATGAAGACAGTGAACTAAAACTTTACACAAATACCGTATATCCATCCGTGGCATCGGACTATATTTTCAATGCCCCGGATATCAAATATAAAAAACTCAGTGCCTTATGGTAATTTTTCACCGAAAATATCGGTAAATCTCTCAGATATCTTAATTTAATTCAGAGGAAATCTTTTTCTTCTAATAGTGTGTCTCTGTACCTGAAATGGTTAAAATCGGGTCATAACTTCCCCTAGCTCTCATATAGCTAATTATAGGATTTTCAAAAATACTATGGGCTTAATAGCTTATAAATCCAAATTAAATGAGCATGTAATCTTAGATATAATGTATGTTGGTGATGAAAATGAGTTTAATCGGGTCAGGAATTACCTCACCCTATATACTATATATGTATGTATGATGATTTTCTTTATTCTATTGGACTTTATGCCGAATATATGGATCAAATTGTGTGTTATCTTAATAAAACTATAGCAATAAATTGCGAGAGTATAAAAATGTTCGGTTGCACCCGAACTTAGCCCTTCCTTACTTGTTGTAAATATAAACTTATTTTTAGACCAAAATTTATTTTAGCTGTAGAAAAAATTTAGTTTTTGTAGTGGAATTGTAGTTAATATGAGTCTCTGAATGTGCCTGAAGCCTTTTAAATATAATATTAACTCAAAAATAATAATAAAACATATCATAATTACCCTTCAGAGTTCTTTGTTTGCCGCCTAATTTCGCATAAAAGCAATTTAATGCATAAAATTCATATTATCTTGCGCATAACTCATATCAAGCACTTAAATAAACACGCGAGTGTTTTATATGTCTTTCAACTTTGCAACTTGTTTCGACTTTTTTATTTCATTTTATTGCTGTTATTGCTGTTCTTTTTTGTAAATTTTAAAATCTCAACTGTCTTGCATATGTGCGTCTGCATAATGAATAAATTAATGCTTTTGCCAAGTTGTTGACACTTGTGGGAAGATTAAATCAAAATTTAATTGTTATTTTATGCCATACGTTGAGCAGCCCTATCTACTACACACACAGCCAACAACAGCTAACAGCAACAATAAAAATTGCAGTGAAACGTACATTGCCCCACAAATCTCTGGGTAGTATAGTAGTGCGCACAATATGCTGTTTGCCCAACAGGGCGTATGAGTGACACATATTTCATAAATTCAACTGAGGCAGTATGCATGTTGTTATTGCTGTTGCTGAGATAATTTACAACGTACATTAAAATGTTATTTGCCGCCTACATACAGGCATGCTTGCTCATATGAGATATAGTGTGGCCAGTAGAAGTTGAAAGTGTCAGCATAATAAGTGAGCTGAGCTGAGGCTGCAGTGACCTCAGCGCTGCAAGTCGCTGCTATAATTTGTAGAGAGCGCAATATAGGCGCGTGTATAGCAATTATTCATAACTTTTTTTTCAGCCGCGGCTGGCGAGCATGCGACATGAGAGTTTATTGCAGCAGCAGTATTGATGACAGTCTGAGGAGAGTGGGTTTGTGTGTGACAACTCGGTTGCTACTACAAAGTTCATAGCAATAATATATGACAATAGACATAATATGAAATGAAAATTAGTTATGACATGAAATAGACATTTTTTTTTATAAATTATAGAATTTTTTCATACATTTTTTAATAATACTCTAACTATTTTGTCTAAAAAGTATAAATTTTTCTATCGCGGCGGCTTACTTTCACAAAAATCTGTTAAAAGACGGCCTAAATTCATCAAATTTTAATTTTTCTCACTCTTCTTCATGATAAGTCGTAGATTCACGGGTCAGTGCATCTTCATTTTTATTTACACTTCACGGCGATGTTTGGTGTATTGCAGCGGCAGGCTATTTTCATTTTGTGCACTTTATTCGTAATAAAAACTTTCAGCTGCTATAATTAAATGCATATCCTGTAAAATCGGACAATTACGCACATATGTTGGCAGTGCAATAATTCTTTAATAGGCACTAACACCTTTCAGTGCAGAAAATAAAAAAATATTCATTTGACCCTCAATAATATAATCTTATTTGGTGAGCACAGAAATTGTTATAATTTTTATAAAAATTTAATCATGTATGAAATACAGCACAACTACTATTTTCAGCCTTTTTTCTCATCCTTCTTGTACAAGTACCTAGAACTTTTCAAATACCTCCTAAATGTAGGCCATATGCATGATATAGCAGAAATAAAACCAACGTGCCTACATTTAGGCAAAATATCATAAAAATTTTATAAATTCAAAATATTTCCTAGCGAAATAACTGAGACAATTGATTTCCTTTCCACTCTCTAAAATTTGTTGAACTTTCTAAAATTTCATAGAAACCACCTGCCGAAACAAGGATTTAACTTTAAAGTGCGTGCCTCTAAAGCATGAATTCTGCATAAACCAATATTCTATTCGGGCATAAACAACTGCTTCACATGCTTATTAAGATAAATCAGAACTGATCCGATTGAAATTTTCTTCTCTTCAACCAGTTGTACGATATGAGAAAACAAAAATTTCTCGGAAGACAATTCACTGCAAAACTACACATTTCCAAAACTTTTCACATATTTCGCAGTGAACTTGTGATATGAAAACTATGGAAAAAAAATTACCCAGAAACTGCAAAACTTGGAAATCTTGATGTTCGCTTTATGAGCTCAAAAATAATATACACAGATTTCATACATTTTTGCTACCAGACAGATCTCTATGTTTATGTTTTATATAGGGGTTGGAAGAAGATATAAGCCAACATTTTTAATTTCGATATTATACTAAGCTCAATTGAAGAGTTAGTTGGGTTTCAAAATTTGAAAAAAATGTGTGTCTTATTAAATAGTACGATATGTTTAAAATATTCCACAAAATAAAATAATAAAAAATAATAATTAATTATTATTCAAATAAACCACGAGTATAATTCTAAGAGATATACCCTTTGGAAGTTCCGCCCAACAGGCCCCGTTAGTTTCACGTTTTCGTCAAACGCGTTTATCTCAAAACTCAATTTTTTAAGTCAGTGGTCACGAAATCTCAAAAAGTAAACGATTTTGTTAATATTTTTCCCATATCTTTGAAATAACATTATCTAGTTAATGAACTGAGAATTTTTTTATTTTTATTACAATATTTTTTTGATATGTCGAAACTTTTGCCAAAAAAGTGATTTTTTATACCCTGAACAGTGTTGAACTGAGTCGATTTAGCCATGTCCGTCTGTCTGTATATATACGAACTAGTCCTTCAGTTTTTAAGATATCGTTTTGAAATTTCGCAGGTGTTATTTTCTCTTCAAGAAGCTGCTCATTTGTCGGAACTGCCGATATCGGACCACTATATCATATAGCTGTCATACAAACTGAACGATCGGAATCAAGGGCTTGTATGGAAAACTTCCGCATTTTACTACATATCTTCACGAAATTTGGTGTGAGTTATTGCTCATAGAAATAATTTAATCTCCGAAAAAATTGTTGAGATCGGTTCACTATAGCATATAGCTGCCATATAAACTGAACGATCGGAATCAATGGCTTGTATGGACAACTTCCGCATTTTACTACATATCTTCACGAAATTTGGTGTGAGTTATTGCTCATTGAAATAATTTAATCTTCGAAAATTTTGTTGAGATCGGTTTACTATAGCATATAGCTGCTATATAAACCGAACGATCGGAATCCAAGGCTTGTATGGAAAATTTTCGCATTTGTCTTGGTATCTTCACGAAATTTGACATGGATTACTGCTTAAGGTAATAATATACATAATCTCCGAAGAAATTGTTCAGATCGGTTAACTATATAACCTTAATGTTTTTAGCAACCAACCCGGCTAAAAAGAATTTGTAAAATGTTTTCTTTTTCGTCGTTAGATTTGCTTAAACACATAGTTACTAAAAGAAATGCACCTGTGAAGGGTATATTAGCTTCGGTACAGCCGAAGTTAACGTTTTTTTCTTGTTTTTCTTAAAAATCTGTCAAAAATACAAATTTATTTATATTTTCTTTTTTTCATCAATTAGATTTATTCATGTATTCGAAATATTTTTGGTTTCTTTATTTTAGATCAACCAATCATGAGTTATGATATCCACTGCAAGAGATTTTTTTGGACACAATATGGGAGTGAGGTATCAACGGATAAATTGTGGGAATTTTTAAATAAAAAAATCACAAAATACTATTTAAATACATGTCTTTGATATGCTGAATTGTTTAAATGGAATGTAAGATTGTAATATATTTAAGCAAATAATTGTAAAAATACTTTGTTTTCAATCTCTGAAACCAACCTAACCCCTTAATATGTCACATATTGACCGATAAAAAATAAAAAATAATTAAAATCTGAAAAATAAATTGAGGAATATGAATCGTCATTCCAGAGTTGGTGATATCACTCACATAGCTCAGCGGTTTTAAATAATAAATAAAATAAATAATTAAAAGTTTGAACTCTCTAAAATCCTTTGAAATTCATTCAAAGAAACTCCCAAGAAGCTAGAAAGCTATGCCAAGCTTACATGTGAAAACTCTATTGAAATTCTCAAGAGGAAATTTCAATCAAAATGACAGTTAATTTACAAATCTATCAAACGCACACACACTAACCATTAAATCACTCATTTCATATACAAATATGCGGTTTGTAATCCTGAGTCCTTACCAATGAAAAATGAAATTAAACCATTTCCGTTGCACATCTAAGCCAAACGGAATATCAGTACATACAGCATTATTTCAGTAAAAATTCTTACGAAACTCAAATATGCATGAAATTACACACGCAGCTATCTGCAGGTACTACCAGGAAGTGGAAAATGTTGACGCTCAAAGCCACACGTGCCAGCAAAGGCTTGCCGGCTAATTGAAATCAATATATTATACATACGGACATACTTGGATGGTATATATGTGTAAGTAAGTGCTTCCAGTGAACATATTACTCGAAAGCCAACATTAAAGGCAAGCATTTACCGTTACAACGGTAGATACTCATTCAAAAAAAAAAAACACAAAAAATCGAAAGAGAAAACTGGCAACTCCACAGGCGGCAATGGAAATGCAATTAACGTTTTTCAGAGGTAATTGAATTTCAAACGCGCCATTACCATTACCATTACCAGTTGCAAAGGAATTGCTGACAAAACACAAACCTGCAAGCCGACATCAGCATTATTTTATTGCATTTCCAACGTCTACTACGTCTACGTCTATGTCTTTTGCAGACTACACTCGTGAGCGCTCGTGTGTGTGTGTTGATGTGCCTATGCACTTTCTAAGATAATTAAAAATTGGAAAATGCCAAAGCACTTTATTCCTTAAGGCACATTCACATTCACCTACAGCATTGAAAGTTAACGTAAATTACTTACGAGTATATAAGTAGATATTTCTGCATTTGCTTTCGCTGCATATTTTCTAACGGCCGAGACTTCACATCTATTTTATTGCCAGCACGTTCTTACTGTCCTCAGCTGTAACTCGCTGAAAGTTAATTGAAAGTAGTTGAAAGCAATTGCTTCGGTACGTAATGCTTTGCTAAAGTGCGGTAAGTGTGAAGTGTGAAGACTACTGAAGTAAAAGTGAAGTATTAATGCAAATATTTAGAAGAAGTTAGTTTGAAAAGATATTTTTAGAATTTGTTTCAACGAAGAAATTCACTCAAACAAAGCTGAAGGAATAATATTTTTTCTATGGAAAAGTAAAAGAGACAAAGAGAAAGAGACGAGAAATGAAAATTTATCATTTCCTTATTATTAAAGAATACTCAAAGACAACAAAAAACTTAAAATATGACAACGATTTTGTTAGGATTTTAGCAAAAGTCTCTTTGAGCGCAGATCAACCACTCTCATCGGTCTTCTTTCTTCCTTTCGACTTCAAATTATCCAACAGAAAGAGCACATTCAGAAGGGTGATATATTTCATTAGATGCCTTTTCATGACAAAAATACATAATGACTTGAGGCTTTGCTTTCTCAAACATATAACAACTCCTACCACTATAATTCATGGATACATACGAGTTGTGTTCAAAAAATAACGGGAATATTAACATTTCCAATTGTCGAAAAATCCAATGGTGAACATTTTTTTTTAATGTAGATATTTAAGGGGTTAGGGGTAGTCAGAGACTTATTTTACAAAAGTAATAATATGGCATTATTATATATTACAGTCAAGAGAATTTGAAAAATTGTATATAATATATTATATTTTCCAAAGTTAGAGCTGTCTGTGTTGACCGAGTTTCAAAAAAAGGTCCTTGCGGTGCAGTCATAAGTCCTTGGAGATTCATCTAAAATCAATCGGATAAAAAAATTAGTTTTATAAATAGATAAAACTGAGCCTGAACCAAACTTTTTTTTCAAAAATTAACAAAATGGCGGCCTCAGGAAATTTTTTCTACATTTTCGGAAAAAAATCAAAATGGTCTTAAAAAATCGAAATTTAAAGAAAAATCTTTGGTTCAGGCTTGAGTTTATTATGTACAAATTTCATTAAAATCTACCGAGCGATTTTCGAGTTACAGTTGTCACCAGATCAAAAAACATAGTTTTGATAAAAAAGCATTTAAAGTTTCACACTAGCCTGTTGGAGTGCCCGAGCACTCGTTGTTATTTGTCGAATAACTCTAAAAGCAATTATCGGATAAACTTCAAATATTCAGAGTATATTTTTAAGGTATTACACTTAACAGGAATGCAAAAAAAAATTGATTTTTTGAAAACCCTGACTACCCCTAATCCCTTAATGTAGATTACCGTTATTTTTTGAACGCCCTCATATTGTGTTTTAAGCCGAAGAATATATTATACATTAGTTAGGACCTTATACTAAGTGCTCACTTTGATACCGCCATCAATAAAGTCTCTATATTCATTAGTATTAGATCATAGAAATCATATATCCAATACTCAGCAACTTAAAGAATTCTTTCTCACAACATTAAATAGGAAAATATAAAAGGTGATCCATATCGAGGTTCCCTACTTTTTCTAACTAAAGAAAAAACATAGTAAATTAAAATTTAATGGAAAATGTTTATTTTAATTCGAAAGAACATTTATTTTCATTTAATTTTTAGATATTTTCTCATTGAAATGTTGACCGCAGCTACATCTCCATCTGGTGAGTCCAATTTTCGATGACTCGTTTGAGCATTTCCACTGCATAGACTTTAGACTTTACATATCCCCACAGGAAAAGACTAACGGTGTGATATGGTAGCCAATCGATCGGCCCAAAACGTGAAATTATCTGCTCACCGAAGTGTTCTCTCAATAAATCCATTGATTTATGCGATGTGTGAAAAGTGGTGCCGTATTGTTGAAACCAAATGTCGCCAAGATCAATAGATTGAATTTCAGGCGTCAAATAGTCGGTTATGATTTCGCGATAAGGGTCGCCATTGCATTCTCACCGGCATAATTTTTGAAGAAATATGGACCTATGATTCCACCGGCTCACAAACCACATCAATGTGTTGTTTTTTCTTGGTGAAATGGTATCTCTTCGAGAAGTGAATTTATTTTGATTAAGTGTAATACAACTTTTCATTTCATAATTCTTTTCGCTTTCACAGAAACTTTTAACGTAGAAACAGTTTATCCAATGCTAGTAAAGTATACAAAATTAGTACAAATACTTAAAAAGTTTTTAAGACAATCATGGAATCTTATATTGACTTAAATGAACTCCTAATCAGGATGCCCCGAGAAAGACCGAAAGCTTTAAATAAGTTGAGCAAACAAAGATTAATTTATATTTTATAATCGCCAAAGAAAGTTCTACCAAAGCTCAACTTTTAAACTTTTATACCGATCACTAAGCTTCCACTGAATGCAAACAATATACATATGAATAAAGCTCAAACCAACTATACAATATATAAGCCACTACTGAAAAAGCTTTAATAAAGCTAAAACCGCACAGCAAATATTATGATTATAAAATATCTGCCATGCATCATATTACGCCGAGTATCAGAAATAAAAAAATGCGTTTTCAATGTACTGTCATCGAAAATGACATGAATGAGTTTTATAATCACATATCAAATTGTGTAGACAAGTAAATGCATGTCTGCGGTTTCGCCAACTGACAGACAGTTAACTGTCAACGGCTGTAAAAATTTGTGAAATTCATATTAGAAATGTAATTGCATAAAATATGTATTTATGTATATATGTATGCACATATGAAACTGTGTGTGAGGCAATTATATAAATTAAAACACGAGCACATATCTACAACATATTATTATAGAAGCTAAATGTATGCCTCATTTATACTTTCAAATGCAGACAAAGTAATTATTTTATTATTAATATTTACAACCATAAATACAAACACACACTCATACCGTTTTGGTTTTATCTTGCTCATAATAAGAATTTTTTCACTAATAAATAAACGCTTCTGCAGCTAGAAGTCTGCTGCCAAACAACAATTTCTCTTTGATCTCATTGTCAGTATTGACAAGAAGCAACAACAACCACATACAACAGCATCATCGATACAGCAATCACTCGCTCAATTCCTTTTGCATTCGCTGCAAGTAATTGGTGCTGTTGCTTAGTAAACAATTGCAAGCCTAGCGAACAATTTTTTTTCACTTTCAAATATAACTGTTCTTTACACACTCCCACATATATAACAATATATGTGTGTACATATGTACGTACGTATTTGCCAAGTCTAGACAGCGCTGGTTTTCATTTACATTTTTAGCAAGCAAATTGTTTGTTGCGTTCTCTTTGCTTTGCATTCTTTTAATTTTGTTAAATTTCTCCGTCTGCAAGCGTGTGCATTCAAATATCAAAGCAAGAAATTTGGAAAAAAATTTTGCATTTTTGGTATTTATGTTGTTCACTTTGGTGAGTATGAGCCTCACATTGTTGAATGTTAGCATTTTTTATGAAAAATATTTCAAACATTTTCATATGAATATCGAACCTGGAGCGATGAAATCTTCATAACAAAGATATGAAGAACACATTAAGCTATGCTCATCTAGTCTAAGCTCATCTAGTCAAGAACAAATTCTAAATTCATTTAACGATCTCAATTTTCAATATCCTCTCCAAAATATCTCTGTCTTCGAAAATATACAGTAATTCGATAATTAACAGTAATAACTGTGGATTTACTTAATGAGCTGATACCGCTTAGTTGATTGAAACTGAATCCGATTAATTACCACATAGGAGGTGTGTTCAAAAAATAACGGGAATTTTCGTTATTTTATTAAAAAAAATATTTATCAATTCGTCTAGATTAAAGTTATCGCCTCCAAAATAGTCCCCATTTGATATTATGCTCTTATACCAATCGTCGAAACAGTTCTAAAATTTTTTGGAATATGTAAGACTTTGGCTCTGTCAGAAATTTCTCGTATTCTTGTAAAACGACGGCCCTTTAAGGTTCCTTATTCTGACGAATATGGAGACTGGAGCATCGTTACAGTATCTTGTGCCAACACGAGTATGATTTCTCCATTCCTCTCAAGTTTAAATATTCTCCAAACGCTCTATAAGTTTACAATTGGCTAGAGACAATACTGAGATGCTAACCATAGAAGTCTATACGCAAATATTGCCTAAGAACAAGGCTATATTCATAATTTCTAGACTCATCTAGTGTAAATTTTAACCAATATATCAGTTTATCTCTCGACCTAGATGAGCCTACATGGGATTGACTTTTAATGAAATATGTTAACTAAAATATATGTAGAATTTAACAATGAAAGAAGCAAATGAACTGAGAAAAGGAGTATGAGGCGTAATGAAAGTCCTAATTTCACCTAATTTAATCAATCCTCAATAATCATTCAATGTGGGACCTATGTAACCTATCCCAAGCTCTATCTCTATTATCTTACCTGAGACAGTCTTGCATCCAATTTCGTACTAAATACTCCATATTAAATCTTTCTGAAAACAGAGCTAAATTATAACTCGAGTTCATACAACTTCCACATTCCCCACTGTATACGAGTACATCTATCATTCACAAGCGCTTTCAATGCAATAGCTCCAGCCAATTGCGCTCAACTGTTCCATCACATGTTCTAACATACCACTAATATAATACCGTTATTCACTTCAATGAACAGCAATGTTCTCTGTGTGCGAATATGCAGCTCTGTCGGATGTAGTGTAGCACAGTTATGATAGCTAAAATATTAACTACTTCAAATTCACTGAGTCAGCACTTTGGTCAATCGACTGGTTAATGGATTTCAATGGTGGATGCTTAATTTTACTGAAGTATTTTCTGATCAATGTTGAATATTTTTGGTGGGATAAATCGAGTATATATGTATATCACTCTGTAAACTAAGAATTCTAAATTTTAGAGATACATATACCACAGACGAATGAATATTTTTTTTTTTCAAAAATCGAATATTCCCGTTATTTTTTCAACCCAACTCGCAAACAGAATATTTAAGATCTTAAGTAATAACATAATAAAGATCACGAATGTAAATGATTAAAAATTAAAAGAGAATTAGCAAAAAATTTAAATACTTTCCTGAGTGAAATAGCTATTTTCGAAAATATTCGCTCCCAAATGTAGGCAACATTTTATTCTATATACATTTTAAGTGGCAATTGACCTTACAACAAATTCATATTATTATTTTAAACCTCTATTATTGTCAAATGTGGACTAAAATATTTGAGCATGTACTACGCTTGAACCCATACAATGCTTTTCAAAGTGTAGGATTGCTATATTTACTTAATACTAGCTAGTACTAGCTGATTTAAGCTGCTTAAATCAAAATAAAAATGCAACTTAAAATTGCAAACGAAAAGCACGAAATTTACAGAGAATACAAGAATCAAGCAAACCGAATTTCTTACGTGTCAAGCACCTTGCAACACCTCGACTAAGAGCACAGACAGTTATACCCGAGTTGGATAGACATTCAGCCATGGTTGGCGTTGATAGTTGATCGACATGGAATAATTTGACACCCGCAGCGTGCGGCGAGGCGACATCCTCTTACGAGTCGTTGCACAGGCGGTTTTATGGACTCACTCCAGTTTTAAATAGAAAACCAGCTGGCGGGAGAGAGTAATATGTGGGAGAACACATGCAATATTATGGGAGTAGAAATGTCACCACGCTCATTTCGAAATAAATTCAACGCCCCTCAGCAGCGCACCTACTTTGCACTTTGTATGAGTATGAATTTAAAATTCAGAAAACTCAGAAATTACTGGAACTGAAATTACTTGATTTTGCTCGGTTTTTTTATTCCGTGTGTGCACACAAAGCTAAGTGAAATTCAATTTACCGCCTGGTGGGAGTTATGGTTGCAACTTGGTTACAACAACAATATTACTTATTCCAATATGAATTTTAATAATAAATAAAATGAGCTCTACCAGTTCTACCAGCCAACACATGAAAGGTACTACTTATGTTAAGCACATGAAGGCAGATTTCTTGTTTTAAGCAGCAAGAATAGCTTTTATTCGAAGGTCTGCTGGTATAATATTATATTTTTGAGTGAATAGAGTTGCCAACAACTAAAAAATTTAAAGTGGCACAAATTTTTATAAATTATGTGCTAAATACAATAATTATCCAAATTTGTGTAAATTTCAATTTAGATATTATTTTGAATAGAGTTGCCACGTATTCAAAATTTTTACTTATTATGATAAATGCTGTATGTGGCAACTAGAAGGCATAGAAAGAACGCCTTTCGTCATACAATAGAGATTTTTATGTAAAGGAATTTTGGAATAGAGTTGCCACTTGTTGAAAATTTTATATTTTATAATTTTATATATTTTTTTTATTTTAAATTTATCAAAAAAATATGTGATAAAATATTTATACGCCTAACGCTTTCAGCAAATAATAGAGATTTTTAATTTAACATATTTTTTTATGGGAGAGTTGCCACTTGTTAAAAAATTTAACCTTAGCAAAAAATTATGAAATACGCCCAAATGTTAAAAAACTGGAACTACTGAGAAGCCTTTACTTTAAAAATATTTGTTGGGCACCCTACTGGTGGCAACTATCTAAAAAATTATAAACCTAAGATATACTCAGAAATGTATAACGAACATTTACGAGTCCTACATGCAATTAATAATAAATTGTAAATAAACTGTTTATATTTAATATTGTTGTAAACAGTAGACTCAATAAATAAATAAAAAATTATAATATTAAATATATAAACGTACTGATTAATAGACAAATGGTCTTTAAATTAATGTTTAAAAAAATGAATTATTTATATACAAATGACACTGTTTATATTTATTGAGTGTGTATATTGAAAATAAATTCATAATAAATGTCACTTTTTGTCACATTAATTGAAATGTCAACTGGCATTTAAAACGAAAAACTATTTCGAAGAATACAAATATAAATTGTGGAAAGCCATAAAAATGCTAAAAATTGCGTCTGGTGAAAAAATGTATTTACATACAAGCGTGTGCAGTTATGAGCGTTCAGTGATGTGCAGCCACTTTGCATTTATGCAAAATAGTTCAGTAGAAAAACAGAGATAAATTGGAATTCCATCAGTATACCGATGTTGAATATCAAACTGAATGTGAGCGGACTAAATAATATTTAATAGACAGTCGTAACATGATAAAAATAAACTTAGGAAAAAAATGAACATAAAATTTTTATTTTTTCAGTTAAAATTTTTGATATTTTTAAGCGCAAAAATTATAAGGTAAAGTTTTTTATATTTACATTTTATAATAGCAAAAGGCTCTAATATACGCTTAAAATTAATAAAAAATAGTGCTGCCACCTTTCTACAATTTTTCAAATAATATACCAATGGTTTCATATTTCATGAACTACCCCAATATTTGCAGTAATTTTATTTACTTATATGTATACATATACCATTAATATCAATTCAGTACTGAGTAAAAAAATTTCCCTCAAAGTGAGTTCAAGTATTTGTATTATATCAAAAATGTTACTCATACGACAAGGTACACTTTTAATTAAAATTGTTGTACTGCATTCAACTAACAAGTTGTAAAGCGAAAATAACAACAATACTTGCGCGTGGAAATTTTAGTGTCCGTGCGAATTCCACGAAGAGATGAAATTGCTCAAAAAAATTAAAATACTCACCGCAAAGCAAAGTGAGGTAAGTAAGTCAAAATATTTCACTTACCAATTGACCTTTGCAATATTGCAGTTATTTAATAGAAGTTTAAAATTTATTAAAAACATTTTCGAAAAGAAAAATCTTTTAAACAAATTAATTTAAATTCGCACATTAACTGTCTTATTTGTTGTTAGACTTATGATTTTAACATAGCAATTTTGTTAATCGCTTGTGCTGCTTTGTGCCTGCCTGCCTACCAAATTATTAACACCTGTGCTGCACACATCAATCAACTGGCAGACAAATGATGTTGAAAAGTCTTAACTACATTTGACAGACGTTGTAATCATTCAAAAAATTCCAGAAAAATATGAGGCCAAATATGCAAGGCGTATTTCTCTGCATTTGATGATAATTGAAGTGAATTTGAAAAGTAGAAATAGCTGTAATAGTCAATTTTTGTGAAAAAACATACCAAATACAAAAGGGCTAACATTTAATTCAAAAGAATTGCAAACATATTATAATCAATCAAATATTTAAGGGATTTCATGAATTTATGGCACCAAACCACTTTATTTTTGAAACAATATGTTCCCTAAAATAATATAAAATGTTTCACTTACTAGATAATCGAATAGACCCAATACAGTGGAGCTAGGAGAGGGCCTAGACGGACAAAATATATGAATTTTAGCCAAATAAATTATACATGTTTTACTCAATTTTATTAAGATATCCCACGCAATAATCGATATATTCGGCAAATAAATGTTCAGAATAAAGAAAATCATTAGATTAGTAAATAAATTTGATCTCACTGAAACCTTAAAATTTAAACAAACCTGGTAGAGGTCAATGACCTTTGACAGAGGTTTGTTTACGTTTTGGCTGAGGTCAATGACCTTTTGCTGGTGTTTGTTTACCTTTTGGCCGAGGTCAATGACCTTTGGCTGGAGTTTGTTTAAATTTTGGTCGAGGTCAATAACCTTTGGCTGGGGTTTGATTACCTTTTGGCCGAGGTCAATAACCTTTAGCCGAGGTTTATTTACCTTTTGGCCGAGGTCAATGACCTTTGGCTGGAGTTTGTTTACATTTTGGTCGAGGTCAATGACCTTTAGCCGGGGTTTGTTTACATTTTAGTCGAGGTCAATGACCTTTGGCCTGAATTTGTTTACATTTTAATGGAGGGCAGTAAACTTTGGCCGGGGTTTGTTTAAGGGGTCACGTAAAATCAAGTCACGCATTTCGATGTCAGGTTTACTGAAATTTATTTGGAGTCATTAAGTCAGGTTTTTATATATTTTTAAAGATAATAAGTGGTCAGATTTGTGAAAAGTTTGCTTTGCTTTGGAGTCACATACAATTTACATTTAAAGAGGCCAAGTGAGGTGCGGATTACTTAAATTTAATGAATTAATATTGATGTCAGAATTCTTTATGCCTTTTTCTTGTATTTAGAGAAGTTACATGAGATCGGGTTTGATTACATTATATGTTTTAAGTGATGTCCGGTTTGTTTATATTTCTAAGGGTCACGTGAGGTCAGGTTCGTCTACATTGAAGAGGTTTATATGAGATCAGGTTTGCTTACTTTTTGGTGTGAAGTTTGCTTATATTTGGAGGGACTACATGAGGTCAGGT
This sequence comes from Zeugodacus tau, assembly GCA_031772095.1. Lineage (NCBI taxonomy): Eukaryota > Metazoa > Arthropoda > Insecta > Diptera > Tephritidae > Zeugodacus > Zeugodacus tau. Next base: position 61,789,954 of record CM062650.1, on the reverse strand, counting down.
TTACTTATGGGCTCACGTGAGGTAAGGTCTGTTTACATTTTAAGAAGTACGAATATATTATCCAGGGATCACGTCATGTAATGTTAAGGCTTGGTGGAAGTCGGTTAGTGAGTTATTCTAATAATTTCTGAATACAAAAGTGGTTTCCTGCATACACAAGTCGTAGGACTTGCATACTGTTTAGAACATTTGAAACGTTTCATAGTATTTTTGCTACGAAAATAGCCTGCTGGGAGAACAAACAGCGTTTCAAGCGATTTATCTAAAGTTAAAGTACGACTATTTTACTCTCGTCATTCGATTAAATCAAACAGCGACAAATGAGACACCCACACGCTGTCACTGCAAGCAATTTCCTTTGTCTTCATGTGTCTAATAATAATGCTTCATTCAGAATGTGATTGAAACTATTTGTGAATCAAATTACAAGAATTAAATTTCGACGAACCCCACCAAACTGCAGCGACATACCGAAGGAAGCGAGTTGCAACATGAATTTCCACTTAGTAAATTGCTACAACGCAGCACCAGACCAGCAGCAACTGTATAACTTCGAGATAGGACACAATGGGTTTTGCGCACACACAGCAAGAACAATCGCCAACACATGCTTCACTATTTCACTTTCGAATAGCCTGACACCATGTGTTCAAGCTCATGAAAGTGACAACGAGTTGGCTGGTGTTGTTATCTATTAATGTTGTACCGTTTGTTGGTTGCTATTTGAAGCAACTTTTCACAAGCCAGAACCGCAACAGAACTCTTAATATTTCATGGAGGACAATGAATGGAAGGCAATAGCTGGAAGGCAGGGGTGTGGGTGGGATTTAGTTATGAGGGGGGCTTTTAGTTTTTCAAGTTACCCTAAAATATAGAAAAATAAATGGATAGATGCAGGAGATATTAAATTGATTTGTGGAAGTAGAGGAGTGGAGTTAGCCGGCTCATATTTTTCTTTGAACTTTTTTTCTGAATTTTTGAGATATCTCACCGAAATTTGGTAAACAAATTTATTCCAATAAGTGTATCAATTATTGGTCAAATAGGATCGGATAGTAGAGTATAGATTTCATAAAACTAGTTCTGAAGATATGAGATTTAAGTGTGCAGCTCTCGAAATCCTTTACATATCAGATTTCAGGGTTTTCAAACCCGTACTCCCTCACTGCGCCGCCTCTGTTCAGAGTTCCCACTAAATCCAACACTTAGTCTTAACTTTTTTGAAGCACTTTTTTCCTTACTCATATGATATAACACTCCTTTCATAGTCTTTACCAAAACAAAGCGAATGCGATACCGTTGGCGCAGAGAAGAAGTTAAAAGCAAAATACACCACTTGAAAGTGACTCTCTTTTGTATCGTCTTTTATTTCTTTTTTTGAGTGTTTAGTTTTGGAAACTGTTACTCCTTATCCTTATGTGAGTTTCAGTTGCACAAAACCACCAAGCTATCTAATATCATTCCCCCCCTCCAGCGTGCTAACGCCTCAAGTTGTGAGCTCTGCTCCACTTATTTCCACGAAATCAGCGCAGTGCAACAACAAAGAGGTCGCTCAATTGATGGTTAAATAAATGACTGGGGGAAATAGTGTAGCGCAGTGTTCAATGCAAGTGAGTACCGAATAAAGTAAATCAAAAGCGTGCACTAACACAATCGAAAGCCATGGTAAAATATTGCAACAGCAATAATGGTTATGTGAGACACCGCGCGGATGCAGCGGGAAAGAAACTGCAATAAAATTGCAAGTAATAAACTATAGCGCGTGGGCATACTAAAGTAGCTAGTTGAGAGGTGCAAGATTCTTGTGAATTTTTATAGTGAAAGTTTACTTACCAATATATATTTAATTTATTTAACGTAATTTTAAATAGTAAACGTATATATATAATAATGTGTTTTCTTTAATTATAAATCGTATTAATAAAAATGTTTTAATTTTAAATTATTATTAAAAATATTTTAATTTTTATATAAGTCTTGCTAAAAATTTATCAATACAAAAGCTGCGCGATTTTTTGCAATTTTTTAATTTATTCCGTATCTTAAATTTCTTAAATATATAAATATATAAATATTCAGATCCATATAATCTTATAAATCCGATGCTCAACTCGCAGACATTCGCTTTTCTTCATCACAACCAATAATTTATTAACAATGCTCCGAAATGTAGGCAACATTTTATGGGAAGCACAATTTTAAGAGAAACACTATAAAATAGTCCATAATTTCACAAATTCTCGTAGTTTTTGTTAGTAAATTTAAACATTATATAAATAAGAAATGATCTTAACTTTGACTTCTTTTTCAAAATCAAAGTTTTTTAAAAGATAGAAGGAAGGAAAGGATATTAAAATTTTCTTGAACACTTAAGGCAAAAATCAGTTTTTCAGAGAGTATATAGATCGCTTAGCGAGAGCATAATTGAGAATTAATGAAAGAATGCTAAGTATTAAGCTTAAGGTAGTCATCCCTTGTGACAGCCTGTTTTTTAGAGATTTTCTAGAATTTTTTGTCTACGACCAGTAAATAGGTAGAGCAAACTTATCATTTATTAACATATTTTTCGACAGTATAAATATAAATTGTAAAGCAAAATTGAGTGTAGAACATGAGCTACGGAGTTCTGACAACTCTCACCTCGAAAAATAGGCTCATATATGCTCCACGGTTCTGACTGATTGGCTTATCGGAATCAAAAAAAAAATCAGCAGCGTTTTGATATTAACTATAAGTCATTCAGTCAAGCCGTTTTTGAGATATAGTGCAGGAAAATTTGAAAAACACAGTTTTGTAGAAAAACGCGTTCAAAGTTTCCAGTTACCAACTCAGCGCTTCGAACAGCTCCTTCTTCTAACTGCTGACTTCGAAATTTTAAATATCACTTTACTACCCCATTCTAGAAATGTTAAGAAAGCAATTTATGAAAAAAAAAAAATTTTTGAGATAAGTTTAATTTTTTGATGTTAGATATTTTCCAGAAAGATCAAATACTACTCCGAAGTTCCCGAAAAACTAATATTACTTTGATCAACGATTAATATAGGCAGAATATGTCAATATCGAACCCTAAACATTAAATATTCTGTATAACTGTTACAGCGCTTGTTTCTCTTCGTTATAGAGGGGAGATTTTGTTCCAATTCTATTCATGAAATCGAGTGAAAGTTGTTGAGAAATTCCATCAACAAAAAGTTCAAAAGAAGAAGCACAGCTCTAGTATTTCGTATCTGGTATCGACTCAGCTTAACACTTGCAATATATTTTACAATTAAGATTCAAGGCAAGAAAATCTAAATATTTGAGGTTATAAAATTTTTCGTAGCATTTAAATGAACAACTTTAAAATTCTAAGCAAAATTCAACTTAATTGAGTTACACTACTTTTTGAGAGCAGACCAAATTGATTGAGTTCCATGAATTGCATATTTTACACACATCAAATTTTGAGCATTTCAAAGTAAAATGGCAGACCGAACACTTCATATTATATAGTTAGTTGTAGGGTAGTGTTGTTTAGTGTATTTAGAAGTGACTGCGCTCTTTTAACTTGAGTAATTGTAATTAGAAATTTTTGACGTTATGGATGTAGAGCAAACTTTTAAGTACTTAATCACTTAAATGTTATTATATATTGCAGTCAAGCTACTACATAATAAATATATATATAACAAGTGCATAATGTTAGCAAAAATAAAGTATTTTCAGCCATGCAATCTGCTGCTGATTTATGAGCTTCATTGCTGCAGGTGACGCAAATTTATAAATTTTAATATTCATAGAGAGGAAAAGTGGCGTTAAAAGATAGTTTGATGTGTTTTTATTAACATAAATTTATGCGCTCATATGTATATACTGGCATATTGGTAATTAAAATCGTTATAATTTGGTTTAATTTTAAAACTCGTTCAGTAGTGAATATTTTATAGTGTGATGGCGTAAAAGAATAATACATAATTCATGAAATCGTCTCCTTTATTCTCCATCGCTCCATGAACTCTTTCAGTCTGCATTTATATACATATATTTTCGCTATAAAAATCTCTCTTAACTCAACTAACAGTATTGATTGATAATAAAATACGCTTCTTCAAATAATAAAAGATTCTTCTTTACACTCAATACTACTAACTTCAACAATAATATGTCAAAGTTAGCAATAAAGCGCTTTTCAACGCTTTTCATATACGCACATCAAAGCTGATAAAGCGGAGCAAATGTCAACAATTCAACAAGGCTTTAGGCGCTGACAAACAGTTGAATAAACAATGGAGCAAACAGATATTACACTGTGCTTTGACATTTATTGTGCTCGTAATATGCGCCGACAGCGATTTCGGATCAAGTGAAAGCTTCTTCTGTGCTTCTTCTTCTTCCACTTACAATTTTATTGCGCTGATTGGAGTTTGATGAGCAATATGTATGTGAATGGCATATAATTTACACTTAATTATATTATAGAAAAACTTCAAACTAATTGCGCTTATTAATGAAAATTTTTATGCTTTCACTGAAAGCTTTTAATGACTATTTTCACTTACTTGAGAATGCGCTTCGACTTTAACACGAAATATTTATTATTTTTCACCTGAATTTTCCGCCTAATTTCATTATCATTCATTAAGCAATTACGAGCGTTTTCAGCATCACAGTCAGGCTGCCACACCACGGCCATTCCACTAACAAATCCTTATTACAGATAATTAATGCAATTTGCTAAGATAATATTATGCGCCAATGAATAATTAGCCGTTTGGTTGGTGGTGGTGGTGCGGCCGCAAGATTAATGAATCAAATGCTTTTTTGTGCTTTGATTTCTTTTGTTTTTTTTTTGGTTTAGTGCACCTTTGCAGTGCTAAATATATATATAAAAATTTCACCCTTCAATTGTTAAATGTCAATGCTCTTAACGCTTTTCGAAGCACTCAGCGGATTTTCACACACACAACTGCGTGCGATAAAAAATACGCATAACCAACCACAGACACTTGCAATTTATCAGCGAAAACGTTAAAATAAAAGGTTTAAAGTGAAAGAAGGAGTGCAAAAAATTACAAATCATGCCACAGAAGTAGAGGTTTATATAAAATTGTCGCACCACCATGGCGTATACGCAATATTAATTATGCGGGCGGCAAGGCTTAAGTGTCTACAGCCACAAATGCGATTTGGCTATATTTATATGCAAGTGTTAAAGTTTAAATTTTTATATCGTGCGCATATATTTCAATTTGCGTGTTTACGCATTTATTTCGAGATAAGCGACACTCACGTGACCCATTTCATTTGTTGATTTGTCTCTCCTTTGTTTCGTCTGTTGTGCTGTTGCTTTTGTCCGATTTGCTTTTGAATGCGATGATGTGTGGCGTATTTGATAAGCTAAAGGTGAACAATGAATAATGGCGAATGCGAAAAACAAGTTATGTAATTAAGTAGATACATATAATAAAGATTACAACGAAATTAATTAAAGATATTCTTTAGCTTACTCATTCTAAAGCTGAAAGCTTCTGAAAGCAACTCACTCCTCACACTTTTAAGAGAACATAGTACTTCATGTAGAAGACTTATAAATTCCGTATTTAGTAAGATTTGTTATATTTTTACAAAAAACATATTTTATTATTGAAAACTATTTTTTTTTTCAAAATCAATATTGCCACATGTTGGTGAATAATTAATTGTAAATAATTTAAAGAATTCAAATTAATTTTTAAAATATGGCTTTGGAAGTAAAAATATTTATGCAAATATTTTAAAGGCATAAATATAAGGGAAGTTGCCACCTGTTCATAAAAAAATATTATTTTGAAAGAAAAAATAATTTATAATAAAATCGAATTTACAATAAATGGTGTTTAAAATTTTTTAGATTTAGGATTAAACTGAAGTAAAAACTGATATAGAGTTGCCACATTTATCACTTTTTAAGTTAAGTATTGTAATTTAAAAATGCATATATAAAGTGCATTAATGTTTAATATGATAAAAAATAAGTGAATACAAAATTGTATGTATTCATTATTACATACTTTATGATGTTACCACCTTTTCATAAAAAAATAATTAAAAATAATAATAAGCTAAAATTTATTTAATTTAAAAATCATATAGTGAAGTTAAAATAATTTTTAATTATTTTTTAAGACTTTTACTGACATGAACAAGGATATTGATACTGAGCTGCCACCTTTTTTTAATATTTAAGTAATTTTGAATTTTAAATAGCAACAATTAACAAGTGCATTAGTGATTCATGTAATAAAAAATAAGTAAACATAAAATTTTACATATTTATTAAAATATATTTGATGAAGTTGCCACCATTTCATAAAAAAAATAAGTTAAAATTTATTTTATTTAAACATTTTACTTAGGTGCAAAAACTATTTATAAATATTTTAAAGACTTTGAATTTGAAGAATGAAGAGTGCCTATGTATATTGATACTGAGTTTCCAATTTTTAAATAATTTTTAATTTTAAATTGCATAAATTAAATGCATCAATTTTTAAAATTCAATTTTTAAATACTTTAACTGGAGTGTAAATTGATACTAAATTTTTCAGTAACTTTTATTTAAAATTAAAAAAATGGACATAAATGCTTTTGTGATTTTGTATTTTAATGGTAAAAGTTAAGTAACTACTCGCAGTTCATCCCAAAATGTACTCATACCAACAAGTACTCAAAGCTATAAAAATCTGTGAAATTAATTTTTTTAACTTCCATTATCCTCCACTAAGTGAAAATTGCATCGAAATTTCAAGTCACCTGACCTGAAAACCCAATTAATACTCTTATGCAATTTAAAACTTATAATTTTACAGAAGTATTCTGCCAACACTATCGCTATCATACAATTGTCCAAGCAACACAAATTTTAGTCAAGCGTCCTTTCTCGGTATAAAATTTAACGAGCAGAATTTCGTGGGAAATTTTATAAATTCATAAAGTAATATGGACCATGGAGCATCAACAAATTTACACAAACAAATTTCACACACATACTTACATACATGTATATGTGGTATTTGTACATGCACGTGGCATATTTTCGGGCGCTCGAGCTTTAGTGGATATATATTTATGTATATATCTATATATTTAAAATAAATGTATGCACTTATATACTCGCATGTTTACTTGCATGTCTGGTTGTTTTTATTTACCCACTGCTTTGTATACCAAACAACAATTAAGTGCACAAAGGGTCAATATGCAGATAAACACACGTATACACACCCTTACTCACACATTCACATATACAATAACGCAGTCTGTAGAGCAATCAAAATAACAACACATACACACACAAGTACAAGAGAGGACAGCAAAAAAGTACAACCAGAAGTGCACAATGTAGACAAAAAGCTTACAATGTTTTACTTTATTTTTATTTTATTTTCAATTCTCTTTTGGCCAGCGTGTTTATTTACTTTGCATTGACATTGTTTTGCTTAAGCTGCTATTCATAGAATAACAATACATACATATGTATATGTAAGTTCGTAAGTATGTCAAACTACAGTGAAGAGTCTGCACTTATTCGTATTTATATCCACAGGCTATTAGCTAACGGTATTTATTTACATATATCCATTTATATATATAAGAGAATAAGCATATGTATGTGCGTATATATGCACATAATTGCCAATTATAGTCTTTTGCCTGGAATTCAATAAAAATAAAAACAATTTTAAATTAATATCGGACAAATTCTTGCCCCGTAGCTTGTGTTTTATGTGTAAATATGGCATATTCTCTTGTTTATGCTCTTGTTCACACTGACATATTTACCTTTTAATTTGTACGGAATTGTGTAATGAAATGGTCGCAATTAAAGGAATTCACTTTTGATATTTCGAGGAAGCATTGTGGCAGTCTATACTCAAGTGTCAATTCAATTTGCATAGTGAAGAGGGAGATACATACCTACATATGTAGAAATATAAATGTATATGGATGCAGTTTAAGACTAATTTCTAAGAATTCTACATACCCAGCAAACAAATCATTAATTGATTGTTTAAAGTGGTCAATTAGTTGGGACAATTAAGTTTTAAATTGACTCAATTAACTTTTTGTTCAAATAAATTCAATTTGCTTTAAATAATTAGGGTTTGGTAGCGGTCTGAAAAGTGTTTTAATATAGGTTTGAGTTAGAATAAAAATCAATGTCTTAATCTAGTTAATAACAAGTAAGGAAAGGCTAAGTTCGGGTGCAACCGAACATTTTATACTCTCGCAATTTATTGAAGAAATTGTATTAAGATAACACCCAAATTTACCTATAAATTCGGCACAAAGTTTAATAGAATAACGAAAATCGTCCTATATAGTGTATGAGGGCTGAGGAAATTCCTGAACAGATTTCATTCATTTTCACCAGCAAGGTACACTATATCCAAGACTATACTCACTCTCACTTAATTTCGCTAAGATATCTCACATATTAACCAATACATATATGCAGATTAAAGCCCACCGTATTTTTGAAAAACCTATAATTAGGTATATGGGAGCTAGGAGGTGTTATTATCCGATTTTAATAATTTTTGGACAATTTTTTCTCAAGTGAAGCCAGAGATGATATGTACTATTTGTGTAAAGTTTTATTCCGCCATCTTCATTGGTTCCTTATGTATACATTATAAAGTGAAGGAATCTGATGGAATTCAAAATTGAGTTATAAGGGAAGTTGTCGTTGTTATGAACCGATTTCATCCATTTTTCACATGTGTCATCAGGGTGTCAAGAAAGTATTATATACCGAATTTCATTGAAATTGGTCGAGTAGTTCCTGAGATATGGTTTTTGACCCATAAGATGCCACGCCCATTTTTCATTTTGTAAAAAAAACTGAGTGCAGATTCCTTCTGCTATTTCTTCTGTAAAATTTAGTGTTTCTGACGTTTCTCGTTAGTGAGTTAACCAACTTTTAGTCATTTTCAACCTAACCTTTGTATGGGAGGTGGGCGTGGTTATTATCCGATTTCTTTCATTTTTGAACTGTATAAGGAAACGGCTAAAAGAACCGATAAGAGAAAGTTTGGTTTATATAGCTTTATTGGTTTGCAAGATATATACAAAAAAACTATTTGAGGGCGGGGTCACATCCAAATGTGGCCCTCCCTAATACGATACAATGTTCCAAATTTTATTTTCATAACTTTATTTATGGCTTAGTTATGACACTTTATAAGTTTTTGATTTTCGCCATTTTGTGGGCGTGGCAATGGTCCGATTTTGCCCATTTTCGAAAGCAACCTCCTCAGGGTGCCAAGGAATACGTGTTCCATGTTTCGTTAAGATATCTAAATTTTTACTCAAGTTATCCGTTGCACGGACGGAGGACGGACGGACGGACAGACAGACAGACAGACATTCGGATTTTGACTCGTCTCGTCACCCTGATCATTTTGATATATATAACCCTATATCTAACTCGTTTAGTTTTATGACTTACAAACAACCGATAGGTGAACAAAACTATAATACTCTCTTAGCAACTTTTGTTGCGAGAGTATAAAAATAGCTTTATTATTATTTAAGACTTATTGAGGGACCAACAACAAAATACGTACAATTGATGATTTTCGCATGGAACTCGTACAATATTACTTCAAATTTACTTCGTAATGACAGTTAGAGTTAGTTTTTGAACACACTGTATAGAGGAGGAAGAGTTTCATAAATTGATTGTCAATTAAAAGCTAATTGAACAATTAGTTAATGGTTCTATTGTATCTTAATTTGAGAATAGTTATGAGTGGAATTGATTGAATTCCTTTAAATTGATTCTCAACTAAATACTCATTGAATAAATAGTTAATTACGCTATTAAATGTTAAATTGATAATAATTAGGAATTGCCTGAAAATTCTGAAATGTGAGTATGGTTTGAACTCACTTTCTTCTCTAATACTATATACAATACGTCGAATAGAGCAGAGGAAATCAATCCGTTTCACTTTAGGTTCACCAAGTGTTCTCCATTTGCTCTCAGTTTATAAGAGTTTATTCAACAAATTGGACGAACTACGAAAAATAATTTTAATTTTGGCCTTAGTTGTTAATTTTCCCAGGCAATGAAAATAAACGTATAAATTCAGGGCATTCATATATTTATTATTGTATGCTGGGTATAATTGTACGAGTATATTGAATCAAAATACTTAGAAGTAAAATAATATATCATTCCACAACTATTAATTCTAAGAATTAAACTGTTATTTTTAGCTTTAACTGATAGAGCAATAAAGTAATCATAAGCATTTTCTAAGTAAATAGCAATTTAGTAGAAGTTTGTTGTTTTTCAATCAGCTTAAATAAACTGATTGATTTGCATTCTAGACTTATTGGTACATAAATATTTTACCAAAACTGAAATTCAGTTGAATCATTAAGTTTGAAATCAATCTATTTTTTCAAAAAATAAACTACAGTGAACCTATAACGGCTACAGAGAATTGAAATAAAGTGCAGTAACTACTAAACCGATTAAATTCTAGTTATTTTCATAAAACTGAGATTTAAATAACCTATTTGAGCTTATAACTGAACTTTTATGAAACTAACTAATTTAAGCCCCAGTAGCTTTATAATGAAAGAACCTACTATTAAGTTATATTCGTCGTCATAGCTGATGACATTTAACTGACCCAAAAGGTAGTATTCATCGTGCATTCAAGTTCATCTCATTTTCTGACCACTTAATACTGAATAAGGGAATAATAAATGAAATGAGAGCATATATTCCTGATTTGTTTGGGAGTTCTCTAAGTACAAAAATAACTTTAAAAGTAAGAGTTTAGAAGTAAAAGATTATTAAAACGATATTATTAAACAAAATTATCGCCTTTGATCTCTGTCAAATCAAATTAGCCCGCCAATAAAAGCTACTAAAACCAGAATATTTTCATCACTTATTTACTTAAAAAAAGAAACGTTTTTCTTACTCTAAAAACATGAAAAATTTTTAAACTAAATTAACGCGCAACATTAATTTCCATTATCTTTACTGCTTTGACTATCGCCATTCACCTGTCTTTGTCCACTTGATGGTGCGCTGACAAAAATTGCTGCAGATTGCTGCAATGAAGACGAACTACGAAAAATAATTTTAGATTTGGCCTTAGTTGATAATTTTCCTAGACAAAGAAAATAAGCGTATAAATTCAGGGCAGTCATATATTTATTATTGTATGCTGGGTATAATTGTACGAGTATATTGAATCAAAATACTTAGAAGTAAAATAATATATCATTCCACAACAATTATTCTAAGAATTAAACTATTATTTTTAGCTTTAACTGATAGAGCAATAAAGTAATCATAAGCATTTTCTAAGTAAATAACAATTTAGTAGAAGTTTGTTGTATTTCAATCAGCTTAAATAAACTGATTGAATTGCATTCTAGATTTATTGGTGCATAAATATTTTTCCAAAACTGAAATTCAGTAGAATCATTAAGTTTGAAATCAATATATTTCATTAAAAAATAAACTACAGTGAACCTATAACGACTACGGAGAATTGAAATGTAACTAATAAACCAATTAAATTCAAGTTATTTTCATAAAATTGAGATTCAAATAACGTATTTGAACTTTTATGAAACTAAATATTTAAGCCCCAGTAACCTTATAATGAAAGAGCCTACATTGAAGAACAATTAAATGAAACATTTTTGGAAAATGTCGTAGTCTACTACTTAAAGATCTTTATCGGCTTTTACGACTTATCATTTCTTTAAAGAGTTCATATTTGTATATACAGAGGTAGTCAAAATTATTTACACATCGGACGTTTTTTTACATGTTTCACAGAAAAAGCTTTCGCTTGTTGTTGTTGTTGTCGCAGGGTAACAAAATGCTATGTTGTTGTAAACCTTGATCTATTCCCGAGCGAATGAAGTCTGTTTGGCAAGAATAGCTAGAAATATGGCGGAGAAATAAGCAAATGAACTGAAGACTTGCAGTAGTCAAAAGTATTTACACATCGCGATTTAGCCTTTATTCTTGAATTTGGTTTAAGGAAGAGTAGTAATTGGATTCTATTGCATTCATAACCACCTAACTCAGTCTTTAAATATAAAAATTGGTAAATAAAATGTCGAAAACAAAGGAATTATCGATTATAACTAGATTGGAGACCTTTACTAAGTTTAAGACTCGGGTTTCGACTTCGGAGTTAGTAAAACTTTATAGAATTTAAAGGAATACTGTTTATAATGTTATTAAAAAGAAGGACACGAAATATTATAAGGGCAATTTAAAGATAACTGGGCGGAAACCTGTGATAACTCAAAGATAATGCAGAAGATTAGTAGAAACTGTCATACAAAATCCCACAATTAGTCCTGTTAATATTGCAGCAGCATCGAATCAGCATATTGCATGAACAGTCAATGATGCTACATTGTTAAGGCCATTTAAAAATAGTAACATAAATACCTACGTTGTGCATAAAGTTGACCACTTCCGAAACCATGAAGGCTTTATTTCCGAAACCAAAAAAGCGATATGCCTCTCATTTGCCATTGATTACATCCTAAAGCCTGTCGTGGGCAGATAAGGCTAAATTTTAGTTCCAGGGCTTCTTTAGTAAATGCTTTATGCATTTACCACGTGAAAAGAAGAATAATGCAGTTTTGACGCTAAATAGAGTCGGGAGAAACATTATGATTTTTTGAAAATTTTTTGGAAATTTTCCTTACTTCTGTTTTGAAGATTTGGTACTAATTTAGGGTCCCTAAATCATCCGGATATATCAGAATTCACATCACCATGCCATTCTAGTGGTTAGTTTACCTTTTCCAACTATTGACTACATTTTACAATAGGATAATGCTCCATTTCATAAAGGATCTTTTCCTACAAAAGTTTTAAATGAAGCAAATCAAGTTGACTTCCGCACAGCCCTGACCAAAACTTGAGTCAAAATGTTTGGTCTTTCGTTAAATATCAGTGGACAATTGATATAACCGAAAACGCCGAAATTACCCCCATTTGGTCTAAATTAACAGTTAACTTAGCGCACAACTGGGTTGAATCAATTCGGACCATAAGGCAGGCTGTTATTGATGCCAATGGTAATGTAACCATTTATGAATTTATCGCCTTAGAATAGGAACTTATACTGAACATTAAAATTTTAAAGTTATTATTAAATAGGAACAGGATAATCCATTTCAAGTTGTGTGTAAATACTTTTGACTACTGCGTTATTTGCTTATTTCTACGCCATATTTCTAGCTATTCTTGCCAAACCGACTTCATTCGCTCGAAAATAGATCAAGGTTTACAACAACATAGCATTTTGTTACCCTGTGACAACAACAACAAGCGAAAGCTTTTTCTGTGAAACATGTAAAAAAACGTTCGATGTGTAAATAATTTTGACTACCTCTGTATATCTCGAATACCCTTATGATTCACACTTCTTACCCATACGATAGATTAAAATTTATTCTTACACATGAGGGCTGTTTAAGACATTCATAAGGCCAGAGTAATAATTTATTTCACTTTCAGGCTGCATAGTTTTTGGAGTTGAAAAAATAATACTGAATTAAAATATATATTGCTATTGTTTTGGGACGAGACAACAACTTGAACAAGAAAATAAGAACTTTAGAAGTAAGAGTGCGATATTACTAAAAAAAGAATCGCTTGTGATCTGCGTCAAATCAAATTAGCCCGACAATAAAAACTACTAAAACCAGAATATTTTCATCACTTATTTACTTAAAAAAAATTCTTCTTTCTCTAAAAACACTAAAAACATGAAAAATATTTAAACTAAATTAACGCGCAACATTAATTTCCATTATCTTTACTGCTTTGACTATCGCTATTCACCAGTTTTTGTCCACTTGATGGTGCGCTGACAAAAATTGCTGCAGATGGCATAAAACTCAAGTCGAAAACCAAAAAAAAAAAATATGAGAAAAAATTCATTAAATTCATGAATTAAAACCACCATTCATGTGAAAGCTGAGAGCAGAGGAGAGAGAAAAAAATTTAATAATTAAATGAACTCGCCGCAATCGCTAACAGATGCGAGCCAAGCCTGAAAATGGGGATTTAATTTTGTTTTTGTTGCATGTGCAAATGACTGCAGGGTTGCATTTTATGGCGAAATGGACAAGCAGCGCGGCGGCAGGCGGTTTATTGTGTCAGGCGGTGAAGAACCGCAAAGCTTTTGATTATTCATGATTACCTATGACGGGCATATTGAGCTGCTGAGTGCCGTTGCTGTTGTTGATGATGATGAGCAACGCAGCAATTTTTAAAATAATTTTTTCATTGTAAATATTATAACAATATTTATATTGAAAGTGCATACAATTTTATGTGAGAGGGAGTGTGTGTATGTGAATATTTCAATTGAAATTGTTGTAAGCAATATGTCAGCAAAACAAATGGTTAATGGGGAAATATTCAACAATGTCGACACTAATTGATGCAGACAATACCCAGAAGCGTGTGGCGCACTTTGCATTTATGGAAAACTATGCGAACCAGTTAATATAATATAAGTATTACCATACAAGAGGGGCTTCAATGTAAACGCAGAGGTAGAATTTAAATTATTTTTAAAAATATTTTTTCATTTAATATTATTCCCATAAATATTTAATTACGAGTTACCATGTAACTGCTGATGGCTGCAATATTGTGTTGGTTATGACTTTTGCGGTACTAAGAACTCTGGTGGTGTGCTATTGAAGAAGTTTATTTCATAATCATATACTCTGAAAGGAGATAGGGGATATATTTCCAGGGATACACCTCTCGAAATTAAGCAAAGAGAACGTATACTCTGTTGGTTAAAATTCCAATAACACTATTAGTGGATCGTAGTTGGACTGTGATATAGCCGCATGAGTTTTCTCCGAAGATATTCTTGCCTCTTCCATTTTCTGTTCACTCCACTCGACTGACAAATTCCAAGCAAAAGCCTTAGGTATTGAGAAAGATGAGACATTAGACAAAAACTCCAGGGTCGCCTAATATATCGACGCATAACGGTCAAATCAATCAACCTCTTTTTCGACAGAATTCCTGGGTTCATTAATGTTAATACTACTAACGGATTCAGATTAATAGGTTGATATCGCTCTACACGAAGTAGTCGGGACGATCGAAAAAGCTTTAGACAAGCAATATTTCACCCTCGTGGCTTTTATAGACGTGGAAGGTGCCTTCAATAAAGCCAAAACGGCTGCACCTAAGAGCCCACCTGCAGAGTCTTGGTACAGTAAAATCAGTGGTACAGTAATCGGAGTATGATGAAACGCTAGAACATTAGCTTTGCGAATGCCAGATTACAGTCGGTTAAGAAGCGATACTTTCTACGGCTCCCAATAATCGAATCTAAGAGAATTTGGGCAGTTGGGATGGAACAAATTTAAAATTTTCGTCAAATCGACTGAGTTGTTTAAGTGCCGCTTATTAGAGTACCCCTGAAGGGCACAATAGACTTAATTATAGTGTAAGTGAGGACTCTTTGCCTCCCTTTTCAGCCAAGGAATCCAGATTTCTTGATGGTACACACTTTCTACCAGGAATAATTAGAAGAGAACTGTACGTGCAATTTTTAGGTTCTGTTCATCCCATGACATGGCATGGGAAAAAGTTTGACAAAATAAGTTAAAACTATCTAGGTACAGGTAGAACAGGAAAACTTTGGACCTCATTTATATAAAATTAAAATTGGAAAAGTTTGTCTGTATGCATCATTTGGTGCGTTGAGAATCATAAAACAAAAGTATCACTCTTCATTTCGACTTTAAGGGGGGGGGGGTAAGGTTTGACAAATTTTGTTTTTCATATTTTTTTTTTTAATTTTTTTTCTGAACCATCAACATCTCAAGAATATTGTGTTAAAATTTTAGGTCATTTGGAGAAAAACTAACGAAGTTACAGCAGGTTGAATAACGGTACCTCCAGCTATCTGCGCTGAGTGTACAAAACTTTGAATCGATTTTCCCAAATATGTAATTTTTAAAGTCGGTGACCAGCCTACAGAAAAAACTACTGCATCGATCGTTTTGAAATTTTGAACAAATATTCTACATATATATAGCTCTCGAATGACGTCGAGTTTTTCCAAAAATTTTAATTACTAACAATTTTACAATAACAAATAGGTCGATTTTTTCGTCTAAAATCGACATTTTGGCTTGAAAATGGTATCAAAAATTTAAAAATTTAAAAATTAAAAAAAACTCGACGTCAATTGAAAGATAAACTAATAAACTAAAGAAAGCATTTTGATTTTTTGGTTTCGGATGATCCAGTGATGCTGTAGGCTGGTCACCGCACAACAACTTTTTTTCGAGGTGCCTTAAGAGATCGACGATAAATTCGTTATTCCTCGCTATTTTTCGATAAAACTTTTTTTTAAGTATCCTTCAAATGTTGCACTTTCATATAATAATAAGTAAAATAAACCTACAGCTATAATTTTTTCTAAAAAAATTCATGAAAAAAGGTCTTTTTTCGACGAAACAAACCTTACCCCCCCTTTAAATAGCAAGGAACCCAGCAAACCAAGCAAGCGCTCACGTGACGTCACTTTAATCTTAACAACTCAACAATGCTGCAACAACTTAACAATGCTGCATTGGCTATACTTTTCCCATGTCTGTCTGGTTTCGAGAATAAATATTTTTCTTTCCTCTGGAGATCAATTAAAAACTTCGTACTTTCATAAATGCTACAGAATGTTGGGAGTTTTGTTACAAACTAGAACTTCCGACACGTAACATGGTACTAAATTTGTCAAACTACAAATATTTACAAATTCAACCATAGATACGAGTACACATGTTGGTTAACGCCAATTTTCCATGTCTGACGCAAAATTGTGTCCACAGCCCCACCTCATATGCCACGAAACACACTCCTCCCCTGCGGTGCACATTTTTCGCAGCAATATTTTCCGGACTTATCGCCTTTAATACCGCTGGACGGCATAGCCACACGTAAAGCCATCGTGTAACACAGGCCGTGACGATTGTTTAGCCGAAAGCAACGAATTAATGTCCATTCAGTCGCAGGTCACGTAAACCGGACGGACGAATTGCGAGTCTGGCGTGGTGCGCCCCTTACATGTAACGTTGTTAATACGTACTCGGTACATACTAGTATGCAACTGTGTGCCGGCAACCACTGAGTGCCGGTTTACAACTGCGCCGTCGGGCACTGATGACAATCAGTCGCCAAAATGTACAATTACAATGTCAGTGTTAAGGGTCAGTGTTGACGTCGTGCATTTGGTGTCCATTCGCATGCCTGTGTGCTCATTTATTGAACGGAAAACAGCGCGAGTCCAAATGCAATTTATGTAAGTGTGTCAACTAAATTCAATTATGGCGCTAGTCAACACGTGTCCTATGGCGCTTCGAATGTTTTTGTATGTACAAATGAAGAAGAGCGTTGGTAAATTATCATTAAACAAAAGTTTAAAAGGCAGAATATTGCAATAAATTAAAAAAATATTAGTAATAATATTAGTAAAATTAAAAAGATATAAAAATTAGTACAACACTGTTGAATTGGTTGTGATATTAGCTAACCAAAGACATGCAGCAGTTGGTGATATAAAATAATAATCAGATCAGATCGGGAAACGATCAAGAAAGAGAGGAAAATCATTACATATTTCTACACCAGCGTATAACATAGACCTCATTATACAGTTAAGTATGAACTGTTTCACGATGAAGAGTTCTAAAAGTGAAAACAAAAGTTTGAAAGCCTTCATAGTAATTTTCTTCAATGAACAAAACATAACCAATCTCAGAGTTAGTTGTATAAAATTCAATAGATTTCTAAAGTCTTTCAGGTTAAATATTGCTTCAAACCGTCCAAGAACATTTTACTAAGAACCCCATATTCTAAAAGATTATTCCTGTTTTAAGGGACTTCCTAACATGTACATATGTAGCTATTTCTCCACAAATATTAATTTTTTGATCAATTTAGACGAACAGATATTTTTTATACAGATATCTCTATTTTAAGCCGATTAAGGGCACTGAAGGTTTTCAAATAGTAAATTGAGACCAGTCACCACCAGCTTATTTGTGTATTTATACCTAAATTTGACCTTGAAATCGACTTAATACTGTCCTATTAAAACAATTTTAGTATAATATATTCGAATCCTCCAACAGATCTGACAATAAATACTAGATCCCTTAGGAAAATGTTTTCAATCAAGCAGTTAGTTCTATAGGGATGGTTATGGTCTTACAGCTATATTAGAATAAACTCATTTTAAATCGATTGGGCAAAATTTCATTAATAGCCTTTTCGCACAGTCAAATTAATTTAATACATTAAGATTATAATTGAGAAATCAGTTTTTGCCTTTCGCACAGTCGGCTACTCAATTAGCGATCAGCTACCTTTTTTTGCTGTTCATAAGAAATTGTTAAGATTATATTTTATCAATAACCGCAACCAAATTTCCATCCGGGCCAACTACTCGGAGGGTTGCATTACTGCTATTTTATCAATAAACTCATGCAAATTTACAGTGTGGACAAGAACCCACAGAGTTTCATTCCAGTTTTGACTCGATTTGTAAAAATTAATGTAATAAAATAATATTTTTCTTTTGTATGCTAAATAGACACAAATCAGCGCTTTAATCGAGCAAAAAGCTGGCTAATTGATCAATTAATATCTGTCCTAAAAGGCTTTAACACAAGTATATATGGGTCGAAGTGAAGATTATCCAATTAATAGAAGCTTTAAGACAACCTTGGGGTTATTAACTTTTATAAAATTATTTTGGAAGATACAAGATCTCAAATCTTCCGTATAGTCAGAAATTATTTCGTAAGATGGCGTAATGAACCGGTAGACATCCTCGAGAGGCTACCGAAAACGGTTTATGGGTCAACTGAATAATAGGTTGAACTTGCAAAAATTGTCTATAAATTTCTGATTATTGAATTATTACTGCGACTCCGTGGATCCGAATTATTTGCACGTCCTGCGACCTCTCACGTAAAAACAAAGTGCCGTTAATAAGTGAACAGCAACTAAGGTGTGTTCTCGATCTGATGAACACGTCATTGCTTGCGTGCAAAATGAAAATTTCTCGGAAAAGCCAATAAAAAAGGACAATTTTCTACGCTAACAAGTTTACCACAAACAACTAAATACAACTTGTTAAGTAAATAAATAAATGCCATGCCATCTGCAGTGCCAATTGTCAACAGCGCTGTGTCAACACATGGTCACATGATGAAAACATAAAATCACTAAACCAAAACCAGAAAACAAACACCTGAAAACCTGATCACTCCCTTCGGACAGCTCGGGCAGGCAGCGCATAGAGGATTGCGATTAGAGTGAATGGGCGTGGGTGCATGGAGAGAAGACGACTGTCCTGATGGCATAAAGTCGTTGGAGCTGTACTATATTAAAAACCTAATCCGTGCCATTTGCCTGCGTGCGTGCTGCAAATGATAATCAAGAAGGCCTAAAATTGAGACCACTGCACCGACATCCACTAAGCGCCTCTATAAATATATGTAAATATATCAATATATATAAAAGTGGATAGTATATGCATTAGTTATGCGCTTGGGTCTCTTTTCGTCTCGGCTGTTGTAGCCGTTTAGAGAGTTGGAAAACACTTTAACCGTTTGTAGATACCCGTATGTGATGGGTCATTTTATTGGGGATTTCATGTGTCTGCTTAAGTCTTCAACGCACCTGGTGAATTTTATCACAAGCCTACCAACAACAAAACACCTGGCCATTAGCCAAACATACCAACACACACACATTCCAAAACACACTTTTTCTAAACAATTTACCTTCGGTGACTTTGTTGGATGGTGGATGGAGCAGCGGGTAGCTGCCAAACGAGCTGACATTGAATTTTGTTTTTCGCCAATACTTATTACGAACTTGTTTCGTATGCAGAGTAAACGCTTTGAATGAAGTTATAAAAGTGTCACTCAATCAACACTTTAGTTGGTGTGTAGTTGTAGACACGCTTGTGTGCGACACTTGCAATAAGTGCTGTCGCATCCTTTTTGTGGGACCCAATGTGTGCGTAGTAGGCTTTGTGAGTTTCACCGTGAAAAATATGTATACTCACTCTTGCTTGACTGCCCATATGTTAAAGCTGCCACATAGCTTGGTGCACGTAGTGAACAAAGGACACTCCTACCAGTGTCAGCGCCTGTAAGTATGCTACGCTTTATTAATATGTGCTCGTCTGTGTTCACATATGCTTACGTGTACTTTGTTAAGGTATGCGCGAGACAGACACAGCAAAGCTACTACTATTATGTGCTAATTATTGTCTGCTCTTTGTTTCAAGGACGTCTTGGCTAATAAATTAACTGTGTGAAAAGGAAATTAAATGCCATTAAATGTATTTGTGCACCTGTGTTACGTGAATGCCGTCTAATGCGTCGAGTATGCAAAACGCGTTGGAATGTATGCAACTGCAAGTGGTGAGGAAAAGCTTCTTCGGTATGCACAGTGGTGGGCATAATATTGAGTCAGGTAATCTTAGAGCGGTATACCATATGGGCTCTCAAGCTGCATCGAAAAATATATTATATATATATATATATATATTTGGCGCAGAAACCGCTTTAAGCGATTATAGCCGAATCCACCAGAGCGCGCCACTCATTCCCCCTTTTTTCTTTTTGGCGCCAACTGGAAACACCAAGTGAAGCCAGGTCACTTTGCACTTGGTCTTTCCACCGGAGTAGAGGTCGTCCTCTTCCGCGGCTTCCTCCAGCGGGTACTGCATCGAACACTTTCAGAGCTGGAGTGTTTTCATCCATTCGTACAACATGACCTAGCCAGCGTAGCCGCTGTCTTTTTATTCGCTGAACTATGTCAATGTCGTCGTATAAATATTGGGGGATGGGGTCGTATGTAGAAGTTCACGCAAGTGAGGAAAGTTTCTGATTGCCATTCACTTGGGAGTGGCCAGGAACGATTCTTTCACATATGACTCAAGCAGCTCACGACTTCCGGTTTTAGACCAAGTATCCCCTGGGTAACCAACAGAGATCCGTTTGAAGGCGAGTTAAAGTGAGAAGACGAAGCCCGCTTCTGCGGTTGTGCGTAGGGTTTGGGACCCACCACATAAAAAAACCTCCCCCCATGAAAAAAAATCGGAAAATATATTAAAACGTTCTAAAAAGCTGTCTAGTTTTAAAAGTCACTCACACTCATCTGCACAAACAAATGTTTCTGATTTAGAACTCTTAAAGCGAAATGTCTGCGGAGTAACTTCATTTCAGTTATTCCAAAGATTTCAATAAAGTCTAATTTACTTACTGAACTTGTGGAACACAACGTGAAAAGTGTATCCAAATGGATAAGAAATAGTTTAGGGTCTAGAATCAGTTCTTAGGGCTATCGCTTATGACTTTAAGACATAAATGTACTTAAATCAATGGTTTTCTATATTCTAAGGCAGGAAGACTACTCGAAAGGTGGGCTTTTTAGCAGAATTTTGTTTTTAATTAAAGAAAGAAAGTAAAAAAGTGAGTCATACTTTATAAGAGAACCTAAAAGGTGAGGAATACTCGACAAATTCAAAGTTCAATTCAAGTTTCCAGTTCTCTTAAAAAAAAAAAGAATTCAACAAACTATTTAATATTTTTTCGATGTCGAACTACTACTTAAATAATTAATGCAAAACCTTGGTCATTTTTTCTAATTATATTTTTTCTTAAAAAAAATAATATAAAATATAATTCTCGCTATATGAAACCTATAATTATAATACAACTGTCGTAATTCTTTCAGCCACCACTGTGTTTAATATACGCTTTATAATATTGCATGCGAAAATGGCTTCTTATCAGCAGCTGCAATCTCATTTCCAACTCAATCACTTCTATACCCATATAAACGGGTATGTATGAGCACAAAGCATAATTAAATTTCCAGTGCGCTATTTGTCTGCTACTGTTCATGCATAAATAAATATGACTTATGTATAATATGAAAAAAACGTTTTTGATAAAAAAGAAAAAATAAAAAATCAGGTGAATTTTTCTTTCTTATAGACAGAAAAAAACGAAGTCAGTAGTCAAAACCCAAAAGAGGCTTTACGAGCACTAATCATATGGCAAGCTTGTGTGCATTGGCATGCAAAATTCTCGCTTCACTTACGTCAGTGCTAAAAATTTCAGACTGCAAAAAAATTCAACAAAGTGCACTTTTTCGCAAAGCAACAAACACTTTTTGTGCAAAACAACAGAGCGCTTTGCGAATAAAGTGGCAACCTACCGGATCTATTGTTATCTGCTACTCCTCTTACCCTTCCGATTGAGTACACGCAATGTTGCACACGAATCACACACTTCCAATGAACGCGCCGGACAGCAAAAGGCATTTTGTACACACACACATATGTCCAGCTACTGTAGTTGTAGTTGTAAAGGATGCACAAGCGCCATAATTGCGTTTTTTTGACAATTCGTTTAGTTTTTGAGTGTTGCCATTTTCCTTAGAACCTTTGAGTGTTGTGTGTGACCTTTTCAATGGACGGCAGCCAACGTTCATCTGCCTATTGAACCGTTATGCATTTGATTCCTTCACTTTGTCTGTCTGTTACACATCTCGTAAGTTGAGAGAAGAAGCTGCAAGTGTTTCCTTGTATGACTATTACGAGGAATTGCGTATAAAAATAGCATACAAATTTCAGTTTAAATGCTTGGAAAATCAAAATGATATATATACGAAAATACATATCAACACCGATACTCTAAAAACGAAAATAGCTGTATCAGTGTTTTAAACAGAAATGTCAAACGCCTTGATAGTAGAACTAAAAATATTCCAAAATTCACCGAATACCAAAAATCGAAACCGAAATTTCAGAAGTTTGGTCATGATTTGGTATGAACAGAGCTTGGATTAAACAGAATTTTCAGTATAGACTGGGACGGAAAGTTCAAAAAACTGTTAGATTAGATATTCGAAAGATCTGCGATTCACCTTTTACAGAATATCCTTTAAAATTGAGGTAGCTTTACGAGTAGGGATGTTAAGCCTTCTCTACAACATATTGTCATTGGCGTGGCTTGTACAAAAATTTGCATTACAGTAATGTCTAGAGAAACGAAATGAGCCTACTGTCGGACGCTGCTTATTAAAAAAGACATATGTGTAAGATATATGTAAGTTAAAATATATATTGAGGTATGCACTACAACCTTTGATCTATTGTGACCCCCATGAAATCTACATCGACTTCATTAGGATCCTAAAAGTGAATGCGCTTCTCAATTGGATATGTTAGTGCTACAGAGGTAGAAGTTATCCGATGAGATGTCCCACCAATAACCTGAGTTTACTCGTTGGGAAGTTTAATAGATTCCCAGGCCTTTTGATATTGCATCCTCTCAGTTTTTACCTGCTGCAAACTGGTTACCCCCTGCCAGTGTCTTTCTCGTCCTGACCTCTCCTTCACCCGGTACATCTCCTTGATGATTTGTGATCCAACTGTGATCGGGGTAATTCATCGGTTAATTCATTTCTTAACAAGCTTTTGAGTCGAACCATCCAAATTAGGTGTGCACTGTTATTGCTTGATCGAATGTTGAGTCTGTCAATGCATTCTTTAAGCAAAGCTGGACTTTATCTCATACGAAGAGATAGCTTTAAGGGGTTATATACAGTTAGACGACCGAAAAAAAGTGAATTTTCCAGAATTTTTTCTGAGAAAACTTTTTAATTTATTGATCCAAAAATTTATACACATATTATGGTATCTTTTAACTGTACAGCTGATCTCCAGGAGCTCCTTTCAAAAAAGACGTTTTGCGGAACTGGATCATCCGAAATTAAAAAACCAAACAGATTTCGTTAAAATAATGTTAAATCTAGTACTTAATCGAAGGAATAAGCAAAATAAAATTTTTTGACAAAATGGTGGTTTCTCAAAAAAAAAAAATCGATTCTTCACCGAAATTTCGGCCTTAAATTGTTTATAAAAAAAAATATTTATCGGAGAGAAAAAATCTATGATTAATTACTAAAAAATATATTTAAGAAGGTCGTGTTAAAATTTGAGACTAATCGGTCTAGCCGTTTTCGAGTAATGTTGGTCACAGACTTTGAAAACACCATTTTGAGAAAAACGCTTTTAAAGTTTGGACCTTGTACTTCCAAGCACTCTGAAACGCCTTTTCAAATTTTTCATTTGCTTGTAACTTTGAAAATATTCACCGGAACGATATGAAATTTTCTGTGTGTATTCTTAAATATATGTATGTACATTAAGAAAATGAAATAAAAAAAATTGATTTTTTGAAAATTCTAACTGTATATAACCCCTTAAGTGCCGATCTAGTGCGCGGGCCAACTATACCTACACCAATGTCTTCAGACGTCTTTGTGTCGAAGCCTATGAATCTCCAAGATGTTTTAGGTGGGTAGGGCTTTTCAACACCTCCTTTCAAAATGAACAGCAATCCGAAGTATAGCTATCCGTATAAGAGGGTGCTCTTCATATTATTTATTAATCCAATGTTATTATATCCTGAAACATTGGACATAGTAAAAAATTCTCACCCCGAATAGTCTCTAGAACAGAAGAACAATCAAACAACCACTTAAAAGTACAATATATACCGACAAAAAACCAAATCCTCACAAAAAGTTAACATGAAATCGTTAAACAAGTTAGAAATAGAGAGACTTTCCACTTCGAAATTCGTTAAAACATTTAACATAAACAATGAAGCTCTAACCTATTTAACTGAACCTAACCTAACTAACAAAATGAGAGCCAATTGATTGTAGAAAAAAGTATCAATGCCATTTAATTTAATTGCTTTAAATGTCCATTCAGACACAATCAGAGAAACCAGATTTAAATTTACTAGAATAACAGCAAATGCTAATTCAACACCCAAAAGCCACAAACTAAATATTCCCACAGGATGGGCAGCAAACAAAAACGACTGCTTGCAGGCAGACCAATAAAAAATGTATGAGTGTGTGTGTGTATGTGTAGTTGAAATCTGCGCCAAATCGTAAATTTCTACAACAAACGGCAGGCATTTGATGTATGCATGTAACGGCAAACACCGACGGCTGTTCGAGTGCATATGTGTGTGTAAAATTCCCAAAACACGTAGCAGGGCACATAGAGCAGCTTAACTTGCTCATCGCTCACTAGCCCAGTGGGCAACAAGCTGAAAATTTACGCCCAACGGCAAACCGCAGCGGCAACTGACATGCGGCAGGCAGGCAAGTAAATGGAGACGTTACTGTTGAAATTTTATTCGGCCGCAAAAAACAAAAAGATAGAGAGAATGAGAAACCGAAAAATTGAATTTAGTGTGGAAAATTTTCACAGGAAAACAAAAGCCACCAAACCAACAAAAAAAAAAACAAAAAATTATACTTTTTTAACACCTGACAAATGCAGTCAAAAGCGCACAGGGCTAACGAACGTGATAAGTGTGTACCGTTATATGTATTTTTGTTAAACGAAATTTCACACTTTCAAATTTACTGCAAAAATTTTATATGAAATACTACAAAAATGGCACTACAAGCGATATTTATGAACCCCAAACATGCATACAGACATATGCAAATACAGTTATTTATGCAAGCAATTTTCACACATTTTACTGTTTTCCAGTTACGGCACTTTTTAGTGGCTCCACCACCATTTATACTTATCACTTGGCAACAGCGACAGCCTACGCACTACTCACACACACACACACGCTGTTGTTGTTCTTGTTGTTGTTGTAAATTTGAAATTGCGGTCACGTGCTTGTTTATTCATGAGAAATGCTACCCCGCTCGTTGGGTTATTAAAAATTAAAAATATGTATTTGTGCCAAGGAGAGGGCGCCACATGCCGATTGAAGAATGCGCCGGCATTTATTGATGTACACACAAGCACACAACTTATATACATATATTTTTTTGATTTGAATTGGTTTGAATCGGTCAAGCGAAATACCATTTGAATTTGCAATGTGCGAAAAATTGCTCATGAAAAGGTTAAAATTTAATTCAATATTTTTTATTTTTTTATGCTTAATTTTTTTCTTCTTTTATTCAGCATTATTATTGAAAGTAGTCACGTTTGGGTTCAGCAAATTTTTCACAGATATAATCTTTTTATTAATCAATTGATCTTTGCTTTAGCTCGTTGAGTTGAAAACGATTTTGTGGCACTTAAATAAATTTGTAAAGTATTCAAGCGCTTTTGTGATTTAATTTTATTGTTATTAAATATATATATATTTTTTTCAAATATTAAAGATCTCGAAGTTTTAAGGTTTCAGTTCTAAGGTTCTGTTGGTTAACTGTGCACTTGAATGTATATCTTTAAAGTTTATAATTTATAATTTAATTTAATCTTTATAATTT
This sequence comes from Zeugodacus tau, assembly GCA_031772095.1. NCBI lineage: Eukaryota > Metazoa > Arthropoda > Insecta > Diptera > Tephritidae > Zeugodacus > Zeugodacus tau. The sequence goes on along the minus strand of CM062650.1, from coordinate 61,763,535 downwards.
TATATGTAATCGAAACCATAATATTTTCACAAAAAGCTTGATATCTTCAAATACTATAATATATAATTAACAATTATATTCACATTGCTTCTAAATTTTATTATCACAAATTTAAGCTATCTTTCGTTATCCGTAGACATTTGGCAAACTTGGAGACATTGTTGATTTATGAAAAAATTAAAACTTATTTTTTTATATTTTATTATTATATTTATTTATAAATCAATATTTTTTTATTTTTAGTATAAGATTTTTATTTTTTTTTATATTTTATTACTATTATATATTTATTTATAATATAAGTTATTATTTTTTATATTTATTATCATTAATTCATTTAATATTTTTGCAAAAAATTATAACATAAACATATCTTCAATAGCTTTAAAAAATAAATAGTCTTTTGTTTTTATTTTATTATTTTTTATTTTATTTTTTTATTTTTATAGAAAATAATACTTTTTTATCATTATCCGTAACCATTTGGCAAATATGGACACATTTTTGATTTATGTTAAAATGAAAAATTATTTATTTTATATTTTATTATTTATAATATTTATTATATTTATTTATAAATTAATTTTTTGTTATTATATTTTAATTTAATTTTTTTATAGAAAATTATAATTTTTTTTATTTATTTAAAAAAAATATATTTTTTATTTATTGAATTAATTTTTTAAATATTTTTTTTGATTTTATTTTATTATTATTTTATTTAATTTATTTATTTTTATAGAAAATAATACTTTTTTATCATTATCCGTAGTCATTTGGCAAATTTAGACACCTTTTTGATTCATGATAAAGTTAAAAATTATTTATTTTATATTTTATTATTATATTTATTTATGAATTACTTTTGTTTTATTTTTATTATTATTTTTTTATAGAAAATTATAATATTTTTATTTAATTTTTAAAAATAAATTTTGTATTTATTTAATTAATTTTTTAAATATTTTTTTGTTTTTATTTTATTATTTTTTATTTAATTTATTTATTTTTATACAAAATTATAATATTTTTATTTTTATTTAATTTAAAAAAATATATTTTTTATTTATTTAATTAACTTTTTATATATTTTTTTGTTTTTGTTTTTATTTTATTGTTTTTTTATTTAATTTATTTATTTTTATAGAAAATAATACTTTTTTATCATTATCCGTAATCATTTGGCAAATTTAGACACCTTTTTGATTTATAATAAAGTTAAAAATTATTTATTTTATATTTTATTATTGTATTTATTTATGAATTAATTTTTTTTATTTTTATTATTATTTTTTATTTAATTTTTTTTTATAGAAAATTATAATTTTTATTTAATTCTAAAAAATATATTATTTATTTATTTAATTAATTTGTTAAATATTTTTTTGTTTTTATTTTATTATTTTTTTATTTTATTAATTTATTTTTATAGAAAATAATACTTTTTTATCATTATTCGTAGTCATTTGGCAAATTTAGACACATTTTTGATTTATGATAAAATGAAAAACTATTTATTTTATATTTTATTATTATATTTATTTATGAATTATTTTTTTTATTTTTATTATTACTTTATTATTTAAATTTTTTATAGAAAATTATAATATTATTATTTTTATTTAATTTTAACAAATATATTTTTTATTTATTTAATTAATATTTTTTTTACTTTAAAATTTCTTTAATAGTTTCAATAAAGATTTATTTTAATGAACTAATATTGCTTATTCCTCAATGATATTACTTATACTTGCATGTATAAGTAAATATGTATGTATAATAAGTATACAAATCGCTCGTCTCAATAGCAAAGAGGCACTTGAATAATTCTACATACATACATATATTCATTAATTCACACCTATGTATGTACATACAATTCTATGCTCAGAAAAATTTCACACACAAATACAACGAAAAACATACAAGCACTTACCAATTAGCAAGCTGATGTGAGGTTAGGGCGAATTGTTCGCGGAAGCACCCCCAAAGTGCCGGGGCTTGCATCCGCCGGATGCTTTAAAAACACTTGACACAATAATTTATAATATAAACAAAAACACACTTAATTACACACACACTGACATTTTTACTATAAAAACCTTAGCGTTTTAACAAAAAACGCAGAAAACAGTATTTTACACAGCGGCCACGGCACAACTTGCATTTCCAATGCAGCGCAAGTATTTACGAACGAATCTCATATCTCACTACATTTTAAAGCACACACGAACCAAGAAGGAATACAAATATTAAGTAATTTTAACGAAAACAACGCACTTAACACTTTTTAAAGAATTTTTCCACAAAGCGTCACTTTTACAAGCAATTATTGCAAATTACATTTCCGCGCTAACTGACGCCGATCAGCTGTTTAGCGTAACCGGTAAAAGGCAGAGATACAAACTGACAGACAGATGTCGCAACTGTTGTATTTGGTAAACAACAGCTGACTTCTATTGTTGTCTAATTGGAGATGAATAATCCATTTTGGCAAAGATAAAGATTTGTTAAATCGAATTAAAAAATATTAAAATATAATTTAAATATATTTTATATGTGTTTGTAACATTAAAAATGTCCTGCTTTGGCTGCGGTAAGAAGTATGGACTTTTCACAAAAGAGGTATTTAAAAATTATAAAGAGACAAATGGAAACTTTTATGCTATAACTTTTCATTATTATCAATTCTAGCACGGCTGTCCCAGTTGTGGCTATTCCTATTGTATTAAATGCCTCAAACGTCCCATGCCCGTACCACGACACGGTGGTAAAGTAATGGATGTATGCTTAATCTGTTATGATAAACTTTCAAAGTTGGAAACGACTGAAAAGGTCATTGACATAGATGCATTGCCTGGTGTTTTGGTGACAAAGTCAAAGGGCAACAGAAGCAATGACCCGCTGGTAGCAGCAGCTGCAGCGTTGTTGGAGTAAATAAACTACATATATATATACATATGTATACCTAATACTAATGTGCATTGTAACTATTGCAGAGATGATCCACCACCTGATTTGGGTGACGTGTTGGCACCAATTTCAACTACTGCCGCTACTACTGCTGCTGCTGATGCTACACATTCCAATGTAGAAAATTCTGAAATTGAAGAAAATTTAGACTCTGTGATTTCTAAACGTCTAAAAGATCTGAAAACTATTGATAATCCCTCTACCGACGAGGAGATACGCTCAAGACTCGCTTTGCTAAATGGCATGCCACAAAAGGATTACTCCAAGAAAGATTTACTGCTCGCCACTGATGAGCGCACAGATCAGCAGAAAATGCAAGATCTTCTGGAACAATTTATGGGTGAAGCGCAAATCGATCGTCAAGTAGGCAATGAACGCAATGATGCCATTTCGGATATTGAACGACGCTTGCGTGCGTTAAGAGAACAGCCACTAGATGGTGTCGGTGCAATACAAAAGGAGCATTCACCAGACAATAACACGCCTAGTGATAATGAAGATGATGAGACGGTCTTAAAGGCCGTTATGGAAAAGGTATAAATAAGTGATTTAAAAAATTATTTAATTTAAATTATACTAATTGAACTGTTTGCCATAGTATTTGGCTGAATCACGCCTACCCACAGCACTCGAAACTGAGTTGGCGGCTGGTGTGCCACCGCCACCGGCTGGCACGCGTCCGGCCGACTTGGAAGAGCTGCCCTGGTGCAATATCTGCAACGAGGATGCGGTATTCCGCTGCAAAGGTTGTGATGGTGAACTCTTTTGTGCGCAATGCTATCGCGAGTGTCATGACGATGATGAAGAGTATCGCGCGCATGAGAAGGTACCCTATGCAGCGCCACCAAAATTCAAAGAAAATCACTTTTAGCAACAAACAGTGCAATGGAAAATCAAAAGAAACTCAACCAAATTATCATTTTATGTTTGTATTTGTATATTCGTACACTTTATTGATACAGACATATAACACATATTTATTTGTATTATGCATTAAGCTGGTATTAAATTTAATGGGGAATGAAAAAATAAAGACCACGTATAAAACTTTAACTTTAGTGAATGATTTTTGCTAATCATAACTTTATAATAGCTTAGAATATTGAAGATATATGTATATTTTAAGGATATGCTGTGAACAGTTTTATATGCTTAAAAAACAACAACAAACAATTATATATATTCATATTTAACTGTAAAATTATTAATAGTCGTTTTAATTTGCAACAAAACAAAATCGAAGTAGTGTAACAAATTTCAATATTGTACGAGTATGAGCTACCCTGTAATAGGATAAAAATATATATGTATGTATGTATGTCAATTTGTATGCTAATTTTCACTATTAATTTGTAAATTTTCCAGGCTGCTAATATACATTTATTAACATAGTGTAGTTGATCTATATTTTTCGTCACCTGTGACGAAGATGCAATCTCTTTATTTGAAAAGTTTGCATGGCAACACATAATATTAGAATGCGCTTCATTCGAACATTGTTATACAACTTGCATGTATATGATAATTCTTGCTTCGCCAGATATTGCACAAAACCTATAAGCTGGCATAATGTAGGAGGTGCGTCATTAAATGCGCAATTTCTCTAGGAATTTAGGCACTAAATGTTGCGCTGAGTAGCGATCGAATGTAAAATATTCGAAAAATGTGTCCCGTTGACGCCGAAACAATTCCGGATTGCGACACCAATTATAAAGCATTTTAATCAGCTGATTGGAAGTATTGTAGAGGTTCTCTTTTGGATAGATTTCCGGGTAGACGAGTTTATTAGGCGCTATCGGCATACAACCGCAGTATGTGGCTTCAAGCCTGCAATGAATTTACATTAAAAATATATATAAATAAAAAAAAATTGCTTGCACTTACATCGCTACACCATAGAACTCATGTCCCGCCGTCGAGATGACAACATCACCAGACAGCAGAGTTTTTATGTACTTATCACGCGGCAAGAAACCAAAATTTATCAACTTGGCGCCCAGTTTATCTTGTAAGCCATCGAATGACTCCGGTGCTGCCTGATAATTTTCGCCACATATTGACACTTTAAAGTCCACTTGTCGCTTGTTAAGTTCCAATAGCACCTCAACCAACAGCTTTGGATTCTTATCGTGCTCCCAGCGATGTGGCCAAATCAGGTGCAAACAGTCTTTGTCACTCATTAATGAGGTGAGAGATGGCTCCGCACCACCAATCATCAGTCGTTTATTGGGGAAAGCGTGGAATTTGATAGGATAGTATAAGACTTCACACTTTTTCTCAATTTTATCGCGTATGTGCTTCAATTTAAAATCGGGCTGTATGTTGAGAAATGGTGTAATGCTGTCCAGAAAGGAGGTGCGATTGAAATTCGAATTGAAGATTATATTGTCGGCTGAAAGGCTACGCAGAGTAATAAAAACATTAAAAATATGTGTGATAATTGCAAAAATAAATTAAATAAATAGCTACCATGTTAATATCTGGTTCAAACCATATTGACAGTCACGCTCCTTTACTTCACGCACCGGATATACCAATTGATTTTCATGAAAATAAACAATCTTCTTACAGCTAACCAAATCTGGACGTACGCCTAACAGCTCAGCCAAGTTCAGCACTGAGCTGGTGAAAAGCACTTTGTAATCATGATCCACCGGTATGATTTGTGAGAAATATAATGCGCCGGTACGCGCACGCCAATGCCATTTCTTCGCTGGAAGACTAAATATTTCATAGTCACAGATGTTTAAGCCTATAAAAATAATGAGCTGAATATGTAAAAAATGTGCAGCGGAAGTGGAAATAGTGCAACCGGCACTGTGCTATTCACTACTCACACTCGATGATTGTATCGATCAGCTGCTTGTGGCTACCTCCATAAAACGGTTCTATGATTAATATCGATGGCTTTGACATGGCAGCGTGCTGAAAAGGTTGAAATTTTAATTAAACTTTCCCTACATTAACATAAAATATGTTTTATTTTGATGAGATATAAAATTTGTGTGTACCTCATCTGTTTGCGGTGGCACACAAAATCACTTGTGGTGGTATGTGTGGCATGGAGGGTTGCATAAATAGGTACTGCTGTTTTTCATTAATATTTTATTTGAAAAACATTTCCAAAAAAGAATTGAATTTTAAATATAGTTTAAAATGTTTGCGAAAACTTGCGATAAATAAAATAAATTAATATAACATTAAAAAACTACATTTTAGGTGTAATTTAAGAAAAAAATACGGCAACTATACCTCTAGGTACTCCAAATCGATTTGACAATACTGACATTTGCTTGACCATAACCAAAAAACCTCGCTCGCTGCTAAACTTTGTGTCTTCCTGGCGAGAATTTCACAAAAAGTTTTAACGTACAAATCTAATAAACAAACATATTGAACAAAACTACAAACATGTCCAGCATCGCCGCAGTTATTTCTGTGAAAGATGCGGAAGAGTACAACACACTGATCAAGTAAGTAATGTCTGTCAATACAAATGCAATCGTCTAACAATTGCTTTCAACTCAAGTGCCGAGAAAACTACAGTAGTGTTATTCACAGCCGATTGGGCTGAACAGTGTAAACATGTCCAGGAAGCGCTGGAGGAGCTCGCTAAAATTCTGAGTAATAAATTGCAATTCGTTAGTGTTGTAGCCGAAAACTTTCCCGAGATTTCCATGAAGCACCAGGTAATTTTTCTTATTATAATATATGCTATAAGAAACATCCTTTATATTAAATTTACGCACAACTTAGATTGAAGCAGTTCCCACCATCATTTTCTTCACCAAAGGCACGGCAGTGGATCGTGTGGATGGTGTGAATGTGGCAGAAATTACAGCGAAGTGTAAAAAACTTGGTGGTTCTGTTGCCGGTGAATCTTTGGAAGATCGTTTGAAGGCGCTTATCAACAAAGCTGATCTCATGATATTCATGAAGGGCGATCGCAATGCGCCACGTTGTGGTTTCTCCCGACAGATAATTGAAATCGTGAATGCAACAAGGTTTGTAAAAAGATTGCATTTAAAATTTTAGTATGCTAATTATGTTTCTTGCTAGTATTCCCTATGAGACATTCGATATTTTGAATGACGAAGAAGTGCGTCAAGGTCTGAAGACATATTCAGATTGGCCTACGTATCCACAAGTATATGTCAAAGGTGAACTGATCGGTGGCTTGGACATTATTAAGGAGCTGAAAGCAAATAATGAATTAGAAACTGCATTGAAGGGTTAAAGAAAATATTATGACTCAGTAGTATGCAAGCAAAATTTTATTTATAAATGAAATAAAATTGGCAACCGGTTTTGGTAACACACAAAAAAAATTTGTTATATCTTTACAAATATAATAGCGAGTTTATTTATGAAAAAGCTGCCATCGAAAATTTTACGTATTTTATATACATAATGAAAAGTTAATAATAAAATTCAGATGTGTATATATGTATATGGTACACATTCTAATTTCATAGTTATACATATAAAACATTATGCTTATAATTAATATTGATCACTTTCAATATTTGTGTACTAATATAATTTCAATTTATGATAGTTTGTGCCATATTTTAAACGTTCCAATATAGATTGTTAGAATATAGTGAAGGCTGTGTGGCGATTGGCAGCAATATGATCCAACCAACTAAACCAACAATGTAGCATATAATAAGTAGAATACGACGCACTAAATGTTGCTGCCACAAATCTTGGACATCGGGTAAGCCCATATGATTACAGAATGCATGCACAAGGAATGGTGCGACGAAATGACCGGTGCGCGCAAATAGAAATGCCGAATAGAAACCAAAGATTGTAGTGTATGTTAACTGAAAGCCTGGCAAAAACGATAGTGGTTTATAGTAAAAATGAAAGATATATAAATATGTTGATGCAACTTACATGATATCACCAAGGCAGTTTTCAATTCCATGCCCAAGCTCAGACGTTCGCCTATATGGTGTATGTGTGCGGTGCCAAAGAATAGTGGTGTTATGAACACAGCTGTCACGGGTGAAAAACTCTGCATTATCAATGGCATCATGCAGGCGCGAAAAACGAATTCCTCACTGATTGGCGCCATCACATGGTTGCGTATCCAAAGTATATTTTTAAATGAACCAATCCAAAAATCAGTATCTATTGAAAGCAAAACAAAATATTTTTTTAAATAAAAAAGCAATATTAAAAACAAAATTCTTACCCAAAAACATTTTTAAAGATTCATTTTGCATCTGTACGCACAGTGGACCCAAAAATAATAGTATGGTCAGCAAATAGGGTATTGTAATGGCCAGAAAGAGTCCCTGCCATCTCAAACCTAAAATTTCCGCAAATGTAGCGCGCTCCAGTAGTTCGCGTGAAGAAAATTTATATACGAAAAGCGGTGCTATAAGCATAACAATGATAACGCTGATGAAACGTCTCTTCACCGTCGACGGGTGATCCCGATTATGCTTGGTATTCCAAACATATAAACTGGCTATATATATGATAGAAAGTATGAAGCAGCAACTGACTGATGTCACTATCGGTATATGAGGCAAGGGAAGTGGTGTGTCTGCAGTCCCTTGGCTGCTATTACTTTCGCTGCTATCATTCATGACATACACTTATATTTAATATTGGCCGTGCTATATCCTGAGCTATTTTACGTGCAGTATATTATATATAAAACTTAAATAATCACTTTTATAGATGTCCAAAGTTTGCAAAAAAACAACTAACAGCTGTGCATTACATTCTTCTGACAGTTGCCATATTCTCAGAAAATTTTAAGTGATTAAAAAAAAATTTAAGTTTCATAAAATGTATTAAAAAACAATGTTTGTTTATTAATTGTTTGTAGTAAACATATGTTTAGTAAAGTTTAATATATTTTTTTTATTATAAAATGTATATTGTGTACGAAGTTTTATTAGACAAAAAATTACAACTAAAGCCATCAAAATACTCCCCTACACCAGCTGTTTGGATTTGAGTCTCTCTTCTCTCAATTTTACTAAAAATACAAACATTTGATAAGAAATACGCACTCTATCTTGAAAACAAGCATTAATTGAAAATAGAAGTTCAAAGTGCTGCAGTTGCTCTAACTTTTCACACAAATATTATTCTTAATTATTGACATTGTTATTCAGTGCATTTTCACTGAACTATTCTAATTGCTTTAACTAAACATTTTCATATAACAAAATGCTGCCTCTTCTACGCGCTGCTGCCGGCTTTACTCCCGCCATGCGGGTGCTCCAAAAGGTTAAGTTGCGCTGATAGCCACATATAATCAATGACAAAGCTTATATTTATCAACTGAACCATTATATTGCATATTTTAGACGACACGTCTGCAGCAAGTGCGTCATTTGAATTTACTGGAGTGCAACAGCAAGGAGCTATTGCAGAAATATGGTGTCGCCATACAGGAGTTCAAAGTATTGGAAAATTCCGCTAACGATGCGCAGTTAATAAACCAGTTTGGTAAGCATATTATTGTTTACATAATTTTGTTGAAAACATTACGTGACATATTTGTTATGTATATTTATAGACTGCCCAGAATATGTGGTGAAGGCACAGATACTGGCGGGGGGTCGCGGCAAAGGTACTTTTGATAATGGTTTCAAGGGAGGCGTACATTTGACAAAGAAGTTAGTATTTTATTGTACAATATGTTCTATAAACAATAATATCTTTCACTCCTTCAGGAAGGATGAAGTGCTCTCGCTTACCAAACAAATGATTGGCAATCGTCTAATCACCAAACAAACGCCTAAATCAGGTATTTTGGTTAAGAAGGTAATGGTAGCGCGTAGCGTAAATATCACACGTGAAACATATCTGTCGATTGTATTGGATCGTGAACACAATGGACCAGTGCTTATTGCCTCGCCTGCTGGTGGTATGGACATTGAAGCGGTCGCCGAACAAACACCAGAGAAAATTAAGACTGTACCTTTAGATCTGGATAAACCAATACCGCAAAATACACTCATCGAAATAGCTAAATTCCTGGAGTTTAAAGGACCTTGCGTGGAACGTGCCGCTGGTGAGATACAAAAGCTCTTCGATCTCTTCAAAGCTGTCGATGCCACACAAATCGAGATTAATCCACTAGCAGAAACAGATACCAACGAAGTTATCTCCGTTGATGCCAAGTTAAACTTTGACGATAACGCTGAGTATCGGCAAAAAGACATTTTCGCTTTGCACACTGCCGAGGAGGACACAGATCCACGTGAAGTGGAAGCAGCCAAAAATAATCTCAATTATGTAGCGATGGATGGCAATATTGGTTGTCTGGTGAATGGTGCCGGACTCGCCATGGCCACCATGGATATCATCAAATTGAATGGTGGTGAGCCAGCGAATTTCCTAGATGTTGGCGGTGGCGTTAAAGAGCAACAAGTGTTGAAGGCCTTCCAAATAGTAACATCGGATCCGAAAGTTAAAGCTATACTGGTGAATGTATTTGGTGGTATTGTCAATTGTGCTACCATTGCTAACGGTGTTGTTGCTGCCTCGAAAACGCTCAATCTGAAAGTACCGCTTATTGTGCGCTTGGAGGGCACAAATGTGGATGCAGCACGGAAAATACTAAAGGATTCTGGTTTGGCTATACAAACAGCGGTGGATTTGGATGACGCCGCGCACAAAGCTGTGGCGGCATTGCATTAAAGCGCTCTGCAGCAGCTCCCATAGCTTTAGTTGGACTGAAACTGATTCGCAAACACACAAGTGCATTTTTATATAACATTTATAAAATAATCAAAATAAGTTCACAGACAGGCATTTCTCCAACAACAACAACAAAGTCGAATGGTTAAATCATTTTAGTGTTCTATTGATTTGGTGTACAAAACATTATAAAATGTTTATAGCAGTTTTCAAATTAAATGTTCTTAACAAATTGTTAATAAAAAGTGACATAAAAGTAAATGTTTAGTTGTTGTAAAAGTGTTTACAAGAAATCTGACAAATAAAAATCGGAAATTGAATGGTGTTGTTATTTTATTGGTGTAATCGATGAGAAAAAATATTCGTCACAGCTTGAAATTATCTAAAAGCAATATCCCACAAAGCTTTTTGGAGCTTTGATTTTCGGAAAGCTGAAAGCGCTCACGCTCGTAAAAATCCTTTTCTCCGTTTTTTGCATTATAGCGAAAATTTTGCTTTGCCCGACATCTAGCGTTATTTCTTCAACTGTTAACACTACTGTCTGTTAAAAATTCCCTGCGTTATTAGGACTTTTTTCAAATGGAGAGTTTTTAGTGGGAGTATTTTTTTATTGTTTGTGGCACATGTCCGTATGTCTTTGATTATAATAGTTGGTTTTTATATTTCCCCAAATGAAAGTTTATGGCAAACTTGCTATATTGAAAAGCTCATAATGTCCTGAGCTTTTGTATATTTCCATACATCTAAGGATTATTGAGTTTAAAATAATATTTAAAATTTATAGATTTCTTAGAGTTAACAGGGTCAGGGGATAAACAGCCTTCGAATTTCGAAATTAATTAAAATTAAAATTATTCCGTAATTATTTAATTATATTCTTCTTACAGTTTTCTATAATATTATACTTTATTTAAGTTTTTTTCTAAAATTCACACTCAAGATGCAAATCAAAAACAAAAATTGATGAAAATACACGCGGAAATTTTGAAGTGAACCAAATACTTTAAGAGCTTGCAATAAAAAGGTCACGAATAGCAGGTAAAAAATTACGCCATGGTTAACGGAAAAACAATAACAATAGATTATATAAAAGGACGATCATACCAAAGTAAGCGAAGTCAATTCTTGGAAAGACCAAAAATAAGACAAATGCGGTGAGCCGAGGGATCAAGCTGAACGTAGTGAAATCATCTACGTAAACTTTGGCTACCTGCCAGGTAAGTCTTATGACTGAGAATCACCTATAAAAAGTGCGAAAATCCTTTCGTAACTACAGTATCGCTTCTACTTTGGTCGCAACACCTTCTACTGCAAGAGAATTTTACAAACGCTGAAAATAGCTATCCACCAACTTCTTGCAAATAAATAATCCAAAACATCAGAAAAAGTAAACCATTTTCAAACTTAAGCTACACAAAAAATACGAAAACTTGAAAAATGTTTAAGCATTCAGCAAAGTTTTACAAGAAAGCTGAAGAGGATTTAGGCTATTATATAAAGAATGTCATGGGACAGACGAAAAAGACACACGGTCAGGCTGACTTGAAACAGGAATCAACACCGTTGACGACAAGCCAACAACTTTCCATCGTGGAGCAAAAACAAGAAGCGCTTAGGTGGCAAGAAAGAGAACTAATACTGCAGCAAGAAGCCATTGCAAACCGTATAGAAAAGATAAGAGTGCAACAAAATATGCTCAGTTGGCAGCAAGAAAATCTACGGATGCGGGCAGAGGAGGAGGAGGAAGACCGATTCGAGTAGGAAGAGCAGTATCAAGAGATACGCAAATATTAGCAACACTTATTGAATGGTCTCGATCTCGCCAACATTGAGACGCCATTGTATAACAAACTTAATTTATAAGAAGCCCAAACAATCCATAAGACCTTATAGATCATAACTCTAAGCACGATTCCTCAGATCATCATTAGTGATAGGAATAGCGCGGATACAAACGCAAACTCTTTGTAATTTATTTTTATTAAATAAAAGAAACTTCCATACAATATATACAGTTGTTTAAAATATTTTTTTATTTATATAGATGTAGATAGATTATCGGTTAACTGGATGAGACTTATATTTTGAGTTTTCGTATTCCATATCTTTTTAGTTTGTCATTCAACAATTGTTAGCATAGAAGTCACTTGGGTTTTCCGTAATTTTGACATCGAAAAACTTGACCTTTACTTGAATATATCGGTTGGAAAGAGCAAATCATTCCATCAAAGCTCTTTCCGTTTTCCTTTTACCTGGAGCAAATTCAACAGCATGGTTGTTGGTTTCTGACAATCATCATCAAAAAATTAGATTCTTTCAATCTAAAGAACCATTACCAGAAGTAACAAGGTATTTTCGCAAGTACCGAGGTCAAATTTTTTAGTCGCAAGTACTCTGTACATAATGTAAAATATTTTTTTGTTTCAAGAATCGAGAACGTTTCCATATGGATCAGATGTCAGGTATAATGTTCTACATCTAAAGAAATTTAAAACAAGAAAAAACGTTAACTTCGGCTGTAGCGAAGCTAATATACTTCACAGGTGCATTTCTTTTAGTAACTATGTGTTTAAGCAAATCTCAAGACGTAAGAAAAAGTAAGAAAAAAAGAAAACATTTTACTAATTCTTCAAAATTTCGTGAAGATATGTAGTAAAATGCGGAAGTTGTCCATACAAGCCCTCGATTCCGATCGTTCGGTATGTATGACAGCTACATATATGTTATAGTGAACCGATCTGAACAATTTTTTCGGAGATTAAATTATTTCTATTAACAATAACTGACACCAAATTTCGTGAAGATATGTAGTAAAATGCGGAAATTTTCCATACAAGCCCTTGATTCCGATCGTTCAGTTTGTATGGCAGCTATATGACAGCTATGATATTAGAGGATGGGACCATGTGTAGAAGTTCACGCAAGTGAGGAAAGTTTTTGATTGTCATTCACTTGGGAGTGGCCAGAAACGATTCTTCTCCACATGGTCCAAGCAGCTCACGACTTCCGGTTTTAGACCAAGTATCCTCTGGGTAGCCAACAGACATCCGTCTGAAGGCGAGCTAAAGTGAGAAGGCGAAGCCCGCTTATGCGGTTGTGCGTTGGGTTTGGGACCCACCACATAAAACCCCCCCCAATGAAAAATCTACGAAAGCCTCGGATGAGACACCCCCCTTTTGATGACGACCCCTGCAAACGTTTTAAGGATAATGATATAAGGGCATGCACCTGGAATGTCCGGACCCTTAATTGGGAAGGTGCCTCTGCCCAGCTGGTTGATGTCCTCATACGACTCAAGGCTGACATCACCGCCATCCAAGAAGTGCGATGGACGGGACAAGGACGGAAGAAGGTGGGTCCTTGTGACATCTACTACAGCGGCCATATAAAGGAGCGCAAATTTGGTGTTGGATTTGTGGTGGGAGAGAGACTCCGTCGCAGAGTCCTGGCATTCACCCCGGTGGATGAACGTCTTGCCACAATCCGCATCAAAGCGAGGTTCTTCAACATATCGCTGATTTGCGCCCACGCCCCAACGGAAGAGAAGGACGATGTGACCAAAGATGCTTTCTATGAGCGCCTAGAACGCACCTATGAGCGCTGCCCCGCCACGATGTAAAAGTCGTGCTTGGCGATTTTAACGCCAGGGTGGGTAAAGAAGGTGTCTTTGGCACAACAGTCGGAAAATTCAGCCTCCATGACGAAACATCGCCAAACGGCCTGAGGCTGATCGACTTCGCTGGGGCCCGAAATATGGTCGTCTGTAGTACCAGATTCCAGCATAAGAAAATACATCAAGCTACTTGGCTGTCTCCTGATCGAAACACGCGGAACCAAATCGATCACGTTGTGATAGACGGAAGACATGTCTCCTGTGTTTTAGACGTGCGTACGCTCCGAGGACCAAATATAGACTCGGACCATTATCTGGTCGCAGCTAAAATACGCACCCGCCTCTGTGCAGCAAAGAACGCCCGTCAACAAACACAAGGAAGGTTCGACGTCGAAAAGCTGCAATCGCAACAGACAGCCACGAAATACTCTACTCGACTTGCACTCCTGCTCTCTGAGAGCACTCATCAGCATCTCGGTATAAAGGGAACTGTGGAACGGCATCTCAAACTCACTGCGTACCGCTGCAGCCGAAACAATTGGTTTTCGGCAACGACAAAAACAAGCTGGTACGATGAGGAGTGCCGTCTCGCAGCGGAGAGAAAACAGACTGCCTACCTCGCAACGTTGCAAACGACCACAACACGTGCGGGATGGGATAGATACCGAGAGCTGAAGAGGGAAGCGAGACGCATCTGCAGACAAAAAAGAAAGAGGCCGAAATGCGTGAGTACGAAGAGCTTGAGAAGCTGGCAGACAGAGGGAATGCTCGAAAATTTTATGAAAAAATGAAGCGACTTAACGAAGGTTTCAAGACCGGAGCATCCTCATGCAGAGACCAAGGTGGTAATCTGGTAACCGATGTCCAGGGCATACTGGGATTATGGAGGGAACACTTCTCCGACCTGCTGAATGGCAGTGAGAGTACAACACCAGGAGAAGGCGAACCCGATCCCCCAATCGATGACGATGGAACAGATGTTCCATTACCCGACCATGAAGAAATTCGAATAGCAATTACCCGCTTGAAGAACAACAAAGCAGCGGGGGCCGATAGATTACCGGCAGAACTATTCAAATACGGCGGCGAAGAACTGATAAGGTGCATGCATCAGCTTCTTTGCAAAATATGGTCGGAAGAAAGCATGCCTGACGATTGGAATCTCAGGGTGCTCTGCCCAATCCATAAAAAGGGAGATCCCACAATCTGCGCCAATTACCGTGGGATCAGCCTCCTAAATATCGCATACAAGGTTCTATCGAGCGTACTGTGTGAAAGGCTAAAGCCCACCGTCAACAAACTGATTGGACCTTATCAGTGTGGCTTTAGACCTGGAAAATCAACAACTGACCAGATATTCACCATGCGCCAAATCTTGGAGAAGACCCGTGAAAAGAGGATCGACACACACCACCTTTTTGTCGATTTTAAAGCAGCTTTCGACAGCACGAAAAGGAGCTGCCTTTATGCCGCGATGTCTGAATTTTCGCAAAACTAATACGGCTGTGTAAGTTGACGTTGAGCAACACCAAAAGCTCCGTCATGATTGGGAAGGACCTCTCCGAGCCGTTCGATACCAAACGAGGTTTCATACAAGGTGACTCACTATCGTGCGACTTCTTTAACCTGATGCTGGAAAAAATTATAAGAGCTGCAGAGCTAAACAGAGAGGGTACCATCTTTTACAAGAGTGTACAGCTCCTGGCGTACGCCGATGATATTGATATCATCGGAAGCAACAACCGCGCCGTTTGTTCTGCTTTTTCCCGCATGGATAAGGAGGCGAAGCGAATGGGTCTGGAGGTGAATGAGGACAAGACGAAATATCTCCTGTCATCAAGCAAACAGTCGGCGCATTCGCGTCTTGGCTCCCACGTCACTGTTGACAGTCATAACTTCGAGGTCGTAGATAATTTCGTTTACCTGGGAACCAGCATCAACAACACGAACAATGTCAGCCTCGAAATCCAGCGCAGAATAACTCTTGCCAACAGGTGCTACTTTGGACTGAGTAGGCAATTGAACAGTAAAGTCCTCTCTCGACGAACCAAAATCAAGCTCTACAAGTCGCTTATCATCCCCGTCCTGATCTACGGTGCAGAAGCTTGGACGATGTCAACATCAGATGAGACGACACTAGGAGTTTTCGAGAGGAAAATTTTGCGCAAGATTTATGGTCCTAAGAACATTGGCAACGGCGAATACCGCAGACGATGGAACGATGAGCTGTACGAGTTATACGACGACATTGACATAGTTCAGCGAATAAAAAGACAGCGGCTACGCTGGCTAGGTCATGTTGTCCGATTGGACGAAAACACTCCAGCCCTGAAAGTGTTCGATGCAGTACCCGCCGGAGGAAGCCGAGGAAGGGGAAGGCCTCCACTCCGTTGGAGGGACCAGGTGGAGAGCGACCTGGTTACACTTGGGATCTCTAACTGGCGCCGAACTGCGAAGGAGAGAGAGAGATGGCGCACTATCGTCGATTCGGCTATAACCGGCTAAACGGTTGCAACGCCAATCACATACATATATGATATAGTGGTCCGATATCGGTAGTTCCGACAAATGAGCAGCTTCTTGAAGACATAACATCTGCAAAATTTCAAAACGATATCTTAAAAACTGAAGGACTAGTTCGTATATATACAGACAGACAGACGGACATGGCTAAATCGACTCAGTTCAACATACTGATCATTTATATATATATACTTTATAGGGCCTCCGACGCTTCCTTCTGGGTGTTACAAACTTCGTGCCAAACTTAATATACCCTGTTCAGGATATAAAAATAGAGCATTTAAACTGCAGAACTTGAATGTTTTTGAATGAATGTTGAATGTCAGGACTCGGCTGGGTTAGTATCAACCCAGACTAAGTAAGAATATCTATACTCTTTATAGCTGATCATCATATCAGCGAATTATTTATAACATCCACACTTTTTAAAAATAACAAAAAAATACCCTTTGGATTCTTCAATCCTTCAAATATTCATCACTTCCGAATACCGCGTTTCATAAACCGTAACAGTAATTGTCAAAATGGAATGTATAACAACCCTAACCTTAAACAACCCCATTAACAAATATTCTAACGTATTCAGCAAATTCTTGCAGTTCTCTCACTCGCTTTTCTCACAAAATATGCTCTCATCAAACGGCAAGGGTGTCTGTTAGTTACAGGAACATTTGGTCGAAAATATTGATAAGGCGGCAGAACGTTGCGCATAACTAGAAATTATTTGAAAAATAAATTCATAGCTATATAAAAAATTTATTAAAACTTTAAAAATTAAAAATTTTGAAAAATATGTAAATAAAATTATTAATAAAAAACACTTAAAATTATTAATTATTTCAATAACATTTTGTAAAAATTTTCTGATTCTGTTAAATATCATAATATTTTAACATAACACTGTACAGTCACTGTTAAGTGCATAACATCATGGTGGTTAACAGTTACAGGCGCTCGTATGTTTATTTATATATTTTGTATATACTCGTGTACACGCACCACCCCCCCACTCACCCTATGACTCTCATCTTTGCATTCAATCACTTTGCCAACTGCCTTGTTGCCTTTTGGTCTTTTGCACCCGATTTGGTGACGTTTGTGCGTTTAACTGTTATGACTGTTGCAGCCAATGTTGTGTGGCACACAAAGACACTCAAATACACACATACAAATTTACATATGTATATATACACATGACAGTTGTTATTGTTGTGTTTGCCCAATGCCACATAGTTTTTCTTTGTATTTTTTTCGTGTGAACTTGCTCACCCATCCCGGCCACTCCACTTCATCACCCGCTATTTTGCATGTTGTTGTGCTTTTTATTGTTGTTGTTTTTATGTATAGTATTTTTTTTTGGTTTCTGCTTTTGTTTATTTTTATTGTTGTTGGCACCTGTTATGCATACGCTGTTGTTGTTGTTATTGTTGCTCCGGAAGTGCTGCGTAGTTACACCTATCCGCTTACATTTGTGCGAATGTATTATATGGGTGAATGTTTATGTATATTCTTCAAGGTCACAGTGGTTGCAGCATGCGTATCAGCGTTAAAAGCGACCAGCACAATAGTAACAAAAACAATTTAAAGTAAAGGGTTTCCATTTAAGGGCTCATTGATGCTAAAATAATATTGAATAAGCTGTGTCTAAAATGGCTTTGGCAATTTCTTTGGTTGACTTCCGCGAAGATTTCTGAATTTTTTTTCAAAATTTCGGCTATATTTTTCTTTCAGGATCCACATTTTTATAGCTGTAGTCTTATATTATATATTCCGTCGTGACTAATTCTTTGTTATCTTTTCAGACTAGAGACTGGTCTTCGTCGAGATCATCCAGTTCTGTCTTGATATGTGTTTTTGTTGAGCTTTCTTTTCTATGTGGTGTGTTCAAAAAATAATGGGAATTGAAAAAATACAAATTTCACTGGTTTGGAGAGTCCAATTGCTCGTCAGGCATGCCTCCATGTTATGAGAACCTTAAAAGGCCATCGATTTAAAACATACAAGAAATCGCTAAAATATTCAAAAAAAAAGTTTGAGAAATGTTTCGACGATTGGAAGAATTGTTGTCATAAGTGCATAATATCGAATAGAGACTATTTGACATTAGTGTATACGAATTATTTTTTTTATAATCGAAAATTCCCGTTATTTTTGGAACACACCTCTTATGTTCAGATTTCAATTCAAAGGCGTTTTGGAGTTTGTCTACTCATTCTTTCTTCATTCGTCTTTTGATTTCTGGGCAATTTGTCTGTATTTAAGAATTATTTTAGAATGTAACCGCTTTTCCAACCCTTTCCCCACGAATTTGTTTAATAAAAATTGTTAAATTATCCTAATTGTGTCACCCTGTATATGCAAATGTGTTGCAATGACGTTTACCTGTGAGCTTTTTTGCAGTATTCATATCCATATATACAATGTGTATATGCTCCATTTCCTTGTGGTTATTGTTGAACCAGCATTTACCACTAATTTAATTGTTGTTTTTTCCATTTGCTTTCGTTTACTTTTTGTTTGTTTTGTTTCCACTTTACGTAAATGCAAAATGCAAATACTGTATTAACACCTTTCGCCAGAAGCGCACTTCGCGACGTTACATGACATTGCATTAGAACTTCAAGCAAAGCAAATAGCAAAATCTAAGCACCACACGTGCTCTGCTTGTGTTTGTGTTTGTGTGTGTGTTTGTGGAATAGAAGCAGCTTTGTTACCGCAAATAGCAACGTGGGAATAGCACAGCTGCTGCAGCGCTTTTGGTCTTTGTTACGGGATTTTTTATGCGCTTGGACAAATGAAGCAGCGAGGAGAGAAAAAAGAATTTTACGAAAATTAAAAGGATTATTTTATTAAACCATAAAAAAGATGAAATTATATTAATAAATACAAAAATTTGAATTTTCCTACCAAATGCAAGAATTTTAGTTGCTCATACGCCATGCGGCACCGAGATTGTCAGAAAAGGTCTGTAACAAAATTATTTAATAAATTTATACAATCAAAATGTATTTCAAGTAATACAGATATATGTATCTATAAAAATAAAAAATTCACTTTATTATGATTTACAAGATGTGTTCAAAAAATAACGGGAATTTTAAATTTTGCAAAAATTATAAAAAATGTATAGGCACGATTTTGAACGCACAACATTAGTATAAATGTATCAAAAAATATTTTTTTCAAAAATTCGAAAATTCCCGTTATTTTTTGAACACATATCATAATGCAATTTGTAGATTTTTAGTTTAAGTTCTTGAGAACTGATATATTCCGACAACATATTTGAAGTTCAAAGGTCAAAAGCCAACTCAAAAGCTAAGCTAATCAGAATGGTATTCGCCCAGAAGATATAGCACAGAAGATGGAACAGCCTGAGTTAAAATTGACCTCAAGTGCTCAGGTGATTATGGTGGTGAAGACAAGGAAACTTAGAAAAAACCAGATTTAGAGATCAGTGTTTGCTAAATTGAATTGGGTGCCTTTATAATAATCGTTTTTAAAGGAACGGGGTTATATTCTTCATGAAGAAACCTGTCCAATTGAGATTGACTCCAAGTGCTCGTTCTTTTGATGAAATTATATCAAACCTTTTAAGAAGAGAAGCTATGATGATTTGAGAGTACTTGTTTATACCAAATCTGTTAGAAGCAGTAAGGATACATTCTAAGAATACATCGATTATTTATCTTTAACTGATGAAAGCCGCTACCAAAAAAAAAAAATTAAATACATTTTTTTCTATTTAATCTGGTTAATTTTTTTTTTATTTTGCAGATTGACTTTTACATTTAACAAAAATGGATAACTGGGACACTGAAACAAGAATTTGGATTGTCCGCCGCTATCACGCACTGGAGTCCGTAGTTTCGGTTCAAAGAGAGTATAGGCGCACATTTGGCGACAATCCTCCGAGCAGATGGACCATAATGAGACTTGTAAACAATTTTGCCGAGCATGGGACAGTAAACAGAAGACCTTACCATCGAAACCCTTTAGTTCGAACGGAGGAAACAATCGCTGCTGTAGCTGCTGCCATACAAAACAATCCACGTGTTTCGACAAGAAGCTTATCTGCTCAAATGGGTGTAAGCAGCCAGTCATTACAGTCAATTATACACAAAGATTTGGACTTATTCGCATATAAAATTCAAATGGCCAACAAACTGAACGCTGCAGACTTGCCGATTCGCCTGGAATTTTGCCAGAAGATGCTTCAAATGGTGGAAGAGGATGGAAACATGTTGAACTGTCTTTTCATGTCTGACGAGGCCCATTTCGATTTAAACGGCAACATAAACAAACAAAATTGTCGAATATGGAGTGCTTCCAACCCACAGATACTCCATGAGACGGAATTGCATCCACTTCGTGTCACAGTGTGGTGTGCAGTTTCATCACGCTGCATTGTCGGGCCCTACTTCTTCGAAGAAAACGGTCACACTGTTACGGTTACTGGAGACCGTTACTTGAGCATGTTGAGAGAGTTTTTCTATCTAGAATTACGCC
Source organism: Zeugodacus tau (assembly GCA_031772095.1). Lineage (NCBI taxonomy): Eukaryota > Metazoa > Arthropoda > Insecta > Diptera > Tephritidae > Zeugodacus > Zeugodacus tau. The sequence continues at coordinate 61,742,240 of CM062650.1, read as the reverse complement.
GAATGAGAATTTGTTTCAACTCTGTGTGGTTTCAACAAGATGGTGCAGCTCCTCACATAGCCCAACCTGTTATGACAGAATTGCGACGAAAATTTACCAATAAGCTGATATTCAGAAACTCCACATTCCGTTGGCCACCCAGGTCGCCTGACCTTACTGCACCTGACTTTTTTTGTAAACAGGAAATCTACAAAGCAAAGCCAACAAATTTGAGACGAGACGACTTTGTGTGTGGGTCGAGCAGAAATTACTTCGCGCTCCAAAAAAATAGGCTTTTTGACATGGTCTCGAAGTTGTAGAACTGTAAAATAATAACAAAGAAGGCAACATACCATTTATAACTCCGGAAACTTTGTATTAAAATCATTAATTCATTTAAAATCGTCGGAAGAAAAGCTATAAGGCTTTTTTTTAAGCCAGAGCTTCTTCTGTTTCCTTTGAACCAAAGCTCTAAATTAAAATTTCATTGAGTCAGAGTTAACTTCTAACAATTTTGAGTGAGAACGGTTAATGACTCATATGATCTAGTATACAGAAAGTAGACTTTTATGTACTTTTTTTTAACAGTTTTTCAAGAGCTTTTAGTTACTGCTTTTTAGTTTCAAACCATTTGTACTAAAAAGCCAAACAATAGAGATATATGTATGTACATATGTCTGACTCATGTCAATGCAAAAGCGCAAACAAAAATACCGCATGGCTTTTGATCTCAGAAAAAACTAATTTGAAGGTCATTATATGTCAATATATTGCAGTCTAAAACAAATATTATATATTTTTATTTACTTTTTAAACAATTAATTACACGCTTAATCATTTACAAATACAAAATATTTGTTTAATTATGCCTACAAATGCAATTTAATGGAAATTCGAAAAATTAATTCAAAATACTGAGAAAGCGCAATATTACGGCACATAAAATAAAAAAATTCCAAAAATTATATTAAATAATCGTACAAAATACTGCCCTCAACTCATTATTGCGCCTTCAATTTCGGTATTTTCTAAAATTCAAACAACTGTTCAAACGAAAATGAAGTCAATATGTGGTTAAAAACACACACGCTACGCTCAGCGCAGAAAACTTGAGAGAAGCTTCAACAGAAGTTTCTAACAGTCGCTTAAACCGAAGATAAAAGTTGTTTGTATGAACCCTACTAATTAAATATGCCGTCATGCGAAAGACCAATGCCGCGCGGTACTTCACGCTGAATGCCAAAACGCCAGCCAACACCCAAAATGAGATAGTTTCAGTCGAAGAGTCGAGGTGTCATTAACTATTAGTGAAGTGTCGGAAGTTTTCAAACCCATTTTTATAAATAAAAGTTTAGCAGCATATAGAGTCACAAAAATGAATACGAAGTACGTGACCTTCTGTCGTTGGTTCGCCATTTTGGTGTTGTTGCAGACCTTCATGCCTCCGGGAGCAGAGTGCAAGCCTATGCCTGGCAAGAAAACCAAAATGGGTAGGTTAAAGTAACAAATAGGCAATATATCCGTAGTTGGCATTTAACTACAATTTAGTATCGCTTAACGGTTAAAACGAAGATGGAGTTCAAAGTGAGGTTAGGTCGCATCAATAAGTGGTCGATGCTGCTATTTTGAAATTTCCATACTTTTATTTAAGAAAATATTTGCAATTCTCACGAGCTGCCATTCAGATTGAAATATATATATTTTTTTAATTTCTTTTAAAATTGAATTTTTTATATTTATTCTAATCTCTATTATTTTGTATTTTTAATTTTTTTTTTTCTATATAAAAATCAAATTTATTAGCTCTCAGTGCCATAGCTGGCTTGACCGCGGGCCATTTAATAGGACGCGCCACCGCTAATCGTCCAAAAAAGGAGAAGTTCGATATGAGCGAACATTTGCCACCAAATTGTCGTAAGGAGGTTAGCACTAAATGTGATCCGCAGGATTCCAAGAAATTCATTACAATTGAGCAAATCATATGTGATCCCCTACCCAATCAGCAACCACAACAACAACAAATTGTAAGTTTACAAACAGGATCAACTCAACAGCAACAGCAAATGTTGTACCCTAATTTATATGTGCCGCAGCAGCAACAACAGTATCTGCAACAACAACAATCCCAAATGCAGCACCAACAACTGCAACAGCAACAACCACAACAGCAACTTCAACTTCAACACCAACACCTACAACCACAATATCCGCAGCAACCTCAGCAACAACAACCGCAACCACAACAACAGCCACAACAGCAACTCCAACACCAACACCTACAACAGCCACAACCTCAACAACCCCAACAGCAGCAACCACAACAGCAACTTCAACACCAACACCTACAACCACAATATCCGCAGCAACCTCAACAACAACAACCGCAACCACAACAACAGCCCCAACATCCTGATTGGCATCACTCTCCACCAGTTCCCCAAGGACAGCCGCAGCAGTTGAATGCCCAACAACAACTATCTTACCATATTCCAATATATCCTCAAATCCCTGTCGCCGGATCTCAACAACCTGCTAGCCAGCAACACCCCAGCGCTCCACAACAAAATCAGCCGTCGATCGCTCAGCAACAACATGCCGTTCCATGCGCAAATCATTCGGTCGCGCAACAACCTCAAAAGCCTGTGGAAGCAGCACCTCAAACCGTACAAATCCCAGCCGCGGCGCCAGCACCAGCTCCATCGACAATGGAGCGTGCAAAACCATTTGTCGCCTTTATTAAAAATTTACAGGAAAAAGTGGCAAAGCGAAAAGCTGAACAAGCTGCTCGAGAAGCTTCCGCAGATGGTGTTAAAGACTCCTACCTGCGGATACAACAAGCCGTTGAACAGCCGAACCCAACGCCGCAAAATACGACCGAACAAGTTGCAAACGCTGCTGCGGCACAAGCTGAAGTAAATCGTTAATTCTAAGACATGTCATCTGTAAATATTATTTCTACTTTTATTTTTGTAGCAATTTGTCCAGCCTTCGTTGGTAGTACCCGTTCAACCGGTTGCGCCATCTATTCAGCAAGTTCAACCAGCTGTTGTTCAACAGCCGCCTCCACCTGGCTTCCAACAACCCGCTCAGCCAATCGGTTTTGTCCAACCTCCTCAACAAGCTGTGCAGCAGCCATCAGCTCCAGCGCCCCAAACAGTTCAGGTAGTGCAACCACCACAACAAGTTCAATCCCAACAGCCAGTTCAACCGGTTCAAACAGTCCAAACCGTACAAATACCTCAAACTGTTCAAACAAACCAAGCGCCACAGTATGTACAAACTGTTCAACAACCGTTGCAGCCGGTTCAAGTCGTTCAGCAGCCTCAACCCGCACAACCGGCTCCAGGCACTTCGCAAGTATTTGTTTTGTCGAAGAAAACAGGTTACTTTGGCAAGTCCTCCACCGACCGCATACTGCAAACCAATCTCGTCTTGATGATGATGATGGCTTTCCTACTTATTTGGTTCCAGTAGATCCTTCGATGTTTTCTTGTGTGTCATTTTAGTTGAAAAAATTCCCTTTTTATGACATATGAGAGGGTTACTCTAAGCTTGTTAAGTGTATAATGCACCAATCCGTATTAATTATAGTGAATAATTTTAACGTTGTAATAAATGAAGTACGATTTCAGTGTCGTACTAAAATGTTTGGAATAAAAATTTTATCTATCGACTTTATACTCGCCATTATACCATTTTCTGTGTTGAATACTCGATCTTCATCATCGTCATGTTGACACTACAACCGGGATACTACTTTCCCCAGGTCTACATCCACTTGATTCTTCCATCGGAGTTTAAGTCGTCCTATACTTCCACGGCCACCAGGGGTACGGAGGTTGTAACACAAAAAGTGTTTTTGCCACCAGGCGGTACGGTGACCGTGGAAGTAAAGGACGACGAAACGTACATTTCCGAACCTGGAGCTCGATCTTCAGCTTGCAGTTAAAACGGCTTTTGAAAGACTCGCACTAAACTATTATCAGCAATTATTTGATCGAATATACGAGTATCGGATAGAATAGTTTATTAAAATTTAGAATACCCAACACGTCAACTGACACCTCCATGCGTACAAATGAGAAGATCGTATATAAGACAGTCGGGTCAACGTAACCGGAATAGATCAATTTCAACACTAAAAAAGAGTGGAAGATGGTTTAGATCCGATCAGATCAGTAATGCAGAATAAAGTTATTGCTTTGGATCAGTCTGCAACGAAGAGCAAGGTCTTTGCGTTACTAAGACATAAATATTCCATGTGGATCGAAAATTCTGTCTTTCCCTCTTACTTCTTGGTCAACCCTTCCAACCGCGGAATCCGAAAAGAAGAACGACGATCAATTGTGTACAGGAGGACCTTTGAACCCCATCACAACTAAAATTATAAATACATAGGAAAATTTTCTACTTCGATAAGATTCTAAGATACCTTAAGATCCTATCTTCACCTGCCGACCTCATCTCTACACAAAACACGCAAAAAAAACAGACACACGTTTTAATCTAGGCCAGCAATTTTGGCATGCAAAAGTCTACCGTATCCCAAAAAACGCATACAATTCACCAATCGCTTCTACCCGGATGAAATAAGAAAAAGGCAACAACTACTACAAAAAACGTAAGCGATTAGTTTTCGTCCAGATTCAATGAATTGATAGAATTCGTTTTACCGATTCGATACGAATAACCTAGTTTCCATTTGAGGCCGGTGCAAAATGCCAGCATTTGCAACTGTAAAAAAACGCAACAACAGCAAGAAGATAACCACAACCAGCGCCAGCGTAGATTATTTTTTTGTGCTCTCATGGCACTTGCGACGCAACACGAAAATGTGGCACGTTTAAATCCGAACATTTTTACGGCAAATTAAATTAGGTTTTTTTTTGCATTTTTATACCCCTGTACCAATAATTTTCCAAGTTCCTAGATACCCTATCGAAAATACCTTATATATCGAAAATATCGGTCAAATAGATTATGCGTAAAAAATGATAAAATTGGGTCAGTCCCTAACACCCATGTACTCAATATACGATATTGGTTCTCCGGCCAGTTCTTATATAGAACATCTCGGAATATGAGTAAGTATTTACGTATTTCGTAACAGAACTATATTACTTCTATGACATGAAGTATACGCATAAAAGCTTTCTTTGAGAGCTATAGAGCAGGGATTCTTAGCTAATAGCAATACATGGCTTCCTCTCACGAACAATAAGATCTCTGTCTTTTTATACCCTGAACAGGGTATATTAAGTTTGTCACGAAGTTTGTAACACCCATAAAGAAGCGTCGGAGGCCCTATAAAGTATATATATAAATGATCAGTATGTTGAACTGAGTCGATTTAGCCATGTCCGTCCGTCCGTCTGTCTGTATATATACGAACTAGTCTTTCAGTTTTAAAGATATCGTTTTGAAATTTTGCAGATGTTATTTTCTCTTCAATAAGCTACTCATTTGTCGGAACTGCCGATATCGGACCACTATATCATATAGCTATACAAACTGAACGATCGGAATCAAGGGCTTGTATGGAAAACTTCCGAATTTTACTACATATCTTCTCGAAATTTGGTGTGAGTTATTGTTCATAGAAATAATTTAATCTCCGAAAAAATTGTTCAGATCGGTTCACTATAGCATATAGCTGCCATACAAACTGAATGATCGGAATCAATGGCTTGTATGGAAAATTTTCGCATTTGACGTGGTATCTTCACGAAATTTTACATGGATTACTGCTTAAGATAATAATATAATCTCCGAAGAAATTGTTCAGATCGGTAAACTATATAACCTTAATGTTTCTAGCAAACAACCCGGCTAAAAAGAATTAGTAAAATGTTTTATTTTTTTTTACTTACTTTTTCTTACGTCTTTAGATTTGCTTAAACACATATTTACTAAAAGAAATGCACCTGTGAAGGGTATATTAGCTTCAGTACAGCCGAAGTTAACGTTTTTTCTTGTACTTAACTCTTCCGTTTTGGTTTGAAGTACATATATTTAGGCGGTCTTTTTGGCACGTACGCTGACCTTTAATAATTGTTATTGTTGCTAATTTTGCTTCGGTTGCGAGATTGTCAAGCATTGATAGCGAAGAATTGCAATGTCAATGTGGAAATTGTGGGTTTCCGTATGCACACACACATGTAAGCATACTTTTTGGTCGCCACACCGTTTGTATATGTATATATGTAATTTAAAGAGAAAACTCCGTTAAAAGTAAATTTAATAAATGTGTCGAAAATGTATGAGTACTGGCCATATACCACACTTTGCCTTCATTTTTAATAGGAAACATTAAAACCGTTAAATTTGCCACACACTTCCTGTGGCTGTCCGCTAAAAGTCACACACACCCCCACACTCATACATACACATGCTCCACACATACGGCAAACACATTTATCAGCGTCGGCAAGAGTTCATTATCCTTTTTTTGCTCACACACGTGCAAACGTCCTTGGGAAAATATTGTGTTACATTAGCGGCTTAACACGGGAGAATTTCCCAAAAGAGAGTGACTAAAAAACTAAAATAATGTATACTGTTTGAGCTGGTTTTTGTAATACTTAAAATGCCTAAGTTGGGTACTAATGTTACCTATTATATATAACCAGTTTACCCAGTCAAAGCGTATTAATCGAAAATGAAATTTGAAGAGTCAATTGTGGGTCTAATAATTTGAATGTTGGATTAATCTACGATTTGGATTTCAGTGAAGAAGAATTTGTATATATGCTTCGATATATTAGGTTGACAAATCTCTCCGCTTTTTTGCTCTTTATTCATTGCTTTATAAAAAATGTTACAGTGATCGGATTTAGTTCAAAAATGCGCCGTTTCATTCGATAATCTGTTACCATCTAGACGGCAACTTCATAATACCCCCCTCGTAGAAGCCCCCTTCTTATTTGGGAAGATCTCGAACAGCCACTTTTCAAAAGCCTCTTTTGAGTTTAACTTTACACCACCAAGGGCGTTCGCCATGGACAGGAACAGGTGATATTCACTTGGCGCGGGATATTCACATATCCGGGATATTTGGTGGATGCGATAAAACCTCCCATCCGAGCTCCCGTAGCTTTTAAAGATTCATCAATGAAGTGTGTGGTCTGGCGTTGTTCTGGTGGAACACTACAACCTTCCTGTTGGCCAATTCTGGACGCTTCTGGTCGATTGACTGCTTCAAGCGGTCCAGTTGTTCGCAGTAGGTGGTAGAATTAAGCATCTGGCCATATGAGAGCAGCTCATAGTGGATGATTCCCTTCCAATCCCACCAAACACATAACAAAACCTTCCTGGCCGTCAATCCCGGCTTGGGCACTGTTTGGGACGATTCACCGGCCGTGGTCGAAGACCGTTTTCGCTTGATATAGCCGTATGTGATCCATTTTTTGTCGCCAGTCACCATCCGCTTCAAAAAGTTCCGCTTCGAGTTCGTTCCGTTTCAGCAAAATATCGCAGGCGTTCGCATGCGGCACCTAGTCTTCTGCAGATGGTTTAAAATTGTTTGGTGACTAACTCCCATCTCCTGGGCGATGTCACGAGATGCCAAATGCCGGTCTAACTCGATGAATGTAGTTCACTTCTTGTACATACATTATTCCAGGCTCATTTAAACACTGGATATATCTTGGAGAGTTGGACAACTTTTATTTAATCCGATTCGAATAAATCTCATTTAAGCGTTTTGGAATAATTTTATACTGAAAATTTGAGCAGCTCTTTCAAAACTCTCCCAGCGCTTAACTGAGCACTGAGCAACAAACAAAAAAATTAAAATATCGCATGCGATTTTTTGCATTTGCTTACTGGGTATACCCAGTGCCTGCTTAAATTTTAGTTAATATAGCAGTCATACTCATAAGTATATACAAAATATTTAAATAAATTCCTTGTGTTTATGGTTTATTCATTTTATTTTTGTTAATATATAGGATATACATACATATATTGGCATTTCATCGTTGGTATTTCAGAAAATATTTTGCTCATTAATCACGAGAGCACTGCAGTGTCATGCACAGATTGCGGTTAAAGCCGTAAAGTAAAAAATATATTTATATACTCAAATGAAGGTATACTCTACATACGCGTAGTTGTTGTTATCTTACTCGGGTCGAGGTTTTGTTGAATTGACCAGAACGCTGATAAGGATCGTTACACACACAGCGTACACTCTGATACATTTTTTGGAAGCCTACATTTTAAACACCACTTTTTGCACTCATACAATCGTGAATGGAACGCTACAACAGTGTAATAATAATGCAATAATGTAATATTATGTGTTGTATCGAATGAAGAATTAAAAGTCAGCGACACAGATCATTAAATTTGTAGTTGGTTGTTGTACATGGAGATTTTGTTGTTATATACTATTCATACGATTTTTAGTAATTTTTTATTTCGATTTATGTTAAATATTTGATTTTATAGAATACTTAAGGATAGTTAAAGCAAAGTTAGCTAAGTTTGGTTGAAGCAATTATGAAAAGAATTTTAATTATTCCAAATCGGTAGACATTCTCCTTAAGGATAACGAAAATAGTCGTGTTATAAAGTTTCCTTTCATAAGTGTAAAATATTCCAGATATTTTGATTTCGTTTGATTATACTCGACTCTACTAATGACCCTTCAACAACGCTACGAAGATTGAAAGTCACTATTCTTGTCGAAAATATAGAATTGCTCCATTTTTATACTCATAAAAATCGACCAAAGTACTTAATGGTTCACCTATAGTCCATCACAAATCGGTTGAGGTGACTTTTTTTTGATTCCAGCTAGTTCGTCTGGCTGATTTAAGGTATAGGTACCAAGCTCTCAGTCTTACGAAGGCAGTCCAGAAGGAATGTAGAGATAACTTATCCTCTTTTTTACCAAAACACTTCAGTGGTCGAAATATAAATGGTCAAAACGGAAGCTGAACTGTAATATTCAGAATTGAAATTGCTCTGTAATCGATTGTTTGAGTTCACCGTAGCTTTTGGTAAAAATATATCATATTTGTCAATGATTTTATTTTAACCTTTCAATAACACTTTCAGTAAAAATATTTTTAGAATCGAAGTTCGTCATTAACTTATCTGCTACTTTTACATATCAATTGGACTACACTTCTGCTATTAACCTTTCAAAACAATATCATTTAATCCATAATGAGAGATAACAATTTTCGGGTTATTGTATGTATTTATACGATACGGTTCCTCGAGGGAGCAAAGGGCCAAAAAAAAAGATTCCTCCATTAATTGTAATCTTGTGCTAGATCTTTGTGTTCTTGATTTGGCTCCAACTTTTTTGGACCTGAAATATGTCGATATCCGAATTTCTTCTGCAGGTTAGAGCGGTCCGGCCTTTCCTTCGATTACTTTGTGGATTCCAAGCGATAGCGTTCCGGGTGATTGTATCTGGATCTCGTCTCAGAACATTTGTGAGTCAGCCCCATTTTCCCTTGAGGATTTCGGTCACAAGGTGTTTGGTTTGTGCGTGACCATAAGTCCATTTTTGAGACAGTTCAATGTATTTTCCTAAATGTTGACAGCTAGCAACCTTGTTTCAAAATGAATCGTTTTTTATGGGAGTATCCTCAGTATTCCTCGAAATATGTAGGTGGTTATACGGCGGGTATATTATATATAGTTAGTTTTGGGGTAAAAAGATGACTTCTAGTCGGCGTTCTCTGATATCTCCCCAATCCTAACATGGAGGTTTTTAAACATAATTTTTTTCATTTATCAATGCTATCGCCGTTAATTGACGTAAATGAACGATTGATTTGAGCAAAGAAACTCAGAACCCGCACAAAATTTATATTCATTTCTTCTGCAATGGACTAACCATTAAGTGTTATTCACAACTTTTGTTGTTTTAATTCTCTATTAATATGAAAAAAATCATAAAATTATTATAAATATCAATATATGAAACTGCTCAAACTTTATAGAAAAACTTTATGACTATCGAAGAACAATCAAGCCATTCGATCAAATGCTGATAATATTTTATTTCGATCAAAATGGACTTAAAAACGAATCACTGTCAATTGCAGCATCGCAGACATTTTCATAATTTTCCAATTATATGAGAAGCAGTTAAGCGTGTAAACAAATGGGTGACGACGACAAGCTGAATCACTAAAAAAGAATATGCAAAAGCTTTGAAAAATGATGCAGCTGCGTTGTGGCAACAACAACACAAGCACACAGTCACTTGCATATACATATTTCTTTGCATGACAATGCAAAATCGTCTATGAGAAATGCATATGTTCCCGCAGCTGCAGCCAACAAAAACAACTACACGATCGTGCCTCCGCTGCTGCAATTTTTCACTCTCAAATCCGTTTGAAAAATGAAATCGAAAAATGATACGAAGATAAGCAACAACACCAACGGCTGCAGCCAATAAATGGCTAAAACAGCAGCTGAAGAAGGCACTTTTGGCACAGAAAGATTTTGGCAAGCACCATTTGGCCAACCGATAAAAAGTGGTAAGCGAAACGAGGCTGATACGTTGTTTACTTACCATTGAGAGGAGGGTGAAGCGAGGTTCAGACAAGCGCAGTTGCAATGTTGCAAGACGCATATTGTTGCAAGGAGCTGAGTGAGCGCGCTTCATTACTTATAATGTATATATATGTAGTATATATATATAAACACACAAATCTATATACTTGCACGCTGACTTATTCAAATCGAATATTTTTCTTGAGAAACTAGACTAAACTGCTGCCACGCAATTTGGGTCATTGTCAGTGTGATTGCAAAGCAATGTTGCACGCGCACGCATGCAAAACTGTATATATATTTATATATATATATATTCAAATAAAAGTGTACTCCATTTGCTATGAAGACACGTTTTCTTTGGCGCTCTTTTTTCTTTCTCAAACAATAATCACATTTGAATATGAAAGCAATGATTTGGCGGCGTGACAGCGAGAGGGGCATGCGGTAAGCGGTGTTCGGTATGCAATCAATTATATTTTTGCTATAAGCAATGATTATTTCTACGAAATCTTTTGTGATTGCAAACAATCTAAACACAACAATTGGCATTTGTATATTCTGGAGTGCGTGGCGTATGAGTAACATTGAACATATAAATAGACAGAGATGTGATTTTTAGAGAATTTTTTTATTATTTTTGTGGAGGAATAAAGAATAAATAACGGTAATATATCAGTGCAAAACATATATATTAAAAACCAGTGGAAAATGATTCTTTAAGTTTAATATGCAGTTTTCTTAGGTATATGGATGACAGTGCGTATGAGTAACTTTTTGGTATATAAAATTGCTAGCCAAAAAATTTGGAAATTTTAGAAACTTAAACCTAATAAAAATTGTGGTTTTAACACAAAAATTTAACCAGATATCGTTACGTAATAAGAGTGGTGAAGGAGCTAATTCTTATAAAGAATTTATTTAGGGAGGGGTAAGGGTTTTCACTTTCGAAAAATCGAATTTTTTTGTTTTATCTTATTATTTAACATTTCAAGAATATGTCCTAAAATTTTTAATCCAATCTAAACAATATTCTTGAAGTTATTGTTTAATTAGTCTCGGGGCCTTCAACGCACTAACTATAACAGGTACGAGCGGTTGGGATTGCAGTGCAGCTGTCGAGCGTTTTTCTCAAAACTACTTTTTCGAAGTCCGTGTTCACTGCCATTTGAAAACTACTCGACCGATTTATTTTAAACTTTGTACACATTTTCCACATATAAAATACCTCCCCCCTATGTTTAGTAAAATTTTTTTTTTTAACATTAAGGGAGTTTCCCACCCAGAAAATGGCGGAAATTTTAGTCAAAAATAACGGTTCACACTTTAGATGGAAGCCAAAAATTTGTAAATAAAAACAAGTAAGAAAGGGCTAAGTTCGTGTGTAACCGAACATTTTATACTCTCGCAATTTATTTATTTAATTTTACTAATACAACACACAATTTGACCCACATATTCGTCATATATATTGTATAAAGTCCATTGAAAGTTGGAAACCATAATATTAGGTTAGAAGCACCGAGGTCCTCGCGTTCGATATATGGGGCCTTGAAAACCTATGGTCCGATTTCGGCGAGTTTTATAAAGGGGCTGCCACACTATAAATACAGTATTTATGCAAAGTTCTGTTCCGATATCTTCACTAGTGCTTACTTTATGTGTTGTAAAGTAAACAATTCAGATCGTCTTCAAAGTTCTGGTATATAGGAAGTAGACGTGGTTGTGAAGCGATTTGGGCAATTTTCACAACATATTATTGTGAGGTAAGGAAACTATTACAAACCAAGTTTCATTGAAATCGGTCGAGTAGTTCCTGAGATATGGTTTTTGAGCCATAATGGGCACTCCCATTTTCCATTTTGTAAAAAAATCTGAGTGCAGCTCCCATCTGCCATTTCTTATGTGAAATTTAGTGTTTCTGACGTTTTTCGTTAGTGAGTTAACCCACTTTTAGTAATTTTCAACCTAACTTTTGTATGGGAGGTGGGCGTGGTTTTTATCCGATTTCTTTCATTTTTGGACTATATTAAGAAGTGGCAGAAAGTTTGGTTTATATATCTCTATTGGTTTCCGAGATATGTACAAAAAACCTATTTGGGGGCGGGGCCACGCCCACTTCCCCAAAAAAATTAAATCCAAATATGCCCCTTCCTAGTGCGATCCTTTATTCCAAATTTTGCTGTTATAACTTTATTTATGGCTTAGTTATGACACACAAACAACCGTTATGTGAACAAAACTATAATACTCTGTGCAACAGCTTGCGAGAGTATAAAAAATAATCAGAGAACGTTGGGGGGAAGATTTGTTTAAAATTTAACTAAATTTTTATGGTTTTACATTTTCAGATAATTTCCGGCCGAGTTACATTTTTGAAAATAAAAAAGGTCAGACGGAGTCATGTCTGACGGATATAAAGGCTGAGGCATCGTTACCAACATAATAACAATTTTTTTGCCAATTGCTCTTTGCAAACCCATGACATTTAAATTTTTCAATTCTATGATCAGATTTATAAACATGTAATAGCAGAGGCTTCTAAGATTTTCTAAAGTTTAGCTGAATCTTTAAACAAATTTTGTTGAAATAACAAGCTCGATAGATTGAATTCTGGATCTTGCAGCCAACCAGAAGAAGAGAATTTCTTATGTATAAAGATAACATGAATTGAAAGAAATCAAACTCGAAAGCTGACCTTGAAACATTTACCATATTTTAAAAGATCATTGTCGTTACAAAATAGCTGCTACGACAGTATACCAGGAATGCTTTTCATTGATAACATAACAATGCACTTAGAAGCGCGGCATTCACTCGCTGACATATAAACTTCTTTTTACATACATACAAACATTGTCATAGAAGCATTTTTGAACACATCACTACATACATATATACACATATAAAGGAAGACTAACACTCTATTCCATCATATACATATGTATGTGCGAATAATGTACGTTGGTAAGGGATTATTTATTATTACATGCAACAAGCTCGGTCAGTGTAAATATTTCCAGAGAATACACGGGCACATGTGACTTTGAAAAACGCTACAGTTATGGCTTTGTTTCGTATGCTACTGATTGTGGTACCCTCATCCATACATATATAACACATGCATAGGAGTACATATAATATATAACAATAGCAAAGCAGTTACGTACACATTTTCTAGTTACGAGCATTGTTTGAAGGCGTCGTTAAAATTTTAGCTCGAAGTGCATGGTTCGCCGGGCTTTCATCTTTGTTGGCTCGCTTGCAAAGGTCAATGCAAGTCAAGCGTAGCCGCAAGCGTAGATTATTTATTACAAAAATATGCATAATAACATATTTCTCAGCGACATTTTATATATAAATAACTGGTGAGAAGGACACTCCTAGAGAGTAAATAATAGTTAGTCATGGCGAGTGGGCACTGGTTCGATTTAAGCTTAGCGTAGGATCAATTTGAATGATGATAAAAGTAACGAATATGCGTACAATGGAATCTAGTTAGAAAGGAGAGAATTGTCGGAAATTATGAAATCGTGATTTTTTTGGTTGATTAGTATAGAATCCTATCCACCGCTTCTAATTGAAAATTATCATTTTAGGGTTAGCAACCAATAACAAGGAGAACTTTGTTTTCGAAACGAGCTTTATATCAAGCAAACCCTTTTAGTCCGAAATCACATTACTGAACAGCAGATGCAATTATCGAGCGGTTTTACCCACCATGTCAGATATCGACAGTTATACTTACGACATATTTTAATAATTTTTGGAACAGAGACACACTATTAGAAGAAAACAATTTCCTCTGAATTACATTAAATTATACCCATATTTTCGGTTAAAATTTATCCTTAGGCGCTGAGTTCAACATGTTCGATATCTGGGGCCTTGAAAAGTTATGGTCCGTTTTCGACAATTTTTTCAGAAGTGAAGCCAGAGATGATATGGACTATTTGTGTAAAGTTTTATTCCGCTATCTTCATTGGTTCCTTATGTACATATTATAAAGTGAAGAAATGAGATGGAATTCGAAATTGAGTTATATGGGAAGTTGTCGTGGTTGTGAACCGATTTCGCCGTGTGATTTGTCTGTGTTATCAGGGTGTCAAGAAAATATTATATACCGAATTTCATTCGAATCGGTCAAGTAGTTCCTGAGATATGGTTTTTGACCCATAAGTGGGCGATGCCACGCCCTTTTTCCATTTTGTAAAAAAATCTGAGTACAGCTCCCTTCTGCTATTTCTTCTGCAAAATTTAGTGTTTCTGACGTTTTTCGTTAGTTAGTTAACCCACTTTTAGTAATTTTCAACCTAAACTTTGTATGGGAGGTGGGCGTGGTTATTATCCGATTTCAACTGTTTTCATGGTGTGTGGTGGGGTACGTAAGAGAACCGACTGCAGAAAGTTTGGTTTATATAGCTTTATTGGTTTGCAAGTTAAATACAAATAACCGATTTGGGGGCGGGGCCAAGCCCACTTCCCCAAAAAAATTACATCCAAATATGCCCCCTCCTAGTGCGATCCTTCATTCCAAATTTTGCTTTTATAACTTCATTTATGGCTGAGTTATGATACTTTATGTGTTTTCGGTTTTCGCCATTTTGTGGGCGTGGCAATGGTCCGATCCCGCCCATTTTCGAACTTGTCCTTCTTATGGTGCCCAGGAATATGTGCCAAGTTTCGTGAAGATATCTTAATTTTTACTCAAGTTACAGCTTGCACAGACGGACGGACGGACGGACGGACAGACAGACATTCGGATTTGAACTCTACTCTTCACCCTGATCACTTTGGTATATATAACCCTATATCTAACTCGTTTAGTTTTAGGTGTTACAAACAAGCGTTATGTTAACAAAACTATAATACTCTCTTTAGCAACTTTTGTTGCGAGAGTATAATAACGGAGTTATATGCTGCATTCGGAGGTGCCCAAAAAAAGGTTCCGTAACTGTTGACATGATTCCGGCCGCATGAGTTGCTGAAACAAAAAAATTTTAAAAGGCTATTAAAGCTAAATATATTTCCAATACAAGGACCTTCTCCGGAACCGATGTAAGTAATTCTATCTTCAGGTAAATGTGACCAAACTAGTAAGATATCGAGCAGTGATATTAATGACTATTTCGGACAATGAAACCAGCGCGAACCTAGCGGAATATTTCTATTATCTTAAAATTCATTCACCTGAAGTACGCTTAAATTTTCAACTGTATTCATTACTTACTTTGTCTGTAGCAGTCGATAAGGTTTGACGTGTTTTTATGAGCTAGGCGATTTTCGTTTGAGCTCGAATGTATTTGCTTGTTCGTGATGTAACGATGGCCCAGCCTCCATATTCGCCAAACATCACATCGTGTGATGTGGGTGGGGGGAGGTTTGTTTCGTCGTAAAAAGACATTTTTTCATTATTGATGTAGGTTTATTTTACTTATTTTTATATGAAAGTACAACATTTGTAGGTTACTTAAAAAAATGTTTAATCGAAAAATAGCGAGGAATAACGTATTTATCGTCGATCTCTGCAGGCACCTCGAAAAGAAGTTTTTGTGCGGGGACCAGCCTAAAGCATCACTGGATCATCCGAAACCAAAAAATCAAAATGTTTTCTTTAGTTTATTAGTTTATCTTTCAATTGACGTCGAGTTTTTTTTAATTTTTCAATTTTTGGTACCATTTTCAAGCCAAAATGACGATTTTAGACGAAAAAATCGACCTATTTGTTATTGTAAAATTGTTAGTAATTACCAAATTTCAAAACGATCGATGCAGAAGTTTTTTCTGTACGCTGGTCACCGACTTTAAAAATGACATATTTGGGAAAATCGATTCAAAGTTTTGTACACTCAGCGCAGGTAGCTGGAGGTACCGTTATTCAACCTGCTGTAACTTCGTTATTCTTGAGATGTTGATGGTTCAGAAAAAAAAATATAAAAAAAAGTTGTAAAACCCTTAAGGGGACCCCCCATTCTCGGTTTCAAAAATCGATTTATTTTAATTTAATTCGAACCTATAACTATTCAAGAATGTTTTTATAAAACTTCAAGTGAAAATTTCAAAAACTCTTGAAGATATAGCCGATTTATGGTGGAAGCGTCAGGCGACGGCGAGAGCGCGCACGCATGGGCCACCTCGCACGTACCTAGCTCTTATTAATCCAATCGGTTCCAAATTTTAATACGTTATTCTATACATATATAGCTATGGTATGAACTAGGATCAATCAAATCGGTGAAGATCTTCTTTACTTTTCAACTTGATTTGTGTCGGAAAAAAGGAGTTTTTCAAAAAAAATATTTCAAAGGTCCTCCATTTTGTTAATTTTTGTGTGAAATTAATAATCCTAATTCAACATTATGATTATTATTCTCAATATTTAAGTTCAGCTTCTTTTTGAATTATAAAGCCTCTAAAAACAATCTTAAAACAACTTCAAGTTAATTTCAAAGTGTTCAGATTATATTTAACTCTAGGAATTACAAATTAATATTCATCTTCGGGTAAGCGTAGATGAAGCATGAAAATGCAAAGCAAATATATCAAAACAGATAAAACAGTAGATTACTTCGGCGAAGAAACTGAAAATTGATCTATAAGCGAACCAGAGCAGAGGAGACATCACTTTTTCTCCTCTACCACCAGCTGGAAGTGCTGAATGATTTCATAGAACTTATAGTTATCGCGACGTGTTTTAATCAACGCAGTTAGCTTTAACCTGAAGACATCTTATCAGACCATTATTTAATATTTTACTGTAGATAATGCACAGAGGCCCAGGAATTTTTCTTTCAACATTCCAAGAATCACATGTTGGCTTCTACATTAAATATTAAAACAGGACAATCAGATATTTTTGAAGTATGACATTGGCTTGGTACTTAGCTCAGAATGGTGTGAGTGATCACAGGCATTGTTTTTTTTTTTAATTTTCATAATCCTAAGTTCAATAGTGTTCTGCATAGCACTAAGCAACGGTATTCAGATATCTTTTCTTCAGGATTATTTTCTAATTAGCTAAAAATACTTCTTCGAAAATCTCCTAAAGACTCTCCGCAAATAAGAATGTAATAATATTATCTTAATCATTCTCCACTAATTTGTGACATGGTTGTCAATAGTTTTAATAAAATATTATTTTGTTTTTTTTTTGTATTTTATTATACTCTCGCAACAAAAGTTGCTAAAGAGAGTATTATAGTTTTGTTCACATAACGGTTGTTTGTAACACCCAAAACTAAACGAGTTAGATATAGGGTTATATATACCAAATCATTCAAATCCGAATGTCTGTCTGTCCGTCCGTCCGTCTGTGCAAGCTGTAACTTGAGTAAAAATTAAGATATATTGATGAAACTTGGAACACTTATTTCTTGGCACCATTGGAATGAGCAAAATCGGACCACTGCCACGCCCACAAAATGGCGAAATGGTGTCATACTAAGCCATAAATAAAGTTATAACAGTAAAATTTGGAATAAAGGATCGCACTAGGAAGGGCATATTTGGGTGTAATTTTTTGGGGGAAGTGGGCGTAGCCCCTCCCACAAATATGTTATTTGTATTTAACTCGCAAATCAATAAAGCTATGTAAACCAAACTTTCTGCAGTCGGTTCTCTTACGTAAGCCACCACACACCAATAAAATAGTTGAAATCGGATAATAACCACGCCCACCTCCCATACAAAGGTTAGGTTGAAAATTACTAAAAGTGGGTTAGCTCACTAACCAAGAACGTCAGAAACACTAAATTTCACATAGGAAATGGCAGATAGAAGCTACACGCAGATTTTTTTACAAAATGGAAAATGGGCGTGGCGTCGCCCACTTATGGGTCAAAAACCATATCTCAGGAACTACTCGACCGATTTCAATGAAACTTGGTTTGTAATAATTTCCTTACATCCCAATGATATGTTGTGAAAATAGGCCAAATCGCTTCACAACTACGCCTACTTCCTATATACCAGACTTTGAAGACAATCTGAATCGTTAACTTTACAATATATAAAGTAAGCACTATTGGTGCAGAAGATATCGATGCAGAACTTTGCACAAATACTACGTTTATAGTGTGGCAGCCCCATTCTAAAAATCGTCAAAATCGGACCATATGTTGTCAAGGCCCCATATATCGAACATGAGCACCTCGGTGCTTCTAACCTAATATTAGCGTTTCCAACTTTCAATGGACTTTATATAATATATATGACGAACATGTGGGTCAAATTGTGTATTATATAATATTAATTAAGTTAAATAAATAAATTGCGAGAGTATAAAACGTTCGGTTACACCCGAACTCAGCCCTTCCTTACTTGTTTATATTAAAGTGTTGTAGAGACATATCGAATGTGGAATAACCGATCGGCGCCAATAGTTAAATAATAAAGAAAACATTTTCAATTTTAACTCTATAAAAGCTTAGCACTTAAGCTTCTACCGAAGCATGCCAAATTATGATTCGTAAAAGACACTTCAGTAAATACACAAATACATATATAAGAAATGAATTTATTTTAAACACAACAGTTATGCAACCAAAAAGCGATAAATTTGCAAATAGTTTACAGTTCAATGCGTAATGACTTAACTGCGCAACAATAGCAATAACAACAAAAAACTACACAACAATCAAATGTTTGTTGAACATGTGTTTTTTTCCTTCAATCACACGCACACACACACACGGACGCAACTGACATTTATGGTAATTGCACTTTTATTGCAATGCCGACGAAGGATAACAAAATTTTTTAAGTGCATATTTCACACGCCAACAACAGCAAAGGCGGTTGCAACAACAACAACAATAAATGTACAAGGCTAGCAAGCGTTACGCTTGTAAGAGTAAGCATAAACTCAGGCGCTTTAGCTTGCCTTGCATACGTGTGTTTGAGTGACAGCGGAAGGATAAATGAAATGTGACAATTTGCATAAAATGTAACGGTAAAAGTGCGAGAAATTTTTTTTTAATATTTTATATGTATATATAATTTATGAATATGCATGTATAATATATGTATGTAACACATGTATGTGTATGTGTGTGTGCGTGTGTGTTTGTGTCAGAAAATGCAATTAAAAGTTAAATTGCATCAAACGCAATTTACATGCAAAACTACTTAAGTATGCATGCGACATTTGTCTGCCTTCCTGCCTGTCGGTTGAGCGCCTCAGCACCGCACTCACTAACCGCCGACACACACAAACACTAACAAACACACTTGTTAACAATTGTAGTTGTTGTTGTTGTTGCACATCCGTTCGCATTGCAACGCATCAAGCTTCGGTGTCTTGCAGCACATTTTCCGCTGCTCACTTTGCTGTGCGTAACACCAGCACCTCCACCGCCCAGTGCATTGTTGCCACATGGTTTTGTTGCATGCATCACTGCTAACATACTCGCATTGTTAATATGTTCTGTTCTAAAAGTAATGTCGCAATTCTTTTTTTCCACCAACAACAACAATAACAAGTTGCTAGCATTTCCTACATGCCGTTATGTCGCTACAATGGCATGCTGTAATACTGAGTGATGATGGAGCTGGCTGGTGTGTGACTTGCAGCTGCGTATATGGCTATGCTATGCTATGCTCCAGCTGTAGTTGTTGCTTGTTGCCTTGCATATTCATATGTGCGCTTTGCCATGCATATCATTCGGTTTATTAGTGTTCGTGTCGCTGAGTTGCAGTGATGAATTCGCACATGAATTGGGACGGCCGCCAGTGTGACGCTGTTGCATGTGCCACATACCGTTTTATATTGTAGAAAAATATATATTTTTATACTCTCGCAACAAAAGTTGCTAAGAGAGTATTATAGTTTTGTTCACATAACGGTTGTATGTAAGTCATAAAACTAAACGAGTTAGATATGGGGTTATATATATCAAAATGATCAGGGTGACGAGACGAGTCAAAATCCAAATGTCTGTCTGTCCGTCTGTCCGTCTGTCCGTCCGTCCGTCCGTCCGTCCGTCCGTCCGTCCGTCCGTGCAACGGATAACTTGAGTAAAAATAGAGATAACTTGATGAAACTTGGAACACACGTTCCTTGGGACCGTGAGAGGGTTGCTTTCGAAAATGGGCAAAATCGGACCACTGCCACGCCCACAAAATGGCGAAAACCGAAAACACAAAAAGTGTCATAACTAAGCCATAAATAAAGTTATAAAAGTAAAATTTGGAACATAGGATCGCACTAGGAAGGGGCATATTTGGATGTAATTTTTTTGGAAAAGTGGGCGTGGCCCCGCCCCCAAATCGGTAATTTGTATATATCTCGCACTCCAATAAAGCTATATAAACCAAACTTTCTGCAGTCAGTTATCTTACGTACCCCACCACACACCATGAAATTAGTTGAAATCGGATAATAACCACGCCCACCTCCCATACAAAGGTTAGGTTGAAAATTACTAAAAGTGGGTTAACTCACTAACGAAAAACGCCAGAAACACTAAATTTCACATAAGGAATGGCAGATGGAAGCTGCACTCAGATTTTTTTACAAAATGGAAAATGGGCGTGGCGTCGCCCACTTATGGGTCAAAAACCATATCTCAGGAACTACTCGACCGATTTCAATGAAACTTGGTTTGTAATAGTTTCCTTACCTCCCAATAATATGTTGTGAAAATTGGCCAAATCGCTTCACAACCACGCCTACTTCCTATATACCAGAACTTTGAAGACAATCTGAATCGTTTACTTTACAATATATAAAGTAAGTTCTTGTGAAGATATCGGTGCAGAACTTTGCACAAATACTATGTTAATAGTGTGGCAGCCCATTTCTAAAAATCGCTGAAATCGGACCATAGGTTTTCAAGGCCCCATATATCGAACATGAGGACCTCGGTGCTTCTAAGCTAATATTAGGGTTTCCAACTTTCAATGGACTTTATACAATATATATGACGAATATGTAGGTCAAATTGTGTATTATATAATATAAATAAAGTGAAATAAATAAATTGCGAGAGTATAAAATGTTCGGTTACACCCGAACTTAGCCCTTCCTTACTTGTTTTTATACTCTCGCAACAAAAGTTGCTAAGAGAGTATTATAGTTTTGTTCACATAACGGTTGTATGTAAGTCATAAAACTAAACGAGTTAGATATGGGGTTATATATATCAAAATGATCAGGGTGACGAGACGAGTCAAAATCCAAATGTCTGTCTGTCCGTCTGTCCGTCTGTCCGTCCGTCCGTCCGTCCGTCCGTCCGTCCGTCCGTCCGTGCAACGGATAACTTGAGTAAAAATAGAGATAACTTGATGAAACTTGGAACACACGTTCCTTGGGACCGTGAGAGGGTTGCTTTCGAAAATGGGCAAAATCGGACCACTGCCACGCCCACAAAATGGCGAAAACCGAAAACACAAAAAGTGTCATAACTAAGCCATAAATAAAGTTATAAAAGTAAAATTTGGAACATAGGATCGCACTAGGAAGGGGCATATTTGGATGTAATTTTTTTGGAAAAGTGGGCGTGGCCCCGCCCCCAAATCGGTAATTTGTATATATCTCGCACTCCAATAAAGCTATATAAACCAAACTTTCTGCAGTCAGTTATCTTACGTACCCCACCACACACCATGAAATTAGTTGAAATCGGATAATAACCACGCCCACCTCCCATACAAAGGTTAGGTTGAAAATTACTAAAAGTGGGTTAACTCACTAACGAAAAACGCCAGAAACACTAAATTTCACATAAGGAATGGCAGATGGAAGCTGCACTCAGATTTTTTTACAAAATGGAAAATGGGCGTGGCGTCGCCCACTTATGGGTCAAAAACCATATCTCAGGAACTACTCGACCGATTTCAATGAAACTTGGTTTGTAATAGTTTCCTTACCTCCCAATAATATGTTGTGAAAATTGGCCAAATCGCTTCACAACCACGCCTACTTCCTATATACCAGAACTTTGAAGACAATCTGAATCGTTTACTTTACAATATATAAAGTAAGTTCTTGTGAAGATATCGGTGCAGAACTTTGCACAAATACTATGTTAATAGTGTGGCAGCCCATTTCTAAAAATCGCTGAAATCGGACCATAGGTTTTCAAGGCCCCATATATCGAACATGAGGACCTCGGTGCTTCTAAGCTAATATTAGGGTTTCCAACTTTCAATGGACTTTATACAATATATATGACGAATATGTAGGTCAAATTGTGTATTATATAATATAAATAAAGTGAAATAAATAAATTGCGAGAGTATAAAATGTTCGGTTACACCCGAACTTAGCCCTTCCTTACTTGTTTACTTTTAAATTCACTTATCGCTAGTTGAGCATGTTGTTATGCAACTTCCGTTTGCCACATACGCTAGCAACTAGACAATTTTTATAGTATAAACTGAGGATGACTAGTTTCTAAGGAAGTCAAAATGTAACTAGTTGGTTTGCTAATGAAAATGTTACTAATAGTTACTGATAGGTTTTATTGTAAAACAACGGAGAGTTCCACAGTAGAAAGCCGGGGACCGGCAAATGTTTCCAAAAAAACTCTGATAAGATCAAGTTAGAAGCTGTGACTCCGAATTATCCATTCCTTTTAATGGAAGTGGTTTACTGCTGGACGGTTGTATCTCGGCTGAACTGTGCAAGCGCTGAACAGTGACAAGCACTTGCGCTGTCGCAAGGTCATTCTGGCCAAACTTGAATCGGAGGAGGTCTAAGAAGCGCTTAGCCCTCAGTGTATTTAATATGTTGGCCATTGTCCCATCGGGTTAAATGCGATCAGACTAAAAAGAAGCTGCTTGGAGAGAGGCGAGGTGGAATCATACCAACATTTCCTTCTGAAATACCCAGTCTTCGTGAGTTCTTGGTAAAAATTTCTTGGATCTAATTTTTTTGAACATCCGAACTCGCGAATTAGCAGATATAGAAGTAAAAAAAAACCTCTGCAGATTTGTAGTAGGTTCTAGGCGCTTTGTCAATTATTAAATCTAATTTGATGGCGTCACAAAGAATTGTCCTTTGTAGTGTGTTTCCTCTTGTGTGGAAGAGCCATAGAACATAACCTAACCTAATGAAAATCCCAATTGTTTCATGTTGGAGTAGGACAAAAAGTAAAATTATTCTTCGGACGTCTACTTCGAAGTACTCTTCGTCTGTCAAGTGTAGAGTATGCATGAGTTATGGATCTCAGGCCCCTCCGTCGTGTACTTCGAACTTCACTCAAGTGATCCGCATCGTGCTAATTTTTGTCAACGTCCCCAGAGAAAATAAAGTTGACCCAGATAAAACACTTTTCTGTAAAATTTAGGCTCTCCTCTTCCGGTAAGGGATTGAGACCGATCCATTCAAATTACTTTAAAAATTGTGACTTGGTAAGGAATTTTAAATGGATATAGGGCTATATCTGGATACTAGTCGACTTCGCTCGGCTTCGAAACAAACATTTCAAATTATAAATTTTTACACACGCTCCCATACATATGTATCTACTTCCCGTTTCTTGCGTGGGCTCATTTAAAAAAGTGAAATGAAGAAAATTCGAGCATGAAATTATATTTTATTTGTAATGAGCTAAATCTTGACTATGACATCTAGTCTTTGGTGTGCGATGAAGATAGCGGAATAAAACTTTACACCAATATCGATATCGATTACAGGAATCGGAAGTCTCATAACGGAAGCGGTTATGGTACAAACCGAAGTCTTCCTGAAACTGATGCTGCTTCCGTCATTAAGCACTTTCTGGAGAAGGGACGTTTCCTGTCCAATTTCCACTTCCGTCATTTTGACGTCCCTCTATATAGAACATCCGTTTCCGGTAAATATTTCCGGTTGCTTCATTTCCGGTATATGGTTCCATCGGTTATCCCATATCTGGGGTCAGTTGGCTCATTCCGTTTCCGGATGCCTCACTTCCAATGACCAATATTCAGCCACCCCATTCCCGGTTCCGACAATATCGTCATTCATACCCGTTCCCGAATGCCCCATTTACGGTTACGAATGCCTCATTTCCGGTTCCAGGGACTCATGTGCGGTTTCATCGTTCATATTATCTCATATCCGGTTCCGGCAACATCATTTCCGGTTCCGGCAACATATTTATCCATGTCCGGTTCCGGATGTCCCGTTTCCGGTTACATTAACATCATATCCGGTTTCCCCATGAGGTCAATGCCCCCGCCCTGATCACGTGATTACATTTCAAGATCACGTGATATTTTTGTTTACAGGTTAATGACCCCCAACCTGATCACGTGATGTCATTTCAAGGTCACGTGATATTTTTGTTTACATTTTTGAGTGAGGTCAATGACCCGCCCAGATCACGTGATGTCAATTCAAGGTCACGTGATATTTTTGTTTACATTTTTGAGTGAGGTCAATGACCTCACCCTGATCACGTGATGTAAATTCAGGGTCACGTGATATTTTTGTTTACAGGTCAATGACCCCGCCCAGATCACGTGATGTCAATTCAAGGTCACGTGAAATTTTTGTTTACATAATTGTGTGAGGTCAATGACCACGCCCAAATCACGTGATGTCAATTCAAGGTCACGTGATATTTTTGTTTACATTTTTGAGTGAGGTCAATGACCCCACCCTGATCACGTGATGTCAATTCAAGGTCACGTGATATTTTTGTTTACAGGTCAATGACCCCGTTTAATGTCATTTCAATAATTTACCTAAATGAAGTTAACTTAACCCTTGCAAAACAATCCTTCTATAGGCTCACATCTTAAATTCTGAGTCACACCATACTATATATGTGTATATTATTGTCAATAAAACATAAAACAGAGTAGTTACGAAACTCATTTTAAACCAACTACTTCCTAACCAGTTAATAAACAACTACAGTCAGTCAATAGATAACTAACTAAAACTTCCTTTTATACACAATTCATAAAATTGGAATTAGTGGCGATTTAAGTGACACTAATTGAGCGAATTCACTTTGAACGAGCTAACTTCACTATGTGGTCACTTGCCTTATCTAAGCCATTTATGGCACGAACTTCAACTGTGAACGGATGCTGCCACATTGGCAACGCCTCAGCAGTCCACTTCCTACTCTAAGACTTGACGGCAATTTATAACGCCGGTTTTTATCATTTTTTATTGCCATTTAAATTTTCATAGAAAGAGTGTGTGTGTGGGGGTAATTTTTATGTCAGCATAACGCTTTGAAAATAAATAGCACAACAGCAACGTGCGTTGCATGTGGAATGCAACAATCAGTCAAGCAGGCAAGCACTTTCATATAGTCACCCAGTCAGTCAGTCAGATATGGCAATGCAGAATGCCACACTTGGCTTGATGTTATCCATTTAGGTAGCTCGTACACACACACACACACAATTTTGAAGCACTTTTGAATTTGTTATATTTATTCACATATATACAAACATATATCTATGTGTGTGTGTGTCTGACGACAAGTCGGAAATGCACAAAATATGCTAAACTTTTTCACATCCGTTTTTGTTTACATTCATTACTTTCATTTTCATAACCATCCATTCGTTTGTTCTACACCTCTCTGCCCTCTCCCGGTTTCACATTGCGGATAGTTATGCGCTTCATAAATCCTTGAAAACTTGCACAACATTAGTCAAGTGATTGTTACTTGTGCAACTGTTGTCATAGCTGTGGCGGCTATGCGGTTTACCAGGCGTATACGTGACTTTTCTTCGGGGAGCCGAGACTGCTGCCATGTGTGTGTCGCAAAAATGTGTGTGTGCATTTTTCACGTGATTTGCGCACAAATTCACATGTGAACACGGATCCTTATAAGGCCCTATACATACATAGTATATTTAAGCATGCCTGGATGTGCGCTTTGGCAAAGAAATCGAAAGTTTGACAGTCACGAAATATTTGCAACATTTTAAGTGCTTGTGTGTTGTTAGCACTTATGGTTGAAGTTTGACTTTGCCAGAAATATTTTATTGATATTGTTTATTTTTTAAATAAATAAATGATAAATTTTGCAAACTTCTTTACAAATAAATTGGCGATTGCATTAGTAAATATTTGCTGTTCTTCTCTGTCTCGAGGGATCTCTAAGATATATGCTTGCATATATTTCACTTAACTGGTGCGACAATCTACTATTTTTCTTCAAAAATGACTTTCCAATAACTTTATTTCTTTCTATTGGGTTCTGAGGACAGATGAAAACCACCAGAGAATATAAACCGTTTTCCACAATTTAGGTAGGTTGTCAAATATCTTGCTCTTCATTCATTGCTTTATAAAAAGTGTTACAGTAATCGGATTTAGTTAAAAAATGCGCCGTTTTGTTTTTTAATCTGTTTCAATTTAGACGGCAACTTTATAATACCCCGGTCGTAGAAACCCCCCTCCCGAAGAACTCGGATAGCCACTTTTCACAAGCCTCTTTTGAGTTCAACTTGACACCACCAAGGGCGTTCACCATGGACAGGAACAGGTCGTAATCACTTGGCGCTATGTCCGGGCTATTTGGTGGATGCGATAAAACCTCCCATCCGAGCTCACGAAGCTTCTGACGCGTCATCAAGGAAGCGTGTGGTCTGGTGTTGTACTGGTGGAACACTACACCCTTCCTGTTGGCCAATTCTGGACGCTTCTGGTCGATTGTCTGCTTCAAGTGGTCCAGTTGTTCATAGTAGATGGTAGGATGAAGCGTCTGGCCATATGAGATCAGCTCATAGCGGATGATTCCCTTCCAATCCCACCAAACACGTAGCAAAACCTTCTTGTCCGTCAATCCTGGCTGGGCACCGTTTGGGACGATTCATCGGCCGTGGTCGAAGACCGTTTTCGCTTGATATTGCCGTATGTGATCCATTTTTTGTCGCCAGTCACCATCCGCTTCAAAAAGTTCCGCTTCGAGTTCGTTCCGTTTCAGCAAAATATCATTCAGTCCAGAAGGTTTTTTTTGCGTAAAATCATGCAGCACCCAAACATCAAGCTTTTTTGTGTATCCAGCCTTCTGCAAAAAGCCTAATGTAATAGTCGTTGCCGATGTATTTATCCCTCTAAAAGATTCCAACCTCTAAATCGAGTTAAAATGGAATATCTTTGAAAATACATTTTTTATCTAATATATTATACTATATAAATGGTTAACTCTGACTGCAGGAAATTTCAGTATAGTTATATATACCTTATAGTATATATAAGGTATAAGAGAAACAATGGAGCATCTCTTGTGCGCTTATCCTGCATTGTCAAGGCAACGGCTCCAACATTTTGGGGCCCCACAGCACGTGAATCTAGAAGAGGTATCGTTAGTAAAACCTCAGAACTGAATACAATTCGCGAAAAGCGCTGGCATCCCAAAGGATGACTACTCCTCATTAATTACGTTACGGTACTCCATCTGATATCGCAAAGGATCACAACTGGTTCTTGTGTGGCTTTGTCCAACCAGACTAACCTCACCTATAAAAGGTTAATCATTTAGGATAAATTGATGATAAAGTATTTATCCTTTTCTATTTCAATTATCATCGCTATTCTAACCCTTTACTCAAAGTGTTTTAGTCATTACTCCTTTATTCAAACTCTTATTATTATTATTTCTTCATTCTAAACTACAATGGTTCTGATTTTAAGCCACAAGAGTTTTCTGCCCAGCAGGCAATTACACATTATTATTTCTCAGATTTTTGTTGTTTCTACTGCGAGTGCCGCAAATGAGTGCGTGTTGGCATTAGTGTTGCAGTTAAAATTGCATTATTGAAAACTTTTCTCATTTCAGATGCATTTACCACACATAGTGCAGACATCCTTCCGACCTACATACCGTCATATGGTTTAGAAGCAGCCCATAAAGATGTTAAATATGATGAGGGGAAAGGAATATTTTTGGCAATTTGATCTATACGTTCGGAAATACTATTAAGGACAAACAGACTTTCCGAGCCTCGACCTATGGTGTATAGGTGCACCTGTCGAAAAATATCAAGACATTTTATTTACTATAATTATGATTTAATGATTATGTTTTATTGGCCATACTATAATATTTACCAGAATTCCAGAAACTCTTTCTTGAGTAGGATTGGCTATGATTGTCCACTGTCCCCACGGAAGTCATTATTTGGAGAATGTTATATGCCGCTACAACAACATAATATAGTCCAAGCAGCAGAGCTAAAAGTGACATATAGTTGTGGGGATTTAAAAAAGGTTATGAGAATACTGCCGAGTTATTATTACGGGGAACCTGATGAGACTGTGGATCTAAACAACGCGTAGTTTTCCTAGCTCATTTTTTTTTTCAGTGTATTGAATAAGACAGCTGAGAGATTGAATCTTGTGGCGAGGAGACTCGCATTACTTCAGAGGTGATATCTTGTCTATCAAGGAACCAGCAGAAACAACCCTGTATTAAAGGAAATATGCCATATGAAGTGATGTACAGAATCTAGACGCTTTCTTTGTGTTCTATGAAGTAGTCACGGCTTTCATTAGTTTTTCGCATGGAAGTTGAAAGACAGATATGAACTCCCCAACATTTAGACGGAAGTTTACTAAGAGAGCGGAGGTATCAAATGTAACTGGAGTAGATCTTGGTTTTCAAATTCACGATAAAAAATGAGCACTCAGCAATATTTAATTAGTAATCAAAAGGTAGAAAATGGAAGAAGCGGAAGACCAATGTCAGTAATATAGCAACTTTTTTGCTTTTACAACAATAACAACAACAACAATATATGTATTAAGAATCATACTTCTTCACACCTTGAAAGCATTTTCTGCAATTTCTTGCACAATTGAAAGTTATTCGAAAAGTTTCTTTGAAAATCACTTTCTCAATGAGTTTATTTCCAGTGAAGCATGCGGATTTCTGGAGCAGAAAATATTCTCGCATGTCTGTTTACTGCCACTTACAAACACGCACAATTCCACAAACTTGCATTTCTTGCATTTTTTTGTTGCACGCCAGGCAATTGCATTTTATTCTTCGCTTTACGCTGTTAAGCGTTTCATAATTCCATGTAACTAGCCGTACATACTATGAACCACAGCATTTCTCGCTTACAACATTTTATTAGCAGCGTGTAATCAGAGTGTGTGAAATCTTCAAATTGCAATCAACTTTTGCAACATGTTCATTACTGGCGAATATATCAACTTTTCGCCACCCCATTGCATCCTTGGACGCAGAACAGGCAACTGCATAAATATGAGCGCCAACATATGCAGTCAGCTACTATTGCACTGCGTCACACACACAGTCGCATGCTTGGATGGACAAACTCAAGTGACTTGAGTGCGCACTTGAATTTTCCCCGTTATAAGCGTCCATCCACCCGATCGAACAAGCGTTCCTAATGCCTCTGCAGCCACCCGCCGCCCGCAAGCACAATTCTACCAATTACGCGTAAACTATTACAGTTACAGTCTGAGGCGGAGCGGCGTTGAGGCGAGTCGCCGGGAAGCCAAGTGTTGTTGGATGCGTTGATGGTGTTTCATTTGATGATAATGCTGGCACATTAAACACATTTTCCGTTCCGCAAGATGTGAGTGTGAATATGAGACGATCCAGCTGGTTGCGGTTGGGTCAGGCAGCGACGAATTGAGGAGAATGCAAGCAGTGCGAAGTTGAGCTTCGGAAAATGGCAACCAAGCTACCAGAGTTGTTGCCTTTGTTATTGCTCTTGTTGTTGTGGCGTCGTTGTGGCATATGAAAGTGCATGCAACACAATTTAAAGCGTCATTTAACTTGCTACGGATATCCTCACACACACATACACTAGTGTGTGTTTGTGTTTATAGGCATACTTGCAGTTTGTATCTTAGAAAGTTGCCCTGCCATTCGTGCATGCACACATACGCATGTTGCACACAAAGTTTGCAATATTCTTGGACACCTATAAGCTGCACTTTAAATGTTAGTTATCATCACATATCTATGATTCTCCTGCGTGGCATATTACCGTTAGAGTCATCATCATAAGCTGTAAACCTTGACCCCCTTTTGGGATTACAATGAGCCAATTAAAATCCATAGCAATTAAAGTGGCTTTAAATGTGCCAGCTTCAAGTTTTGTCATAAATTAATAGGTTAATTACCGTTAATGATGATTTGAAAGGGCTTAAATGCAAGAACTAATGTTGAGAAACAGTGTCCAATGAATGCATTTGTTAACGGTTTTTGTAAAAGTGCAACGGAGATGCAATTTTTAAATGATAGAATATTGTTCTTAATCCAGCCATAGGAATAATAATAAACACAGGGTGCCCCATATAATTTTATTTATCATTTAATTTTCGTTATACTTTTTGTGAGAATCATATTTCACTGCAATAAAAATTTATTGACATTATTTTAGAATTATTTTGCATTAAAAATTATATTTTGTGAAAGAAAAATCGTACCAGAAAATCAAGAAACGATACATCATCAAGAAATCTTTGCATACTTTTTATTTTTCTTTTTAATCTAGTTTCTATCAAGATTAAAAAGAAGAATAAAAAATTATCAAAATAGAAGACTTGGAAAAATGTGTACAAATTTAATACGAATCGTTGACTGATCGGAGACTTCGACAACCTATAGTGGAAAACTCTCTACTATTCCACAAATTGAATAATGATTTTAGGAACCTGAATTGTACTAAACAATTTTCGGCAATATGAGAGTCTCCCCTTAAATGTATGATGTATCTTGAATATTTCCGGCCTACAAGCGTTCAGCTTGTACCCATACCCGAACTGTTGATTTTATGATTTCACAGAAAACGTAGTTTGTTATTGCGGTTGCAGAAACACAAATCCAAGAGTAAACTTCTACAGTATCCAAAGAGCTATTCAATAAGAACAACTATTCGTAAATTGCCTGGTCGGGCCTACGTATGCCAGAATGGAGTCCGATTTGTATACTCTAAACAACCTAATTGGCTTTGATTCATTAAACAGTATTATAGCTTAAAGTAGAACTAAAAAAATATATATATTGTACAGCAGCACTCTGCCGGACCAAAATTATATTCCCGTAGAAAAAATTTTTTGACCGCCACTAAATTTTTAAATTTCATGAAATTACCGGCTTGGCGATGCGTCCGTAGCTTAGCAAGGCTATTTCCAGCTGTCAAAACAACATTAACAACGGAACATTTGAGATGCTCTCTATGATTAACGTAGAACTAAATAATAAGAGATTTCTTTAGTTTCACGTTCAAATTCTACGCAATCTATTAGAATGAAACTACGGCAATCACTACACTACTTGATACACAACAGCTACAACAAATAGCAAAATATTTAACTACAAGTCCTAAAGTATCAACTACAATACTTAAAAAACCGATAATGTTCAACTTACACAATTTACAATCCAATAAACAATTGCTTTAACCAAAACACAAACACATTAGCATAAAAATTCTTGCTTTCCATTCCGATAAACCTGCGAACAATTCCGGTCAATTGTTGTTCCATGAATTGTTGACTTTCATGACTTCTCAATATTTTTCAGCCGGCAAACAGGAATTTTAATCAATAAAAACAGCACACATTTAAGTTTTCACCACTTATATTAAAAAATCTGTATTTTTTCTATTTCCACTTTTCTGCCGTACGCAAATGCGTACAAACAACAAAATATACGCGTAAAGAACAGAATATGTTCCAGTTTATAGACGGCGACCACGACGACCACCCTTCCTGCGTGTGGAATCAGATGGAATTGGTGTAACATCTTCGATGCGTCCAATTTTCATTGAAGAACGAGCCAAAGCACGGAGCGCTGATTGGGCACCGGGTCCTGGGGTTTTGGTCTTGTTACCACCGGTAGCACGCAATTTGATGTGCAGAGCAGTGATGCCAAGAGTTTTGCACTTTTCAGCGACATCCTATAAAAACAAAAACCATAATTAGTTTAAGTACATTAAAAACTCTACGCAAATACAACTTACTTGAGCAGCCAACATAGCGGCGTAGGGTGAAGCTTCATCACGATCAGCCTTCACTTTCATACCACCAGTAACGCGAGCAATGGTTTCACGGCCAGACAAATCGGTAACATGAACGAAGGTATCGTTGAAGCTAGCATAGATGTGTGCAACACCGAAAACGTATTCACCATCGCGCACTTGTGGGCCCAACGACACTTGGACTTCTTCCTTTTGAGCTTTAGCCTTTCTGGGTGCCATTTTTGTTTTGTAGGATCAACTGTAATTGAAATAACATAACATTGAAATTGAATTTGTCACTGCATAAGTTAAAAACACTGTTTTAAGTACACATTTATGATGGTGAATTTGTTTATCCAGTGCTAAAAGCTATACGTCCGTCAGGGGACAATATTTATTTGTTAACATCCATTAACACAGTCAAAACTTTGGAGCCATTTTAAGCTTATATTGCTAAGAAATTTACGCTGAAGCCTCACACACATTGCTTTTGTAAACAAATTCACCATTTTTATAAATATTTTATAAAATTATTAAGAGCTTAAATAAAACACAGACCAATTGCGTGAACCGGATATTGAAAAAGAAAGGAATAAAGTCTTGCAGTTTTCAACTGTCAAAAGTGTCATTAGCTGCGCAAATGTCAAAACTGCTAGAAAAACAGGGTTGCAAAGAACAATCACAGTGGCTGATTAGCACTACATTTAAATTTGTGTTTTTTAGTTAAGTGCTAATGTTACTAATAATAATAATTTATTAGGTAATATATCCCTTGACAAATTTATAGTTTTTCTACAATAAACCTTTGATATCTTATTGTATTTAATATTTATATATGTATCACTTGATATTTCTTTCACTACCTAGTAATTGATTACGAATTACTCCATAATGGCTTCATCAAGAGTTTTGAAGTGCAAAAAAGATTTGGAAAGTATTTGAAGTATTGTAGAACCAATTTGAAGGCACTATTAGTCAGTAAATGACAAATAAATTACACAAATTATTTTGAATCTACTTTTTTATAATCATCCCATGTGTGAGAAGTTTATTTTGGAATGATTTGAACTGTTTTTGGTACCTCTCTTATAAAAATCAACCATTTTAGGGGTTCTTTTTCTATTTTATATCAATTTTGTTAAAAATTAAGTTAATAACAAGAAAATAATTAACTCTGTATGAATTTGTTTCGCTAAATATACGTCCCTGCATTTAGAATTCGCCGCAGTGCCATTTGTAGCTATCCTTTTCACACAGTTTGTTATCAAACACATTCTTTTTCACTTGCACTCAGAGCAATCAAGCGAGAGGGAGATGATGATTTTCCTTTTCCCCAATCGCATCGATAATCCAAAGCCTTGCCACTAGTAAAACTATGAAAAACAATCTATGAAGTTTTATGCATCTAATTGGTATGGATTTTGCTTTAAATGCTGTTGTAAATAAAAATATGGACACTTAAATTTAGTATTAATTTATAATTTGAAAATATAAAATTGCATTTTGACAACATACACTACTAAATGCTGAAACTATTGACAATGTATTTGAAAATAAATATTTTAAGGGATTTCAGGAGATTTGCATTTGCGATTAGTATTTCACTTTTTCATGCTGGCAGCATCACTCGACCGTATGAGTGTGTGTGTGCGTTTTGTGTTCCATAGAAATTTTGTGTGTGAAAATTTGGCGAAGAAAAATTGGAATTTTGATGAAATTATCGCATAGAAAAACTGAAAAATGTGCAGAAAACTATAGCAGAAACTATTCAAGTATGAAGATGTTGAAGTGAAGTGTGAAATGGTGTTATGAAATGTCAAAAATATTGAGTGAGTGAGTGGATTGATTCTGCCTACGATTGTCAGGGGCACTCGTTTCATTTTTCCCTTCGGTAGTAGAATTGAATAATTTTCTCAACTTGAATTATGTGAAAATCAACTCAAAACTTCAAAAGTGGTAAATTATTTATACAAAAAAGTCATGTGACTCCAGTAATTCGAATCGTCCAATAGCGTTGTAATCGCCTGAAATTGTATATTATTTTAGAAGACGATTTTCAATGAAAAGGGGAAGGGGAATCTAGTTAGAAGTGAATGTTAATGTAAAGGAAAGCAAAAGTGTTGGAAGCATAGAGAAAAGGAGAAAAAAGAACTGGTCGCACCATACAGCGAAGACAACAAAAGGCGAAGAACGAGTGGCAACAGTAATAACAATAACAACTGCCAGAACGTAAACAAGAACAAAGTTATGATTAAGGCGAATTGTAAATTTGTTGGATGACAATTGATAGCAAGAAAGTGAGCAAAAAAGAAGCGAAGATAAGGAGTTGTAAAAGAATTGGAGAAAACGACTAGCAGCTGGTAGCTCAGCCGTTAATGCTGCTGCTGCGCTGCCTTAACTGTGCATAATTTTATTTGTATTCTGTAGCTTCGCTGCCTTGCGTCATCGTAAACGTTGACGTTAACGTACGTTGTCGAACCCATCCGCACTGTTTGGTTGGTTTGTGCTATCGCGCTTATTCGTAGCACGCAATCCCGTTTGGTCGCTTCTTGATTTGTTTTGCAGTAGTGTTCGTTCGTGTTATTGTCGTCGCGCAATGTTCCATGTTTCTCATGTTTTGGTAGGGGGGCAAATGAGAAAAAAAAATTAATAAATAAAAAGTAAATCAAATATCCCCAACATTCGTGAAAGGCCGCGCAGACATCGAGGACGTGTTTGTATTCATCAACAACGGACTCGTTTATGTAGCTCAGCTCATAAGACTTGAAACATTAGTGTAGACCACTAAATGGACAAAATACATAATAATTGTCGTGATCGTCACCGTCGTCGTAATAGTACGGGAATATCAGTCGGCAATTAATTTAAAATAAATTTAAAACAATACGGGTTGAACACTGTAAACAGACTTGTAATATAATTGTACATATATATTCATAAACAATAACATATACATAAGTGAAGTTAATTAAAAACTTAAATTTATCTGCTAATGGATTAATTTAGACACATACGCACACACACACTCACAGACATAAGACTCACATATTCTAATTAACTACTCATACGAAAAGGTTAAATCATCCGTCGCGTCGCGAGTGTAAAACAACATACAAAAATTATAAAAGTGCTTGTTAATCACGTACGCAGCCCGCACAATTTTTGAGAAAATATTCTCGAAATAAAATCTGCATAATATTACCGAATACCTTGGTGTATAAAAGACCAGCATCCTGGCGAACCGCAACGGTAACAACGGAAACGGTGGTGGTAGCGGTGGCGGCGGTAATAACGCTGCTGCTGGCGCTGGCGGTGGTGGTGGTGGTGGTAATGCAGCAGAGGGATCGCGACGTAACGGCGTTGCTGCAGCCGCTGCCGACAACGTTGCGGGGGGTGCTGGCGAGCAAGGCGCTGCAGCAGGTGCCGGAGCAGCTGAGTGGAATCCAGAAGAATTCGACCGTTTTAGCTTCGATGACTCTGTTCGTTTCGAAGAAGATTCACTCTGTAGTTGGAGCTCCGAGCCAGAATCATTATGTAATAACTGGCGAGGTTGGAAGAAACCCTCATGTTTCGGTTTGACCAACACAGTAACAACAGCCAGCGCAAGTTCAACGCCTGCTAGCAATGTAGCCCGGAAAGCTGACACTGATGGTGGTAAGTACATAATAATAAAAATGTGAATATGTATTAATATTTTACTGATAAATATGCAGTTATTTACTAATACATAGGTATATGGTGCGGAAATATTATTCGGTTTGCAGTATGTGTTGTTTAGATGCATTAAAGTGATATGAAAACATTACTAATGGCATACTGTGCAAAATGTAAAATTTAAAAGTGAAACCGAAGAACACGGTAGAATTGTGTTTTGAGATCATGTTCATCATTAAAGGTTTGTTTTTTGAATCACGAGTATTTTTTTTGAAAATCATAAACAAATCTTTGGTTCAAAGCGAAGGTATGCTTAGTGTCGCGTTTCAACTTTATGGTCGCCATTTTAATCTCTCCGTTTCATTCAAAACAATAAAATAATACTAAAAATCAATCAAAAATAAAAAAATTAAGTATTAAAAAAATGAAAAATAAATAAATTCGTATTTTATATTTGAGAAGATCTTTGTAAAAGGCAAGTAAAAACGCATGTGCAACTAGTTCCTTTGTACCAAATACAGTCTATCCTACAGACTATATAAAGGGTGATTTTTTAAGAGCTTGATAACTTTTTAAAAAAAAAAAACGCATAAAATTTGCAAAATCTCATCGGTTCTTTATTTGAAACGTTAGATTGGTTCATGACATTTACTTTTTGAAGATAATTTCATTTAAATGTTGACCGCGGCTGCGTCTTAGGTGGTCCATTCGGAAAGTCCAATTTTGGGCAACTTTTTCGAGCATTTCGGCCGGAATAGCCCGAATTTCTTCGGAAATGTTGTCTTCCAAAGCTGGAATAGTTGCTGGCTTATTTCTGTAGACTTTAGACTTGACGTAGCCCCACAAAAAATAGTCTAAAGGCGTTAAATCGCATGATCTTGGTGGCCAACTTACGGGTCCATTTCTTGAGATGAATTGTTCTCCGAAGTTTTCCCTCAAAATGGCCATAGAATCGCGAGCTGTGTGGCATGTAGCGCCATCTTGTTGAAACCACATGTCAACCAAGTTCAGTTCTTCCATTTTTGGCAACAAAAAGTTTGTTAGCATCGAACGAAAGCGATCGCCATTCACCGTAACGTTGCGTCCAACAGCATCTTTGAAAAAATACGGTCCAATGATTCCACCAGCGTACAAACCACACCAAACAGTGCATTTTTCAGGATGCATGGGCAGTTCTTGAACGGCTTCTGGTTGCTCTTCACCCCAAATGCGGCAATTTTGCTTATTTACTTAGCCATTCAACCAGAAATGAGCCTCATCGCTGAACAAAATTTGTCGATAAAAAATTTCGAACCGAACACTGATTTTGGTAATAAAATTCAATGATTTGCAAGCGTTGCTCGTTAGTAAGTCTATTCATGATGAAATGTCAAAGCATACTGAGCATCTTTCTCTTTGACACCATGTCTGAAATCCCACGTGATCTGTCAAATACTAATGCATGAAAATCCTAACCTCAAAAAATCACCCGTTATATTGTACGTGCAAATACTGCCTTCCCTCTATGCTAGGTCATTGCAAATGCAACAGTGTCTACACTGCATATAGCGCTGCTCCACAGCCAATTCCTGCCTATTTGCAGGTTTTTTTTCGAAAACTGAATCCGTAGAACGCCCGCAGCTCCTGCGCTTCTAAGGCAACAACATACACATGTACATATGTGCCTAGGAAACATGCATGAGTTTTTCATCTGCAAATGCAATGACAGTGGACGCATCCATACATTCGTACACGTTCATCCGGTTTATTTAAAATGCACAAATACAATGGTACTTTGTTGCAGGGCTAATGTTGGTGCAACATTTCACTGTGTTTTTTGTTTTCTAGTTCATTGGCTGCATTGCTTGCGCGTTCTCACAAATATTGCAACATTTTCATTTTATTCCTTTTTTTGTTGCAATATTGCTTTGAATTGTCTAAAAATAACAAGTTGCACTGTGTCTTTTTTTAATTTTTTTTAATTTTTTATTGGATATTTGTTTGGTTTTTATTCCAGCTGGCTTCATGTTGTGCTGTTGCCTCCAGTGGTGGCAGCAAATTCGCTTATGTGCCTGTGTTTACAGCACTATTTCTTCCTTTTGGCATTGCAGTCGATGCTGTTTGTATCGCTTTGAAAAATCACGGCATGAAATGCGTAGTTCATATAATCCGCTGTGGTGTATGCATATACGATTGTTTTTTTTTTTGACTATTCTGCCTCTAATAGGGTAATAAGTGCTTATAGCGAATATGCCACATGTGTTCTCATCTACCTACCTATCGTTGCTTTAACCTCGGGCGTTTTATATATTTTTTTCACATTAGTTGCACATAGTGTTTCATTGTAAGTCCCTGTGTCTGTGACTGAGTTTGTGTGTGTTGAATTGCCTGTTCGGCATCACCTGTGTCTTGTCCTGTTGCTGGTTTTGCCAGCTCCATACACTGAAAATTTTAAAGTAGCGATAAAAATAATAGCATTCTGAGGTTGAGAGTATTTTGTATGGGGGCTGCTGTAGTATTTCTAAACTACGAACCTTAATCAAAGCGGAAGGAATATCCCTGTTCCATATATCCGGCCTTGGACAATCTAAAAACTGATTGATATATATTTGATGCCGATACAATAACTTATTCAGCTTCGTCTAAAGATTCTTTATCGGATTGAGATTACAGGTCGATAACATAATCAACAGATCATTTAAGGGGGGGTTTAAAAAAAAGGGGGGGTGATTTAAAAAATCATTTTTTTTTATTTGTTAAATCGAATGTACAACTATTGAAGAATGTTGTCTCAAAATTTCAGCTCATTCGGAGAAAGATGAAAGTCACCACCGGCCCAAGTGCTCACGAATATGTGAAAAGATTTGACGAATCCCAAAACTTTGAACGCGTTTTTCTCGAAACGCCTTTTCTGAAGTCGGTGTCCACGATAACTCAAAAAGTTATGCACCGATCGTATTGAAATTTTGCACACTTGTGCAACATAGAATTGACTCCCAGCCAACGGTCCCATTTTATTTATTTTTTGCTTCTATTCGATTTTACAGCCACAAAATGGCGCATTTTTAGGGCTAAAAACGTACTTTTTACCTTCACCGACCGTTGAAAAAATGAAAAAAAAATTTTCTTTTAAAAGGGCACCGTTGGCTGGGAGATATACTTCTAAAGAACTAATTATTTTTTATCCCATGTGTTTCAGATGATTCTACGATCTTATATCCGGGACACCGCAATGTGCGGAATTCCGTTGAGTGCCTACTTCAAGTGGCTGCAACTTCGTTGATTTTCGACATTTTGTAAAACTGATTTTTTGTAAAACATATTTGAAATGTCACTGAATAATATGATAATAAAACTATTCAAAAATATTCAGTAGTTTTCTCAAAAAAATCTTCAAAAACGCGTTTTTTTGGCCCGTTATCCCATACCAATGTAATGTTGTGTAAACAATGTAAATATAACCGACTTAAGAGCTCCTGTCTGTGAGCCCTTTGGAAGTGTCTTTATCCTTCCTTGAGTTTAATTTTCGAAACTTTTTTAGGTTAGGAATTCGTTTTTTAACTCAGTAGGTTTAAACCCAAAGTTGCAATCTATTTTTCTTTGAGAATACAAAGAATGTTGTCGCAATGCTATTTTTTTTATCCCGCACTGTAAATATCTATGGTAGATATGAATTTGTAAGTACTATCGTTATTATTTCTCCTTTTATTTTTATTTGCTCCTCTTGTCTATGATATCTGTCTGTCTGTCTGTCTAGCTAGCTTGTTTACTGGCCATCCTAGTGCCTTGTATGTTTTGGTGGTATTGGTGAAGTTCGTGGCAGTTACAAGTTCTTGCCATTATTACCGTTTTCCAACTCTTTAGATAAAGATATCCAACCACGTCCAACACTGTGCCTTCACTACATGCCTTGCCTTGCCTTGACTCGCTGCCTTTGTTTTGACCATTCTCTTGTGTGTTTTTATCTGTTTCTCTATGTGTTTGTGTGTTTGCGTGTTTCATCTGCTTCCCCTTGTATCCCCCTTCTATTGCGCGGCAGTGAATATCTGCATCTTTCGCTGCCTGACTTGTTGGTCATACGCCATTTAACAATTGCTTGACTGTTCGCCAGTCTTTCAGCCTGTTGGCCTGCCAGTTTTCCGATGTCAAGAAACCATTTCAAGGATTCTCGCGCTGTTGTTTTAAATGAAATTAAAATGATGACATGATTGGGACTTTTTTTCAACCAAATGTATACAGTGTCCATATATATTTGTGAGTGTGTTTGTTGTTATGCTTGCAAGCTTCGTTCGTTCACTGCTTTACTAATTTGGTGGTTTATAAAATGTAAGTGGCTGTTCATTGATCTGTTGTTGTTGTTTTTATAGTAGTTGTGTTACTTATTTGTTGTTTTTGCATATACTATAGATACTCTCGTCGCTTGCTGACAGTTGACCGGCTACTGTTGAAGAGGTAGATACTTAGTTGGGTTGTAGTAATCCTTTCAACTTATTTTCGAATATTTGTTGCCCAGAAAATATATTATTTTATAAATGAAATGATTAAATCGGTTTGTCACATCTTGATATTATAAGCGGCCTTCCAATACCCGAAAATCCTTAGACCAGAACTTACCGAGCCAGACAGGTCTGGGTCGCCGAAATAACAGCCCTTGGTCGGATCCGAAAATCCGAGTTAATCCCAGTGTAACGTAGAACCGGCTGTTATGGGGATTGCAGATCCTTCCTGCATGCAAAGAGTCCCCGCATAATACTAACCACCTCTTTGCATGCCTCTTAATCCTACTCATGTAACACCCCTTTCCCTTTGGTCCGACCCCATCGAAACAGCTCGTTTCCTGGGCCTCCCGTTAGATGGCTTCGATGACAATTAGGCTAGGCTTGTCGTTTCAGGGAGGCCTGGGTAACCGCTACAACAACAACAACCCGAAAATCCTTATAAGAAGCTTCTTCTAGCTAGAATTACTCTGAGAAGATTTAGAACCAAACCACAAATATTTGAAAAATGGTTCTAAAAGAATTTTTTTTCATAACTCGGCTCGGGTTCTGAACTCGGCTGTGGTGTTCATATAATGTTATCTTACAAGTTCTAAGACGTCTTCAAACGACTGCTACGGTTATAAGATCCTTTAAAAATACATTCAGCTTGTGAGAGATTGACGAGATTGGTTCGATAATTTTCATAACGACTTCTTTCCAGATACCTTGTATTCTCGGAAGACCCTGTATACAAACTAATCTTTTCGAAACTTTCTAAACAGAAAAAAACTAATGGCTTTCTCGCTAAAAGGACTTCTGAAGGAATAAAAGATTTATCCTGAAAGTGACTAATAAGAGAATTGATGATTGATATGAGCTTCATAAAGATCCCACGAAGTTCCAAGTAAAGTTTCAAGAGATCTTTAAAAACAAATTACACTCATCTACCTTTAAGAGTGTTCTAAATTTCGTATAAGTATACATTTAGTTTTCCATAGAAGTCACGCCACTCTAGACTTCTTTGATCTGTTGCTTCTTTGAACCATTCCGCTCTTCAATCTTACCTAAATTGTATAAGCATTTCCTTCATATAATAGAATAAAATCTGTAAGTTTTCTATGGATATTTAGATTAAGTTTTCCACACATCTTATCTAAATTTAATAACGCCACTTCCGTGTGCACCGAGCGCCAAATGCTGAGCGAGCGCACATTGAACGCTGAATTGACCTGACCCGCTTCGATGACAATCTTTGGCGCACTCTTTGGCATTGTTGTTGGCGTTGCAATCATTTTAATTGAGGTTGTCACCGTAGCGATTCATGCTTGGGCATGTAGCCATAGCCGTTGGAAGGCGAGGTGAACACCTCAAGAAAATTGAAACACGCGATAGCGGAAAAAAGTGCAATGAAGTGCAACGAAAGGGCTCGCTCCACACATTTAAGTGGCGCTGGCAATCTACACTAATACGAGGGTAGCTATGAAGATATTTTTTCAGCGGTAGTCAGTTTGAAGTGGATCGTTGGAGAATAATTATGGATTTTTAGATTACTCGGGGTTAAATTAAATGAATTATAATTATTCCGGAAGGATTACTAATTAATTACGGTAGGATTACTAATTAATTACGGTTTTCTTACAGCCCTAATGCCTAGGATAAGAATTTATTGGGACATTAACTTCCAGAGTGTGATCTCTTCCCATATTACGGGCTGATGGTTCTTTAAGAGGCGGTGAGACTACATATCCCTCTGTCTTTCTCCTGATTATAGCTCGTGTAACTGAACCTTAGATACGACCATGGTATCCAAGTTTTCCAGAATAGTCGATAATCGGATAGTATATCGGAAATTGGTCGTATAAAAAATGTATAAGATTCAGTAGAGCCAGAAACGCAAGCTCGGGTTCTTATTCGGATGGCATAACCAATTAGATCTTTTGACAACGGCGACCATATCGGTAATTGGCCACATATAAAACTGACAAGGACCAGTAGATCCATAAACTAAGAAGTATGGGCCAGAGTTCTTACTTGTCTGACATATTTAATCAAATCTTTTGTCATCTGGAACCACATAGAGATGACGAAGCTAACTCTGAGCGCTCTTTGGCTTAGTTGGATCTTCTTTTCGAACTTCTTCTACCGTAGTCGAGAATTTTAAAATCCCTGTCCACCCTATAACGTATTTATGTTCATATCTATAGCTTTTTACCCGGCATAACTTCTTATAAAGCGTTTATTTATGGTACAATTTATTGTTTATGGCTGCAAGAATGGCAAAAAGCAAAATGAACGCGAACACGCTTAAATAAAAGAACACAAAAACAATTTGCTTTATTTTATTTTTTTTTGTATTGTCTTTTATGCGTTTTTTTTCTGGCGTGCAGCAGTTGTCGTTGCTGTTGTTGTTGTTGTTGTTATGGTGGTTGCATTTACAATTTCCTTTTTGTTTTTTTTTTCATCGTTGTTGTTGCGGCGGTTATGATTAATTGTCGAATTTGTATAAACGACGGAGGTGAGTCCACCACAAACCAAAAGTAACAACTGCAACAACAAGAACAACAGTCAGCTGTGCCAAAATGCGTACAACCAGTAGCTGACACGCTGTCAGCCAGTCCGGCGAGGCAGTCATTCAGTCAGGCAATGTTGCATTGGTGAGCAGTCAGGCGCTTGGGGCGACAAGCGATTGCAAACACGCAATCATACAGACTTACACATACATATACAATTGTAAGGACGTACGTGCGTGAGGCCACGACCTGCACGTGCTAACGACAGGCAACGAACGCTGTCGATCCGAACACAAGACGGAGACGAAGACAAAATGGCAACAAACAAGCTTGTGTTTTGTGGAGCAAAAAGCGAAGGACATAAAGGTAGAAGCATACATAAACAACAACAACAACACATGCTACAACAACAAACAACAGCGAAAGTTCAACTTGTGTTTGGTGTTCGGGTGTGAGACCATAAAAGGTTCAGCAACTACAGCAGCTTGCAATTTTGTTTGTTTCCTCTCTGTTGTTGCTGTTATTGTTGCTTTTGCTGTCGTTGTCCGATGTCGCCGTCAGCTTGACTTCACCACTGGATGGCGTGCAATGGTGCGCAACAACGATGATACAGCGTGTTTTTTTTGTTGTTGCTATCAATTGGTAAAGTTTTTATTGTTGTTGTTGTTGCAAGGGTTTTACTTTATTGTTGTTGCGCTTCACAAAAATCTCTGAATATGTATTTTTAAGTTTTTTCAACACACTTTGTTGTCACTAGTGGCATTGTTATTGTTGTTGTTGTTGTTGCTAACATCATTGTTGTGATTTTGTTGTTATTGTTTGCTGCTGATTTTGCTGTTATCGATGGCTATGATGGTGGTGGCAATGTTCTAGACGTTGACGTTGCTAACGACAATGATGCCGTCGTCATCGTCACTATCGCCATAGTCGCACTTCCTTCGTGTTGTTGTTATTGTTTGTATGAACCAAGCTGTAAAAAGAAAAGGAAAATAAAAAGCGAAGAAACTGTTGAAGACGACGATGAATAATGGTGCCACTATGTCTGGACTTAACCGAAACAACATGTGTT
The DNA here is from genome assembly GCA_031772095.1 of Zeugodacus tau. Classification (NCBI taxonomy): domain Eukaryota; kingdom Metazoa; phylum Arthropoda; class Insecta; order Diptera; family Tephritidae; genus Zeugodacus; species Zeugodacus tau. Next base: position 61,698,147 of record CM062650.1, on the reverse strand, counting down.
TGTTTTCGTTGCTTACTCACTGTTGTTGCTTTTGTTGTTATCGAAACGCACAGCGCCACTTATTGGCACACACACACACACACTCAGACGCAGACACAGACAGACAGAGAATTAAACTTACGCATATACACTCTCATAAATATGTTCTTTTTTGCATTGCCCCACTGCCCTTTCGCCCCACTCGCTTCCTGCGCTCACTTCTTTGCTCTTTGGCGCTACACCACACACACACACACACATACACACTCACGACCCTTATTTCATTCTCCTTGGTCCTTTGTGATTTCTGCTCTTTTGTTTGTTACGCTTCGTCGATAACGGCGTCGCACATTTTCAGTGGAATTTGTCTGCTTTAATTAAAAGGATTGTAAATTTCATATCGAGCACACATTGCAGCCATTTAATTAGCCAGCCAGCGTCTTTGTTAAAGTGCCTTGGAGACGATCAAATAATTGCGTCAAACACTTTAAGTGTGTTGGTGTCGTCGGCTCTCGTCGGCTACACGTACGCTACACCGAACTGTTGTCGGCTCTGTTTGATGAAAATCAAAAATTTTTGATATTTCTATTTGACGGACGATAATTTGATCGTCTCCACTCATGTTTGACAAGCATGAGCTCATTTGCAGGGAAGATTTCAAGCTGAGAGGACATAAAAAGTGAAGTAAAGCGAAGCGGAAAAAATAAAATAAAATAAAATAAAAAAATAAAATAAATAAATTAAATTAAATTAAATTAAATTAAATTAAATAAAAATAAAAATAAAATAAAATAAAATAAAATAAAATAAAATAAAATAAAATAAAATAAAATAAAATAAAATAAAATGAAATGAAATGAAATGAAATGAAATGAAATGAAATGAAATGAAATGAAATGAAATGAAATGAAATGAAATGAAATGAAATGAAATGAAATGAAATGAAATGAAATGAAATGAAATGAAATGAAATGAAATGAAATGAAATGAAATGAAATGAAATGAAATGAAATGAAATGAAATGAAATGAAATGAAATGAAATGAAATGAAATGAAATGAAATGAAATTAAATTAAATGAAATTAAATGAAATTAAATGAAATTAAATGAAATTAAATGAAATGAAATGAAATGAAATGAAATGAAATGAAATGAAATGAAATGAAATGAAATGAAATGAAATAAAATAAAATAAAATGAAATAAAATTAAATTAAATTAAATTAAATTAAATGAAATGAAATGAAATGAAATGAAATGAAATGAAATGAAATGAAATGAAATGAAATGAAATGAAATGAAATAAAATGAAATAAAATAAAATAAAATAAAATAAAATAAAATAAAATAAAATAAAATAAAATAAAATAAAATAAAATAAAATAAAATAAAATAAAATAAAATAAAATAAAATAAAATAAAATAATAAAATAAAATAAAATAATAAAATCAAATAAAGTAAAATCAAATATAATAAAATAAACTAAATAATATAAAATAATACAAAAATGGAGAAATTTTTTTTCATAAGAATTGAAGCACATGCCAATAATAGATCATCATCATCCGACGATGACATGATGACCGTTCGTTACGAGCTCAAAACTAAACTGATGTTTGACGTGTTAATTTGAACGTTTGCGGGCAACACACGATTGAACATCACTAACACATATGCACTGTTTGACGCAATTATTTGATCGTCTCCAGGGCACTTAAGTCTTTCATCGCTGTTGTTGTTGTTCTTGTTTTTGGAATACATATTTGTATTGTATGGATGTACTTGCGCTTAGCCATATAGACCCATATACATAGATTGCTTGAGTAAATACACAGGGTTGCATTGCTAATTAGCACATCGTTTCAGTTTCAGAACGAAATTTTTTAACCATATTTTTGCGAAAACAGGGGTTTAATTTCGATATCGACGATATTACACAGATCAAAACAATTCCATTTGTTTCTTAATCCGTCTAAGCTTCAATTTATTTCACGATTTGAAGACAAGCTTAGAAATCACCCACAGAATCACTCTTGCCAACAGGAGCTAAAGTCTTCTCTCGACGAACATAAACCAAACTATACAAATCCCTCATCAGTTACGCCCTGCTTTATGGTACAGAAGCGTGGACGATGTCAATATCCTAGGAGACGGCACTAGGAGCTTTCCAGAGAATGGTATTGTAGAAGATGTATGGTCCCTTAAACATCGGCAACGGTGACTACCGTAGACGATTGAACGATGAGCTGTATGAGTTATTGGCCATTGACATAGTTCAGCGAATAAAAAGACAGCGGCTGCGCTGGCTAGGTCATGTTGTTCACATGGATGAAAGCGCTTCAGCTTTGAAAGTGTTCGATGCAGTACCCGCTGGTGGAAGCCTAGATCTACTCCGTTGGAAAGACCCAGATGTAGAAGGACCTGGCTGCACTTGGTATCACCAATTGGCGCCAAACAGCGGAAAGGGGGAGTAAATTCGACTAAAACCGCGTAAGAGCTGTCTACACCAGTTAAGAAGTGAATGTGAAGACAAGTTCCTTTCTACTTACTTTTTCTCAATCTAGAAAAATCTTCTACAGTTTACATCAGCTGATTCCGCAGAGTTTTCTTTTTTTGTGCTTAACTGTCAAGTGACAAGTACTCCAAATAACTTCGTATAATGCCATGGTCTCCGCTTCTTTATCTAAAGAAAGTAAAAAAAAACAGATGTGCTTAAAAGATTATACTTGTGGGGATTGTTTGCTCATACACTCCAATGGTGGTTCTTTCAGAATTTCACTTAGTTTGGTTTTTCATATTTTTTAACCTTTTTAATTTCATTCGACAAAAACGGATCATGTCTTATTTAAACCTATATTTACTATATATACTAGCCCTAATGTTGTTTTATGGACGAGAGTAGTCTCAATTAAAAGTTTTCGCGAAAGAATAGTGGAAAGAGTTGGGTTAGACTAGTTTGGGATGTTGATCATTGCGTTTGAAGTCGCTGCGGGTTCCACTCGGACAGCTGGAATTGCTGGTCATTTGTATTGACAACGCAAACACTCATTTTTATAGATCACGACGATCTTCACTTATCAACAACGTTTTTTGGGTCCTATACGGATCAAAATGACCCTCAGTTATCGACAAAACGTTTAGGGTTTTACACAATTTCTCGGCTAATATACGCTGGGTTCGCCGAAGGTATGCCTACTGAGATGCTTCGACTTTAGTCTGTCGAAAGACCGTCGATTCCACCTCACCTTCTTCCATACAGCTTTGAGCATGCGTTAGACCAAATGAAAGGGTGAAAAATTCAAAATTTAGTGACTCTTCAAGAACTTTAGTTTCGCGCCGTTCTTTTTTAAGCTCATTTGACAGAAATATAGAAAAGACTTGTTTACAATTACATTTTCTTTGAGATTTCGTTTCTTTTACAACGCAGTTTCGCAATCTTAACTCTGTAATTTTGATTTTGGATTCTATTATGCAATGCCGTCTCCATAATTTTTGATGGCTCTTCTGATTAATGAAATCCGTTTTTGCTTCTCAAACTTGACTGAGAGGTCTACAAAAGTGGATCAATTAGTAAAACATATTCGACCTTACTAAAGAAGAAGATGCCTACAACTAACGGTTCATGCATAAATACCTTATAATCATAATTATATCTCTTGTCCCGCAAAAGCGAAAATTTTTAACCTTCTCAGAAACTCTTACTGACTGTCCGCAGCATAAATGACACTTGAGTATAAAATGCTCTATTATTAATTTCCAAAGAAAGACGTTGTGGCTTCAACGGCAGTGGTGCAAAAGACACACCACACACAACAGAAAAAATGCATAAATACGTACGCGTACATTGAAGTAAAACCTTTTTTCCGGTCATTTGATAAACTCCACCGACAACTGTTGCCTGCCTGCTTGCAATGCAATGCAACATATTTACCAAAACGGAAGACAAGCCAAGACCACCGCTTATTGTTTGTTTGTTCGGCCTGTCTGTCCGGCCGGTCGTCCGCCTGCCTCGGCATATAATTCAGGCAATTGCTTGTTCCAAAGTATCACTTACTCACTTGGCAAGCCAAGTCAACCCGGTCGTGTTGCACTCGTCGTCGTCCTGCCCCATTTCCTTCGTAGTTAGCCCTTTAGCTTCACCTGTTTGTAAGTGTGGCGACACAATCGCTGTCTCACCTCTCACCGATGCGTTGTTTTTATTTTTTCTTCCCGCGTAGCACACCCGCCATTCTGTTGGCTTCTCGCATGGTCGGTCCTGCAGGCCAACAACTACTCACGCTCGCTGCTAAGTGCCTTGTATCGGTGGTTGGCCGACCGGACTGCCCTTGTTCTATGCCATCTCAATTTGAAATACCCGTTCCTGCGAATGTTTATCGCTACGTTGTTGAGTTGTTGTTGCTTGTATTGGCTTTTGTACGGACGGACGGACAACAACATGCAACAGTCACATTGCGTGCCACTTAAAGGTTGTTAGTTGCGCATTACAGACATTCTTACATTGTTATCATTGTTGTTATTGTTGTTGTTATCGTCTATCTTTTGTGTGTTACCCTGTTGACTAGCTGTCCGGCTGCTTGACGTTTCAGCCAACTGACTACTTTGACTGCTTCACCGGTTATTGCTATTTTGTTCGCTAGTTATTCTTGTTGTCTGTCCGTTCGCTTTCGTGTTGTTGCCTGTCGCACGTTTGTTATCTTCGAAACTTGTCGTGTCAACATAACCAAAAACTGAAAACCAAATATTACATTAACAAAAAACAAAAATGCAAAACTAAAAAACAAACAACAACAATAAACATACAAGGGTAGTCGGTTAAGTCAGTGACTTTTTGAGTGCTCCCCCTAACTTCAATAGCAACATGGCAGCTGCTGTCAAACGTCATGCATTAATAACCTAGGTAAAATTGTGGGTTGCCTTAAATTATGAAGGAAGGGAGAAAAAAAGGAATTATTTTGCTTAATAATTGCTCTTTCTTGCTTCTAATTGTCCCTATGCTATCTCATAGAGACTGTTGAGTAGTTGTGTCACTAATGTTAAAATGAAAATGTTAGAATCGGTTCGGAAAGATAATGCTATGAGCAATTGAAAAATGATGGTGTGTAAAATGCTAAAGGCTTCAAGCTTGCAAACTAAAAGTAAATCAAGTTTTACAGTCAGCTTTGGATATGGAAAATCTTTCCCTAGAGCCACTTTGGAAAAGAGGTCTTACGAAAATCAACTGCAATCGGTACAAGACATCGTCGCGTAATAAGGGACTATTCAATTCATTATTCAAAAATAGTATATCAGCGACAGTGAGATTGTTAAAAAGTTTTACTTCTTGTAAATTTATGCCTAAGAAAGTCAAGGGGAGACATTAGCATTTGGGATCAAAGGAAGGGAATCCTCTGTCAAGACAGTTTATGGTTAAAACTGGAGGTGACAGCTGTCTGAGTCTATAATAATAATAATACTCTAGATAAAGTTATCGATTATTGTTTTTATGATAATTATCGATAAATTTCCCCAATTAGTACACATGAGAGAAAAAAAGATTATTTATGTACAAAAGTTGTGGGCGTGAATATCACCAACAATAATATTGTTACTGCTAACAAAAATATCGATTAATTTTTGTATTGTCTTTTTTGATAATTAACGATAAGTTTTTCCAACTAGTAGGCATGAAAAGAAAGACGATTAATCAATAAAAACTAACAACCTAATAATGCCGGTAATAATACTGTTATCGTAGATCAGAAGTCGATAATGTTATCGATATATTTTAAAATTAATTTTTCCTGGAATTGTTCGATAACTTTAAGGCAGTAGTCTGCTTTAGAAGCCGAAAAAAGCTTTTTTTTAGCATTTTTTTTGAAAGGGAAGGAAATGATTGCGGAATTTTAAGACGATAGTGTACTATATTTAAGACTTAAAAATATATATTTATTATTAAAAAATATTGAAATTTTTTTCTGGAGCGCCTGGAGTCTGCACTTGTAAATTGGTGCCGGTGATGGAGGTCGTGCGATGCATCTGAAACAGTCGAACCAATTTTTTTTTTAATTTTTATAAGTTTCTTTTCTTTATGAACTAAAAAAATTCCGAAGAAGTTATAAAATTCCAAATTTTTTCGAAGTTTGAAAAAAAAAATTAACTTTTTTAAGAAAAAAAAATTGTCTTTAAGTTGCAAAACAAGTAGTTTAAATAATACTTTTGTCCAACTTTTTTATTTCAAATAGAAGATAATTTAAAACTGAAGCTAGATCACTTTGGTTTTTTTCGATCGGACACAGATTCTTTTTGCTATCGCCGGCACCGTTTTCTAACACTTGTGAAAACTCGAGAATACGCCTTTTAAAGGTCTGCCTGAGCATTCGCACCTACTCGACGCTCGGCCACTATATCTGTTCTAGCTTCGAAAATATGTCGAATTGGCCTCTGGAATTTTAAAAACATATTCTTGGATAGTTTTGGAAGAGATTTAAAACAAAACAAAAAAATCGATTTTTTGAAGCCTGTAAAGCAGACTACTGCCTTAATAACTACTGATTATCATGCTAATTTCATTTTTACCTTTGTCCAGAAGTTCGATCACGTTATCAATATATTTTTTCTAGATATTATTGATAATTTTCTAAAGTTCTAAAGAAAACTTAAGTTGCTTTACTTTTAATTGCCCTGAAGTCCAGAAATTCGATAATGTTATCGATATATTTTTATACTATCGGTTTTCTGAAAGTTATCGATATCTTTCACCATAGAGTACAGATGAGGAAATCATCAAAAAAATTTACAACCTATTGATAACCATCAATAACTTCAAAAAAAAAACAATGATCGATAATTATTTTGCAACTCTTTCTTAATCAACTCTTAATAATCTTTTAACATTCAAGATATAAAAAATAGTAATAGTTTTTCTTAGCGCTTACGTACTTAGGTGAGGGAAACGAGTAAATATCACTTATAGTTTAAAAAAATTTTTCTTCGATCAATCAAACTCTCCTCGTATCAATAAAAACTATACAAAAGGTTTCAAGTACGCCAAACAAACGCAGATGTGCAAGTGTCCCATCGATTGACAGTACTACACGAACTTAAGCATGTACTCATGTACATATGTATGTAGGTATGTAAGTATCATTTTTCCAAAACCATGTGTAGGTTTGAGCGTTTTTTTGATGAAAGAATAAACACAACACAACCGCTGCTTGTTTGTTGAGGCATCCACTGGAGCAGACAGCCGCGTGGCACGAATGCCTTGCGTCCATACCCTTGTATGTACTACATAGCCACATTTGCGTGCATTGTGGGTACACATGCATATGTTTTTATTTACTTATGACTTTGTAGACACGCTTGTTTGTAAATTTTTAGCAAATAAGTCATTGGCATGAATAAGCGTTTGACCGCGGAGAACTACAAAATTTCCGATGAACATATGCTTGTATGTATGTATGTATAGAGACTTATGAATGCAAAGTGCAATTAACTCCTTTTGTTTACCGTTGCTCTTTTGTTGCTGTTTGATTTTTTGTATTCACGGTTATTTGCTACACCTTGAGAAACACATTTTGAGCATTTGTTTTGACAATATGTTATGCTAAGTTTCTCAATTCGTTGAAATGCCAATAAAAATATTGAGATTTTTAAAGATTTTACTTTTAATTTAAGAAATTTGTGGTTTTCTCAAAATATAAATTTTTTCTGTTACTGTTTTTTCTTTGTGTCGAGTATGGTAAATGGTTCGATTTTTATGATTTACGATTTTTTTCCTGAAAATTTGTATTTTTAAATGTTTTTAGGTTTAGTAATCCATTGTTGATCCCTAGTATAAGTTATACATGATGGGATTTTAGAGCTCACTTCATTATATTTTGTTGTAAAAACACCAAAATTCTAATATTAAACGCTTTATGATAAAAAATCGAAATTTTTCCGGTGAAAAATACTTTCTTAAATAAATTAATCTGTTTCTTCTTATAAATCATCTGATTAGATTGGTAAGCTTCTGCAAAAAAACTGTATAGTCCAATCATCAGAACGTTCTGAGTGTGATATGTGTGTCAAAAGTAGCAAAATAGACGACAGATGGCGCCCGAATTTACTGAAACGGCCCAAGACCATAATTTAGGTTTAAATAAAATCAGAAATTGGTGCAGTATTATCTCTGTAGTGTGTCTAAACGACTTCTTTTGAATATAACAAGGACAGTTCGTTAACGCAGTAACATTTTTAAGTACTCCCTAACACAGTTTACAACTAGACTAAAAACTAATTATGGAAGACTATGAAACTAACTGAGAATACATGATTAAAATTAGAAAAATAATAATTTATTAAATTATGCTTAACCCTTTCGGGACGGAGTTTTATTTGAAAACCGGAAATAGTCTCAACAAAAATTTCTGCTCATACTGAAAGATTGGGCTAAAAAATTATGTCCTGCATACTCAGAAATCCTAAAATCGTCCTTTTATCCTGGGACATATAATCCCAATAAACATTTACTGTGGGATATAAAATCCCAATAAGAGTTTTTGACGACTATTGTAAATTTGAGAAATAAATAAAATCTTAGAAAAATAGCTATATTATAATGAAATTTCATATTTATTTCAAATCTCAGTCCTCAAAATCAACGTCCGAGTCTGACTCTTCAGACATACTACGCTCAATATCCTCCTGAGTTAGATACCTTTTCGTCATCTAAAAAACATATTGGGACAAGTTATCCCACGTAAAAAACTTATTGGGATTATATGTCCCAATTTTATAAAATGAACTCTAACTTACCCTATAATAGCAAAAAACACCACTAAACAATTAAATGTAACAAACCGAAAACTTTTTTATGCAAACAAATGCAAATTTTGTTGATCACGCTTTTATTTCGACCGATTTCAGCAAATTAGTGAAGACAACTGATCAAATTTCACGTATATTGCGAAATACTTTGTCATGTGGCGTCTATGCGCTGAAATTTACCGCTATCTTTTTGTTTACAATTAAAAATATACACTTAAATCTGTTTGTGAGACTAATTATATAGGCAATCGCATGCACAGTAAAGAAAATACGAAAGTTAGAAATTTGGTGGGATGTATTATCCCAGTAGTCCCGAAAGGGTTAAAAAATTAAAAAATATATATATGTTTTCTTTTCTTTTAAAGACGTCTCTTCACTCACCGAACTTGCTGCACGCTGTGTCGCCTCATATATCCCCTTCGAATTGGTCGAACATGTCTATCCGCCCGTACCGGAGCAATTGCAATTGCGTATTGCATTTTGGAGTTTCCCCGACAATGAAGAGGATATACGCCTGTACTCGTGCTTGGCCAATAGCTCAGCGGATGAATTTAATCGCGGCGATCAACTGTTCAAGACACGCGCCGTCAAAGACACACTACAAATCGGTTTGTACTCAGTTCTATTAATAATTACCATGGAAATAAATATATTAATTGCTATTGCATATTTTGCTTGCTTGTAGGTTTTCATTTATCCGCCACTGTAGTGGTACAGATGCCACGTGGACACTTCAATGTGGCCGTCACCTTCGATCGTAGGCGCATCTCGTCGTGCAATTGTACTTGCACATCGTCCGCCTATTGGTGCTCGCACGTGGTCGCCGTCTGTTTACATAGAATTCATAATGTATGACAATCACAAATTTATTGAATTTGATTTCATTTCATTTTTAATAATTTCTTGAATTTTCCTTTTTTGTGTGCAGCCCCTAGAAGTATGTTTACGTGCACCCGTCTCCGAATCATTGACGCGTCTACAACGCGATCAATTGCAGAAATTCGCGCAATATTTAATCAGCGAATTGCCGCAACAAATACTACCGACAGCGCAACGTTTGCTCGATGAGCTGCTCAGCTCACAGCCCACTGCCATCAATACAGTGTGCGGTGCGCCTGATCCGACAGCTGGTGCTTCTGTACACGATCAGACTAGTTGGTATTTGGATGAAAAGACATTGCATGCTAATATTAAGCGTATTTTAATTAAATTTTGCCTACCGGCACCCATAGTTTTTAGGTAAGTTCGAAATGCTCCACAAGACCACACATTATTTTTTTCTAATTTTCTTCTTTCTTTCTCCTCTTTTCAGCGATGTAAATTATTTAACAAACTCGGCACCACCAGCGGCTGCCGAATGGAGTTCACTACTGCGTCCGTTGCGTGGTCGTGAACCGGAGGGCATGTGGAATCTATTATCAATCGTACGTGAAATGTATAGACGTTGTGATCGTAATGCGGTACGCCTGTTGGAGATCATCACCGAGGAGTGTATGGTGTGCGATCAAATATTGATATGGTGGTTCCAAACGAAATTATCACTGATGATGGGCTCGCATGGGCATAGCGGTGGTAAACACTCGAATACACATTCGAATTCGACAGCCCTCCAGCATGCATGCAGCTCGCTGTGCGATGAGATTGTAGTGTTGTGGCGTTTGGCGGCGCTAAATCCCGGTTTGGCGCCCGACGAACGCGACATGCTGCATGCACAGTTCACTGCATGGCATTTGAAGATACTCGATCGTGTGGTGAAGTGTCGCATGATGCCACCGTCGTATAGCAATAAGCACCAACAGAATTCGAGGTAATGTTAAGTGGTGTGAGAAATTGTAAACTTATTTTTGACTGCTGAAGTTGTAATCATTACAATTACTGTAATCATTATCGTTACGATTACCTCTGATCTTACGATCCTACTTTTTAAATATAATGATTCAATAATATTTATTTTAAATTAAATTCAATTCCATTGTAATCATTGAATATTTGAAATTACAATTGCTGTAATCATAATTAAATTTAATAATAAATGTAATTGTAATCATATTACAATTATAGTAATCGCATTCCTGAGCATTGTGATTTTAAGGTTACAGTAATTGTAATGCCATACAAAAATATTTAATCATTACAGTAATCGTTAACTCAAGTAATTATAATTCTAAATTTCTATATCTTCATAAAAAACAACTACTAAAATAATTAATCTTCCATTTCTTCATCATAGATCTGATGCCGAAATGTTTGTTGGTTTCAAGCCAGCCATTGAAGCTTGCTATCTGGACTGGGAGGAGTATCCAATACCGGGCATTACACATACGCACGATACAAATCCCATATATTATAGCCCTTTCACGTGTTTCAAGCACACCGATTCGAAAAGCGAAACGAATAATGGCCAACTAAATGCTACACAAGCGGTAATGGCAAATAACAAACATTACAACTACATCAGTTCATCGACGGATCATGGCGCACGCGGCACGTTCAAACAACGTCACGAGCGTCTCTTTGTGGAACGCTTCTACATTTCGTCCAGCAATAATTCGAGTAACTCGTCAAGTGACAGCGTACATGCGCGACTACATCAAGGCTCCAGCAATGTTAATGCCGCTGCAACGGATGGCTCAAGTGGCAATGTTGGCGCAATGGTCGCAGGCGCCAGCAACGCCTTGGCTAATGTAGAAGCTGCAAATAGTTTACGTATAGATACGGGACCAAGTGGGAGTGGTCATGGTGGTGGCAGCGCCGGTGGCGGCGTACCGGGTGGTGGTGTCACCATCAACAGCATCAGCGGTCCTTCCGCTATAGCAGATTTGCCACGCTTACCGATGAAAAGTGTCGGCGGTAGTGGTGGCAGTGTTGGTGTCGGCGTGGGCAGTGGTGGCGGTGATGGCAATCGTTCCAGCGCAAGTAGTGAAGGTTTTTGCGAAAATGAAGACTTTGGCGGCGACAGCAGTAGCAACAATCTCTGTGCGGAAGGTGGCCAAACACTTGATCCGGCACATGCATCCATTGTGGGATCCGCAATGCGTTTGGAGTCAACGGATCCACAACGCACGTTCACCGCACTGGGCTCCGATGTACCGGTCATGGGTGTTGTTGGACCGAGCGGTGCGTCTTCATATCATATACAAACGACCACTTCACTCTCATCTGACACTTCATCGTCTACTTCAAGTTCGTCATCGAACTCATCATCGTCATCGATGTTGATGGGTGCGGCCGGCATAGATACCACACCCGAAATTACAGCAAAAAGTAATAGCAACAAGCTAATATCTGTAGGAGATGTTAGACGTTTATCGAAAGATGAATCATTTCCCTCATCATCTGATGAGTTTAACACACAAGATTCGCCAACTGCAGTTAAGCCAGACGAGCTAACAGCAGTGGCGAGCACATCTGCGACCGCGGCGGCTTCGTCAGCGTTAACGGCGCAAGTGTCAACAGTTCCGTTACCAATATCAAATGCAAATAAACAAACGCCGCCCGCTAACACATTCACTGCTAACGTGCATGCCGCTGCTGCAGCAACAGCAGTAAATCAACCGTTAGCGTCCACCTCAAACGCCGCACAACAAACGGGTGCCACGGGTGGTAACGAGAAGCCGCACGTCTTCTCGAATGTACGTCCCACTGAAGATGCTTGGGACATACTTTTGGCGCGCTCAGAAGGTCTACATGCGCACGGTCATGGGCGAGAAGCGTGCATACTAGCTGTACGTTTGGCTGAAGAAATGTTGGCCAATCCACCCAACTTAATGGTTGAACTACCGCAGATGCCGAAGCGAAAAGGTAAAAATAAAAACATAAATCCCATTTCACATCACCTAACTGTGCTGGCGTCGTCCACTTTGGCAAAATGTGCTTTCCTGTGTACGGTACTGTCGGAGAACTCTGAGCACTATCACATCGCATTCAGAATTTGTCTGTTCGCATTGGAAATGCCACGCCCACCGGCCAGCACAAAACCGCTCGAGGTTAAATTGGCCAATCAGGAAGCTGACATACTCATGCTACTGCGGAAGATACCACTTAACGAGCCGGAGCTTCAAGTGATACGTGAACGCGCTGAATGCCTACGTAACGGCACTTTGAAATCACGCGGTGAAGCATTGCTACCCATAAATTTGGCTACATTCATATTCGATGCGCTAGTTATGCCCGTGATAATTATTAAAGAGCCTCGCACTTCCCCACTAGGCCACATGTTGTATCGTCCGCGTACTGACGAAAACTTGGGTTTCGAAGCTGCTGTAGCCGCTTTGGGACTAAAAGCCAACGTCTCGGAAGCTGAACATCCGTTGCTGTGCGAGGGCACACGCCGTCAACGTGGCGAACTGGCGTTACTTCTGCTCTGTTGCTACAAAGATGAACCACGTAAAATCGCCAAGATCATGGAGAAACTACTGGATCGTGAGATACATGTTTTGTTGAAGACACCCTTGCTGCCAGCCTATTACTCGAACAACCCGCCTGTGCGCACGGCTGCATCGTCGATGTCGCGTCGTGAGGAGCATGAATATGTCAATGCCATCAATGGTGGCGCACACAATGCCAACCCGAATGATATGTTCCCATCAGACTACGGTTCTGTAGGTGGCAATAGTCGGCCGCATAGTTCAACCAGCGCGGAATTAGAGGTAGGCATGAGTGCGCTGAGTGTTTCGTCGTCACAAGGCGGCGGTAGTGGCACGCAAACCAGCGCTACTGGCGGCAATCAACCGTTGAACGGTTCCAGCGGTCAAACAAACGTCACTAGCGGCGCCACCAGTCGCAGTAAGGATAGTCGCTACAAGGGCAAACGTGCTTACCCGTCGATACCCAATCAGCCATCGGAGGCCAGCGCTCATTTCATGTTCGAGCTAGCAAAGAATCTGCTCATTAAAGCCGGTGGCAATTCATCCACATCGCTTTTCACCCAAGCCACCACCAATCAAGGTCACCACGCTCCACATCGTGCATTGCATATATGCGCCTTTCAGCTGGGGCTCTATGCGCTCGGTCTGCACAACTGGGTCAGCCCCAATTGGTTGTCGCGCACCTACTCGTCGCACGTCTCCTGGATACTGGGTCAGGCGATGGAAATCGGCGCACCTGCCATCAGTTTTCTCATCGACACATGGGAGGGTCATTTGACCCCACCCGAGGCCGCCGGCATGGCCGATCGTGCTTCACGCGGTTGGGACAACAATATGGTATATCCGGGGGCTGAACTGGCGTTGTCAGTGCTACCACACGCCGCTGCACTGAATCCCAACGAAATTCAACGCGCCATCTTGCAGTGCAAAGAACAGAGCGATCACATGCTTGAGCGCGCCTGCATCACCGTTGAGAATGCCGCTAAGGGTGGTGGTGTCTATCCTGAAGTGCTATTCCAAGTGGCACGTTACTGGTATGAGCTGTACGGTCATAATACACCGAACAATGAACACGAACAACACGACGATCAATTAGATCATTCTGCAGTTAGTCTGAGCGCGCTCATCGAGTCGCAACAACATCATGAAATGCAACAACAAATGCAGGCGCAAGTGCAGGCACAACAGCAGCCGCAAGGTGGCATGGTCGGTCCACCGCCGGTCATGCCGACCGCACCACCGGGTGGTCCCAATGCACCCGGTCAGGTTGTGGTCAGCACAGCGCCGCAACCCTTCCAACAAGGTGTCGCCACATTGGCGCCCATAGCCTTGCCACCATACCCGCCGTATAGTTTTTGCCAAAATCTATACCATCACAATATTACCACCTATCCGGGTAACCAAATGCAAATGTACATTTCAGCCGGACCACCGCCACCGCAAGCATATCCCGGTTACCAGCCAACACAAGCGCCACAGCAAAATGCGTCCGCCATGCAGCCGAGTGGCTCTGCGCAGCCAAACTCACCGTATGTGCATCAACCGAATGCGCCGAGCGGTGGTTTTCCACCACAAATGCCACCGCAACAGTTGCAACCACAGGCATACCAAGGGATGCAGTGCGGTGCTGGTGGCGCGCCACCTACCGGTTTCATGCCACAACTCGGTCAAGGTGGACAACCGCAAATGCCGCCACAAAACATGCAGAAGGTTGCTGCAGCTGCAGCCGCTGCCGCCGCCGCTGCTGTGTACTTTGCGCCACCACCGCATCAGCAAGCGCCACCGCAGCATCCCGCACAAGCAGCGGCAGCCGCCAACGCGGCTATGGCACAACATCAAATGCGTCAGCAACAGCAGCAAGGCGTTTACCCGCCGTTTGTGCCACAGCCGTCGGTCCACGCGGCACCGCCACAACCGCCACTGCGCCAACGACATCCACACCAATTCACGTAAGTGCCAAAACGGTTGTTTGGCTAGATTCTTTATAAAAATATGATTAAATTTATGTTTTTTATCTACAGTTCAACACAATTGCGCTATCTACTTGCCGCCTACAATGTGGGCATGTTGGCTATGGAGACATTGGCGCGTCGCGTGCATGACGACCGTCCGCAAGCGAAGTATGCACGCAATCCACCATATGGCGAGGATGTCAAATGGTTGCTGCGCATCTCCAAGAAGCTGGGCACACAATATCTGCATCAGTTCTGCGTCTGCGCCGTCAATTCGATTGTCAGTCCGTTTGTGTTGCACGATGTTGCCATTGAATCGGCACATTATCTCGGTCGCAACAATCACCAATTGGTAATGCAGCATTTGCGCTCGGCTTTGACGCCGCTGGTGCAGAAGTGCCAACAAATGTAAGTTGGATCGTTTTTATAATGAAGATATATTTATTAATATTTCATAATTCTTCTGCAGGTACATTCAGTGCATACATCAGAAGTTATACCATCTGACGCAGGCTGACTATGAGGACTTTGCAAGCATCATCTTAGCGGCGCGTGCCGCCTTTCAAATTACACCCGAAGGCAGTGCGCAATTCAAGGATTGGCTGCAATCGATTAAGAGGTGAGTAAAAGTGATTTAGTGCTAATTTTCTAGGCATTCTATTTACGAAGATATCTTCGGGTCAAAGTTCAAAATGTTGGTTCCTTGGTCGTTAAAGTTTGAGTTTATATCTAAAAAAATATGTAAAGAAAATTGATGCCAAACAGAAAGTATCCCGGAAATCTGTATTTCAAACATTTTTTGTAATAGTGTTGCCACCTGTAGAAAAAACTAAAATTAAAAATAAATCAAAATGTGTCCGAAAACTGAAAAGTATACGAAAGTCTTTCGGAAGACTCTAAAAAAATGTCTAATTTAGAAGAGAGTTGCCACCTGAGCGAAAAATAAATTTATATTTAATTTTTTTTTTTCGAAAAATAATTGTTTATCTTCAAGCTGCAAGCTGTAATTTTTTATTTACAATTCTTAATTTTCCCCTCTTCCATTCTAGATCGAAATCATGCAAGAAGGAATTGTGGACGCAAATCAATGCAGCACTGCAAAGCAATTCCAAATGACAAAGACTTGATTCATTTAGTTTATCGCATTCAACAACAACAGCAACAAAAATCGACAATTACTTTTCCACCAATAATAATAATTCAACGACTTCGACAACAACAGCGGCAGCGAGTGCAGCCAACGTCCCCCACAATGCAATGGACAATGCAACAACAACAACAACAAAAAATACAATAGAAAATAGCACCAACGCAAATGCTGCAAATATAGCGACGGTTGGTAATGAAGCTATTGTCAGCGGTGGTAATAACTGTAGTGTTGGCGGTGGTGGTGGTCGCAGCAGCGGCAGCAGCAGCAACAATCAGAGCAACAGCAATCACACTAGCAGCAGCAGTGGCAGTAATTCTCAACACAACAGCGCCTGCAGCAGACACGTGAAAACGAATATGAGCATTGGTGTGCCGACACTGCCCGCCGCAGCACTGCCCTTATCAGCAACATCCGTAGGCAGCACACCGCCGAGCAGCGCTGAAGCGACAAACACGAACAATTTCGCTTATTATACGGGCGCTGGTGACACAGTGGGCACAGCAGCAGCGCAGCGACATGCTGTAGCAGCGACGCCACCACCACCATCAACACAAACGTTGCCACCATCTGCCACGTCCTCTTCGTCGGCGCATTATGCAGCACACCAGCAACATTACCCCACGGGAAACACAGTTCCGCCACTCTCCGATGCATTTCATCACCAGCAGATGCAGTTGCAGCTACAACAACAATACGAGCAACATTATCAACTGCAAACAGCGTATTACCACCAGCAACAGCAGCCACCGCCGCAGTCGCAGTTGCAACAAGACGAACAAGTAACGGCATATGTGGCGCCACAACAACAGTCCACACAATATCAACATGCGGCGGCAACAACGACAACAAATCAACAACATGCAGCGCGCAGACAAGCTACGCAGTCGTCGACAGTCACACACCATGCAACGAACACATCACAAGCAGCAACAACGCCACAACAACAACAGCAAACTCTAGCTATGGCACATGCGCTGACACACACCACACAGCAACAACAACAACAGCCGCTGCAACAGCAGCAACAGCAAATATACCCAACAGCTATGCTGGCAATCGCCACCGCACCGCCACCACCAACAACATACGGCGTCAGCAGTGGCAGTGGCAGCGCTGCCGCAGCCCCTCTAGCCAATATCAGCACTGTAAATGCAACACAAAACGTCAATGTCATCTCGGCCGCGCCGATTGTGGTGGAATTCAGCAATTTTCAATTGAATTGTATGCGCACAACGGCGCCGACGACGACGACGAATGGTGGCGCACCAGCAGCAGCAGCAACATTGGTGGCAACAACGCAAGCGAATACTGATGCGAATCGCGGCTTGGCGGGCGTCGCCAATGGCCAAGCGAATACGCAACATCATCATCATCGTCATCACCATCACTATCACAATGCTGCCGCTGCGGTGAGCAACATGCATGCGCATACACAACAACCAACGCAACTGCTGCAACAGCCACCACCACCGCAACAACAGCAACCACAACAGCATCAACATCAGCAGCATCAGCACCAACACCAGCTGTCATCAGATGCCGATAGACAACAGCTGCAGCAACAACAGCATTATGCCCAACAGCAACAACTGCAGCAGCCACAGCCACAGCAACAACATGCCACACATTTTGGCTATCACCAGCCACATCATCATCATCATCATCAAAATGTGCGGCACTATCATCATGCGCCACCGCCGCCACCAGCGCCATTGTAAAGTGTAGATAGTGTAAAGTGCAAATAAAAATGTTGCGCAACATGTTGCGGAAACATTGCGCACACACAGAGTTTGCGATTGGTGGCTGAAAGAGATAATGTTAGTAAGAAAAGCAGTAATAGTAATAAAAATAAAAAGTAATAATAATAATAAAGAAATAATAAAAAATAAAAATAATAAATAATAATAATTAAATATTAAATTAGTTATAATAACAACAACAACAAACAAATAAGCAATTTTTTGAACTTACCACCGTTTCTCGTAATCATAGTTTGCTTTTGTTTTTGTTTTGTTTATAAATTTTCAATTTTTCTAAAATGTTTATTAAATATTTTTTTTTCGTTCGTTTGCTTATTTATTGAAATATTTACACGTTTATAAAGCACTTTTTTCGTAAATGTAATTCTAATTTTAATTTAAATACTGTTCTCTGCTTAGTTTTATGCTGTATGTACCGTTTTATATACATACACAGCGATATACATACATATTTATATGCATATAACTTCAGTTAGTTAAGGCTGGACTGATTATTTAATGTAAAGCAACATTTACCATATGCTTCAGGAGTTTTTTTTTTATATTTTAATTTAAATATTATTTATTTACTATATATGAGCGCGACGCAAAGGTTTTTTATGCAACATTTATACATTTACAATGATTATATTTTTATTATAATTAGTAATTATAATTAATATGGAAAGACACACGAACGTATATATGCATGCAACAGTTGTGGAAAATTTGTAAAGAAAAATTTGAAACTAAAATTGTAAAATTAAAAGTTTGTAAAAGCGAAGTAATAACGGTAAAACAGTGTCAACAAGAACAAGAAAAATGCAAAAATTTACCTCTGCTAGCTGTTTTTTTTCTGTTTTGCAGCGGCAATGTGTTCAAAAACCAACAAAAAATTTAATATTTTTTTTAATTAAAAATAATTTAAACTCATGTGAAATGAAAACGTAAAACTATTGTGTAAGCTGCTTCGCTTACATGCAACAAAATTGGTAATTTCAAATTTTATTGTAAAAAAAATAAATTTTATTATAAAAAAAATAAATTTTATTATAAAAAAAAATAAATTTTATTATAAAAAAAAATTATTTTTATTCAAAGAAAATAATTTTTATTTAAAGAAAATAAATTTATTATAAAAAAATTATTTTTATTATAAAAAAAATTAATTTTATAATTTTTATTGAAAGAAAATAAATTTATTATAAAAAAAAATAATTTTTATTATAAAACAAAAATAAATTGATTAATTAATTATATAAATTTTTTAAAATTTCAATATTTTTTTAGCATTAGGTGCGTAATTGTACGTTTTCGTTTTTTTTTATATTTTATTTGTTTTTTTTTTACATATTTTCTTTTTTTTATATTCTCATACGTCGCATTAATTATTCATATACACATGCAACATCAGCGAAAAATAAAAATGTTGCATAAATTCATTATATTTACATTATACAAACATATATACACATATAGTTATACATTAAAATACACATTTTTTTATTTTAACATTTTTTCTTTTAAATATATATATTTATAATTTTTGCATTAAATATATATTTATTTATAGGAACCGCACACACATGCATATACACATATTTGTATATGTAGTTGTGTATGCATAATCGCGGTGTTCTTATACTGAACTCGCATGTGGCGCGCGTTTTTTCATAAATTTTTGTTTTTATACACATATTTTATGAATTATTTTTTTTTTGCACTTTTATGTGCAAAAGTTTTTTTTTTGTCTTATACATTTATTTACAAGAAATACCTACAATTACATTTACATTTACATACACACATACACAATTAATGCTAAAAAATATTTTGTATTTTTACATACATAAATATATATTTTTTTCAATTATAAAAAATGTTTATTTAAAAAAATGCAAAAAAAAATTATTATTATAAAAGTAGTTTTGAATAAATATGATTTTTTGGATTTATCTCAAAACTCGCAAAAAAAACATAAAAACAAATTGACTTTTTATTTTGTGTTTAATTGGTGAATTTTAGTTAAGTCATTTTTAGTTAGATGATAACAATGCTTTGGAAGGCAGTTTGTGAAACTTCAATTTTGTTGAATTTTTTTTTTTGAATTTGAATTTAGAAAAGAACGATAAATATTGGAAAAAGATGTATCAATACATTTCATTAAATTTTCAACCCTTTAAAATCTTTGTTTCTAACATTTTCTCTTAATTTCCTCGAGGTTCAATATTTAAAAAAATTCAAGCCTAGATAAAAAATACTCTTCTGGTGCTTCCATTTGCTCAACGAGCCTTTATTTCAATATTTTTTTTGGATTGTAAGTTAAAAAAGAAAAAACAAAATAAAAAGGTTCTACAATAACATCCACACTATGGTACTGGCTTAATGCTGGAAGAGACATTTTTTAGTTTTTGTAGTATCTTTTAGGCTGAACTTTTATTCATAAGGGGCTTGTTGCCAATCAAGTTTTTGTTGATTGTAGTCTTATGGAATATTGATCTTCTATGAAGATCTGACATTTTATTTCTATAAATATTAAAAAAAAAATAGGTTTTAAGCTGAAATTACAATTTGAATAGATTTAATAATTGTCTTGTTGATTCACCCATTTTTTTTGTTTCATACTGCAGTGTATTGTTGTTATTTGTGCGAGAGAATACATCTTTTTTACATATAAGCATTTTTATTTTAATTTTTATTATTATTTATCCTTTAATGTGTTTTTTTTATGTTTTGAAATTTTTAAAATTCTCAAATATTTAAAAAAAAATATATTTTTGATATATACATACTTTACTTTTTTTAATAATTTTTTAATTAATTATAAATTTGGAAAAAAAAATTTGGAGCTTTCAGATTTGCAAAATATTGTTTTCTATATTTTATTTTTACTTTATTTTATTTTATTTAATTTAATTTAATTTAATTTAATTTAATTTTATTTTATTTTATTTTATTTTATTTTATTTTATTTTATTTAATTTAATTTTATTTTATTTTTATTTTTATTTTATTTTATTTTATTTTATTTTATTTTATTTTATTTAATTTAATTTAATTTAATTTAATTTTATTTTATTTCATTTTATTTTATTTTATTTTATTCTTTATTTAAAAATAAATTTATTGCCCTTCTTTCAAATAAATTTAGATTTGCAATATATTTTTTTATATATGTATTTAATTTTTTCTATCGCTGTTTTCTATCGTCCATTTAAATTTACGAGATATATAATATACAAACATATATGAGAAACTGCCAACTTGCAATAATAAAAAAAGGAATAAATATAAAAATAACTGATTCTGCTATACTATAATTTTAAACTAACTTCGTAGCGAACAACACTACTCTTTCTTTCGGAAATTCATGTAGTTAAATGTAAACTGTTGTAAATAAAAATATAACGAAAATAAAAAATAAACATACTATACATAGGACACACTACATAAAAATGCTGGTTTTGTAAATAAATATTAAGGAAAATTATTTCTATGAAGACTAAGCATAGCGGTGGTCGAAATATGGTTTAAAATTTGAAATTATTTTTTTATAAATAAAAAAAATTTTGAATTACAAAAAAATTCTGAGACAAAAATATTTTTTATTTCAATTAATTATTTAAAAATTTTTTATTAATAAATTTTATGTTTAAAATTTAAATTTTTTTTAGAAATTGTTTGTACCAAAATTTTCGAAAATATTTTTTTTAAATAAATATTTTCAATTTAAAAAAATATTAAGATTTTTCTCACATTAAAAATAATTGCTTAATAATTTCCTAAAAACTTCTATAAGTTCAAATAAAATCACTCAAAAGAAAATTCATAGCTAAAGCAATAAAGTGTTTACAAAGTTAATAAAAAAATAATACACACATGTACAGCATATAACAAATGAATTAAACCAACAATTCAATACGCATGAGTTGTGGTAGTTAAATAAAAAAAAATTGAAAATTAATTGTGCAAAATTTGAAAAAAAAAAAATTGTAAAAATTAGAGTTTTAATTCCAAATAATCAGCAAATTAGAAATGTACAGCAAAAGTATTCATATTGAAGACACTAGTGACGGTGATTTGCGATCATGCAAAATATAAAACTTGTATATAAATGCTAAACTCCCTCCAAACTTCCCCCTCACCAAGCAAAAGAACACTGTAATTAAGCGTTTTCGAACAAGCATATATACAAATATGTAGTTATTTACATAAATAGATACTTGTATTTTAAAAGCAACGGTTTTATTGAACAAATTACATATTGCAGAATATTTCTTTTTTTTTAATTTTTATGTGCTTTCATACATATATTTTGATTTTTAAAATAAAAATTTTTCTAAAAATATTTTTTCAAAATTTTATTTTACAAAAATGTTATTTTTCAAAAAAATGAGGCTTTCAAAAAGCTAACTACATTTTGTTTACTTGCGTGAGTTCTTTTTTTTAGAAACTATACCTCAATTGTACTGGGTCTGAACCTGAGTATTCAACGAACTTAACATCTTGAGAGGCTACTGTTTTCTGCTTTTTTTTTCAAAACTACAAGATTGTTAAGTGTTCTACGGTAGAATAATTCATTTTCCGCAAAACCAAAAAACACCCAGAAAAAATGTATTATTTAATTAGCCGACAGATATAGAAGTTTACACCTAGAAACCTTTGGCTCTAATTGAAATTAATTCTAATCTGTTACAGCCTGCTGTTATACTATCTGGTCGAATATCAAACCTGAATATAAACAACTTTCAAATCATGTTCGGGTCCCTGTTATTATAAAAACTCTCTATTTTCAAAACTACTCTTCGATTATATTACCTATACATGGCTGAGATCTGTAAAGAGAGCTGTACTAACTACTTGGTAACACTATGATAAGTTTTGAGAGACAACTTCGGATATCTATAGCTGTTTGTTAACAAGAAAAACATTTTTCACAGAAGTTTTTTCATAAGATCATAATTAAGACACTTCTAATATCCAAAACCTTTATATGAAAGGTGTTCCAAGAGTGTTTCGCGTTGAGAACACTGCCTGAACATTCAATGAAGACTTACACAGCGCAACTTATCTAACAGTATTAATTTCTACTTTATGTCTCTCTAATAATTTCAAAACAGCTCTCGATTGTTTTAAGAGAAAATATTTGGTATGATTTTTAAAAAATATTTTTTTTTGGAAAATTAAAAAATTAAATTTTTGAAAATTAAAAAAAATTTTTTTTTCATTAAAAATTATTTAAAAAAAATATTTTCTTGCAAATTCATATGTATATTACAATAAACTTTATAGGCTTTTAAAATATACTTAGCGGAAATGATTTATGCTTAAATAGTTACGAAAGCATGCGTAAAATGAAATACTTACTTGTATGTGTACACTTCAGCATATATACACATATACACTTACATATATATGATAATATTTACACTATTAATTAAGCTATTTTAAAAGAAAAAAATACCTCATTCTTTACAATTTTACAAAATTAATTAAACTTAAAGTTAATATTAAATATTTAGCAAGGTATGTATGTATATCTACTGAGCAAATAAAAGTAATACTAATTTAAAGTACTCACTACCAAAAGGCAAAGTAGTGGCGCAAACGCAAATACATACACATATGTCTGTGTACATTATTGTATTGCAATTTTTAACGATTTATTGTAATTAGATTACATTGCAGTGTGTAATTAAAGAAGTACTTATGCTATATATATAATTACTTATGTGCATAAACAGTTTACACACGAAAAAAAAGTAGCGACGTTTTAGCTGAAACTGAAAAATCTGTAAATATGTATAAATTAGTGTATTTATATGTGTGTGTGAGTGTGAGTATAAGTGCGTGGGATTACTCGGTGCAGCACTTCAAAAATTATACCTACCTTTGTTGGAATGTGTGCGCGAAATTGAGCAATAATATTTAGGGCAGGTCAGTTAACAAAAGGATCTGTCTCTTCTTTAAAATTATACAAAAAAATAAATGTTCAGACAATTTCGAACTTCAGAGTTATTGTTTCGAACTCTAACACACATTCTTTTTAAATACCTTTCGGGAGATTTGTAATTGAATGCATTAGGGTGTGTCTTCTTAAAAAAATGTATAAAGGATTTTTTTTTATTTTTTAATAAAATATCTTTTGAACTTCAAATGAAGTCTTGACAAAAACTTAAATTATAATTTTCGAAAGTACCCAATAATACTCACCCTAATTTTGGTCTTTTTTATTTTTTGGTATTTTAATGCTAATTTGATCTTAAGGTGCTATACCAGAAAAACTCATGAAAAATTAGGCGGTTTTCGTTCATTTTTTCTAAAGAAAGTACTCGATCGAATGTTTTTTGGACAGAATAGGGTATATTTTCAATTATATTTTTAGATTTTTTTTACAAAAATATTGAAAAATAATGGAGTTATGGGCTGTCTTGGGAGTTGCAAAAAAAAAGTTCGCCAACTGCTGACATGATTGCGGTCGAAGGAGTAGCTGAAACCAAAAAAAATCAAAAAGGTTATTAAAGTTTGTGGTATTTCCTATGCAATGACCTATGATTATTGAAAAGTATCAAAAATTAACAAAATGACGTAGTTCTGAAAAAATGTCGTTTTTTTAGGAAAAAATGGTCGCTTTTTTGATGTAAAATTGACAAATTTCAACAAAGATCGTAGGTCATTGTATTCAAGAACACTCAGTTTAAATTTGAAATCGATCGGTCAATTTCTCGTTGAGTTATGATGTCAGCAATTTTGAGAAATGTCGTTTCGGGAAAAATGCGTTTAAAGTTTCGACTATAGCTGCTTATACCTGCGATCGGTCGAACTTTAGAACGCTACTTTCATAAACTATTCAAGAAAATGTCACACTGGTATAGCCCCTTAAGGCTTAAACTTGAAAAACATAAATTATAAAAGATTTTTGAACTTTTCATGGAGAATACGTTGTTGGGAAGCTATTGTTGTCATCTATGCAATTCCAGCTTAAACATTCATTCAAAATATGTATTGTTGTTTCAAAACATAACCTCAATAAAGATTTCAAAAGAAGGTGAAAAGGCGTTTTAAATGAAACAAAAGCAAGAATTTCAGCAATGTTTCATAGAGTTTCTATAAATTTTTAATGTTTTCAGTATCGACTGAAGTAAAAATATGTTAAGTTAAAAAACAACAAAAAGTCAAAGCCTGGGAAATAACATGAGCAATCTTATTCAATAATGTTTGGGTTCATTATAAATCATCTTCCATAATTTTATGAGAGATTTTAAAACTCTCTGCAATCACTTTTTTATGAAAACATTCAACTATATGATGAGATTCTATTATTGTTATTCCATGCGATTATGAGTGAGTTTATAGATCTTTTTCCTATAGATATGCTCTGATAAGTTTCTAAATAAATAGAAGAAATATGAAACATCTGACTATTTTTGTTGTATATACACGAATCACAGAAATCACAAGAAATTTCGATATATTTCTGACTATTATAGACCTCATATTGTTCTGACTGATTGGTTTGAATAATCACGAATAAACATTTAATGAACAGATGCTAGAAACATTGATACTATTGTGTATAAAAAGCCTGGATCGAACTACATACATATGTAATTTCTCTGTATTCTCAATGAATTCTACAAACTTAAACATTTTGCTGACGTCACTTTAGCGAATATTCACCGAAAATGCCATAATTATACATATGTATAGCATATTTTTATTTTTTTATATTTATATATGAATAATATAAAGGAATATTCCGTTTCTTTTAGATCATTCACCATTTTTGCATAAACTGTACACACCACATAGAATTTATGAGTGCAAAGACATAAAAAATGTCCCCAAAATTACATATGCAAATGCATTTTATGCTCACTTCCTTATTTATTGATCTTTCAAGTTCATTAAATAAATAATAATTTTATGGATGCGCTTTAGTAATAACAAAAACAATACTGATGCAATTTCCGTTGAAAAAAAATTGTTGACAACAATTGACGAAATCAACAAATTAACAAATGAGGAGACAATGGAAATTATGCAAAATCAGAGAACGCGTGTAAGCACTCACACACAGACGCACATATATGTACATGAGACATGCAATATAAATATTAAATTAACATAAATAATTAAACGATTTTAAAAGCGCAACATTACAGTTTCGCCTTCGATATGGAAGCTGTATCAGAAAGCATTAAGAAACTTTACACTCAAGCGGAAATAAAATGACATATATATATATATATGTATATATATATATTTCAAGACACATATACTTGCATACCGTATGGTATTGGTATAAGATTTATGAGTTATTATAAAAAAAATAAAAAAAAGTTTTTTTTTGCAAAAAATATGTACAGACATACAAATGAAAATATATTTTAATGCCATAAAATGTTAAAATAATTTTTATTTTCACATTTTTTCGATTTTTATGCATTTTTTTTATTTAATAAAATTTATTTTTATAAAAAATATTTTTTTTTAATTTTTTTCAGCAAAAATCATACATATGTACATACAGCCTACATATATAATGTAAAAAAAAATATTTTAAATAGTATTAAAATTGAAAAAAATTAAAATTACGAGTTTTGAAGAACAAAAAACTTTTTAATATTGCAAAACTATGTGTTTCAGTAAATAAATAGTTTATTACAACAACAACAAGAAAAACATGTTATTAAACAAAATTATGCCACAAACAAAATTAAGCAAATGAAACATTTTAAGGCTCTCAAATATACATAATCTAAATATATGCGAGAATTTTAATGAAAAAAAATATATAAATACAACAAAAACAATGCAATAAATTTACGAAAAAAAAAATTTGCGATTTTAAAGAAATTACTGTGCACATATTTAAAAAAAAAGAAAAAAACACAGTTGCGAGTAAAAAAAAAAATAAAAATAAATACTTTAAATGGCGTTATATATACTATATATATATATATATAAATATACATACATACAAGCTAGCATATATGCAATATATACAAACATATGCTGTAGTTATATATAAATTAAAAACAAAAAAAATCACAAACACATATACA
This sequence comes from Zeugodacus tau, assembly GCA_031772095.1. NCBI lineage: Eukaryota > Metazoa > Arthropoda > Insecta > Diptera > Tephritidae > Zeugodacus > Zeugodacus tau. The sequence continues at coordinate 61,671,102 of CM062650.1, read as the reverse complement.
TACAAACAAACAGGCTCTACATACATAAATATACATACTTACATGCATACATATAAATATATAGATATATATGTATTATTATATATAATATATAAATAAATAGTAAATGAAAATACATAAGCAGGTATTTACAGGCATTGTGTGTGTGCGTTTTAAAGCAAAAAAAATAATAGTAAACAAGCCACATACATACATACATACAAGTGATTATGTATTATATGCAATGAGAAAAAGTGTTCTTGAACCACAAAAAACCATAAATACATACATACATAACTAGTTAAAATAAAATGCGCAAAACAAAAACATAAAAAATATTAAATTAAAAACAACAACAACCACATATGTATTTAACTAAAGCAAAATGGATTTAAGAAAAATTTTTAAGCTGTACATTGAATGCAAATAGTAGTTTTGAAAAAAAGAAAAATAAAATAAATTAAAATATTATAAATAAATAAGAAGAAGAAAATGAAAAGAAGAAGAAATTGAAAAATTGAAATCCCTGCAACTAAACGCCACTACTCCACTAACGCTCAGTAAAAAAACAAAAAATAAACAACTACAATAGCAGTAAATTTCAGCGCCAACGAAAGTTAATTAAAACAACTACAATATATACAACTTATATACTTTGCTGCATTTTTTTGCTTTGCCACTGTGAAATTGGTATTTTTCTAATTAAAAAAGCAAAATGACCGTAGCTTAATTTTTTTCGAATAATACCTTTAAATAAACAGCTCTACAAATTTTATTTAACTGTAAATTGACAATGATTTCACTACGCACACATAAAAAATTTACAGTCATGTGCAAACAATAAGAATCCAAAAATTTTTTGAATCAATTACAACAAACAAATAATTTTTTTTTTAGCTTCAAGCAATGCCATAACTAATGAAAATCAGTTATAGAAACGAAAAAAAAATAACTACAACAACAGCAACATACAACGCTAACAAATACTTTAAAAGCAGATTTTACAAAAAAAAACTCTTATGAACTCTTTGCAAAACGCCGAAGCGCCACAACAACAACTAATCATATTACTAGCAAAAAAAAACAACAAATATTTCCAAAAACAACAACAATAGCATTTAACAACAACAAATATTTATTTCACATATGTAAAACCAAATTCATATACAAAATAAGCAACAACATCAACAAAAAAACCAAATCGCTTGCTGCAGCAACCAAATTACGCGCAAACGCTTTAAATAATTTGCAAGAACAACAAACAAAAATAAATAATTTGCAAAAAAATAGAAACCAAACTTTTTCAATAACTAACCATATTAACCGCTTCTGCTCACAGCCGAGTGTATATGCAATGCTTAATCACTCATATAAATTGTTAACTGTAAACATACACGCATTTAATTATAATTATATACAACAAAAAACCAAGTACATACATACATACATACATATTTATGTATTATGTATACAATAAAATAAAAAAAAATTCTGATATTTCAAAAACATACATTTGAAACCGCAAAGCAAATGAAACCCCCTCCCAAACAAAAAAAACAACAACAAACAACAACAAAAGCAGCGCATACTAACAGAAAAATAAACCGAAATTAAGCAGAATTTTAAAGGAATAACGAAAACACTAAACATCATGAGAAATAAAGCAAAAAATAAACAACTTCAAGAAAAAAAAGAAAACAAATTTGAGTTTTATTTTTGTAAATGAAAATAAAGAAACTGGGGATTCTTTACGAATATACAGAAGCCTTTTAACTACAAATGAATTGCAATTCCATTCCATGTCACTCTCATAGAGACCCCTTACTTATTCGAAAAACTGGGATGTCGATTTCCACAAGCTTCACCTGAGGTGTAAAATTATTGACCTAGAAAGGTGCAGCTAGACACTTATTGCCAGTCCAGACTATAAAGCGGCTGTATATGGTAAGAAGTACCTCCCAATTAAGCTCCCGGAGCTTCTGGTGAGTAATTATCAATGTATGTACATATGTGGCCTGGAGATGTCCTAATGAGGTACTATGGTACGATTCCTCTGTTGTGGCCAAATCTGGGCGATTGTTTCAATCACACGATCCAATTGTTGACAGTACAAGTCCGAATTAAGGGTTTTGCGCTAGTGGAGAAGCCCATAGTATATGATTTAAAAAACATAGTAAAAACATCCAGAACGTCAATCCTTGGCTTTGCCAGCTCAACTCGATTTAATCACGACCGTTTTCGCTTGCTGCTGGCGTATGTGCCCAAGTTTTCATCACCATTCGTTTCCTAAAATTAGTTTACGCAGATCTGACTATAGGGTAGGTTAGTAACCACACATAGACCAGTTTTGGTCCTTTGCGATCAGATCAGATGGAGTGCCGTCACGTTGTCTACGATGAGTAGTCATTCTTTTATGATGCCTGCACTTGACGCGAATTTTAAAAGGTTTTGTGACTTCATTTTCGGTAGCTCTTCCAGACTCTCATATTGTGAGACCCCCAAGTGACGAAGACGTTGCCTTGACAATGCAGGGCAAGTGCACATGAGATGCTTCATTGTTTCTCTTGTACCTTGCTCCTGAATATAGTGGGGTGAATATTTCTAATCTCGACAGCTTGTAAATATTTTTTTCGAAATGTTCACGATAACATTATTCACCTTTTGAAGGTAAAAAAAAATATTTTGGTTGAAATTTTTCTAACGGGTATTTTGTTTTCACACATTTGGTTTTTAATTAGGCAATACTTTTTTCAGAGTGATTTGACAGCTGCTACTTGATTACACCCACTTTGGATAGGTATTTCAAAATGAACAGATGTACTCCGGAGCAACGTTGCGAAAATACGGCCCCAATAGCTGAAAGACATGGTTGAAAATTGAGGATCGACTGAAATTTATTTAATCCAGACGCGGCGGTCACTTGCCTGAAATCGTCTTTATAATAAATCTAAATGCATGCGTTTTATTCCCACCTTTGTCCTGAGTGGAATAAGAGCCGCACATGTCGCTTATTGAAATTTAAGAGAAATGACACAAGAACCCTTGTAGGGGTGTTTACGGGACACTGTCTGATCGGTAGACACGCCAGCAGACTGGGGTTACCTTTTAATGATTACTGCAGAAGCTGCCAAGAAGAAGAAGTGGAAGAAACGATTACACACCTTCTATGTGTAGGAAAATAATCGCAACTATTGGACGCGGTTTTCTCGATGATGTGGGCGAAGTTGCTCTGGTGAACTTTTTCACTTTATTAAGACCACAGGGTGGTTCAAAGATGACTCTATAGTCTGAGGGATCACAGTCCAAGTGGTGTCACAATGGGCCTCGCAAAGGCCTAGGTGCGTCGTTTGACAATCATTAACGTACATATTCCGTCCTTTTATTTAAGATTTTTTTTTACTTTTGTTTTCAAAGCATAGAACGTTAAGGATAGAATTCATCATACCTAAAATATAAAGTATTTATGCTTCAACGCCAATGGATGTATGATAAAAAGGTATGATTTTTTTTGTGTGACTAAAATGTTTCAGTTACAGTTGACCTCATACAAAAATTTAAAATTTATTTCAGGCGACTATATTTAATTGAAACCGCAAAATATAAATATGACTTAAATTCTTAGAATTGAATTTAACTTTCAATTAAGACCGCTTTACCATTACAGATTTGCTTACAATTTAAACATTTATAATCGACGTAAGACATTTTTTTTTTTTTTCAAAGAAAAATGTTGGGTCTTTTAGTATATGAAATTTTCCAAAGAATTTTTATTGAAAATTTTCTTTAATTAAATATTATTTTTATTGTCATAATTGTTGTTGTTATTAATATTACTATTATTAATACATTACCTTCTTTGTTATATTTAATTTTTTATAATTTTTTATATTTTTTTTTAATGAAATAAATAAGTATACATTTTATTCGTTATATTAATTCACTAACATTCTCTGCTCTCACTCTGTCTGATTTACAGCGTACTGTTGTGAACAGCAGCAAACGACCTTTGATAAAATAACAGATAATGTTAATGTAACAGCCATAAACAAACATTCGCTGATATTACAGAACCGGCAGGTGTAACAGCCGATGCAAATAGATAATAAATAACAACACGTTTTCGAAAAATTCCGCTCGCCGATATCATCGGACAGAGCTACAAACACAATAGCACATAAATATAATTTCTTGAATGATTATCTGTAGAATTACATTGCTGTTGACTTGGGCTACATATGATGTAAGGCTTTTATTTGATGTAACCGAAAGTAATTCGATAAATCGTTAAAGTGAAATTGAAATTGATTGTATAGTAAAAGTTAGTAAATCTATCCAAAATAGTCCAAACATCGCATTATATATTTATCTAAAGAACCACAGTCCTCAAGTAGCACCTACCATATCCACTCACTATACTCCAGTACTCCACGAGATCACATGCCCAATTTTGCGCCGCATGAAACGTCAACGTCTGTCGGTCAGCGGTCGGTCGCACTGTCGCCTGTTGTGTCCAAATTTAGTCCAGTTATTAGGCCGTCACACTTATGTTTATTGTTTTATTGTGGATTCATTTGAGTATCGCTTATCAGCGTTTGTGTGAATACTTAATACGCTCACTTTTTAGATTTGAGTGCTTAAGCAACAACAATAAACAACTCACGAGTAAATCCTAGTGGCAATAGACTCAACAGAATTTGCGTTGTAATGCTCGGAGAATACGTAAAATCCAAGCATTCAAGCATCCAATCCAAAGGCCAACAACGCCATCGCTATCATAATTTGTAGTGGAATAAGCGCGGCAAAGCTGGGAAGTGTTCGGTGGTGTGCGAGCAGAACGCCTTAACGCCAACAACGATAGCAATCGTCGCCATCGTCATCAACAGGCAACCAACCAGCTACAAACACACCCACAAATGTGTTTGTAGAACGCTCGCTGGCAATAAAGCGCGCACGCTAACCGGGCCTGCCTGTTCGTTTGCCACCATACACTTGCTAAGTGCTAGCGTACTATCGCTTTTGTTGGCTAGCCGGGCCTGCCTGTCCATCTGGCGTATGCATATAAAAACGCTGGCCGGGCACACCGACTTCGTCATTCACTGGCAAGCGGCATACCCAAGCAGCTGAGCGTGTCATCGGCGTACGAGTGTCAACTAACTAACAGAAGAATACTATACTACTACATACATACATATGTTAACGTAACATTGTGTTGATTTGACGTCTTCGTAGCAACGGCAATTTCGTAAATTCAGTTGTTGACTGGCTGTCAGCGCGTTAACAGCAATTTCTTTCTTCGTGCAATTGAAATTGAAGTGTTTTTTGGTTGTTTTAAGTGTTTTGTTAAAGTTCTAAATTAAGTAAAGTAAAAAAGTTCCTTAAAAATGTCTTTCACACGTGAACAACTTGAATCGGCGATGAGCGAGAAGTTGTCCAAGTCGGACACCATCAAATTGCGAAACAAACATATTGGGTAAGGATGAATGTTTTTTTATGGTGTTAATGTTAAAAAAATATATAAAAAAAATGTATTTTATATTATTAAAAAAAAAAAATGTTTTTTTTTGTAATTAGATTGCTTTAAGTTATTATTATAATTAAAAGCGTGAAGTGATTAAAGTAATAAAAAAATATTTTAATGTGACAATATATTTTTTATCTTAAATAATATTATGTGAAATTTTTATTCTCATTTTTTAAATATTTTTTAGACACGAAATATTATTTGAGAATAAAAAATATATGCAATAAAATATATTTTTAAAAAATAATAATGATGAAAAAGTTTACGAATTTCTTAATTAAAATTAATTAAAAATAAAAACATAGTCCTATATTCCAATTAAAATTCAATATAATTTATTCATATTTTAGAATATAATTTATATAAAATTCTTTTTTTATTAACTTTTCATATACAAATTTTTAAAATTTTTTATTTTAATTTTTTAAATCAACATATTTTTTTGTTTCATTTAGTTATAATAAATACTTTTTAAAATTTTCTTAATATTTTTAATTTATTTATTTTTTTATAAAATAATTTTTTTATTAACTTTTTCATATCAAAATTTTAATTTTAATTTTTTAAAATCAACATATTTTTTGTTATATTAATTTATTATAAATACTTTTAAAATTTTCTGATTATATTAAATTTATTTATTTTTATTAAAATCAAATTTTTATTATTTTTTTATAATTATTTTTTTTAATATAAAAATTATTTTAAATTTATTTATTTTTATTAAAATCAAATTTTTATTATTTTTTATATTATTTTAAATTTATTTATTTTTATTAAAATCAATTTTTTAATATTTCTTTTATAAACGGTTTTATAGTTTGTTATTTTAATTTTTTTAAATAATATAATTTTTTTCGATTTTTGTCGTATTTATTTATTATTTTTAATATAAAAAATTAAAAAAATATATTAAAAAATTCTGAAGATTTTTTTAAATTAATTTTTTTGAATTATTAAAAAATTCTAAATTTATTTTCTTAAAATTAATTTTTATTGTTTATTTATGAAAAAAAGTATTTTTTTATTTTATTTCTATTTAATTATTCTTTATTATTTCATTAAATTATTCCCCTTAAAACATAATTACAATTAATTCCTCACTCACTTTCACTAAAAAACCGCAACGTTTTAAACGCGATTTCAGAGAACTCTTGTTTGTTGTCTACACTGAAGCACAAAAGTTTATGCAAACAAAGCCAAACACAAAAGAATAAATACAAACAAACCTTTGTATCTGCCTATGTATGCTTGCTAGTGCTTTTTAAGTGCATAAGCATGACACTCAACCATTCGTGCGCTGATTCGTGGCGCAAGGTCGTTGCCTTGGCAATTTCATTATCAAGGTCACAGGCGGCGCCAAAAGTACTGCATGCGTCAAGTGTGTACTCTTGTAGCGTCACAGCCTGGCGACAAGCATCCTACTTGACGAAGGAGAAAGAAAGCATAGGCAAAAGTAATTTTCCGAGCTAAGCTCTTGGCGGCATCCTTTGCGGTCGTGCTTATTTGTTGATTATGTGTGTGGATACTTATTTGCTTACAAAAGTAGATATTTACTCACATTTCATAGTTTAAAATGTTGGCACTCACTTTAATGTGCGCAAAAAAGCTAAGAGCTCTTCAATTTGTCTTCAACGAAATTTTTTTTTAATTTTGTTTTTTATCAAAACCGATTTTTAGTGCCCCTGCGTATCCATAAATTAAAACTAATCTTTATCGCTTGCCTTAAGACACCTTCATCCCCTCAAGAATTCCTAATTTTAGCTTTCTAATATTACTCAGTTTTTTTATACGATGCTTAGAGATAACCAATGAATTGATAAGCGTATCTCGTATCTTAAATTTATTTGTTTTAAATTTAGAAAATTTCACATAAAAAAATAATTGTTTATTAAATGATAATAACAAGCTAATTTGGTGCAGAGCTGGCAAATAATCTCTTTAGCTTATCAGCTGTGGTCGATCGGAGGAGGTCGATTATTTGTAAGCGATAATTAACGGTAATGCGTGCAAAGCTGTAAAAACATGAAATTGCGTCATACATACATACATATATACAATATAGATATAGTGAGTTGCCCCCAACAAAGATTATTAGATTATCTTTACCATCTTCAAGTACAATTTCAAGTGTTTTCCAGCTAAACGTCATCAGGTCTCTATAGATTAACTATAGATCATATAATACATATAATTATATTTACATATATATTTAGAGATTAAGCTATTCTAATTCTTTAAATTTAAATATTTTAATATTTTTTAAATAGAATATTTATAAAAAAATATATTTTAGTTCTTAAAATTATCTTGAATAATGAATAATAATCTAACAAATTTTTCTCTTATTTTTTATGTATTTTCCATTAACTGGCTGCTTCGTTCGAAAATAAAAAAAAAACATAATTCCGATAATTAATCGTGGTCCACACAACAGCCAAGCTTGTCAATTATTCTATCGTTCTGACCCCTTGAAAATTGTACGTGGTCAGGGTCAGTATATGTTCGATGAGATGGGCAATCGTTATTTGGACTGCATCAATAATGTGGCGCATGGTAAGTTTTCTCCAAAAAATATTTACAATTTATAAATTTAAAATTGAGAAAAAGGGAAGAAAATATAAAAAAGTGAAAGAAAATTAATGAAATTTTGAATTTTTGTGTGAAAAAAGTGAGAGTTCATACACATCGGGCTTTTAAAAAGTTTATAAACCAATATTTTTATTTTGACTGATACATTTTTTCAACAAAATGTAAAATATAATGAAATTAGATCAATTCAATTATCAATTCATACGGATTTCCTTTCAATTTATTTATAACTTTAAACTCATCGAATGTCTTTGAACTCTCTAATCTATTAATTATTGTCCAACAGCCTGTTATGTTTTGTAAATGTACTCATTAAGCGATAGACCATCAATTCATTTATAAAAAAATATTTGCCTAATTTCAAGCTTTATCACTAGGTGATCGTTTATGGCTTTTGGTGAGGTTAAATTTGATTGATCTATTTTTAAATTTTTTATTAGACTGTATAATTAACGAGATTAGTGGTTTTTGGGAATATTTTTGTATATGAAAAATAATATAATATTTATTACAGCTTATCAGGGTTATTCATTGGATTAGCTTTAAATCATTTTACTCCCGATCGATCAGAACTTCATCAGTAGTTTTTGAAAGGTATTAGTTCCTTTAGCATCGATATCTTTTGTTATACATTCCGTGAACCATGTTTACCAGAATATAAACGATAATTCTAATAATTGATTTACTACAAACACTGAAAAAAAAATAGAAAATTTAATATTAGTGATCTTCAACGGATCTTTCGTTATGATATATTTATAATCACCTCTTAATGTAGTTATCAATGAAAATATATTGATTGATGGACCATCTGAAATCGCAAAAATAATGATCATGCAAACCTCAGAACCCCTCAGGATGTTTTATTAGTTCACTTAGATCAGAATCAAATAGAACATAATTTAGATTAATTTAAAACATACTTTTTTGACCAAGTGATAACAGTACTTTAATTTATGAGCCTCTTCATCAATGCTGCTAATGATCGTCTAATGAACCTCATTTCATAAAAATTACAGCAATGCAGCTTATCACAGCCATCTGAGGTTAAAAATTGTCGGTTTTATGCTTAATATGCAATTAATCTGTAATCGCTCATATAAATAGAAACCAAATATAGCGCTCTTCTCTGTTCTTTGTTTGAAAAATTTGCATGTTAGCCTAACTGCATATCATTGCTCAAAGTCAAAGTCACTTTGATTCAAGGTCTTTATGGCGCAAGTGCCCCTTATATGCATCTATATTTATTATATACATACGTACGCTCGACACCTGGCAATGCACCAAGCAAATTGCGCGTTTCGTTGCAGGAGCTATTTACTTTTTGCTAATTTCTAATTTGATAAGATTTGAATAACAAGTTGGCGGTTTAAAATAGATGTTTACTGATCATGCATTCTACACAAAGGTAAACATGCATGCGATTTAGTGGCTGATAAATAGATGGATATAATACAGCTGTGCCACCTTAATCAAATATATTATCACTTTTAAAATTTTATTTTTTTTTCAAAAGTATTTTAAAAAGAGTAAAAAAAAATCAGCAAAATAATCCCAAAACAAATAATCATATTTTTCCACACAACAACAAAAGCGCTATTGTCTTCCGCAGACACTTTATTATTCGCTTCTGCACGTTTTCATTTCACTTACAAACAAATGTACAAAAATACACACGTGTATGCAAATATTATTTCGGTATTTTTATCGCCAAATTTACAACAAATGTCTCTTGGGTATTTTCCGTCCGTGCAAATTAGCAGGTAAACAAGAGCACGCTTAACACAGCTGACTCTGAATTGCTGAATTTTTAGTTCGACCGACACAAACAGTGTAAAAAGAAAACAACAACAACATTCATAAATATATTTTCGGCGTGTTGACGCCCACCACGCTTTGGCAGCGCGAATTCTTTACACGCGATCGTTCGCTGAGTTGGCAACAACAAGCCTTTTGTTTACGAATTCTTTATGCTTTTTCCTGAAAGAATTACAGAAAATATATACATACATACATTTGTATGTGTGTCAAAGGTGAGGTGTGAATTTTCATTAAAATTTTTGTTGTTACTTTTACCTCAATGCATCACACTTTTTTGTTTGCTTGCGGAAAATTGGTAATTTCCACTGAACAAATATTTGCAACAAACAACAACAACACCACAAAGCAACAAACAAAAGACGGTGTGAAAATGTCTGGTGTGAATGACCTTTAATAAATATTTGCGCTTAGCTTCATGCATTGGCTTTGGCTTTGTTGTTGTTCCATTGATATGACTTTCGAGCTGCGCTTCTTACATCGGTACATACATACATACTCACTTACAAAGTTATGCTTGCAATCAATTGATATGTGTATATATGTATGTATGTATGTATGTTTGTTGAATTTGTGCAGTGTCCGCACAAATATTTACCGTTTCGGTCATTACTGATATGCTCGTTTAACGCCCGGTATAATTCCATTCCATTCCATTCCATTGTAAAGCAGACAAACAAACAACAAATGACTGGCGAGCGATCACGTGTTTTGACCGATTCATTGAGTGCCTCACTTTATGTAAATATATTTACACGTGTTGTAAACATATAAATTTAGATATGTGGGAATGTAAATACTCGACAAAATTTCATAAATATATATATATTAAATTTATGGATATGACTTCATTAAGGGGCACACCTAGTGTAATGGCCTAAAAAATGTGATTTTTGGGAATTTTTATTAAAAAAAAATACTTTATCAATTATTTCAAAATTTTAAGAATATATTCATACATGTTTCAAGAATATACAGTGAAATTTTTGAAGAAAAAAATTAAATATTTTTTATGTTATAGTCGATCTCCAACGGCGCGAAGAAAAAGGTCCTTCACTGTTGCAGTGATTCCGGCCTTCTCCGTTGATGAAATCTAAAAAACATTCTCATTAAACTAGATAATATTGTCTGTACAATGACCTACGATAAAGAAATCAAAAATTGACAATATGGCGGCGTTTTAAAAAAAACAGTCGAATTTTACCCAAAATTTTGGTCGTTTTTGGCCTGCCAAAATTCGATTTTTTGATCAGATCAAAAACCGATAGGTCATTGTACGGATAACTATATATAGAACATGTAAAAAAATCGATAGTGAAAAATTCGTTGCTGTTTCGAGAAAAACGCATTTAAGGATAAAATGATCGTTTACACTGTTACCGAGCGGCTGCTCTTTAAATTGGTATAACTCCAAAACTATGTGAGATATCGATTTGAAATTTTAATATGTTATTTTTAAAGGTGTAATCTACCGAAAAAAAACGGATTTTCTTGAAATTTCACACTAGGTGTTATTTAATTTGTGAATATTTGATTTGAACAAATTTCAAAATAATCAAGTTCTAAAATTGCATTGTTTGAGGGAAAGCGCCTCTATTAAACATTTTCAGATAACGGATATTTACTTACAAAAACTGTAAATATGCTAATTGACTAAATTTAGGGAAAACTTGATAACTGACTAAATTAAAGGAAATTAGCTAATTGACTCAATTAAAGGATATGATATATTTCTTGGATGGTTATTTCTTGTGTGCATAAATAAACTTTGGTGATCGATTAATTTGTCTAAAAAAATATTAATTTAAATTCTGAAAAAATACTGTTAATATAATATATATATATATATATAATACTAATATATATATAATACTATATAACCCCTAATTGTTTTCAATTTACTTTACTATGAAGTCTTGAGTAATTGAACAATTAATTTAGTTGTCAATAAATTGATCTATAAATTTCATTTAACATTGTAAGCCGTCTTCGGTATACTGATAGGCAGAAGGAGTCGGTTTACCGAAATGTCAACCAAATCAATGTCAGAAAATTAAAATATTTGGTCTTAATGCTGCATGGAGTAATAACTGCATTAAGTTTTTAGTAAAAGATTATATTTCTTTTTTGAGAAGGTCACCGAGAGCTCGGTTATACTTATCTTTTTTTTTTGAGAAAACTAAGATTGGAATCCAAACTTAATTATAATTACTCAAAATATCAATATACATACATATCTGTTAAACTAGTAAAGCGATGAGTTAATTTACAACGATATAACTATATCCAATATTTATGTACATCGTACCAACAAGGACTGAGAACTCAGCTCAGATACCCAAATTTAATTTTATTAAAAATTATGTATTATCTCTTTGCTGTTGATACAACTATAAAAAAACATGAGTTAATTTACAACGTAATTATCTCAACTAATTGACCGACCTGAACTTGGTCTAAAATATAATAATATTTTCGTCTAAGTTATAGTGATACCAGTAAAGGTTTTCAAGGATGAAATAATAATAGAATTGATGCATTTATAGTTTGTAGAATATTTCATTTTGTATAGAGTATTTTTAGCCAAAATAATAACAAACAATTCCATCCGCGTAAATTTCAATTGAGTTACTTAAAAAATATAAAAATATTTACGGAAATAATTTAATATGTTTTCAATTAAATAATAAACACTTGCGTCATATAAATGATCTTACATCAGCGACAAGCCCCTTTCGTTCACAAATTGACTCAATTAAGCGTACAACGTAATAACTCTCAGCAAATTTACGTCAACAGCAATAAAGGTAATTTAGTGAATCTAAAGGATTCTACGCAGCCAGAATCGGAACAGTTCAAAACATGACGTTATGCAGTTGTACGATCACGTTTCTCGTGCATAACAAATTATTTATATTTTTTTTTTCAAATTATTTTTATTAGCAAACACATGGAAATTTCAAAAATAGCGCACACAAATAGTGCGACTATTAAATTTAAGTGCAAACTAATCACGTTTTACACGCAAGCAGTTCACAAGGGTCACATAACTAGTTTAGACAGAGTGTGATAATAATAAAACAATTGCGTTCTAAACGAAAGCGATTCGAGTGCTGCAAGTCTACATACGAGTACTATGTGTGATTAGCATAAATATTTCCTTATCAGCGCTTTTGACAGCCTCAAATAAAACATTGTTACTACTAAATTCCACTAGCGAGTACTCGTGAGTACTCAAGCACCGATCGTCGGTCTACACACCTCCATATATAATATATTTACTTAAGTATTAGTGTGCCGAGCAAGCATGTGCGCCACTTTTACACGCTTCATAATCGCGTGTGCTTCACGTGATGAGCGCGTTGTTCGACCGCGGCCAAGTGGCCCTCAGACCGAGCAAGCTGTGCCGGTAGGTGGGTCCAATAGACAGTTGTTGTAAATAAATATATATATTTGTCTGTATGTATCCCGCTGAAACTTGTTTGCTGTAAGCGTTGAAGCTGTTAAAATATGGGCCAGCAGCGGTGCTAGAGACGATTACGACGCGCGTGTAGAAGGTCGTTTATTAGCACGTTCCACATGCTCACATGCTTTACAGTTAGCAAAAGCAAAAACAAATTTATAGGATCAGCGAACGCCGATCGCCACCTTGAGTGCTAAAATTAAGCATTTGATTTGCCATTTGACAGGCGTATGTTAGAATTTATCAATACACGAGGCGTTAATGGCTAGCTAGTACAATGAGATTAAGATACACAAACACACCCACAGGCAGAGAGTTGCAGATATTTATTTATATTTGCTTTGCGCCAGCATTTCTTCACGTGATCACTTGCGTTCTATGGAATTGAAATTCGCATTTGGGTTATCATTCGCTGCATGCGTTTGCGCCGCTTTGTGTCGGCGTGATAACTATAAACGGCGCATTTGCAAGTGTAATTGCACGCTGCGATTGGCGAGACAACTTGCTAAATGCAGCATATACTTTGTATAGTATTTGTTCGGCTAATTAGTTAGTGTTTATAATATAATAAAATGGGTCACGTTTTGCTTTAACAGCTGATTAAGCAGCTGTTTCGAAAGCGTAGTGATTGCACAAGTGTAGGGAGAGTGGAGTGGGTGTTGGAGGGATAATGCATTTATTAATAGTTTCAGGTCTTGTTAGACCTGAATTTTTCCAATTTTTTTTCTAAATTTTCGAAACACAAATGATGACTGAAATAGTCAAAAACTAGATTTAATTAGAGAATAATTCGGAAAAGAGTTGGAAGTCGGGGTTCAAAGAGACATTTGACAGATAATGGCTTCGCTTGAGGTAGTATGAACTTTCATAGGCTTTTTAAAAATCATTTAAAAACTTTTTTACTTAAATTCAAAATCCTTTAATAAAATATTTCATAGGTTTAATATCCTATAATTATCTTAAAAGATTAATATCCATATTCGAAAAACTGAAACTCTCTATAAGAAGTCTTTATCAAGTCGAAAATAACCTGGAAGACTTGACAATACCCGCTGAGAGACGCTAGCTCTTAAAAATTACAAAACTTTTAAATTTCGATTCAGATGAGATGGTAATAATTACTCAAGTCGAGTTCCCACCATTTATTGGTCTACAACTTTGCTTCCGCTTTGTAAATTTAAGGCTTTTTTTGTATAAAAACGGTTACAAAAATGTTATTCAAAATATTGGCCGTCGCTAGCTACTACTTTTGACCATCTTTCTGGCAGCATGCGTATTCCGTGCAAATGTCGAGAATTCGGCTCAAAAAGTAACATTTTGACAGTTGAGAATAAGTTTGGGATGCAAACAGATCTCTACAAATATTTTGTTGGGTTAATGTTGACACAAATATCCAAGATCGATATAAAACGATTTAATCGATTTCATCGACCAGTGCTTGACCCTGGTAATAATATGAATTAGCTTAAAATATATTAAAAAAGGGGATTAATATAACCATCTCTGACGTTCTTACAAGTATTCAGGCTTCCCCAGAATAAAAAAGTATACTCGCAATATATTATGTTATATTAAAGAAGGATGCTGGATTAGAATTCAAAAAGTTTTTTATGACGTTTTAGGGTTCTTTAAGAGAATATGTACTCAAAAGGCTACGTGAAGTTCCAAACTGTTAAAAAACTCAAAACTTTAAGCATTTTGAAACGTATCAGACCCATATTTTATACTTTGACTAAGAGACAGAAAGAATTAAACTTGTTCGAAATCTATTAGAAACATATGAAATATTTATCTTGAGATACTAGCTCGTACCTGTCTCTGGAAATCTGGATTATTTGAAGACAGTCAGTTCTACATATCCGAACATCCGAGTATTTTTATACAGCCTAGAGCTCTTATTTCGGTAGTAATCTCTATAGTGAAATATTATAACAACAATTGTTATTTATTGGAATGTTTTCTCCAACAAGCTTTATACTTTCAATTCAAGCTTCCTACCTACCAGTAACAAATCTTTATCTTAATTTCTGTGAACTCAAGTTATTTATTATAAACAATTCTCAAAGTCTTATTTAATTAAACTAATTAGAGTGAAAAGGTCTTTAGAATTTTCCATGAAATAACAGCTGATAATAAAAGTAACTGAATAAACTGTATGAAAAGTAAATATACAAAGACAAATAGTAAGACAAGTACTCGCAATCGAGCAAACTACAACTTGTCTATCACAAACATACTAACTATATTATTTACTAATATAAGTAGCACGAAAACAGCTGTACAACTGCTTACTGTACAAATGTACATATGTTTTGAGCTTATCAGTCATTTAATATTTCCACACGAGACGTTCACATGTTTTCTGAAGTCCGCCAACTAGCAGAGGCAGAACGCCATGAGTAGCACGCGAGCCAAAGCGAACAAACGGCAAGCAAACGAACGCGCTGATCGCAATGACTCGTGTGACGAGCGCTATGCTCCACTATATGTAGGGAATCCATCGTATCGTAGGGGGCGCGGTAATTGAAAGTGAGATTAGTTTGTATGCAGTGCTTGTGTGATTTTTGAGCATGAGTAGAACAGTAGAAAAGTGAGGCGTTACGGGGGCCTGCGCATCGATCATAGCGCTTACGATCGGCTGGCATAGAATGTATTTAGCTAAAAATAAAGTTTCAAAAATTAAATTGAAAAAAAAAAAATCAACATAATAGAAAGCACTTTTTCAGATTTGGAGAATTCTCTTGTTTGCCTTTCATGCGATCCGAGCGTTTGAGTGACCAAGCGATCGTGGCTGTGCGCAAAGCATGTGCCGCTTGAGCGTTGATAGTTTTATTTACTTAATTAAGTTGTTGTTGCTATTATCAGTGCTGTTGTTGTATTGGCGGGAGGGAAGAGAAGTCGCCCATGTGCGCGCTTTGGAAAAATACTTGACGTAAATAAATATTTGAAAATCGTGTGCACAGCAAGTGTTGATAAAGGCGATTGCATGCTTTTCTTACGGCAGCACGTTCTGGGGGTTATTAGAATGGCGTATTGTTGATAGTGTTGTTCAAAGGTCCGCAATACTAATGAGGTTGCAATGAAGAAAATATGAAATTGTTGTTTTCAAAATGAAGTAGGTTAAGATATCGCAGGTATATCAATGTATTATGAAAGGTTACAAGTAGTAGTTATAAGAAAAGCGGGACCTCACTGATTAAAGCGATAATTATTTTATTATAAAATTAGTATTTAGTTACTTTTAATTAACGAATATTAATTAATCATCTTCCTTCTCTTTTCCTCTCTTCCATTGCAGTCGGCCATTGCCATCCGAAAGTGGTGCGCGCTGGCAGCCTACAAATGGCCACCATCTCCACGAATAATCGTTTCTTACACGATGAACTCGTGCAATGCGCCAAAACTTTGACCAACAAAATGCCTGGCGATCTGTCGGTATGTTTCTTCGTGAACTCCGGTTCGGAGGCCAATGATTTGGCTTTGCGTTTGGCGCGTAACTACACCAAGCGACGTGATGTGATCACACTTGATCAGTAAGTTTACAACAAAACTGAAAATTGTTATCACTTTACTAACTTCAAACCCCTTTTTCACTCCAGCGCCTACCACGGCCACTTGACCGCCGTTATGGAGGTTTCACCGTACAAATTCAATCAACCCGGCGGTGAACCAAAACCCGATTATGTGCATGTAGCGCCCTGCCCCGACGTCTATCGCGGCAAATACGTCGACAAAGAGCATCCCGGCGCCGATATGGCGCAGCTGTACTGCGAACCCATTGTCGAGGTTTGCAAGAAATTGCAAGCTCAGGGCAAAGGTGTTGCCGCCTTCATCGCTGAGAGTTTACAGAGCTGTGGTGGTCAAATCATACCACCACCTGGTTATTTCCGTGCAGTCTACGATGCTGTGCATGCCGCCGGTGGACTCACCATTGCTGATGAAGTGCAAGTCGGTTTCGGACGTGTGGGTACACACTACTGGGCTTTCGAGACACAAGATGTGGTGCCCGACATTGTAACGGTCGCCAAGCCAATGGGTAATGGTCACCCTGTCGGCGCTGTGGTCACCACACCAGAGATAGCGCATGCCTTCTACGCCACCGGTGTGGCCTACTTCAACACCTACGGTGGCAATCCGGTCTCTTGCGCCATTGCTAATGCTGTAATGCGCGTTATCGATGAAGAGGGTCTGCAGGAGAACGCACGCAGTGTTGGCGACTATTTGCTGAAGAAATGTCTTGAATTCAGCACTGAATTCGATATCATCGGTGATGTGCGTGGCGCGGGACTCTTCGTCGGTATTGAATTGGTGAAGAACCGCGAGACACGCGAACCGGATACCAAGTCGGCGCACTGGGTTGTCAATCGCATGAAGTCGTTGCACAGAGTGCTCGTGTCCTCTGATGGACCCAATGACAATGTCATCAAACTAAAGCCACCCATGTGCTTCAATCAGGAGAATGCCGATGAATTCCTGCAAGCTTTCCGCGAATGTTTGGCCATGCTCGTGAAGGAGGGCAACGATGCGCCATTCATGATTGGCGCTGATGCCGAGCAGAGTACGAGCACGATGTTCGAGAATCGTCAAAGACTCATCAAATCGTCGTAAGGGCTTGCTTGTGGGTTTATCATGTTGATATATTGTGGTGGGGTAGTCAGTTAAGTGTTGTAGTGAAGAAGCATAGAGTGTTTGTTTTATTAATAGTGTTTTGTAGCCAGATCAATATTGGTGCCATAGTGTTTAAGTGTAGATTCTTTGTAGAATTATGTATAATGGAATTTTTAAAAAAGTCTTTATGTACTATATAGTGAAGTAGTATATAATAAATCATATAATATACATATATAATGTAGTAACTGTACTGTAACCATGTATTAACTAATTAATTTAAGTAAAATATTTATAAAAACTCAGTTAGGTTAAGAAAATTGTTGAAAAATATTCAATTTTTATTTTTTTTAATATTATAAATTATAAAAAGTATATATCAGAAAAATAATTAATATTATTTTCAATAAAAAGTTCATTCCCAAAGAAAGTAGCTGTTAAATATTTGAGTTTTACTGTTATTTTATTCATAATTTTTTTTTTTCATTTTACATTTTCGAAACTTGTTTTCCTATTGACAATTCAGGGACAAAAAAGATTTTCCATAAACATAACAAACAACAAATAAATTTATAATTTTGGATATTTTGTAAAGCAAAATTTAGCAAACAACCAGCCAACCAACCAACCAACCGTTATGTGTACCTATTTCTATGAAATTGACTGTTGTCTGTTTTGCTTACACTAATTAGGCTGAGTGATAAATATATTTTTTTCACTTACATAAATACAATAATAACAAATATGTAAGCGCTTAAAAGCTTAACAAAAAAAAATTATTTACAAAATACTTTTTTTTTACATAAATAATTACAAAAAATAACATGCAAAAAAATATTGAAAATTGCTTGTAGCTTCTGCTAGAAAATCTGGAAAAAATTGCAAAAAAAAAAATAAAATAGATTTGCAGCATTCATCTAGGGGACAAGTTCGGCTGTGGCATCATCATCACCATGCTGAACTCGGACTGTGCCAGTGGTGGCGTAAAAAGGTTCTCGTTCCATTTGTTCGCTGGTGGTTCGTTGAGGTGGTGCCAGCCCATCTGTTTCGGCCGTTGGCTGGAAGAGAAATTTCAGAAAGATAAGATTGAGAGAAGACATTTTTTTATAATTTTTTTGAAATAGCATGGGTCAATTATAATCTGGGCCAAGGCTAATGGAGGACATTCTTCGAAAGGTTGAATATCTGATTACATTATATCTGAAAGATATTCTAAAAAAAACTATAAGTAATTTGGCGATGGCTTCATGAAATTTGGAGCCTCAGACTATTTGACATTTATGATCTGAATAAGAATCGCAGGCGAGCATATTCTGAAGTTAATCAGATATCAGGTCTCCGCTAAAGCGGTTATTTAAGGGACACTCCCCAATTTAAGACTCATGGAATAGGACTTCATTGTTTGAAAGGTCTTGGAATGTCGTTTGTGCGATGACGGAACTAAGGGATGTGTCCAAACAAGGGTTCTACAATATCTAAGTCTACACTTTTTCTTTCAAGATACTCGCGGATATAACAAATCCTTTAATAAATAGTAATCTGGAACTGTATCTACAAGCCTACAGATACAATAATTCTTGTTTAGAAGACTAACCAGACGGTTCTTCAGTGAGTTCCCCATTTTATTAATTTTTAAATGCATTTGGTAATCAATTCTGACTAAAGTGTGCTTCTATTATCAAGTCAGTCTAGTGTCAGACAGTCTTATCTACTTTTGCGGAAAGAACCCAAATTTATAGCTGGCCAAAGCCCCTCAACTCGGCAGCACTCCTTAGAATTATTTGAGTTATATTTTTCTGTAGCCTCTACTCACCGCAGCCGCTTCGAGAAGAATTTCCGCACCCGATGGCGAACTGTTCCCGCTTTTGCGCAAAAATCGATAAATCGGCGGTACATATTGCCGTTTCTCATGCCCTCCATCTGCGCCGAAACTGTGCGTGTCTCCATCAAACGAGGCGGTTGTGCTGCTGATGCCGCTTTGCTGCTGCATGCTGCCGGTAGACTTTCCACTGCCAACACCGCCACCACCGGTGAATGCAGATAGTGGATTCTGGAAATGCAGGTTGATATTGAAATCGCGATGACCCTGAGTGAAACGACGATAGTAAAAGTACCCAACACCAGCGCACAGCAGAGCCAATAGCAAAAGCACCACAATAACTGTAACTGCCGCATGCGCAGACGTTGTATGCTCCGCAGCGTGTGGGTTCCCATAGAGCAAGGCGCTAGAGACGATCTCATTTGTGTACTCTTTTGCACAGCGTACATGTTCGCTCACAATATTATCACCACACATACACTCGTAACCGTAGTCGGCTTGTACACACAACCCGTGACATTTAGCCATGTTGCAGGGATTTATGGCATGCGGTTGTCGTGTAGCGCCATCGACAACAACATCCTCGGCATTTAGTATATTTAAATTGAACGCTTTACAGTTATGTGCACCGAAGAGTTGACAATGCACAGCCTCCTTCGAGCCGATGTTCACGATGTAGGCTTGATTCTCATAGACCGTCAAACCGGAGGGATGCATGATGACATTGCCCTTCTGTATGATTGTGTGCGGTATACGTGTGCTGCCTGTCTTGTAGTCCAACGCCTGCAAGGTCTTCGTATGCATGTCGACGAAGTAGATCTGGCGTTTGTAGGGGTCGCAAGCTAAGGCGGTAATGTAACCACCTCGTTTCAGTAGCAACGTCACACTTTGCTTGCCATCCAGATGGGACATGGTGAGTGTTGAAATGGGCGTGCTGAAAGTTTGTGCGCGTACAGTCACATAGAAGAGTCGTCGACTGAGCGCGTCAACGGCGAGTGCGCGTATGGTTTCGCGTGGATTGGCCTGTGCTATGAGACCACACATTTTGGCGCTGAATGAGCACACCTTGATGCCGTACTGCGCCGCGCGCGTGATAACATACACATTATCTGCGGATAGGAAATGGAAAGTATGAAAGTATTAAGCATTCTCAGCGCTTATAAATTACAAATTGCTCACCTTGTATCCAGTCCACCGCAACTTTGGTTGGTGTCTGCACCCATAAACCCGCCACGACTTCACCTTTCTCCATATCCACTTTATACAACACATCCTCGACATCGGTGGTGAAGTAAGCCAAACGTTTGTGCACATTCAAATCGAATCCGGCGATCTTCGAGTCGTTTACCGCCCAAGCGACGCGCAGCGTAATTGGTTGTTCCGTCATGCTACGCACTTCGTTATATGTAGAGAACATCAGGGTTGACTGGCTTTCGATGGATTTGCAAGTGGTCTTGTCGGGTCGCAACATAAAGTCCGGATAGCATTTGCAGTGGTATGAGCCAAGTGAATTCTCACAGAGCTGCGCGCATGGCTCACTATCCTCGCACTCGTTAATGTCTAAGCACGTGCGCTGATCCGTATCCAAGCGATAACCGGGAAAGCAGGAGCATACTGCACCCATCGGCGTCGGACGACATTTGTGTGAACAAATCGGCCGATTAGATACAGCACTGCAGGCGGTATCGCAGAGTGGTCCCTCATCGGCGCCCGAATCACAGTCTTCGAAATCGTTACAAACACGTGACATTTCTACACATTCTCCATCACGGCAGTCGAACATATTAGGTCCACAGGGACGTTCATTCACTTTGCTCATCATCGACCCCACACCAGTGGTAGTATTTTTATAATGTTCACAATTCATTTCATCGGAGCCATCAGCGCAGTCTTTATCGCGATCACAACGGAATTCCAGACGTATACATTCGTTATTGGACTTGCACTGGAATTCATACATGCTACACACTACACCGCACTTCTCCTCATCCTCACCGCGTGGACATTCGGTGGTGCCATTACAACGACTGCTCAACTCAAGACAAATGCTCTTATCGCTGGGACACTGGTACATCGGATGTTTGGGTGTGCCACAGGTGAAATTACGCTGTTTGCCAGTGACAAAATCGCAATTTAATTCATCCGAATAGTCACCACAGTCGTTGTGTCCATCACAAACGAGACGTCGATCGATGCATTGGCCCAACATACACTTGTGCATATCAGCGGGACATTCCTTAATGCCTAAAATACAAGAGGAAATTGGGTATTTTTTAATGGAAAGAAAGTGAATTTTGAAGTTGAAAAATTCGTAGTCTGAGATGTCTAAGATAAATGATTATATAACTGATCTTTGAACTCTGAAATGAATGGGGTTTAAACAGAGTCTCGCAAGAGCCGGTGGATCGTATGAACTCTCGTATATCCTAATCAATAATTAAACTCAATATTCATACTTACCACATTTTTCGTGCTCATCCGAAGCATCTGTACAATCCAATTTCCCATCACATTCCCAGCTCTGCGCAATGCAAGTGCCCGAGTTGCATTGGAACATATTCGCCGGACATACCGGTAGATCGCCAGTCGTTTGTGAGGGATTCGATTTGCAGTTCAACTCATCCGAACGATCACCACAATCGTCAATGCCATCGCACATAACGCTCTGATCCACACAATTTCCATTGTCGCAGGCATGCTGATGTTCATGGCAACGTTTGTCTTTATCTACAAAAAGAACAGAATCTTAATTTGATTAACAGTTTGAAATCGCAAAAGTACCCACCGAACTTCTCGCAATGCATCTCATCCGAACCATCACGACAGTTCTTCTTGTCATCACAACGATTTTGCATACTTATACACTGTGTACCATCGTGACACGCAAAGTCGCCAATAGAACAAACCACCTTGCGATATTTAGTGCTTCCTGCATCGCAGCCTAACTCATCTGAACCATCCGGGCAGTCCTTGCGTCCATTACAACGTCTCGATTGTGTCAAACACTCGCCCGAATGACAGCGGAACTCACAGTCCAGCGCTTCGATGCAGCTGGTGTTGGTCATATCGCGGAAGACCAAACCCGCCGGACACAAACAAGCGCTGACTGATTTTGTAACGGTCACACAGACATGTGAACACCCGCCATTACCATGCTGACACGGATGATCCTGCATAGAGAGCGGTTGACTGGCCAATAGCGGTATGCGCGCGGGTAAGATGTGAGTATAAGCCGGCTGGGTTACTTGTATTTCGATGCGCTTCAATGTGCCCATATTGTTTTTGGGTGTCCAATATATTGCAGATGAACGCAATTCGGTCCAGAAGAGATCATCCTCGACCAAAGCCAGTGAGTAGGGACGTTTGAGCAGTGTACGGAATGTGATGTCATGTAGATTGCGATAGTTGGTGTAGGAGATGCGCCCCAGCTCACTATCGGACCAGTAAAGTCTTTTCGTTTCGAAATCTGTGGTAAATCTGAAATCATCATCGCCGAGCTCTTCCTCAAATGCATGGGTGTGCGGTCCGCGACCGTCCAGTGGAAGTTGATCGATGTGTACATATCTACGCGTGCGTAACGCGACAAACATGACGCTATACGAAGAGAGACATTTATTTTATACGCTGTTCACTTTTTTCATATTAAGCCGAGCACATAGTGGAAGGAAAACAAGAGGAGATGGAAACACTTTAATATAATAGAGACCTATCCGGTTCTCTACGATTCATCGTTCCGAAATACCTTCCCAACATACTTTAGCTCTTCATTCCACTGGGTGCCAAGCCTTAGAGAACTCACCCTTCTTCTGGTATTACTGCCAGCGCTATTGGTACTTGCAAGCCAGCGAAGAAGCTGACCATGGCGCGTTGTTGTGTCTGCAGGGAGTAGACTTCCACCACATGACGTTCAGCATCGGTCCAGTAAACATTGTGCGACAAGTGATCTGCGTATGGAAAGATATAGTTATACGGGCTCTAAGACTCTCTTAAACCCAACAGATACTCACCGAAACCGATAGACGTTATATTACCGATATTCTCACGCGTGAGCACTGAGATATTGTTCGTCAACAAATCGAACTGATAGATGGTGTGGTGCACATTATCCGCTATAATAATCTTTTCATCGATATTGTTGTAAGCCATCTCACTGATATATAACGGTAACTGGTGTGTCTGCAGTATGGTATGACGTCCAAACTTCGTATGCTCCATCTCGATCAAAGAATTCATAACACCAATAAAGAGTCGCTGTTTCCGGTGTATCTTTACGCAACGCAAACGATCGGCGCCCAATTGCATGTCATCGGGACAGGCGCACGTTGCGCTCTCGTTTTCGGCGAGCAAACATAAATGAGAGCAACGAAGACGCATACAAGCATGATCGGTCTTCGGCTGCTTGGCGGTGTGATAAATGTGCACCGCATAGATAGTACGATCTTTGGTGACTACTTGATGTGCTTTACCGGTGAATTTATTACATTTATGCACACTCTTTGTACCCCAATCGGACCAATAGATGTTGTCTTCAAAGACTGCTAAACCATAAGGATGTTTCATTATACCGTCGAGTATGCGACGACGATCTGTGCCATCGGATCGTGTACTCTCCATCGTGGCCAACTTGGCATCCACCCAGTAGATACGATTATTATGCATATCTAAGGCGATGCCGTTGGGCCAGTGTATATTCTCGGTGACCAGCGGCAGTGAGTTGCTGCCATCCATAGATGCGCGCGCTATCATCGGCTTCAGACCCCAATCCGTCCAGAACATTTGTCCGCGTTGCGGCCAGAGCGCTATGCCGCGCGGTTGATGCACATCGACGGTGACGAGCGCTGTACAGTAGAGACCATCATTCGTGCAGACCGCTATGTGACGCATGGTGTTGTCCGAGAAGTAAATATTGTCTAAGGGATATGGAGAGTGTGATTAAGAGACATAAAGCAACCGAGATACAGATTGAATATATATAAAAATCATCTGGAGAATCTTCCTTTTATTATATATATAATATCGAAACTCCCGAGTACCCACCTGTCAGCCAATCGACCGCCAAGTCTTCTGGTGCATCCAAGCCCGCCGTGAGTAATATCTCTTGATTGGTACCATCGGCATTCGCCTTAACAATACTCTCTGCCTCATTCTGTATATTCGTCCAGTAGATACTCTGTCCATCGAACGATACACCGATCACTTTGGTCAGATTCTTTGCCACCGCATAGACTAATTTATCACGTAAATGCACACCCATTACGGCCATTTGTGTGGTGTAGAGTAGCAGTGGATCGCCGCCATAAGCCTCACAAGTGTGATTATCCGACTTCAGCACATAACCCACATCGCAGGTGCAACGATATGAGCCACGCGTATTCTGGCAACCCTGTGAACATAGACCATAGATCTCCAGACATTCATCAATATCTCTACAGGCGTTCTCCAGCATAGACATGCGATAACCTTTTGGGCAAATACACTGAGCACCCTGTTCGGGTAGCATTTTGCAGATCGCTGCTGGCGGACAAGCTTTCATGCTGCAATTGTTGCTGGTCGAAGAGCAAAGAGATGACTCATCGCTGCCATCCGCGCAGTCCGTTTTACCATTGCAGGCTGCGTCGATAGTCAAACAACTGGAATTGTCGCGGCACAAGAATTTTCCAAGTTCCAATGTGCAATTCAAACCTAGTTAAGAAGTGTTATATAGCTACTAGATATTATATAGGATAGATGAAATGTTGCGTCTTACCGCATTTGCGCTCATCACTGCCATCACCGCAATCATCGACGCCATCACAAATCCATTTCTTGCTCTCTAAACATTTCTTATTGTCACAAAAGAAGCCTTGACAACTCTTTTTGGCGCGCTCACAGCCATCCTCCTCATCGGAACGATCGTGACAGTCGCTCTTGCCGTCGCACATAAAGTCCAACGGTATGCAAGTTTTGTCCGAGCGACAAGTGTACTCGTAGGCGCTGCAATTGCGTTTCGTAAACCAACCGCCCGTGCCGATATCGACGCTCTTCGACTTGCCACCACCGCTACTCCACATGGACGACGTGCTCACGCAGTCCAATTCATCTTCGCCACCCGGACAATTCTCGATGCCATTACAAATAAGCTCAGACGACAAGCAGGGACCATTGGGTTTGGCACATTGAAACCAATCCGGCTTGCGGCACATCTTCTTTTCTGTAGAATAGGATATAATAGATAATAGATAGGGAAGAGTTTGGAAGATAATGTAACAAATTAATGTCTCTACAGTTTGGACTGCTTACCGCAATTCATTTCGTCCGAGTTGTCCGGACAATCATGACGTCCATCACACATCTTCTCCAGTAAGATGCAACTTCCGTCGCGGCACTCGAAATGGTCCGAGTCGCATAGCTGGAAGGCTAAGACACGCGAGAAAAATGGCGGCATCAATATCAATATGACCACAACAACAATGACTGCGCAGTTGGGCGCTGCGACGCTGGCTGGCTGTAGCTTCTTGCGCACATTTTGTAACGGTAAATGAAAGGCTTTTGCCCTAGAACGTAGAGAAATTATGTGTGAAAAGTAATTTAAAGCGGATTCGAGAAAAGTGATTTGAAGGAGAAAGCGAGAGGATTTGATGTGGGTAATGGAAGAATGAAAGATTTAATGCTATGGAAGTAGAGGAAAGAGAGGCAAGCGATTGAGCTCACATGGAAAGCCCTTTTATGGAAAAGTGAGGTTAGTTGAATGACTTTTTGGATTACATATTTTAATTGATTATTATTTTTTGCTTATAAAATTTGTTTTATTTTATACAAAGTCTTCGCTTTTTTATTATGTTTTATAAAAATTTAGAATTAAAAAAAAAATTATTAAAAACTTACATTGATCGCCTTGAAAACGCACGGATTCCACACGCAGCTTATAGTAAGCCACGAAATAGCACGCTTTGCTTCTATTTTAATTATTTTTATTGTTCTTTAATTTTTTAAATATTTTTTTAAGTACAAATTTATTTTCTTTACATTTGAGAATAACTATTTAAACTTTTTTATAATTGAAACAATTAAATATTTTAAATTTTAACACTGAAAATTACACAAATTGAACACTTAACACTCTTGACACAATTATTGCCGCGCATTAGCGCGTTAAAGTCGAGATTGACTGAAGACCATTGATCGTCGCTCAAAGTGCCGGTGACTGGCATACCAAGGGATTCTCTACATAAGTACCGTTATTAAAGAGTTGTGTTAAATGGTTTAGTGTAGAGGTTTATTTTTGTTTTATGATGTTTAATGTATGGTTAATTTAAATACACTGCGCCACCTGCCGGACACTAGTAATGGTTCTTGAACTGACTAAGCGGTTCGTCCACTATCATCTTGCGGTTAATAGTCACGTCGCCATGTTGATTATTTCTGTTAAAAATAAATAGAGTTGATTGTTGAACCGTTAAAGATTCAAAAATTATTTTTGATTTATTTATTTTTTTTTAATATTTTTTATGTAAAGTCACACTGGCTGTACCTGGAACCTACCGTTTTGAATACTTTTTTGATTAGTTATCATGGAGTTTTAAACAAAACAATACTTGAAGGTTGCTTTCAGGTTAAAGGGAATAATTTCAGAAACCTTTCAGTGGAAAAATGTTTTTTTAGGAGTTGCCACCTGTTTGGAAAAATAAATTGAATTCAATAAAATTGTTTAGAGATAGCTATAATTACTGCATGTATATTACACTTCCATATAGGAACACTTGCAGCTGAAA
The DNA here is from genome assembly GCA_031772095.1 of Zeugodacus tau. Classification (NCBI taxonomy): domain Eukaryota; kingdom Metazoa; phylum Arthropoda; class Insecta; order Diptera; family Tephritidae; genus Zeugodacus; species Zeugodacus tau. The sequence continues at coordinate 61,643,551 of CM062650.1, read as the reverse complement.
AATATTTAATGGAGTTGCCACCCATAAATAATAATATAATATATAATAAAAATAAAATATGTATTGAATATGGGTATGAATTTGAAATAGCTTAAGAAAAAGGATTTTCAAAGTTTTTTTCTGTATAGAGTTGCCACCTTTTCAAAATTCAAATACGAAAAATTTAAATGACAATGAACGATTACAATCTGAAGAGCCTCAAAAAGTGAAAGTAATTCCTTTAATATAATACCAATACCAGATACTGAGAGAAATTCTCGGAAAGTAGAGTCCTCAAAATGGAGCTAATGCAGTCGTTGTAAGATTCATGGAAGGACACAATCGAGCAAAGATCGGAGTGCATACATCATATTATATCTATCTATCCATTGGCTATAATCACGTAAGCGGTTCCTACGCCAATTATATATCTAGAGTCTTCAAAATATCGAAAAAATACAGGATATGTGCGAAGAATGTTTTCATCTTCAGAACTAAAAAATATAGCTGCTTCTCTTCAATTCCAACAATAGCGTCATACGTTTCATATGCCGTCAGCTGATCAATCCTAACTACATTGGTCCCAGTTCATTATTAAGAAACCACAATACCCGTGCACATGCGCACTACCAAATGAACGCAAGCTTCGATAGCTTTATGAAGTCTTCAATCTCACCAGCTGTTTGACTTTAATCAGTAGCGAAAAATCATTTCGCAATTCAATTTGAGCGCGCATTGTAACAATGAAATTTGCAAAAATGACTATTCGACCGCAGCTTCCTTATTGCCAGCCGAGTAAATTAGTACACGTAAATGCAATCATTTGAACTTTTATTGCCCGCTTTTAATCTTTTAAACGTTAATAACGAAATGAAATTCAAAAGCGTTTTATTTGAAAAATCTGTTTTGTCATACTTTGATAGCGTTTTATTATTATTAAGTGATATTATTCGTTTACTTTTTTTAATTTCAGTTTAATTTGCTTTTGATACGTTTTTGTCTAGTTCGAGTGAAATATTATAGTAGTAGCTCTGGCAAGCTTCTTGCCGCTTAATTCTTATGAGTTAAACAGCATTCAATGGGTATTGTTTTCGATTCACTTTGTCGCTAAATTTATCATAAAGAAAATGCTAATGAGATATACATACATATAAGTTTATGCTACTAGTATCACAATAGGGTTAATGAATCCGTGAGGTTATTTCTCTTTATTTCCGTTAATATTAAATTCTTGTCAGAACATCAGTCGGAATGACATTTTGTATTGAAAGCATCTGATAAACAACTTTATATAAGGTGGTGTGGGGGACTACGAAAAATTTCAACACAATACAATACAAAAACATCAACAAAGATATTGAATAAATTTAGTATCTGTGACATCTGGCAATACTTAATTATTTTTATAAAAATATCTTCAGATGGATATATAGGCTATTCGGTATAAAGTCAACTATTGGCACTGAGGAATGTTATCTACAGAACTGAGTATATCTTACATTTAGAATATACTTTTTATAGCAGAATTGCAGCTGAAGCCAGAATTGGTAATGCCAGTAACATTATCAAGATATTTGTCCACAACGCCCGGAATAAAAATCCTTAATAAATAGGGCAATTGGAGAAGTCATAAAATGTTGATTTAATAGATTCACTCGGATCACAAGAGACATAATTTTCTCGATCGATTCGTCATATCTCTATTTTTGAGTGTTGATCTCTTGGCATATCATGATCTCTGCTCTCTTACAAAAGCAATAACAATGTTAACGAGTTGAATTCGATACAACAGAGTATGCAAAAGATTTCTCAGTAGGTGCCTTCAAGTTAAGATAGCTAGTTTAATGTGTTCGATTCGCTACTTGTAATGTTGGAAGGATCGAAGGCAGTTTGTGTTTGTTTTGTGAAATTATACCCAAATGGCTCTCATATATCCAGACGAGTTTAAGAGGGTTAGAGTATAAGGTAGATCGATTAATATATAAATATGTTTGCAGAGTTTTCAAAACTATGGCAATACTTCAATGCGAATTCTCATATCATTAACCGCTTATATCTCTGACTACTTCAAAATTGGTGCTTGTAATTAATACTTTATATTACAAAGTTTATAATATTGAATACTATATATAACCGTATGTGTATGTTTGTCTGCGTCAGAGTTAGTAATTAACTTAAAATTTAATTACAGTGAACAACATTTGCTATTAAGGTTGCTACAAATCCGAAATGTGATGTCTAAATGAAAATCCGTCACTTCTTGTACGCTGCGCGCATGCTTGCTTACTCACACATGTAGCATACTCTTAGCTGAGTGTGTGTGTCTAAGTTGGCATGGAAATCTGCGGCATTTAAGAACAGCTACTGACCTCTTCTTCAACGCCACAAGGGCAACAAGTGCCACACTCGACGCACAAAAGTTATGTTATTTCGGCTTCTATTACACTTACGCACATACACACACATATTATATTTCTATTGTTTTCGGCTTAGCTCGTTTAATTGGCGGTTAAGAAGTGTGAAAAAAAGCTAAAATTAAAGAATAGTAAAAAAAAAATTTTAAATTAAATAAAAATAAAAATTAAAAAAATAAGCAGATTTTGTGCCCCACAGTTAAAACTGTGCGTAATGCATTTACTATTTGGCGTATTTTCAGTACTGACCCTCTTAATAATTACAGATACTTATGTTAATAATGCCATACGGAAAAAATGCCGAAATTGCCTAAGTATATAGACATATTTACATCCACACATATGTATATATTTATAGTATGAATATGCATATATGTAGTATTTAAATCTCTAATGTTTATTCAAATATATATGTATGTATGTTCACCGTAATTTTCGGTTGTGCGGTGACTAAGTAGTTTTAATTGAATTAATACTTAAAGCTCTTTGCTTTCGGTCTTTGAAAGATTACTTCTAACTAGTATGTATGTATGTTTGTAGTATAAAATATTTTATAATTATATACTCGTATATTCAGGTCAAACGTAATTCCCTCTTACTATGAGAAAAAGGTAATTAATCTATCTGTGTATTATTATTTGTTTGTAGTATAGTATGAGTAAAATAATATAGAAAATAAAATATATGATAATATTAATATCAAGATATCGATAATTTTTCTCCGAAATAATAATTTAATCTCCGAAAAAATTTTTCAGATCGGTCACTATAGCATTTAGCTGCCATACAAACCGAACGATCGGAATCAAGGGTTTGTATGGAAAATGTTCGCATTTGTCGTGGTATCTTCACGAAATTTGGCATGGATTACTGCTTAAGGTAATAATATAATCTCCGAAGAAATTGTTCAGATCGGTTAACTTAACCTTACCTACCTTAATGTTTCTAGCAAACAACCCGGCTAAAGATAATTAGTAACATGTTTTCTTTTTTTTTACTTACTTTTTCTTACGTCTTTAGATTTGCTTAAACACATAGTTACTAAAAGAAATGCACCTGTGAAGGGTATATTAGCTTCGGTACAGCCGAAGTTAACGTTTTTTCTTGTTATCAATTGCCATTGAAACATTATCAGTTTGTCCAAACCACAATGACATTTATGGTGATATTATGCATTTGGATTTTAAAAACTATTAAAATTTTTTTTTTTAATATTTCAATATATCATATTTTATTACTGTAGGCTAAGTTTACAAAAAAAATTAAGAAATCAAAAATTCAAATAAATTTGCAAAGAAATTCTTTATGTGAATTAAATATACAAAATGTGTTTAGTTCATTCTATACCCTTTGGAGTAGAAAAAGTAACTAGTCTGTAAAAGCTTGAAAACAATTAATCTCGTTTTATTGAATTTCGAGTACAAAATGGTACCATTACATTCTTTATATAACCCATGAATCGAGTTAAAGCAATAGTTCCTTCTACATTGAAAGATCAAAAGTGTCATTATCGTGAACTTATTCCGGGCTGTTCAGAGTAAAATTAATCTTTTTGAACTTACTGAATATTTGCTTTAAGATCCCTAATAATCCGAAGAAATCAGACACTTACTTCGTCAGTTCTTTTTGACACATTGACATCGATTTACATTGACTATTTAATTTTGTTTACAAAAATATCAAAAATATTTGACAATGTTTATATAATAATTATATTTTTTTTGAAAATACCGGAAATTAACTTTTCAGTCATCCAAAGGTGTTTCATGGATGTAGAATTGCTTTGCAGTTCGGCACCTTACAATCACATGTTCTCTTCATCAACATCAAAACTGAACTATTGAATCTCATGAGAAGCTATTGGTCTAATGCATCAATGAGTTTTATACCAACATTCTTAAACTCTGTTAAGTGCTGTACGCTCTTTGTATATTTAGTTACGCATACGCGGCGTACGACATGGAAATCATTTACAAACAAATTATATATAAAATATGCAAAGAATGCTATTATTTACTTGGGCTTGTCGCCAAAAATGCAAATGATCTACGTGTACATAGACACCTCTACATAGAGACTATCGCTTTATTAATGTTATATATATATTTCTAATTGCCATATTGGAATTTCTTATAAATATTTTTATAATATTTGATATGAAGTAATTTAATTATAATTGAAATTAAAATATTTTTTTTGGTCTTCTCTTTCTTTGACTATACGACCAGCCTAATGGTAGTCTAACATCACCCCCAGATATTTTACTAGCTTCTGGCTATATCTTTGATCTTCCTGCCAACCGCAATAATTTATGCATTATTACATATGTACCACAGGTAATTAAATATATACAAGCACATTCAGTTTATGTAAAAAAAGAAGACTTAAGGTCACAATGACTTACCTCAACCAAACCGAATTATATTTCAAAGTTTTATATGGCGTAGCTGTGACGCGAGCTTTTTCATTGATATGCTGCGCTCTAAGCATAATTACTCACGGCCAACAATTATGTCTAACTGAAATGGCAAATAAAAACAAAAACAATAAAATATTAAAAATTCTTAGGCTTGGCAAAGTGCTAAGTCTTTTGAATCACTTAGTTTCACAGCTTATTGTCGAAAAATTTACGACTTCTAATGTGTTACTGATGTGGCATTTCGAGCTTAAAGCTTATTGGTGTAAAATTCAAGTGACTACTCATTTGTTATGAAACTCGTAAGTGTAACGCATTAGTGTCGAAGTATATTACGTAAAATTAACGTAAAGTGGTACTTTGTGAAGTTACTTCGCCTACTGACACTCAGCTGTAAAAGCTCTCTAAAAGCTTCATGTGCGGTTTTGCCATCGAGTGAAATTTTTCGATTATTTTATAGATCCAGATCCATAAGATTTGAGTAATTCTTAATTTTCAATAGGAAAATTGAGTTTATATTCATACTTTGTAATTAGATTATTTATCACCATGTTTTTTGATCTTGCTTTAACTCAGTCCATCTATATTTAGCAGTGGAGATCTGAGATCTCTTATCATTCTGTGAGCTCTTCATGTTAGATTTGTTAAATCTCACAGTGTAACCCTAGTGTTCTTGTTCACTCTCATAAATCTCTTTTGAGAATTTGTTAACTACTACTTTACATACATTACAAGTGTCGGTTCTTAAGGCATTTATCTAAGCTGTCAAAACAAAACGAGAAAAAAAACAATTCTTAATCGTCCGCGCTAAATGGGAAGATTAAAGACTACGGACAGACGTCATTTCACACACTAATTTTAGAATCCCTCGGTTTATCCCATTATGTCTTAATAAATTACGGACAATAAAATTAAAAGCAACAAAATAGCGAGAAAACAAGTAAGGAAAGGCTAAGTTCGGGTGTAACCGAACATTTTATACTCTCGCAATTTATTTATTTAACTTTATTTATATTATGTAATACACAATTTGAGCCACATATTCGTCATATATATTGTATGAAGTCCATTGAAAGTTGGAAACCCTAATATTAGGTTAGAAGCACCGAGGTCCTCATGTTCGATATATGGGGCCTTGAAAACCTATGGTCCGATTTCGGCGATTTTTATAATGGGGCTTCCACACTATAAAGGTAGTATTTGTGCAAAGTTCTGCACCGATATCTTCACTAGTTCTTACTTTATATATTGTAAAGTAAACGATTCAGATCGTCTTCAAAGTTCTGGTATATAGGAAGTTGGCGTGGTTGTGATTTGGCGATTTGGCCTATTTTCACAACATATCATTGGGATGTAAGAAAACTATTACAAACCAAGTTTCATTGAAATCGGTCGAGTAGTTCCTGAGATATGGTTTTTGACCCAAAAGTGGGCGGCCACGCCCATTTTCCATTTTGTAAAAAAATCTGAGTGCAGCTTCTATCTGCCATTTCTTATGTGAAATTTAGTGTTTCTGGCGTTTTTCGTTACTGAGTTAACTCACTTTTATTAAGTTTCAACCTAACCTTTGTATGGGAGGTGGGTGTGGTTATTATCCGATTTCAACTATTTTCATGGTGTGTGGTGGGGTACGAACTGTTTCATCCAAGTTTCATCAAGATATCTCAACTTTTACTCAAGTTATCCGTTGCACGGACGGACGGACGGACAGACAGACATTCGGATTTTGACTCGTCTCGTCACCCTGATCATTTTGAGATATATAACCCTATATCTAACTCGTTTAGTTTTATGACTTACAAACAACCGTTATGTGACCAAAACTATAATACTCTCTTAGCAACTTTTGTTGCGAGAGTATAAAAATCGTAAAGCTTCACTGGCGGCCGTTGAAAATCATAAATCAAAATCATTCCAATTTCATGCGCCGAAACCGTTGAAGCGCTCGATTTTGCTCGCAAATTAATCAAATATCGCACAGTGGACGTTTAGTAGAAAGATATATTGTACATTACATATTCACGGACAGACATATGTACATTTGTATATGATATTGAATTTTGAATGACTGTAGCCAAAGCGAAGAGGCTGTTAAACCCGTTTTTGTTGCTTATTGATTGGTAAATAATTTGTAATTTGGCAAATGTGAATTCGACAGAATTCTTAAACGTCAGCTTTCGTCATTTGTGTAGTTCTTTTTGTTGGTGAAAAAAACCCAGTCTAATTGTATTCTTTTGTTTATGAATACAATACAAATAGTTTCTAAATTATTATTTGGGGGCCACATTGACCACAAATTCACGCTACAAGACTCGAAAGAATTTCAGATTTTTGGATAAAATTTGAGGTTAGGGATAAAGTGGAGATTTTTTTCTATGAGGCCAGAAATCTCCAATGGGGTCCATAGGATAACAGTTTGATTCAGCACTTCGATAATGTTTCAAGCCTTTTAGAATATATACAAATTGAAAAATAATCCGTCCAAACTCTATACGCTAGATAGCTTTATAAAAAAAGTCATTCGATGATAAATCTAATCGAACTTTTGGTATACGAGTTGTTTCTACGAGAGGTCAGATTGTTGGTTCTCCCTATTCGAAATTTTTTTATATTTGGACTAGATCTGTTAGGCAGTCCTCCAGATGTTTCCAAAATTGTTTTGATGTGACCTTTGCAAAGTTAGGGCGTTTCATAGATAAATCGTTTTTTCAATTCCTACGATCTCAAACTTGTCCGGAAATTTGGATGTCAGAAATTTAAGGATATATGATATACATATGTACAATATATGGATATTTCATTTAAGTACTCGATTGTATTGGTATTGGATCATTAAATGTAAAATAATTTATTGGGCGATTTACATTCATAAAAATAAAATCGGAGTGATTCAACTTTAGATTTGGTAATGAATCGAGGAAGTATGTAGTTTTTTATCTTTGAAAAGTCTGAATGAGTTAAAAAAACACAAAACTTTTTTATCGTACCTCTCTCTAATAAAACCCCCCTAATGTAAACATACACCTACTCCTACATACACATTATGACGAGCATATATTAATTTTTTTAGCTATAAACTTTTATTATAATAAATTCGCAATATGATCCAACCCACGAGATGAGCAATAAAAAAGATTAGCCCAGACATAATTTCTTCTTTATTTTGTTTCTATTTGTTTACACTTTTTGTTTTATTTCGCCAAGTCACTGACCGCATACGAAACTTTATATTTATCATATTATTTACAGGTTGTCATAAAAATAGAGACATATATAGTAGAATAGGAATATACATATATTAACGTCTTTTTTGAATTTGTAAAGAATATATTAAGTGGAAAATATATAAAAATCGCTTTTTAAACGCATTACCATTTTCTAAATTACAGTGAGTTTCCTATTTTGGATAGTTTCATATATTTGGGTTTGTAACTAGTGTGGATTTTTACAGGTTAATTGGTTTTTGGTTGAGTACTATTTTATATAAATATATTTGACTTGATAACTTGAATTTAGTACATTTCGAAACATTTCAAGGAAATCCATCATCATCATTTTCTAAACTGAAGAGATCACTGAAGAGATAAAAACTACAATGTATATACAGGCCTGCAGGCTATACTAAAATGAGGTATCAGGATCTCAGAAAAGATAGCATTTTGACAACACTATTTACATGATTTTATATACATGAATTTGACTGAAGAAAAATTCTATCGGTAGTTAAGCTGCAGAGTTTCTTATAAAAGTTGATCCTCGACCTCTAATTTATCAGACAAATCTCAACAGAATATAGTTCTAGCTTTTGTATTTTAAAATCATAATTAGATTGATGTGTCTTTCGAATAGTTAGTTTAGTAATGAAACAATTCTACCAAGAGCTTGTAACTGTCATTAAAAGTTAAGAAAGAAACGTCAGAGTGATAGATTGTGAAGTGAATGTTTTTCAAATCTTTTGATTGGTCAATACGAGGGCTGCTATATATATTTCTGGCCTAGGCAACACTAAGAGTTGCCAGGTGCAATCTGACATTTCCTTTGGAAAGTTTGACATTTTTTAGCATAACATCACTCAGAACGTTTTGTCATTTAATCGTGAATTGTTTTATTTACAGGGAATTAAAAAATTCATCTCGGCCAAAAAATGGAATCAACTCGTGAACATTTTCGTGCGATCATTTTTCACAACTTTCGATGTGGATTATCGCGACAAGAGTGCATCGATGAACTAAAATCTTTGTATGGCTATGAAGTACCATCCTATAGCACTGTGAAAAACTGGTACAACGAATTCAATCGTGGCCGACGCTCGCTCAAAGACGATTTTCGTGAAGGTCGTCCAAAAACAGCCGTTGTGGCAGAAAACATCGATGCCGTACGTGAACTGATAATGCAAGACCTACATGACATACCTTCAGATAGAGGCATGCCTATGCATTTCTCCCACCAGCATACATTCGATATTGCATGAACACCTGGCCGTAAAAAAGGTTTGTTCTCGTTGGATCCCGCACAATTTGATAATCGCTCAAAAAAAGGCTCAAAAAAAGGTGCTTCGAAAATTGGTTTGAGCGCATGCAAAAGTGTATAAATCTTGATGGAGAGTATTTTGAAAAACAATAAAACCATTTTCGTTGATAAATATTCCTATTTTCATTATTAGGCCAGAAATATATATAGCAGCCCTCGTATTAACCATCAAATATATTTTTATAGAACATAGATTAATAATTTTATGGAATCGAGTCTCGCAGATTAGACGAAAGCTGTTCCTTATATGAAATACGGTTCATATCCGTTAACGATGTTGAAGATCAAATGATTTCAGAAAGTTACTAGTGTTGATTGAGAGAGTAGTATTTTTTCATGACTCTTGTTTTCATGTCATGGAAAGAGCTTGCGGTTGTTACTGAAACCTTGTTGAGGAAGTTCAAGATTATTATAAAATTTAGACTACGAAAGATTTTAAAGATTTTGTAAAGTCATAAATAATATCGAACAAGTAATTAATTGAAATGGCAAACTAAATAGTGTTAGGTTTTTTTTCAACACTGCTTATTAACTTTGTCACCTATCATAGATATACTATAGCTTCCTTTCCTATAACCATTAAATATGTTTTGTCTCGAAGAATGACCCCAACAAATCACTTATATATTATTAATCATTTTACTAATTTTTGACCTAACAATAAACTTGATAACAAAAAAAAAATTGTTCAACAAAAAACAGTCGAAAATTAAAAAAATTATCTCGTTAGTCCACATATGTAGCTTAGCAGCCAAAATGCGAAATTAGTCAACTCACAGCAACATTTAATTGCAGTCCAAGCTAATTGCAAACAATTAGTGCTATGATTGAATGATGGCATGATTGACTGTCTGTGCACGTTTGATTGAATGTTGGAATATTTGAATTTGGCTTTTGGAATTCGCTGTGCGTTGCGATGTGCGAAATTATTATATCATTGTCTGGCTCAAAGCGCGCATTTGCATCCGTATTAAGAAGATCCGCTTATAACTGACAGGCACAAATGACAGAATTGATGTACGCAGATTGGCCGGCAAGGTTGCGCAGGTAGAATGAAGAACATAGCTAAAGCGCTGAGGAGACTTGACTTAAAGGAAAAAACGAAGTGGTGACTAATGAGGTTTTTGTGGAGTCAATAATGCTATTGACACTGTGAGCTTCAATTATTACTTATATATAAATAATATCGACGTGTTCTTACTGCTGTTGCTGTTTCTACTAATTGTATCTCCTCCCACAACTACTTGATTATGAAGGAATTTTTTAATTAATTATTCATAGCAGATTTTTATACTCGAGCCTGAAGCTATGCATTGGGTATTATAGGGTATGACGCTAGTAAGGCTTAGAAATACGACAAAACATAAATTATAAGGTGAAAATATCTCTACAAAGCACGGGAAGTGATTTCAAAGAAAAATATGGTATCGACATTTTGATGTATAATCTCTACTTGAAGACCAAAATCTCTTCATCACTACAGACTACGTTAGGTTATGTTCTACAGCAGATTCCCAATAATCTGGGAATCAAAATTGGACATCTTGGGACAAGGACGGGACTTTAAAGAATGAAATAATGGGATTATTCGACCTCCTGAACTTCCAAACAACTTCCAGTACGGTTTCTGATTAGACAGATTGTTGGACCAAAATTGGATATCTTGAGAGAAGGACGGGACTTCAAAGAATGAAATATTGGGATTATTCGACCTCCTGTCTTCCAAACAACTTCCGGCACGGTTTCTAATTAGACAGATTGTTGGACCAAAATTGGATATCTTGAGACAAGAACGGGACTTTAAAGAATGAAATATTGGGATTATTCGACCTCCTGAACTTCCAAACAACTTCCGGCACGGTTTCTGATTAGACAGATAGGAGACCATTGTTGAATCAAAATTGGATATCTTGAGAGAAGGACGGGACTTTAAAGAATGAAATATTGGGATTATTCGACCTCCTGAACTTCCAAACAACTTCCAGTACGGTTTCTAATTAGACATATAGGGGACCATTGTTGGACCAAAATTGGATATCTTGAGAGAAGGACGGGACTTTAAAGAATGAAATATTGGGATTATTCGACCTCCTGAACTTCCAAACAACTTCCGGTACGGTTTCTGATTAGACAACCCCTAGAACTACAAAAAGATCTACCCTATAGATCACGTAAAAAATACCCCCACATTCCAATGCTCCCCCAACGAGTTTTATTTATTATTTATTTAATTCTCGATTGATAGAATTTTATTTTTAACTTTAACGGGTTATCATAAACAACGGAATGTCAGCGCAAATTCGCGCTATTGTCCAACACGAAATGCAAGTTGTTTTCCGCTTTTGTTAGATCACCAAATGTGGCTTATTGTCTTGTGGCTTGTTAAGAGACTATGGGCGTTTAAGTTTGTTTTGTTTGTTTCGGAAGAAGAGAAAAAAATTTTGGAAAAATTAAAATAAGAAAGAAATTGTCAAATAATAGCGTCGCTTATGAATAGTGGATACTCTGGTGTTGGCGCCAAAGTAAATATGTACAGATAATGCAACAACAACAACACACATATGACAATTGAATAGAGCTGTTGATTGCTGCGATGATGATGATCGTAACTTAGCTCTTTATAGCATAACTACTTTTATTGTTGTTGTTGCAGCTGCTGTGACAACTACAATACAAGCGTCGGAGGAAGCTCAGCGTTTTTTGCGTTTTTTGGCAAAATTTTTTATGACACTTATGATCAGCGTAATTTTCGCATTTAAAGTGGTCCCATACAAGGCAATAACCTGCGTAACCTGCAATTTCATTTAAATATTTGTATAGTATATATATCTGTATATACGTATAATATATATTTGTTTTATAACATTTAAGCATCTCTTGCGGCTGCTGTTGCCAATGCAAATAGCTAATATACACTCTTAAGTAGCAGCTCTGAGGTGCAGGCAGTCAGTCGGCCCATCAATCACCGAGGCAGTCAGTTAATGCGTTGCCTGATGCTGCCAGCTTGCTTCAAATTAAAGCAAAATTTTTTATCTTTAATGATTCGTGTTAAATTAGGTTTCCTCTTCAGATTAAGTATATGAATCGTTTTACAAGAATACAACTTTTATATACACTTTTCTCAAATCTTTCGAGACTTCAAATTTAAAGAGTGCTTGGTTCAAAAGCACTCTGACAATTAAGTTAACTAAAGACTGCTTTCCATGTGCTGCTATACTAGGTTAGGTTATTCTCGTGGACTACACATAGTCCAGCTATAGTTGTTAGCGATACCTGACGTATTCTTTGAGTAGTATTCATCGGTTAGAATGTCAGCACTTGATAAATTTTAAGAGATTATGAGGCCTTATTCTCTCATACTGTAAGTACCCTAGATACCTGAAGTTGTTTTGCTAGCGTTTCTATAATAGCAAATACAACGTGATTGAACCAAGTTTCGAAGCTAGATCATTTGAGGTTATGACACTTTCCATATTCTAAACTATCCATGGTAGAACTTTTTTTCTGCTGAAGACTAAATTTAGATCTACGAAGTAATATGAATTTATGGTCCCTTAAACTTTGGCAACGGCGAATATACGATGACATAGACATAGTGCAGCGAATAAAAAGACAGCGGCTACGCTGGCTAGGACATGTTGTTCGAATGGACGAAAGTGATCCACCTCTGAAAGTGTTCGATGCAGTACCCTCCGAGGAAGCCGAGAAAGAAGGAGACCTCCATTTCGATGGAACGACCTGGCTTCACTTGGTGTTACCAATTGGCGCAAAATGCCAAAAGGAGAGATTAGTGGCGCGCTGTTGTGAACTCGGCTATAACCGCCTAAACGCTGTCTACGCCAGTCAAGAAGAAGAAGAAGTAATATGAAAGGAAATTAAAAAAAGAAATAAAAAAAATTGACTTCATTTCAAATTGTCCTAAGCCTCATCACATCAATCTCCCTTAATAATTATGGAGTCATTGCTGACTTCTTCGTTTTCAAAGCTTGAAGTCTTCGTTTAAGACAATATACATAAATATATGCATATATATAGCGAATACTCCAAATAATCTATTAGTCAGCCGTTAGAAAATCCAGAGTATCTAAAACTCCAACAGATTAATTTTAGGAGATCTTTCCAAACTATACTCTAAATATAGAAGCTGACCATTAAAGGTAGAAAGGGTTGGACTGGAAAATTCGTCTTTTACGGGACTAATATTAAGAGGTAGATATTTTTAGGCCTAACCTAAGCGTCAAAGAGTCTGTGTGACCACTTTATCTAAGGGAAAAATAAAATTTATCTGTTAAGTAATCCTAATTTTTTTTAGCTAATTTCTAATAAGAAAATTTTTCATTCTAAACAACGAGACTCCCAAAAGAGTATATCACACTCTTAAGAGAATTGAACTGTGAGATCGTCAGTTTCTTGTTTACCAGCAATAAGCCTGGCGGTATAGTCTTTATATAACCGAGTATATGGAGGTTTCAATATTGCATTCTTTTAAATAAGTGGCAACACTGTGTTAAAAATAAACAGAAATAATTTAGTAATTATTTTTTCAAAAAATGCTCATGGGTTTATAAGACAAATCTGTATGGCAACCCTGGAGACAAATATTTGCACTGACTTTGCAATCAGCATTTTGGGTGGAGTGAGCGTCCCCCCAAAATTTGAAGAGCAACAGCAAACACCTCGCCACTTTTGTATTTGAATATGAGAACACTCATTGTTCATCAGAAACAACAACAACAAAAACAATATGACAACAGCTCAGAATGACAAGCTGACAGCGATTAGCTCAGCAGCGTCCAAAAAATACATATCTATAACCAAATAGTTTGTGAAAAAATATAAAAACATAAATTTTGATGAACATTTATTTCGAGTTGTTGTTGTTGTGCTGTTGCTATTTCATTTGTTTGGTGGCAGCGTCATAGCGTTGTACATTTCAATGTTTTGGAAAATAGGCGCGCATACAAAAGCAAAAAAAAATAAAAAAATAAAAATTAAATATGAAAACAAACACCAAAATAAATTTTTGTGTGTTTCTTCCAAGTATAAATTGGCTTGTTTACCTATGCTTCGGCAGCAGTTCTTAACTCACCACAAACCGCAAACAACGCGTCCGCAACGCAACACAAAACGCAACGCGCCTTAAAGCCAAGCTTACACCGTTTAACTTAGAACTGGAGATTTCGTGTGCAAATTAGTGCGAATAAAATGGTTAGTGTTATGCAGCAGGGGAATATACATATATTTGCACATAACTGTGTAGCTGTGGGAGTGTGTGGTCTTTGTTTAGTGTGCAACAGTGTGGAAAAAATGAAATAAAGTCCAATTTGGAGGTGTTTTTTATGTACTTAATGGCTTCATACTAGTAACGGATGCTATTGGTTTCCTTAGAGATGATGACTTAATAGTTACACAAGTCAACCAAGTTGTCGTTTTCACGATGAAATATTTTTGTTTTTTTATTTATGAAAAGTAAACATTTTTGTTTTATACAAAAATCACTTATTTGATGGTTTTAGGAAAAAAATTTTAATTAAAAAAATAAAAAAAGAATAAAATTGTATATAAAAAAAAATTTAAATATTCAAGTAATGATATAAATGACGTCAACCCAATGACTTATGGAATACTTTTTTCTTAAAAACTTAAATTTGAAAAAAATATGGAAATTAAAAAAAAAAAATTAAATAAATTTTAAATTATTAAAAAAAAATATATGTATATATTTAAAAAAATATTTAAAAGTTAAATTTGAATAATTTCGAAATTAAAAAAAAATTATAAAAAAATATCAAAATTATAAATAGTATTCCTTTTCATCTCCAAAAATAATTAATGTTTCCTTTTGAAAAACGAATTTTTTAAATAACGGTAAATAAAAATAAAATAATTTTTTTTCAATAATATTTAAAAAAAAACAATAAATATTAAAGGTTTTTTAGGAACAATTTTGAATCCTTATTCTCAATACAATAGTGATTATTTTAGAAAATAACAAAAAAAATTATCAAAATACTAAAACAGTATCCCTTTTTATCTCCAAAAATAATTAAAACTTTTGAATAAAAGAAATTAAAAAACGGTAAATTATGAAAAACATTTTTGCTTTCAACAATAATTTAGAAAAAAATAAATATTAAGCAATTTGTAGGAGCTATTTTGAATCTTCATCAATAAATTGTAAATTATTTTGGTTAATCTAGAGAAAAAAAATTTTATTATTAATCTAAAAACAATACTTATTAAAGCATTTTATATTAACGATTTTGAATCCTTATTCTCAATATGTTATCGATAATTATAGAAAATGTCAAAAAATGCTATAAAATTATCAAAATTCTAAAATAGTATTTCTTTTCATCTCCAAAAATAATTAATATTTAGTTTTTAATAAAAAAATTTAGTAACGAATCTCAATACATAAGATATTATTTTGTTTAATATGTAGAAAAAAAATATTTTATAATAATTCTTAATTTGGAAACCTTAAATATTAAAGAATTTTTAGGAACGATTTTGAATCCTTAACCTCGATACATAAGCGATTATTTTCGAAAAGGACTTAAGTCTGAAATTGTAATTCGTTATAATATTCGAAATATTGAAATAACGGTTAAATATTACACAAAGTCAGATAGATAATGAAAATTTTCTAAAACGTTAGGAATTCGAACTGAAAAGATATTCAGTTTAATTTTTTTTATTTTACAGGATTGTGGGTTTAAAATTAAAATAACGGTAAAATACGTGGACAACTCCATCCATTAAATATTTATAAACATTTGTCCAAACAAAGCATAATTTTATGTCAAACTACTAGAGTTAACGTTTAAAAAGTCTTAAGTCCGATTTTTACATTTTGAGGGGAATAAATCCTATATTAAAATAACGGTCAAATATGACTAAAAATTTCTTTATAAAATATTGTGAAAGTTTAAGCAGAGTATTTATTCTTTTTGAAGTGAGTAAATAGGCGTTAAGTCGAAAAAAGTCCTATGTTGAATTTGAACATTTCATAAAAACACCTTTTAAAATAAAAATAACGGAGCAAGCTGAACATAATATGACTTTAACCGATCCCTTTGAGAAATTACCGAAAAGTGTTACCCTGCTCTTTGAGAATTATTTCTAAGGCTAGGCACATAGTGAAGAAATAAGACTTACATCGATAAATACAAAGAATTTGTAATAAAATCTAGAACAAAGGCTTTTTGCAGAAGTAGCGATAGAAACTCTAAAATATTACTTGTGCTCTGGCATGACAGTCATAAAAAATTTATTTTCTCACTGTTAAACACAAATTTTATTACATAACAAAGTAGCTTTCAACCTTTAAAATCTCCAACGTTTTACTTACAGAATCCCCTCATCAGTATTGCCCTGCTCGCGCTGGTCGCCTGTACCCATGCTGATGTGTCACATTTGTCAAGCACCTATTTGCCTCCATCGACCGCATCGGCATCGCGTACCGTCACCTTCAATGCTGCCACAGGCTATTCAAACGGCGGTGTAGGTGTTAGCAGTGGTGGCAGCAGTTTTGGTGGTCATCGCTATTCAGCACCCGCCTTTTCATACAGCGCACCATCGAAACAAGTGTACAGTTCATCGTCGAGTTCCGGTGGTTATTCGGTGGCATCTGCGCCATCGCATAAATATATAGCTCCAGCTCCAGTGCATCATGCACCAGCCGCAGTACATCACGCTCCGGTCCAATCGTACCGCGCTCCAGCGACCAGTTATAGTGCACCTGCCGTACACACCTCATCTTATCGCGCTCCAGCTGCCACCTATACTGCTCCTGTAGTTCAGCGCCCAGCCGTTGTACAACATCACGCTCCAGTTCAACAATACCGCGCACCAGTTGTATCGCAAACTGTCTCATCGGGCGCTCAATACCGTGCGCCAGCTCCGGTTTACAGTGCACCAGCTGCAGTGAGCCATGGTTCGTCATCTGGTTCTTACAGAGCTCCTTACTCGTACAATCCTCCTGCAACAACTCATCGTGCGCCAGTGGCTCAATATCAATCATCCGCCGCGACATACAGCGCTCCAGCTGTTCAATATCAAGCCCCAGCTGCGTTATACAGCGCTCCAGCGCCTCAGTACCATGCCCCCGCTGCTACTTATAGTGCGCCTGTAAGAGCTAGCTATCAAGCTCCAGCTTCCTCCTATAGCGCAACCACCACATACAACGCTCCAGCCATTTCGTCCAGCAGCATTTCAAGCGGCTCGTACCAAGCTGCGCCCGCCCACTACAGCAGGCCTGCGGTCTCGTACAGCGCTCCAGCTAAGTCCATTTCGACATCATCATCCGGTCTTGGCACCCAGTACGCGGCTAACGGTGGTTATATTTATTAAGAACTAATTCCAAACCCAAAACTTCGATCTTTTATATGTTAAATGTTGGTATTTTCTCGCTTCGAATTGGTTAAAGAAGATTAAATAATTTTAATTGAAACGAAATTCAATTGCATTTTTATTGACTCAAGCATTTTTCCGTTTATTATATCTCCTTAGATTTTTAAATATTTCTCCCCGATCCAACTCCACGTAAATAAGCATTGGCTTGTGTGGGTGGATCTCGATCTATTGAAAACAAGTTTCTTAAACAAAATAAAATTATTTCTGTATGAATCAGAGCCAAACGAAAGTAGATTTTAGAGTACCGAAATGTCATTCGGTTCATTGTGAGCTCGGATCTCCTGTATTAGATGAGTTATCTTCCAGGTTAATTGGTTAACAGTCGTCTATAAGTTAGGAAAGTTGAGTTAGAATTACTTACTAGGTATGTGTTTATCTCTTATTGGCTTCAATATTGCCTCTGACTAAGATCTGGACTTGGATCTAAAGTACTCTCAAGCCTTGGGTGAGATGCTCATGTCTGACTGGAGATCTATAGCCGGTTCACTTTTTCCTGCTTTTGAGTATTTCAAAGCTTCAAGTTTTATTAAGATTAAATAGTAAATAGATCCTATAATGATCGCTTTTTCAAACCTAAGAGGTGGAGTGATGAACTAACTAGGACTTGTTTTCACATCTAGAAGAATTGAGTTATCCATTTGCTGGACTTGATCGGCGGTAAGATGGTGAGTTCATCGACCAGCTTCTAGCAATTTTACTTAGCACTTCTTGACCCTTCTCAGCGTCGATTAAGCCTTAGTATATTTTTTTTTAGTATAGTCGAGTTCTTATATAACTAACGGCGATACAAGTTCTCAATTATTGAAATCAAATGAATTCCGACAGTTTGAACACTCTCTTTCTACTGATGAGAAGAGCTATGGCCTTAAATTGCGTATTGAGCCTAATACATTAACATATAAAGTAATGAAAACACAATACCATTTTTATATAATGCTTGATATCACTTTCGTTTATTGGTCGTGTAATCGTTTGTCCGCTGAACAAAACCTTTCGTCAGCATCAAAGAGAAAATACTGAATATAATCGACAACACAATTGTTTAGTTCCTGTGTTTGTAACGGTATTCATAACCACCGTTGGCGGCATATTTAGTGCCATAGTTGGAAGAACCAGCAGCAACGATTTCCTGAATGTTAGAAGGAGCTGGAGCAGCATAAGCAACTTGTGGAGCCGAAGCAGCTACAGCTGGAGCAGAGTAGCCATAACCGGCATTAGAGGCAGCGCCAACGGGGGCGGCATAGCTAGCGTGGCTACTAGATGCAGCGCCATGTCCACCGAAACCGCCGGAATAGCCAGCAGATGGAGCGGAGTGGGAAGCGACTGGTCTTGGAGCTGGAGCGAAAGCTGGAGCTACATGAGAGGCTGCGGGTGCTGGAGCGTGATACACTGGAGCTGGAGCTGGGGCGTGATGCACCTGTGGGCGTGGAGCTGGAGCAAAGCTGGCATGCGAAGCAGAAGCCGAACCAAAACCGCCAAAACCACCCGAAGATGCGAAACTAGCCTGAGGACGTGGTGCTGGAGCGAAAGCAGGAGCTACATGGGAGGCTGCGGGAGCGTGATACACTGGGGCTGGAGCGTGATGTACTGGAGCAGGAGCGTGATGCACTGGAGCTGGAGCGAAAGATTGAGATACATGTGAGGCTGCGGCAGCTGGAGCGTGATACGCTGGAGCTGGAGCGTGATGCACTGGTGCTGGAGCGTGATGCACCGGAGCTGGAGCGAAAGATTGAGATACATGTGAGGCTGCGGGAGCTGGCGCGTGATACACTGGAGCTGGAGCAGGAGCATGATGCACTTGTGGACGTGGAGCTGGAGCAAAGCTGGCATGTGAAGCAGAAGCCGAACCAAAACCGCCAAAACCACCCGAAGACGCGAAATTGGCTTGAGGACGTGGTGCAGGTGCCGGAGCGGCGTATGAGGCTACATTGTGAGAAGGCGCAGCATGGTATGCCTGTGGTCGTGGTGCAGCAACTGGGGCAGCAGCGTATTGAGCGACATGAGCCGAGGCAGCACCACTGCCGCCGAAACCGCCCGATGAGAAACCACCAGATGGTGCGGCATGGTGGCTGGGAGCTGGTGCGAAGCTGCTAATCGAATTCGAAGCTGCGGGCGGCAAATAAGTGTTGCTCAGCGCATTGGCGCTGACACCCAACAAGGCGATAACGGTGGTGATAGCGAAGATTTTCTGCAAAGAAAGAAGATATGCGCACAGCTCGAGTTTATACTGCTAATACTATGTTGTGTTGAGAAGGCTTTCTAGAGCTAAGCCAGCTGCTTTACCATATTTTCAGCTGGACTTCTAGATGGTTGAACTTGAAATCTGTGACTGTTGGTATTTGCTAGAAATCGTGCAACTTTTATACGAGAATCTCTTTAATGCGGATCTAGTGGGAGATGTTTGGTTCGGAGCAATAAGTATAGGCGGGAAAATAAGAAATAATAAATGACTGATAAAAAAATTTAGGTTTCTTGTTTGAAAAGGTGTTCTTGCATCTTTCTTCACGCAAGTATTTTTGGATAATTCGAAAGTCAATTCATTAATTAAAACGAGTTTAGCGGAATATTTCTAGCCGATGAAATTAATATTATCAGCTTAAGTGAAGCTTCTACAGCCAAATATGTATATTCATATATTTTTATACGCATACCCTGTTGGAAAATCGTGAGCTGCTCATACAAATCTATGGTACGGAACTCACGGTTCGTATTACGAAGGTTGCAGTCTTGGGTACCGCTGAGCATTTGAGCCAGTCTTAAGTTGGCTGAACATAGTTTAGGTTAGTAAAGTATCCAATGATGGAGTTTGGTAGTTGAAATCAAAAAGAGAGAGAGATCCTGTGTACTGTCTTCTGAACGGACTTGAACTTTGACCTCTTAAAAGTCAAGTCAACATTTAAGTGTAAATATTACTCCACTAATGACAGTCAAGCCGATTTAATTTTAGTACTTTTCTTGTAAATATTCTTCGACTAGAGAAATTTTTACCACGTAGAACTCATTTGGAACTTTAGAAAAGGTATGGAGAGCGGGTAAATTCAAAGTTCTAAGAGCATTTAAATGTTAAATTCATCATCTACTCTCATGACACAGGACTGTAGGCGAATCAGCTTGGTGCTGGGCGCCATCTATTATATTTCATTATTATACATTTTCCTACAGGGTCCGTAGGTACTTGCGCATACATAATTGCATCGAAAAACAAATAATAACAAATAATGGGATACTAATTGGAATATTAGAGTAAAAAAATTACTTGAAGACACGAAAAGTAGAAGAAGAAGAATTCGCAGAAGATTGGTATATATACTTTTGAAGTGAGGTCCAAGCAAAAGTGGCTACTAAAACGAACTGCAGAACTAGTTTTGTTGTTTTTAGATACTTAAACACACCCGTGCATACATAAATATATAATAATTTAAGAAATTGCACACCAGTATACATATAAACATACACACACATATACATATATGTATATACAAGCCAAGCCAAATCTAATGCCCAGCTTCGAGTGCGGCTTGAACCCCGGACCATTTGTTCTGGTCTACCAAATTGGCGTTGGCTCATCGTCTTGCTACTTAGTTTGCTACACGGCTGCACAAACAAACACAAACAACAACACGCAGATAAGCAGTCAGCCAGCAGCTCGTTTAACTGTTATTTATTTTCTTTTTTGCAGAGTTTTTAATTAATTAAAATTAGTATTCACTGTAGGTATGTACAAATGTGCATGGCACACCGAAAAAATATTTATGAACTCAACCATCCACCAAACAAACAAACAACAACAACTATGGCCAAAACTTGTATAGCCATTAAGCCAACGGCAGAACAAAACAGTAGTTGATACATATTACT
The DNA here is from genome assembly GCA_031772095.1 of Zeugodacus tau. Classification (NCBI taxonomy): domain Eukaryota; kingdom Metazoa; phylum Arthropoda; class Insecta; order Diptera; family Tephritidae; genus Zeugodacus; species Zeugodacus tau. The sequence goes on along the minus strand of CM062650.1, from coordinate 61,621,936 downwards.
AAATTAAGTCAATAGTTTCATTTTGGTTTTATTTCGATATTCGTTGAAAATTGAATTATTTTATTGTCTAATTGAATGTGGAGCCATTAGTTGCGCTTTAACGATGTGATTATGGCGATAGTTTATGCGTGTGAACAAAACCATGCCGACGAGCCGCCGATTGTGGCGCATGCTTAGTTCATTGCCTAGTTCAAATGACAATGTTGTTATTTTTTGTTGTTGTATGTCGTCACATAATAACCGTATTGAAAGCTTGTCAATTGAGTGTGAATTAATGCATAAATTGTTTTTTGATTTATTTAAAAATTATGCGGATTATTTAATATAATAAAAGATCGAATTATATAATATAAGAAAGGTCATAAATGGCGCTCGATAGATGGCGCTGTGTTTCAAGTTTTTATTAAAAGGCAATTATGATGAGTTTTTAGAGAAAAATAGTTATTTGATAAGGAAAATGTACAAATTTTCTATGAAATGCTCTACATATTTACGGATGATCTGGCGTTCCAACTAGAACTCTTGATATTCGACTAACTGGATTACCGTATTGCTCGAATAACAATATTCGGTTTTCAGTATTCGATTAACCACTCATTTTCCTATCCGGTTACCTGTTCGTTGTCGACTATTCGAATGGTACGAGTCCTTTTCTTTTCTTATTTTTATTGAAAATGTGAAACACGCAATGTTACAACTATACGAACGGTTACAAACAGGATATTCGAATGATAGGTTTTCAGGTTATTCGTATAATTTTAAGAGCCCTAGTTCGCACCCTGTCCTTGGTATATTATTAAATTAAGGAAATTATCTCTACATATTGTGTATATTAACAAATTGGATACAGGATCAAGAATCTGTGGTTGAAATCATCTGATCTAATATATGAAATTATATCAAAGATTATCTCTCGACCTCAACGAGAAATGTCTAACGATCGGAAATATCATTAAAACCACTATGCCCGTTGTTTGACTTTCGATACAGAAAATATTTTTTATAGACAAGGGACAATGAATTTAATGAGTTCGGAATGGGTTGAACTCTGCGCTCTGCTAATGGTCGCTATATTCAGCTAACTGTATATATGGAATTTTATCAAATTGTGTGATAGCTTACTTGACAAAATTTTGTAGCGCTACGATGTCAATCAGACTAAGTGGGTATCTGAGGAACTCCATATAATCTTGTTTAAGCCAAAAGTTTGTTGTATGGATGGAGGAGATAGCAGGTTGTCATCTGTGAACGAACAAAGGATCCTACATCAGCGTGAAGCTCATAACGGACGCTGATATTTTCAGAAAAGTGATCAGAGGAACTCCTGATATATATTAAAGGTGTGAATGTTAGCTACACGGTCGACATTTCTCTACAGCAAGGTTATACTGTGTGGAAAATGCTGAACTGATCACGCATAGTTTTAATACCTGAATATATCCATATCTTCTTAGTACCGCACGGTTTACAGAGAATGTATAGAGATGCATGCTTCAATCAAAATTAGGGAATCCCTTTTTAGCAATAATAATTCCCGAAATTTTTTCCTCACTAACCATTCGTAATAGTTCTTAAATATTTGTAGGTCCCTTTATTTGCAAGGAGTAGCTTGGACAAGCAATTAAAGGGCCTCATTTAGTGCCCAGGTGAGTTTCGTAAGTTCCTTCTCAAAAAAAGAAATTGTAAAATTAAGTAAAGAATTTAAATTCGAATGTTCTTTGTGGTCAATTTTGATTAATCATTTTTATTATTCAATTATAATGGATTTCACATTTATTTTTAGTCGAGTGAAGCAATATCCACTGTCTAAATTCTAAACACAAAATAAGTAAATAAAAACGTATTCGCAAAAACAAAAGGCATTTAGCAAAATACAAACAGTTATAAATTACACACATATTTGAATGTGAAAGTTGTCCAAAAAGCGAAATAACAACAATAAACTGTCACTGCTATTTGTGGAGAGCAATTCTTTATAACTCTTTATACCACAGTGCAACGCGTTAGCTGAGTTTCGAGCTTTGGTTATGGATATTATAAAGAAATACTACAATGAAAAGAACTTACAAAGACCCTTTGGAAATAGCTTCCACATGTTAGAAATATGATATAACCTAATAAAATATTACAATATTGGTTCAGATGTTATGAGATATCTTAAGCCGATGGATGAACATTAATTATACTAAAAATGCCAGGGATAGAGTATATAACACGATTTCATTTATTTCACTTTCACGGAAAAATATATTAATCTGAAGAGAACCGGAAGGTGGTCAAACTAATTTAGGCACCAATCCCAGAAAACGGAAAAACAGGTTACTAAAAGAGATATAGGCAATATAGGTAAAATTCACTTTGTAAGTTTATATTATAGGAATATCTCGGGAACAGCAAAAAACATTTCTTTATCTATTACTATAAGTGCTTTTGTTTTGTGGATGAATTGTTTTCGACGGCTTTGATATTTCATATGAAGTAGATCTGTAATTTATTTGGAAATTACCAAATTATTATTACCAAATTATTATGTACAGTATATTGCTCAATTTGTGAAATTATCGCAGTTGCTAACTCGTGGAATCGGTTCTTAAATCTAACTTCAATTCTTGCATCTAATACCTCAAGACCGGAATCCTCAAATATTATCGTCATCCAAACTTCTGAATAAATTAGAGCGGGTGTCAACAATTTTTAGCAAGTGAGAAGTTGGTCGGTTTACTGTTTTTTTAACTATAGACGATATCTAGACTAGGTGTTCATCCAATCTAAAAAATACTGAGCTAGAAATGAAATTGTTTATTGCAACGATCTTATAAAATATTAGGTCCAAGAAATGTGGTTCTCCTATTAAGATTATTTCTCTGAATATTATATTACCGAAATCGCCTTGCTGTATTTTCAAAGTTTTAGTTGGAAAAATTATACTTGGCGTAGAAGTTTGGCAATAAGTGACTTAGATATAATGGCAATAGATAACAAGTAAGGAAGGGCTAAGTTCGGGTGTAACCGAACATTTTATACTCTCGCAATTTATTTATTTAACTTTATTTATATTATATAATACACAATTTGACCCACATATTCGTCATATATATTGTATAAAGTCCATTGAAAGTTGGAAACCATAATATTAGGTTAGAAGCACCGAGGTCCTCATATTCGATATATAGGGTCTTGAAAACTTATGGACCGATTTCGACGATATTTAGAGGGACATTGCTACTATTAAAATGCAGTATTTTTGCAAAGTTCTGTTCCGATATCTTCACTAGTGCTTACTTTATACATAGTAAAGTAAACGATTCATGTTGACTTCAAAGTTCTGGTATATGGGAAGTAGGCGTAGTTGTGAACCGATTTGGACTATTTTTACAACATATCATTAGGAAGCTCGGAAGATATTATGAACCGAATTTCATTGAAATTGGTAGAATAGTTTTGGAGATATGGTTTTTGACCCATAAGTGGGCGGAACAACGCCCTTTTAAAATTTTGTATACCATTTTGAGTGCAGCTCTTCTGTACCATCTTTATAATGGTTTAATTTAATTTAAGGTTTCTGGTGGTTTTCCTTACTGAATTAAAGCATTTTCAGTAGTTTTTAACATAAACTTTGTATGGGTGGTGGGCGTGGTTATAAACCGATTTCCTCCATTTTTTGACTGTATAAGGTAGTACCTGAAAGAAGCGACTCCAGAAAGTTTCCTTGATATAGCTTTAGTAGTTTACGAAATATGTACAAAAGACTTAGTAGGGGGCGGGGCCACGCCCACTTCCCAATAAAAATAGTTGGATAGATCTATACCATGCTTTAAAGCAGAACCCATTAAAGGGCTCTGGCTACAAAAAAAATTATTTCGTTGACGTTGGTGTGTGTGTTTTAACAGTAATATGGATCTCCGGTATGACCCCTTTTATCCTTTCAGTCCAACACAGAAATGGAGATCATCTTGTGGAAACCGTTCTCACTAACGTTCATCTAAACAATATCTTGTTTTCGGTTCCGCCCGAATGTTGCACCCTCTTACTTCTATATTATGCCGTTAACCAAGGTATTCTAACCGCTTTCAAGTAAAAAATATTTCGAATTTTGAACAACAATTAGAAAGTACGACAGACCGACGACTTTGCTTGGTTATGTAAGCTCTTCAACGACAGTCTCATTTACATAATGCAATTAAATGTGCAAGCATTTTGTTCTCGCTCTTGAATGTAATTTTTTTGCTGCAAATGCAATGCGATTAATACTTAAATATTTCTTAATTATTTCGAAACGAATTACGGTTTTTTATCATTTATTTTACGAAAGTGTTGCCACGCTTGTTGCTGGAGACAAAGTGGCGCAATATTTTTTTATTGCTGTTCTTATTGTTATGATGGCAAAGAATCAAAAGCGCACAAGAATTAAGGTTAACTGCTGGAGCAGCAACAACCGAAAAAAGGCGCAAAAAACAATTAAATGTGGAGAAATAAAAGTGAAATAAAAAGACGCCTCAGCTGAGCGCCTGCGCGCCTATCAACGACCACAGGTAGACTTTGCGCAAACTCGTTAAACCCGAACGCGGCTGGGTGTCCGTCGCCTCGCCTTTGGACAGCATGTGCGCATAGCCGGCCGCTGGAAGCGCGTTCTGGTGCCCGATGTAGCGTGTGACCGAGATTAAGCGTCGTTTATCGCCTCAAATTGGCTTAATTAACTTGGCTTGTTGTTGTTGCTGTTGCTAGTATGATTTCTTTTAGGCGTATATTTTTTTGCGGACGCAGCAGGCTACAGGGAAGAAAACAGCGAAAATGGGGAAATTAACGCACGCATCATATAAAAGATATGCGAAAGTGAGTCGTATGGCTTAGTTTCACGATTCTTGTGCGTTTGAGACGTTGTTACGTTTGTTACGCATGCGCCGGAGCTTTTGTCTGCCGTCAAAGGTTTGTTGCGAATTCGAACTGTAAATTTTTACTAAAATTCTTTAAATTTCTCGCAGATGTTGTTCCTCGCTCTATTACCCTTGTTCTTCGTCGGCGGCGCGTTCACGCAAACGGTACACGAACCTATGACCGAGCATATTTACTTTTATCCACGACCCGGCGATGAGGCGTCGCATAATATTTACGTCAAACCCACAGATCTTATAACGCGACATCGCTTACAGCTCGTAACGGACTGGCCCTATCCGGGCGTCATGGGTGGACATGTACACAAACCCATCGATTTGGTCGCCACCGCCGAGGTTAGCTCGCAGCCCATTTTCTTTCGCCGCCGTGACAATCTCGCCAATGTGAAACTCAAGCCGAAGCAGAATATCTTGTATCTACAATTGCCGATGTTGACACAGAGTAATCTACATAATCCTAGTGAAAGTGAGAATAAAGTTGTATAATAAGATCCAAATATATATTTTTCTATCGAAATTAATTCAAATGAGTTTTTATTTCGTTATCATTTCGTCATTCCATACTACACATATAATTAGATATCCAAATATATACATGTATGTGTTAATCAATGAGCTTGATATCCTAACGACGTTTGCGGTAGATGTAGCCACCGTTGGCACCGTAGGCGGTATCAACACCAGAGTATGATGGTACGGAGTATGAAGCGGAAGCAACTGGAGCGGAGTATGAGGCAGCTGGTGCGGAGTATGAGACAGCTGGAGCGGAGTAGGAGACAGCTGGAGCTGAGTAGGAAACTGGAGCAGAAGCAGCAGCAACTGGAGCTGAGTATGAGGAGAAGGAACGAGCTGGAGCGGAGTATGAGGCAGCTGGTGCGGAGTAGGAGACAGCTGGAGCTGAGTACGAAACTGGAGCAGAAGCAGCAGCAACTGGAGCTGAGTATGAGGAGAAGGAACGAGCTGGTGCGGAGTATGAGGCAGCTGGTGCGGAGTAGGAGACAGCTGGAGCTGAGTACGAAACTGGAGCAGAAGCAGCAGCAACTGGAGCTGAGTATGAGGAGAATGAACGAGCTGGAGCTGAATAAGATTGAGCTGGTGCGGCGTATGAAACTCTCTGAACTGATGCAGCGGGTGCTGGTCTTTGTGCTGAGTAGGAGACTGATGATGGTGCGGCATAGATCACGCTGGGAGCTGGAGCAGATGCAGCTGACGAGTAGCTTGGTGGCAGGTACTCAGAAGAAATGGAGCTAGCAGCAGCCGATGGCGGCAAGTAGGTATTGGCCACGTGGCTGGCATCACCAGCAACGGTGGCAATAACGGCAAAAGCGATAGCAATAAAGAATTTCTGAAAGTATTAAAGTAAATCGAAGGATTAGATGGCGATTATGATATTGAGAAAGTGGAAATATATTTTCTATTTTGATGTTTTTTCGTTCCCAAAATTATATCCACGATGCAACGAAAAAATGTTTAATATTTGAAACATTTTTTTTTAATATTTTTTTAATTTAATTATTTTCAATTTTTTTTTTCACAAAATTATTTTCAACTCAGCACACTTTATGCAATCGTATGCAATTCTTCTTATTTTTTTGATTCACACTAACCATTTTATTTAGGTTCTCCGTTAACGGTTGGCTACACTCAACTCAATCAAGTGTCTTGAACTAATAACACACTTCCGTTCGCCGGCATATTTATATACATTTCACAGGTTGGCTGTCCGTCGCTCGATTTGCATTTGCAGATAGTCAAACGCATAAGTTTACCAAGAACTATGTGGATATTATGCTAATTTACCGCATGTTCTGGATCCTGTACTAGCATTCAGCTCGTTCTATAAATAACTCGTAAAAAAAGTAATCATCCCAATGACTTAGTCGTCGCTAATAAATATAACCAGCGAATAGCAGCTTCAAAAATCACCATACACACAAACGAACATATAGAAACTTAATTAGCCTGCACAAAAGTGAAGAGAAAAAAATTATAATTTTAATTTGACGCAAAATATCTAAAACAATAACATTAAAAATGGCTTAAACTCGATTAATCACTAGTGAGCGCAAGTGTGCTGGGCGGTTGTGGTTCAGCGGCAACGCTATGCGTTCGGCGGTTTAGCGAGTTCACAGTTTATGGCATAAACTACATTTTAATTTGCAAAAAGTTTTAATAGCAAAGTAGAAAAAAAAAATTAAATATATTGTAGACTTGATTTATGCCTTTCTTGACTATCTCTTTTATTTTTTTCTAACTTTGCCATTATCCTCTTTGCAATTTTTTAATCAAATAAATTTTAATATGATTTTTGCTAAAGATTTTGCAAGTAGTCAGTCCCTAATTATGTATTGTATGAAGATCATTAGCATTCATAGAGAAGTTACGCAAATAGACTGTGTAACAAAAGTTTTGAGCTCGGTTTTCATGTGAGAGTCGAAAAAGTTTTACTCGTGCAGAGAATATCTTCTAAACTGATCTCTGTTCCATATTCGGAACAAACTTTTATTGATCTGATATGGAATCCTGATAACGCTTCAATGGAACCTTACGATCTTTCCATGATCCCCCTGTGCAACATTTGTCAATTTATGGTATGGTTGATGAATGTCTAATGTTCCGTGCCAACTTCATTCAGCAAACATGGTTGGCAAGTAGAAGAGGTCTTTAAAATTCATCAAGAGATCTTAAGTAGTCTTTCCAAGATCAGACGTCGATAGAGTTGCCGATTTGTGTATCTGAATCTAAATTCACCGGAACAAAATGTTAGATTTTCTTAGTAATTAGAAACCACTTCCCACACATCGCATTAGTCTATGGATTTATTGAGAGAACACTTACACCACCAAGTTAGTGGGATATCACACCGTTAGACTCTTTCCTGTCGATATATGTAAAGTCGAAAGTATTAGGTCTACAACTTTGATTCCGCCGTTTTCCAATAGATGTCTCTAGAGTCAAGCACTGGTCGATTAAATTAATTTTTTTATATCGATCTTGGACATTGTGTCAACATTAACTCAACAAAATATTTGTAGAGATCTGTTGGCATCCCAAACTTATCTTAACCGAAAATGTCACTTTTTGAACCGAATTCTCGACAAATTTTGCTTTTCTTTTTTAATTCCAAGAAAAGTGCGGCTGAGGCACATTGACATTTGTAACCGTTTTTATACAAAAAAAAACTTAAATTTACAAAAAAACGGCGGAAGCAAAGTTGTAGACCGGACAATTCCGCTTTGATTCCCAGTCATCACAAATGAGTCATCAAAAAATGGACCATCTGAGACGTAGCCAAGACGTTGGAAAGACATAATCTCTAAAAAATAAATGCCAAATAATGTTTCTTTCTTCAATCACCCCTCTTAGGAGCCGTTATATGAAATATTGGCCTGGAATGCTTGGTTTACTGATTTGCTACTCATATATTTTAGAGTAACTCATGCGAAGCTTTCGATTACAATTTAGAGATTTTATACTTTCCTGTCAATGTCAAAGCTTTTAGGGTCGGAGATATACTTATATACTCATATTTTGTTTTGAGATCTTCCTGAAGTTGCAATGCTATAGATTTAGTTACAGAAGCATGTTCTATGTTATCGAAAAGGGGAGCTCATGAGCTTGAAATTATTTAGAGCAGTTTATTTGAATGGAATAAATGACGAAGTTGCTTCAATAGAGTGACATCATATAATAAGCTTCTTTAATCATTCACAAAACAAGAACGCGCTTTAAAATAATATCTCCTGACTTCCATGAATTATTCCAAATAATTCTCCAGTTAAGATCATAACCTCGAAACCTACTGGCTTAATGAAACCGAATAATGAAATCGCAATTTCCTTGTAGCACAGTGTAATCAAATCAATATAATATGATATCAATACATATATGATATTTATGAGCAGAATTTGATGTCAAAGCGGCGAATTCGCTGTTGACACATCAGCATTGCGGCTCGCAAAGTTGATTGTTAGCTAAAGAGATTATTATCCGGCAATTTTGCACCAATTAGTTGATTGACTAGTTTCCGAAAAAAGTGGAAAGTGCTGTTCTACTTGCTGCGGTTTCAATTTCAGCTGTTCAAGCATGCGTTTTAGTGGCCGATTATGTAGATGCGATCAGTTAAACTGGAATATTTTCACCTATAAGCGACGCGAAGTTAACGTGTGGACCGGAATTGGAGAAATTGAAATATTGACATATTGATAGTGAATGCACACTGAGCTGGCGTTGGCGCTTGCGCGGGGAATGGCATTAGTTGCGCAAATATTTAAACATAATAAATAAAATAAGTGCAGCTGATGAAGTCAGGTTTTATAAGAATGTGGTAAATTTTTTGTAGTTTTGATACGAGTTCAGTGTCTTCAAAGCTTGAAAGTTTAACAGGTGTTTAACCATGTGACAGATGCTTGGCTGAGCTTCTTTGTGATTTATTAACTGAGGTTATAGGATTTATAGACAATAGTTCATGAACGGTAGACTGATCTGTAGGCTTCTTAGATTTTTACGTTAAGTCTTCTGATGTCAGTGCCGGATTCTGTGATTTGTTATGGTTGCTGAGGGGCAAAGGTTGACGGCTTTCAAGTGAAAACTTGTGAATGGATCTCGAACTCACGACCGATCAAGTAGAAAAGCCGAACTCAGCACAATCGGTCGACTCTTTCGTTGAGATCGCCAGACATGTGATGCCGCCCATCATTTTACACGCGCACCTGGCCGAAATTCTACAAATTTATTTATGCTATAAATCATCCCGTAGATGTATTGTTAATCCCAAATTCAGCTGGGATCATTGGTAATTAATTAATAAAACAAAATATTAGTTATTTTTTCTTTATATATGTACATATATGTGGGATTATTATTAACGCGATAAGTTTTTTTATTTACAAATGAGGTAATAACAGTATTAACCAAAAATTATTATGGTACAACAAATTCGGCAGCTTGGCGCTGACATCATGGCAATAAGATGCTATAAAAAGCGAATTAAAATGATTAAATGCAAATTCGAATACTAAAAACTACGAAACCGAGCAACAACAACAGCTGTTGGTTGCGCTCACATCTCCTCCTTTTTTACGGTGTTCCACCTCTTTCTATCGACTTCACATATTATTTCACTTTCCTGTAAACGTAACCACCGTTGCTACCGTATTCGGTGCCAGAGTCTTGATTGCTGACTTCCGCCGCCGTTGCATGCGATGAGGCGTGGAAGCTTGGACCAGCTTGTGGAGCCACTGCTGGAGCAGAGGGAGTCTCGTATTGTGGCGATTGACTTTGAGAATTACTCCCGGATTGGTAGCCCGAAGAGGTTTGCTCAACAGTTTGACTCAAAATGGCGCCACCGGAATGGCTGCTATGTTGCACTGGTGCTGGAGCTGGAGCCGAGTAGCTTTGTGTTGCTGGTGGCAAGTATTCTTGGCTAACTGGAGCTGGAGCTGGAGCGAGAGCAGAGTAAGAGGGACCGGCTTGCGCGGAGTAAGATGGTGCTGCTGGAGCCGAGTAAGAAGGCGCTGCTGGTGCTTGGTAAGAGGGAGCAGCTGGTGCTGGTGCTGAAACCGGTGGTAGATATTCATTGTTAACCGGAGCTGGAGAGGGATACGACTGTTGTGCTGGAGCTGGGAATGAAGCTGTGTAAGGTTGTTGATTGACTTGTGGTTGTGCTGGGCCAGCATGGGATTGTTGCTGTTGCGATGGAGGTAAATACTCTCTACTAACTGGCGCTGGAGCCGGAGCTGGTGCTGGGGCCGAATAAGATTGATGACTAACTGGGCCTGGAGCTGGTGCTGGTACTGGTGCAGGGGCTGGTGCAGCTTGTTTCACTGGTGCTGGTGGCAGATATTCATTGTTAACAGGTGCTGGAGCAGGAGCTGGGGCAGAGTAAGACTCTTGTGCTGGTGCTGAATATGATTGTTGGGCAGGACCGTGTGAATGAGAGGAATAGTCTTGGTTACCCTGTGCTGGGGTGAAAAGTGATTGTTGTACAGGCGCAGGAGGTAAGTATTGCTGATTTACTGGCGCAGGAGCAGGCTCAGAATGCGATTGTGGGGCAGGAGCTGAGTACGATTGTTGAGCTGGAGCTGAGTACGAATGCTGAGCTGGACCCGAGTAAGATTGCTGAGCTGGACCCGAGTAAGATTGTTGAGGTGGAGCTGAGTACGATTGCTGAGGTGGTAAATACTCAGGAGCTGGGGCAGGGGCAGGAGCTTCGTATGATTGCTGGTTTGGAGAAGGAGCTGCAGCATGATTTTCTCCCTGATAACCAGAAGATGTTTGTATAACAGTATGGCTTAAATCATCTCCACCAGATTGGTGTTGTCCGTGACTTTCCTGCTGTGGAGATGATTGTGGTGCTGATGCAGGTGGAAGGTACTCGTTTGAAACTTGTGGGGCTGGGGCTGCATAATTCTGCTGGGCTGGTCCAGAGTAAGATTGTTGTGATGGGGCGTTGTAGCTACGTGGCTGTGGTGCTGGAGGCAAGTATTCGTTGGAAACTTGCGGTGCTGGAGCTGGAGCCGGAGCTGGAGCTGAGTAGTGATCTTGCTCTGGAGCTGGGGCAGGAGCTGATGCTGGTGGCAGATATTCGTTAGAAGGTGCCGCTGGAGCTGAATAAGATTGTTGAGGTGGAGCCGAGTACGAAGGTGCAGCTGGAGCGGGATATGATGGCCCTGATAACTGTGAGTGGTGGACTGGAGCTGGTGCTGGTGAACCATAGTTATAGGATCCATCATTTTGTTGGTGTGCGTGTTGTTGTGGAGCTGGAGCTGGAGCGGGTGCTGGTGCTGGAGCTGGGGCTGCATATGATTGCTGCTCAGGCGCTGGTGCTGGGGAACCGTAGTTATAAGAGCCATCATTTTGTTGTCCAGAACTGTATTGAGGAGCTGGAATTGGATATGATTGCTGCTCAGGTGCTGGTGTTGGAGATCCATAATTGTAAGAACCATCATTTTGCTGTCCGGAACTATATTGGGGAGCTGAAGCTGGTGCTGGAGCTGCATAAGATTGCTGGACTGGAGCTGGGGCTGGTGCAGACGCTGGCGAACCATAGTTATAAGAGCCATCGTTTTGCTGTCCTGAATGCTGATGAGGAGCGGGAGCGGGAGCAGCGTAAGATTGTTGTACTGGAGCTGGTGCCGGTGCTGGGGCTGGTGCAGGCGAACCGTAGTTGTAAGATCCATCATTTTGAGGTGCTGGAGCTGGGGCAGGAGCAGCGTAAGATTGTTGGACTGGAGCTGGTGCAGGTGAGCCATAGTTGTAAGAGCCATCATTTTGAGGAGCTGGAGCTGGAGCAGCGTAAGATTGTTGTACTGGAGCTGGTGCCGGTGCTGGGGCTGGTGCAGGTGAGCCATAGTTGTAAGAGCCATCATTTTGAGGGGCTGGAGCTGGAGCAAGAGCAGCGTAAGATTGTTGGACTGGAGCTGGTGCTGGTGCGGGCGAACCGTAGTTGTATGAGCCATCATTTTGTTGTCCAGCAGAGTGCTGAGGTCCCGACTGTTGCTGAGGCTGTGGTTGATAGTTATTCTGTGGTGCCTGATAGTTGTTGTTCTGAGGAGCCTGATAGTTGTTGTTTTGTGGTCCCTGATAGTTGTAAGAGCCAGCACCGCTTTGAGCATGAGATTGCGTTGGAACAGTGTTGCTTATCGAAAAACTAGCGATAGGAATTGATCTGGTAATCTCAATGCCACTGGGCAAGAAACTCTTTAGTGGGTGTTGGTGTTGCTGGTCGTGTTGTTGAGCTGGTGGTTGGTAGGGCGCAATAGCGGTATCGTCCGAACCGTGCGAGGCATGTTGACTGGGTGGTAGATACTGATTGTTGGACAAATGGCTAACATCGGCGTTAACAATTTGGCTGGCTACCAGCGATATGCTGAGAATTGCAAAAAATTTCTGTGACGAAGAGAGGCGATATAGTTTTAGTCGTTTGATAATAAATAGTTGGCAATAATTTTATAAATATGTTTTTTGTAAAATTTTTTTTAACACAAATATAAAATGACATGATTTTGCCACATTTAAAATAATTAAAAATATATAAAAATTTAATAAAACTATTTTATTACTAATTAATTAAAGTTAATGATTTTTAATTTTTTTTGTGTAATTTTTTAAATATTCAAGTAGAGTATTTTTAAGCTAAAAAATTTTTTACTTTTTTTTTTGAATTTAGCAAAATATTTATAAGAGTTTATATTTATTATTTTTTTTTAATATTATTTGTGTTTTTTTTTATTTGTGTATAAAAAACATTAAAAAAGTTAAAAAAAAAAAATTTAACTATAAAAAAAAAATTTGTAAAAAAATCTTTTTTTTTTTAATCTTTTTTTAGTTTTTAAAATCTTAAAATAATATATATTTTTATAATTGTAACTTCACACTATTTTTAAGTAATTTATAAAATAATTACTATTTTTTAATATTTTTTAACTTTTTGGGTTTTGTATTTGTAATTTTTTTTCTTTATTTTTTTTTTGTTTTTGCAAATAATTATTTTTCATATTTCGGTAGATGACAATTACTATTTCACATGCGAATTTAATTTCTTGTAATTTCATATTTTAACAATTTCCTTTTCAACCACTTCAGCAACTTTAGCAACGTCTAACGGTAAATATTTAATTTCCATCGTTTTATTACAACACTTATTACACACTCGCACCAATTAATATTTGCAACAACACATTGAAAACAATTAAAGTGAGTTAAGTTTTTAGCGTTTAAAGATAAGTAACCGTTTATTTGCTACTGACCATCTTCACTGGGCTGCCACTGCGTGGTTAACTAGACGATTGAAGCTCTGCAACTGATACTCTAACCCAGAGCCTCTTGACCATTTATAGACCACCACCCTTCTCCAGAGCGGCGACTAAGCGTCGAACGGAACTGTCGTCAAGCGCGACACTCTAGTGTTTGTACGCATGTATGTAAGTGTGTATGTGTGTGTGTGTGTGTGCAACCAAAGCCAATTCAGTGCCAAGTTCGCGAACTCTGCGCCTGCCATCTGCCTGTACGCTGCTGCATTATGACATCTGCCTACCAATACCAATAGAAAATAGAAATAGCAAAAACACTGACACACACACTTCTACATGCAGACATATGTAAATGGCTATTAACAGCAATAACAACGCATTTCGCTACCGTTTCACACGATTTGCATTTGCATTTCTGTTCAGCTTAATTGGTTGATTATTAAGACGACGTCGAGCGCCCCGCGGCAGCAGACGCAACAACGCAACCAAACCAACGGAACGGAACGGCCACACAGCGACACAATATGTGCCGAACCACATGAACGCAGTTCAATGGTCCAATGTTGAGCTTTAAGCAGCAAGCAGAAGTAGTCTTCAGCCGCTTAGTTGCCACTTAATGGTCAATGTGTTGCCCGCAATGTGTCAAAGTTGTGCCACAAATTTATAAAAAATGTTTGATAGCTTAAATTACACATAATTTTAGTTGTTGTTGTTGTTGTTTTTATTGTTGTTGCTGCTATTGCTGCCACCACTTTATACTAGGTGTAGCCATATTACGAGTATTTGCGCCGCTTATACATATTAAGTTTATTGCATTACTAATTTATCTATCTTGTTGTTTAACTATCCTCCCCTTCCTGTTGCTTCATTCATTCATCTTTATTTATTTAAATTTTATTTATTTAGATTTTTTAGATTTTTCATTTTTCTTAATTTTTTCCTTTGGAAGAGAAAGGAAGGTGCCAACTTCAAATGGGCTGAATGATACTTTTTCACACACACATAATATATAAATGTACAAACACACTCATAAATAAATAGTTGCTTCAGCCAATTTACCATCATGTCCACTGCGCAAGCGCATTGATCTGCTCGCCCCCTTTTTCGCTATGTAAATATTTGTGGCGCACATACTGCTTGTGTGTATGTGAGCTTTAAATGCTCAAGTCAATGAATAGGGCCAACCGTTGTTGTTACTTTTGTTTTATTAATTTGTCCAGATGGACGCTATTTTTGTTTACTCTATTTGTATACTTTACTTTTGACAGAGTTACAAGCTCAGAGATCACTTATAATAGCACCAATAAAGATGAGTGAAGCAGGAAAGGAAGGAAAATGAAAATAGCTATGAAAAGTTATTACTTGAGTATCCACTTTAAAGTTTTATCTAACTGTGCCTTAAGATCTTACAAAGAATTATAACAGAAGAAGAATTAAGTAATTTTCAAAATAATGAATTTGCACAAAATAGAGACGAGTCAAATTTTGAAAATTTAGAGAATTATGCCTAATTTTGGTTCAAAAGCATGTTCTCATGGACTCGGCTTGCAATGTCATAATCTGTATGTCTTCTGAAGACAAACTAAAGCTTTAAAGTAGATATTACTATTTTTGCCATTTAAAGCGCTTTTACTAATCTGAAAATTTACACAGTCATCAGTTTGTATTTTCACTACAGCTGCAGAGCTAAACATCTATAAATTTTGAAATATAATTAAAATAAATTGAATTAATTGCTTCTTCTTCCATATAATGCAGGGCAAATAACTCGATATATTTGTAAAGATATTATAATGAAAAATATCTTGAGATTAGAATGTTTAAATTATTTTGTCGATAATACGTTCTACAATCTAGGTTAGAGTGGCTGATCTCCTGTGCCACAAGAGATCTCACTTGGACCGCTAAAGCCAGTCCTTTGTGATGAGGTTAGGTTAGGTTCTTCAATCTAATTTAATTCGTAATTTAAATACATGAGTTCCAGATCATGAACCGAATACAATAATTTCAGAAAGAATGGTTACCACGAAGCATTCATGTTGAGTATTCAGATCGGTTGTTCGATCTGAAAGATAAGTAAATAGTTATAAAATAATAGATAAGTAAATAGTTATAATATAATGATTCTTCGACTTATGAATTTCATTCTTGATCGAAAAGTTCAAACGCTTATTCATAATGTCCATTATGAGACTATAAATTCTGTTTCATGTCCGTTTTTGTATATTTCTACACTTTACTGGACCATATGTTAGATTTTTAGAAAGAAGTAAATTAGTTAGAAGTAGTAGTAGTATCAATTGATCAGTGCTTCCTTATACGTTGAATTGTAAAAATGTTAAACATGCGTCTTTATCCATTATCAATGTAATGAATTAGGCTGTACAAGGTCGAGTTGCCACAAAGTTCTAATAAACTCAGCGAGCATTACTGGCTTCCTACTTGTTCTACTTTCCCAAAGAGGGCTTTTATTTGGCAAACCTAAAAGATAAATTGAGGATTTTAATTTGCAAGCATAAGATTGAAAAGAAATCCTTTGTAGTGTTAGATTTCCTGAATATACAAATAAAACAGCGATTGATTTTCGTGAAAGTCAATAAGGAAGTGCTTAAAGGACTCTGCCTTGGATTTTTTCAAACAACTTCGACAAACTTCGTACGAGACCTATCTCCAATAATTTTATTTCTGAAGAAAGGAGATAGGATGATGTAACTTAGGGAAGTTTTGTCTATGAGGGACATGCTTTTACCCGATTAAGGTGGAACTCAATGA
This sequence comes from Zeugodacus tau, assembly GCA_031772095.1. Classification (NCBI taxonomy): domain Eukaryota; kingdom Metazoa; phylum Arthropoda; class Insecta; order Diptera; family Tephritidae; genus Zeugodacus; species Zeugodacus tau. Next base: position 61,605,519 of record CM062650.1, on the reverse strand, counting down.
AATTGGTTTTATAGTGTTACAGCAATTATAATGATTGAACATTTGATTATCCTACTTATCGAAAGCGACAAAAGAAAAGACTATTCTGGTAATGGTTTATTTATTCAAGTAGAGTGGGTTACTATCAGTCCAAGAGTCTGGATAGAATTCTATTCGAGAAAATACATATGTACGATTTATACGACGACATTGCATAGTTCAGCAAATAAAAAGGCAACGGATACTTTGGCTAGGTCATGTTGTACGAAAGGATGAAAACACTCCAGTTCTGAAAGTGTTCGATGCAGTTCCGGCTGGAGGAAGCCGCGGAAGAGGACGACCTCCACTCCGATGGAAAGACCAAGTGAAAGGTGACCTGGCGTCACTTGGTGTTTCCAGTTGGCGCCAAAAAGCGAAAATGAGGAATGAGTGGGGCGCTCTGGTGGATTCGGCTATAAGTGCTTAAAGCGGTTCCTACGCCAAATATATAAATTATAGATCTTTGTCAGACCTTCTATTGCATTCATATTTCCGATTAGCCTTCCGACCTTTGTCTTAAGAACTGTAGAAAAAGATAAAGACGCACACCACAAATAGCAGCAGAAGCTTTCTACTGTTCTTGTTAAACCAATATTCTTAATAAACTAACATTATGTAATAGAGTACTTTGGTTCATCAGGGACAGAAAAAAAATCAATTGAGTATGCTGAGTTACATGGAAAACGAAATTCGCAAGGTGAAATTTAATTAACAACATTTTCCTTTCATTTTGAGCAAATAAAAAACGCACAAGCCACTTAACAAGCAAAGGTCATATGCTAATATGTTTATCTAATCGCCCAGAGGTAAACCTTTTAATTAATTAAGCGTCGAAACATATCAAATGATTAAGCGATTCGCAAAAAATTAAAAGCAAAAACCAAACAATTTGCCAACCACTTATGACTCCACTAACACACATACACATCCACTCGATATGGCCAAGTGAAACTCCACACCTTTCACCGAACGATAAGCGCCGTGAGCATCGAGCATTATGCGCGATAAGAGCAAATTCAAATTGATATTCAATTAAAATGACATTTTATCTTCGTTTAGAAATGTCAAAAATGTGCAACGCGACCATTTTGACCCGAATTGAATTTCAGCGTCCAATCGAAATGTGCTCGAACCAAAGTGTGGCTGATGGCTACTGCTGCACAAATGGAAACTCATAAATTACGGCGAAGTCAATTAATATGTACGCTAGAAATTCGCTTGCAAAATTGGCTTTTAATGGCGACGGAGGTTGGAGACAAAATGCGAAAATGCGCGAAAATATTTTTTGGCGAAACTATTTTGGTCACTCCTAGTTGTAAATTAATTTACCACAGCGACATGAACAGGAAATCGTTAATTTAAGCTTTGGTGATTTGGCAAGCTCAAATTTGTAGCTTCGTTTGTCGCTGAGTGCATTACACGTGTGCAGCCATCTGCTGCGTGCTCATAAACACCGTTGTTGATATGCGAAATTATTTCAACAAATACTTGATAAACACTTAAAATGTTTTCCTAATCCGTTTCGTTTTTATTAATTTTTTGTTATCTTTGTTCGTGATTTTGTAATTTATTAGGCGTTCATTTGCATTTCTGCGCCAACAAATTTGCAATATCAAATTCGTAACGATCAAATTCCGCACGCTACGATCGGCAATACCACATTCGTGTTGGTGTAGCACGAACACAGATGGCGAAATCATCACTGCAGTGAAAAATTGTTATTTCAAAATAAAGTCAAATTTCATATTTGTCTCAAATATAATAAGGCGGAAAGTTATTTGGTATATTTCTTTAAACATGTCATCTCATGAGCTGTCTAATGAAAATTCGCAACATATTTTATTATACGTGCCGTGTTCTAAAAATAACGAGAATTGGAAAATTTAAAATTTCAGGGGGTTTGGAGAGTTCAACTATCTAAAATTTTTTGTATTATGTTGATAGACATTCCCCTGAAGCTGTTTTCATTCCTTACTTTGCCTTTAGCAGCCGAATTCATGAATTCTTGGCCAGCAACAATGCTGTAATGATGTCCCAGCCACCATATTCGCTAGACATGACTCCGTATACCTTTTTCTTTTTTCAAAAATTCGGAGAATCTTGAAGGGCCGTCGTTTTACAAGAATACGAGTACGCATCGCTGAAAGTGCTAAAAAATCGAGTTTGAGAACTGTTTTTTTTCCAAAAACCAAAATTCAAAAATTTATTTTTTGAATACACCTCGTATGTTCTTCATAAACATGTTTTTCGGTGTTTTATTTCTTCAGTCTACTGGTTTTTGATATACAGTGGAACTTCCACGACTCAAACTTTTGAATTGGCAATAGCATTTAAAATCAAATTTCATTCAAATTAGCTTCCATAACTCAAACTTCCTTAACTCGAAGTTCTCCATAACTCGAACTCTTGTATTTGGCATTAGAAGTCAAATTTCATACAAATTTCGTTCCATAAATCGAACTTTTCGAAGAGGTCATAATACAAAATTTGAAGTTTTACTATCGAGGCAGAATTTTAAAAGAGTAAATCAATCGTAAGGAGGCGAACAAAAAATATGATATTACACTTAGATTGCATAAATCATGTAAGAAAGGCATGGGATACAGGCGTCAAGAGCCAAACAATATAATAGCAAACTGCTACAAACAAAATTACAGAATTTATGTTTTAAGGTTATGTACATAAAACATTATGTGATGTCAAATTAAAAACTCTCTATAAATCTATATTTTATACCTCTTTGAAAAATTAAATGTGAAAATTCCATAACTCGAAGTCTCTCTATCTCGAAGTTTTTTTGTGGATTATGGTGATTCGAGTTAGAGAAGTTCCACTGTATTTCCAATAGATTTTAAATGATGATTGTATAAAAAGTATGTGGTTGGGATAACCTCTTTATTCGACTCAAATGTCTGCTCAGCGAATCTGGAGAATATGGATGGATGGGACAGGAGTTTGTGGAATAATTTGACAAATTTGACCCTGACTACGATGGAGGTGTGAATCGGTTTGGCACGGTGGAGAAACACGTTTGTCTTTGTAAAGAAGGGTCGTTTTATCTGCGATTCGCATTGAATCGGACTAATAAATTTGGTTATTGACATATATTAGACATTGTCAAAAAAATTGTGATTACCATTTTTCGTCGAACAAGATATTCTTAGCCTCCTTAGGAACAGATTAGTTGGATGAAATCCACCATTTCGGCTGTTTCTTGGTCTCTAGTGTGTACTTATGTTATGTCGACCGTTCCAAACCGATAAAGAAACTATTTCGGATAGCATTTAAACAGCATCAAACATTTTTGTGCAGTAGCATCCATGCTTGTTATCCGGAGTGCGCAAAAGCGGCACCCATCGCCTCCATAATCTTGTCCAAAACTTCATGTAGAATATAATCAACGCGGTCTTTTGAGATGCTTATCGCTTTAGCTATCCCGCGCACCTTCAATCGGAAGTTAGCCAGTATTGAATATGGAATTTTGGCACGTTACTGTTTTTGAAGGATTGGGTCTAATCAAAATAAATGTGAAATCTCGTTGAACCATTTCTTTACGATTGCTATCCAAGAACAAGAGTTGCTGCATTAAGGGCCTAGTGATCTAATGCTCTGAATTTTGTCCAACGAAGAAAAATATGTATGAGTTTTCCCAAGTCAACTGAGTTTTCCAAATTATCAGTTGTTTTATAAAACAACCATAGGAATCACCGGTGAGTACTTTTTCATATCTAATTTCACAAATAATATTAATGGTGGATACAAAATATAATTTTCTGAATATTAAGGGCAAAAATTTATTTTTTTGAAAGAGCATCATGAATAGCTCTCTCTCTTTTCACTCTAATATTTTAAAGTATGTATAAATTCGCAACTGTCGTATACATAGACTCTCGGTTGATCTTCATTTATTAACATATATTAATGCACAAATGTAAATCCAGATGTAATCCCATTCACAAAATGATCGATCTGTCTGGCTGGCTTGCCCTACTAACTGTTTCAACACAAATCCACTTCAATATTCAAATTAGTTTTTTTCATATTCTCTCGAGCATTCACATAAATATATATATAACTGATAAAATATTATTTAAATACAAACTGTATATTAATCGAGTAGTTGATTAAAATGTTGACAGATGTCAAATTTCTTATGTCAAATCAATTAGTTGAGCATTAATAAAAATTAGTTGTAAATAAAAAAGGTGTTAGCCTGAGTTATGAGAGTTGAAAGACATAAATACATACACATTCACACAAAAATATATACAGTGATATATATGTACATATATACAGCTTGTATATGTATATTCATTTGTTTTCGAACAGTTTCGTCTATTTGGCATTTTATTACACAAGGTCATATGTAAATCGGGCACAACAACATACGTATTTGTGTATGTAAATCGTTTAAATTATGCACCTACTTACATATATTTGTCTAGAAAACGTGTTTAGACACTAAATCCCGTGTTTATATTCAAATATGTAAGTGAGTAAGTTCATGCGAACTGGACCAATCAAATTCAATTTATGAGATGTTTGTGCCATAAAAGTGGATGAATTGCTGCGTTTGCCACTTAATGACTTCAGGCGATGCAAGAAAATTAAGAAAAAATCTAAAAAAAATTAGCAAAAAAATTACGATAAATCTCATTAATTGACAACATCTTTATTTTATGTTGTTGTTGTTTGATTTTTGTACTTTGATAATTGGACTTGCAAATATATAATTTATTTTTTTAGTTTTCTTCTTTTGTTTCTTTTTCGCCGGTTTCTCAAATTTCGAAATGTGTTTTTGTTAAGCCAATAGGCCTAACTTGATTTAAATGGCTTACACTTCATTTAGATGTGTTCATATTTTAGCAACAGAGAGTCACTAGGGTAAAGGCTTTATATATTATTCGTGATAGGTTTGTTTGCCTTGCCTTCTTTAAGCTGTTGTACCAATAATTGACTTTCCAATAATTAACTTGCAATCATCAAAACTTCATTTAAATAGCAACAGATAAATTCATCGCCGTTTTCACTATGTCAAATTCAATGACAGTCGTTGTCAAACCAACTAATTTGGTTGTAACAAAATTTGTATTTAGTCATTCAAAAAATATTTATCGATGTTCTTCTCCATGTACAATGAAATTTTACTATTGTTAGAGGACATCATAATTTTGTCATTAAATTTGACAAATGGGAACCAGGAATAAGAAGAAAAGATAAGACAAAATTCTGTCGAAAGCTTTGGATCAATTAAAAATAAATTATTTTTTAGTGTCCATTGACGGTAAAATGGACCTAGCAACAGCAAAACTGCTCCGACCAATAATGTTATATGAAAAGAAATCCGGTATTCAATTCAATCAGTGGGCGAAAAATAAACCCTTTATATAGTCTCTTTGATTAATGTATGGGAACCACCCACCACTTGGAACTTGAAGTTATGTTTGATCATTCTTTACACCGGGATCACATTAACCGGAATCCGCACCATCTGAAGTGGAGTAAAACGAAAGGAAGGTTCAATACAAATCTTCATCAAATCACCGGCTTCATCCAATTGCCTTTTGAAAGTGTATAAAGACTAATTTATCGTAGAATACTGAGAAATATCCTACAAATAAGGCTAAGAGCTCAATCAAGCTATTCGATTGATTTATAAACATAAGCACAACAGTCTACTTTTCACTGCTTAGTAAAACATAGAAGGTGATAGAGATCTTCATAATTGTCTATCAAAAGTAAATCTCTGATTTCAAAGGCAATTCTTTCAATTTTCGACGTAAATAACACTTACCTACTCGAAATATATTGTTCCAGATATATAAGTCTGACAAACCAACATTTAAACGTATTGTCTTGGTTTCCTTCGCTGATTTTTCAGAATTTTAGTTGGATTGAGTTTAAAAGTACCGCCTAACGATCAGATCTTAAATATATACTTCAGGTTTGATACCTCCTGAAAGTCATACATTGTAAGCATGTAGGATTACTCCAAATTCGAAAATAGTTTATCTATACTACTATTATAAAGATGAAAGATTTGTTTGTATGTTTGTAATGAATAAACTCAAAAACTACTGTGCCAATTTCAAAAATTCATTTTTCACCATTGGAAAGCTACATTCACCCCGAGTAACATAGACTATATTTTTTGCTAGAATCTCAACTTTCTGGAAATAGTTCCCAGGTGAGGGTATGAAAAAGACTCCGTGATGGGGGATCTTAATCTGAAACTGAAAATCGTTCTGCAAGTCATTCTCTTCGCATCGCAATCGAGTGCCAGAGAGTGGAGTAACGAGTACTCGCAGCTGCTTGCTGAACAAAATTTCAAAACCTCCCAAGTACGCGCTTGAGAGTCGAGTACGGAGCGTGTGCAGCGGCTTGAAGAACAAAATATTATATTAGAAATATACAAGCTCGCACTAGGGCGTCGAGGTCTGAGCGTTCCCAACGCCTTCATAATCAGAGAGAAAGATATCGGACACCAAAGACTAGAGGTCGTAATCAAGTTTAGCTCTAACTCTAGTTTAGCTTTAATTCATGTCCGAATTGTCCTCATTTTACTTTTTTTAAATGAACCCACGCAAGAAACAGGAAAGTAACTTTAGAATTATAACTTTTGAAATGTTTGTTTCAACCCGTGCGAAGCCGGAGCGGTCTGCTAGTTTAGTTATAAGAAGAAAAATAAAAATGTTACACACATATTTTTATGGCGATTAAGACGCCTATGATAAACATTTATTAACATATAAATGATTAAGAGTCGTAAAAAATTACATATTTACTTTTGTAGCGGCATATCAACTTTGGCCACTCAACGCCAATAGTGATGATGACCATGGCCATAGCAATGAATTAACCCACACCGATCATGCATTGGCCGCCAAAGCGAGTTGGCTATGAAATGTCAATAAAAAATAAAAAATTGCACGCATGATTGGCGACAAACATAAAAGCCTAAAGATGCTTGGAATCAAATTATGGACTTGAAACGCGTGAACCGAAGAGCTACCGCTACATTTGTCACATATGTAGTGTCAACGTCACAACTCAAGAGCTAAACGAGGTCGTAAAATAGCGAATTCCATAAACAACAACTAACTTCGAACTTCGGGAATAGTCGTCGGAGAGAGAGAAAGAGAGAGAGAGAGAAACATAGAGAGATGGTCAACATACTTTCGGCTTGAACTGTAGCTTGTTTTGATTAAAGCGGAGAAGGCAGCGTGTTGGTGGGTTTCAAAAATTGAAAATGGGTCACGAACTAGTCCCACCAACTGTCACTCATCATTTATAAATGTAAATAAAACAATTTGTTAATATTAAACTCACTTTAGGCTGCGAAAATATTTACATATGCCCAACACTTTTTACTCGACTCTTTCGAAATCACCCAACTTGTATGATTTATTATGGCTACAATCACACTCCTACAAATATGAATATTCATCAAATAAATAATTTATGCCGCCGAAAAAATGAAATAGAAATGTTTTACATAAGTCGTAGATAAGTGTTACACTTTCGCATTGTTTCGTCGCCCAATGATAAAATGCTAATGGATTTAGCGCAATAAAAGCCTCAGTCTGCGGAAAAATTAGCATTAATGCAAAAGAAATGGAGAAAATGAAACGAAAAAGGAAATAATAAAAACCACATAAAATCAAATAAAAATTATATTGAACTAAAAACATGGAATTTCCAAAAGAGGAATAAGTAAAAAAATTATTTGGGTTTGTCATAGACATAACCGCCGTTTGCGCCATAAACTGTATCGCTGGCTATGCGGCGTGTTAGCGCGCGGTTGTTAAGGCCGGCTACGGGCTGTGGTGTGTTGAAACCGCCGCTGGATTGTTGTTGTGATGCTGTTTGATAAGGTAAGCCTGGGAAACCTTGACCGGGGAACCCAGCTCCTGGAAAGCCTTGTCCCGGGAAACCAGCGCCTGGAAAGCCTTGACCGGGGAAACCTTGTCCTGGGAAGCCTTGACCAGGGAAACCCTGTCCAGGAAAGCCAGCACCCGGAAAGCCTTGTCCAGGAAAACCTTGTCCAGGGAAACCTTGTCCAGGAAAGCCTTGTCCCGGGAAACCTTGTCCAGGAAAACCTTGCCCAGGGAAGCCTGCCCCCGGAATGCCCTGACCTGGAAAACCTTGTCCAGGGAAGCCTGCACCAGGAAAGCCTTGTCCGGGAAAACCTTGTCCTGGAAAGCCTTGTCCAGGAAAACCTTGTCCAGGGAAGCCCTGTCCAGGGAATCCTTGTCCGGGGTATGTTGGTCCACCATAGCCTGGTGGAAAACCAGCGCCAGGAAAGCCACCAAAACCAGGTTGAAAGAAGGGATCGCTAGAGGATTCACTGGAGGCATTATCTTTTGTGGCGCTTTGTTGTGTTGTTGCAACGGGCTCATTTTCTAGCGATTGCTCAACATCTCTTAAAGCATGTGAGTTGTCATGCGCCGACTCGTCAAGTAGGATAACATCCAATTGAACTGGTGAAGCTTCATCGTGTTGCACTTGTGGTTGTTGCGGTTTTGCGCTTTCATGGCTTTGTACAATGTGCTGTGGTGGCGCTGGGTGTGGCGGCAAGTAGGCGCGTGTCAAATGGCTGACATCGGCGACGGCCAAGGCAACCAAAGCGTGGAAGAATAGTAATTTCGTGAACTACAAGGAAAAATCGTGTCGTTAATTTGAGTTTTATTTTTAAAATAGCTCTTAGACTTACCATTTTCGATTCAGTAAGCGGTTGCGCGCCGCTTGCGTGTAGAATTTAGAATGCGTACTAAAGTTAGTTTACATTGAGTTAGCTAGTTTTATAGCCTTCTTGTGCCGAAAAGTTATTCAACTCTTAGTGATTCTTCTTTTCCTGCTTTCTTTCTCGCCACTTTCTTATGCTAATATACATATGTGGTCTTAAGAACACCATTAAAGGGGAATAGCGATTACTTAAATGGTAGCTAAATTCGCGTAGGTCTTACAGGTAGCATCTTTGATTCTTAGACAATCCCTATTATGTCATGACAATTATCTTCTTTTGGTATTTTGTTGACCTCTTTCTACTTTTATAGTATTACCTTAAGCGCTGTCTAAAAAAATCAGAAAGCGTGCCATCAAATCTGTGTGCTCCGTATTCGTTGATTGGTGTCTTTCTCTTTTCAATTCTTCGTCAATTTAGTGATTAAATTTAGTTGTACGGCCGCTTAATCATTCAATCTTGACAGTTTCTCGTGCCCGATTTCTATATCACGGCAACTTAAATTAATAGTTTGTCATTAATTTGGTTTCTTCTCATTCGGATTATGCGCTGTGGCGAGCTTTCGCAGAAGTCAATGGCGAAAAAAATATAATAGAATAATAAATTAGTATGCGTAGAGCAGTGTGAGCGAATCTTTTATATAATTTTGCTTCACGATCATCTTCTTCATATTGCATAAATAAAGGCATTCGCAATTTAAACTTTAAGCGCCTAAAAGTAGACAAAACAAATTTCTATATACATTTCACAAAAATTTCACGAATTTTTGAATTAAATTTTTTATATAAAAATATGGCAACCCTACAAAAAACTTTGTTTTATTTAAGGTTTGAAAATATACAGAGAAGTACTGATGGTACTGGGTCCAAGTAAAACAGCTTAATATTGTAGACTGAAAATTGAAAATTTGCAAATTTACTCTTTAGATACTTTTCATTCCATATAAAATATTTAACAAGTACAGTTGAACTTCCATAACTCGAACTCCTGAATTGGCAATAGAAGTCACATTTCATACAAATTACTTTCCATAACTCGAAGTCTCTCTAATTCGAAGTTTTTTTTGATGATTATGGTGATTCGAGTTGAGGAAATTCAACGGTATATGATTTTATAACTTCGTAACTCTGTTAATCTCTATAAACCAGATGGTTTCGAAAAGGATCACTCAGTTTCGACGATCATTGAACTGAACTGATACATATTATTTATTGAAGTGAAATCTCAAGTTCAGTGAGTCCCCAAAGCATTTAAACATGCGCTCTATGGTTACAGAGATGAGGAGTATCTTTTGAGAAAAATCTAAGTAATTTCTTGCTTAAGCTCCGGCGAACTCCATTCAAAATAGTATTCCATTATAGTATTCGTAAACATTTTCTTAAAGAAATAATTAAACGCTTCGAAGTTATTAATTTTTTAAAACAAAAATTTATTTCATTGAAATAACAAGAATTATTTACACTAAATATGCTATTCAAAGGGAATGAGGTATAAAGTTTTTTATGGTTTAAGGATGATTTACCTTAAGCAATTCAACAATAAACAAAATATTGCCAAGGTATTCTATTTACAAAAACAATTGAACTAATCGCAGTTCCAAGCGATTTACTTCCTTCTGTAGATGTAGCCACCGTTGGAGCCATACTGCGTGCCAGCATCGCCGCCAGAGTAAGATGAGCCGCCTGAGGGGCCAGATGGACGACCGCTAGAGTAACCACCAGCATCGCCGTTATAGTAAGAGCCACCGGCACCACCAGCACCGCCGCTGGAGTAACCGCCAGCACCGCCGCTTGAGTAACCACCAGCACCGCCGCTTGAGTAGCCACCGGCACCGCCGCTTGAGTAACCTCCTGCGCCACCGGCACCGCCAGCTCCACCATATGAGTAACCACTAGCACCTCCGGCACCACCGCTTGAGTAAGATCCGCCGCTGGAGTGACCACCGCCAGATACTGGGCCAGCTGGACGACCGCTAGAGTAACCACCAGCACCGCCGTTATAGTAAGAACCACCGTCACCGCCGCTAGAGTATCCACCAGCACCACCGGCACCACCGCTTGAGTAACCACCGGCACCACCGCTGGAGTATCCACCGCCGCTACCGCCTGAGGAGTAAGATGGACCAGAGTAGACTGGAGCTGGAGCTGGTGCAGAGTAAACTGGGGCAGGTGGAGAGTAGCTTTGGGAAGGTGGCAAGTATTCGTTGGATGGAGCAGAGTATCCGGAACCACCGCTGGAGTAAGATCCGCCGCTGGAGTGACCACCGCCAGATACTGGGCCAGCTGGACGACCGCTAGAGTAACCACCAGCACCGCCGTTGTAGTAAGAGCCACCGTCACCGCCGCTAGAGTATCCACCAGCACCACCGGCAGCACCACCACTTGAGTAACCACCAGCACCGCCGCTTGAGTAACCGCCAGCACCGCCGCTTGAGTATCCACCGCCGCTACCGCCTGAAGAGTATGATGGGCCAGAGTAGACTGGAGCTGGAGCTGGTGCAGAGTAGACTGGGGCAGGTGGTGAGTAGCTTTGCACAGGTGGCAAGTATTCGTTTGATGGACCAGCAGCACCGCCTGAGGAGTATGAACCACCTGAGGAATATGAGCCACCAGCACCGCCGGAAGAGTAAGAACCACCAGCAGCGCCACCTGAAGAGTATGAACCACCAGCACCACCGGAAGAGTAAGAACCGCCAGCACCGCCCGAAGAGTATGATGGACCACCATAGTTGGAAGAAGGTGGCAAGTATTCAGGTGCTGGAGCCGGTGCGGGTCCGTGACCATGACCATGACCATGACCACCATGGCTGGGTGGCAGGTATGATCTCGACAAATGGCTCACATCAGCCGAAGCGAAGGCGACCAACGCAAGAGTGGCGACAACGAAGAGTTTCTGTAATAAAAATAGAAATGTTAGTAAATAAAATAAAAAGCCGTGAGACACTTTGAAAGTTTTTCTTCTAAGATTATTGCTTATCTTCACTCCATCTTTCGTCTTTAGTTTCAATTAAAATATTTTCAATTGTTTCCTTGTATGCACCCACCATTTTGCTCCGATGATTTTATGTTTATTGAAATGAAGGAGACTACTTTGCTGTACGAAGAAACCGTTGGAACTGATGCTCTTCCACCAATTGTCTCATCAATTTATACCAAAAATGTATGCTTCCACGCGAATTATGTTTTTGCGGCACAAATCACCTCCGCGCATACACACATACACACGCATTACTACCGTTAAACGCAACGCGGCCTCTGCAATCGCATAACGCTTTGCCGTTGAAGTTAGGTCCGCTAAACGAGTTTCGATGATTTACATTATGTATGTATGACAAATGTGATAATGCCCCATAATATCACAAAGAAATAAAATGCAAAAACACAAAAACTAATAAAAATGCACAATAAAAATAAAAATCAAAACAAATTAGGTGAAAAGAGTAAGAAAGTTGGAGTTAAGAGATTACAGCAGATGACGATAAGCACAGTTGTGGAGAGTTTAACATTACAATTCTCAAATCATAGCCAAAAGATACTCGAACTTTTAAAACGAACGATTAAAATATACCTTCGATATCCTTACTGTACCCAACACAACAAACAATTGAACCACCTTCCCATGGATCTTTAGTAATACATTTGTTGGAACATAGTTTGGTATTTTTTTCACTGTTTTGACATTCCTTATAGTCTCTTGTCTGCAACTGATCAATATTTCTATAGACGACATGCCATTAGATAACCATAGGAGTTGTATCCGTCTTATCCATCATTCTTCCCGTTTTCATTGAGAGTTTATTATGAAGGTGTTGATTAATACCTAAGACGGTTGAAATTTATGTAGACATTCCGATTTCATTTCGGAGCAACTGTCAAACAACCACTCAATATAAGCAGCTGCAAGAGTATTCACATTCTTCTCGAAATATCTGTAGACAGTATTAATATCTATAGACGGACCACATGAACGTCAAATCGAGTATATTCATCATACGTCAAAGGGAAAGGATCGATAGTGATAACCTCAGAGTCACAAAGCCCATCGTACTTAGTCGGCAGCTCCGGTACAAGGTGAACTCAACTACGTCTTAATGTTCAAAAAAACAGTACAAGCTTGAATGATCTCGCAATGAGGATTTCTTTGGAACTTATATTTTAAAGTAATTATTTTGTACTATCATCTAACAAGCTGTAATATCCGAAGATTACATAAAATTAAGATTTAATTAAACATTAGAAATTTAAACGAGTCATATTGACCTATTTCAAATGCCAATAAATCCTGAATAGACCCTTCAAACTCATTTCCCTCTATAGGGGCATAATATATATTTTAATACCCTTCTCATCATAATTGACCAGTACCCAAGTTTGTTTTACCTATTTGACAACCAAGATCTGGATTTGTATTCGACATTAAAAGATGAAGACAATGTAGCATCTACGGCATAGTTGTTTGTTGAGTATAGAACCACCATCCAATAAATATGTCATATAAAATTAGGTTACACGTTTTTTAGAACTGTACCGATCAGCAACATTTTTATACTCTCGCAACATGTTGCACAGAGTATTATAGTTTTGTTCACATAACGGTTGTTTGTGTCACCAAGAAATAAAAGAGTTGAAATCCGGATGTCTGTCCGTCCGTCTGTCCGTCTGTCCGTGCAAGCGATAACTTGAGTAAAAATTAAGATATCTGAATGGAACTTGGAATAAATATTCCTTGGCACCCTGAGGAGGTTGCTTTGGGCAAAATCGGTCCAGTGCCACGCCCACAAAAAGGCGGAAACCGAAAACCTATACAGTGTCATAACTAAGCCATAAACAAAGTTATGAAAATAAAATTTGGAACATAGGATCGCATTAGGAAGGGGCACATTTGGATGTAATTGTTTTTGAAAAGTAGGTGCCCCCAAATATGTTTTTTGTATATATCTTGCAAACTAATAAAGCTATATAAACCAAACTTTCTGCAGTCTTTTCTTTTCGCCGTTTCCTTATACAGTCCAAAAATGAAAGAAATCGGATAATAACCACGCCCACCTCCCATACAAAGGTTAGGTTGAAAATGACTAAAAATACGTTAACTCACTAACGAGAAACGTCAGAAACACAAAATTTCACAGAAATGATAGCAGAAGGAAGTTGCACTCAGATCTTTTTACAAAATGAAAAATGGGCGTGGCATCGCCTACTTATAGGGCAAAAACCATATCTGAGGAACTACTCGATAGATTTCAATGAAATTCAGTATATAATATTTTCTTGACACCCTGATAAAACGGATAAAAAATGGGCGAAATCGGTTCAGAACCACGACTACTTTCCTTATAACTCAATTTTGAATTCCATCTTATTCCTTCACTTTATAAAAAAATTGTCAAAAACGAACTATAACTTTTCAAGGCCCCAGATATCGAACATGTTGAACTCAGCGCCTAAGGGTAAATTTTAACCGGAAATATGGGTAAATCTCTCAGATAATTTAATGTAATTCAGAGGAAATTATTTTCTTTCAATAGCGTGTCTCTGTTCCAAAAATTATTAAAATCGGATCATAACATCTCCTAGCTCCCATATACATAGGTTTTTCGAAAATATCATCCCCTAGCTCCCAATACCTAATTATAGGTTTTTCAAAAATTTATTGCGCATATGTGTATTGGTTAATATATGATATAGCTTAGCAAAATTAAGTGAGCTTATATTGGATATAGTGTACCTTGCTGGTGAAATTGAATGAAATCGGTTCAGGAATTACCTCAGCCCTCTTATCTATATATGACGATTTTCGTTTTCTATTAAACTTTATGCCGAATTTATGGGTAAATTTGTGCGTTATCTGTTATTGTGCGAACTTAGCCTTTCCTTACCTGTTCATTATAATAAGGTTAGTATATAGGGCTTTTCTGGAATCCGATTCGTTAAAAGGCGTAGTTTTCTAGAAAAGGAATCCTTCGCGTTCAATATATAAACCTCAGTTAGATTGAGAGAATCAAATATCAGGTATTTATGTATTATCTGAGTATTATCTAACTACTGTTGATTAAATGGATAAAGTAACCTTAAATACTTGAGGGATGTAAGTAATGCCGAACCAAATATCGCATATCTGTAGAGACGTTTTTGAAGTTCTAACTGTACCAGTAGGTCCATGTAAATTCTTTCAGCACAAGTGGAGTTGGTGGTCGTTGGTGATCAACCTTAGTCCAGATGAAGCCCAAGAGACCGCTCAAATCGCTCGAGCCTCCGCTGCGCTCATGCTCATTATGCATTTATGTATTTAGTGTTGGCGCGTGTGCCACCGCAAGAGGTCGCATAGTAAAAATTACTGAGGCGAACTAAAAACGTGCGCTTGTCGATGCAAATTTTTTGCAATTAAAATTCTAAAACAACAACGACTTCACATTTAATTTTTTTTTTTTTCGAGTTAATGCGCTGAATGCGCCATGACATCTGGCGGCTGTGTCGCGAAGCGGCCAACAAAGTCAAGTCAACTAAACGTTTGCATATTAAATGTATGTTAATTAAAGCTAATGATGGCGAAAAAAATGCGAAAGCAAAATTATAATGTTATAACTAATCATAAAAATGTCGCTTTTTTCTTTTGCGAAAATCAACGAAAAAAAAAATAATATTAAAGTCAATGCGCCGAAAAGGGAGTGTCTGCGGTAAGCGCTGTGACGAAAAGTTAGATTAAAAACAAAATAGAAAAAAAACACTAAAACGCTTGAAATCAACAAACGGTGTCAGACTTTTATCAGTTGCAGTAAAACGCCGCAACGCAACAAGCATAATTTTGCATGTAAATGATATCTATAGTCCAGTATAGCAGCGCTGACGGTTTGAGGCCCAAATGAAAGTGTATATATGGGGGCGCTTTGACTTTATGTCACCTGCGCGTGAGATTTTTCATACTAAATGAGCTTCGCAAAGCAGTAAAACATTGTTGAGCATCTGTAAAACACCTTTCTGCAACTTTTCAAAGCTTTAGCCACCAACTGTGTTCCGAACTCAACACTGTCCACTCAACAACCACCTCACAAGCACACATCATGCGCCCACTCGAAAGCATATTGCATTGCCGGCAAACAAGTTGAGATGCGCCGCTCAGTCGCCTTGTTGGCTGGCATTGTTTTTGTCTACAAACGTAGCCGCTTTGAGCTCGCGTTTTGGCGCGCATGCGTATGCAAATGTGTTTGTGGCGCGCTCTAATGACCGACTGCCTATTTAACGACGCGCACAATTGAGAGTGGAAAATTAGCTAATCCAAATTGATAAGAAATAAGAAAACAAAAGCCAATTAATACATAATGTAATATAATAAAGTGGCGATTAAATGCATTTCAAGTGGAGAGTTTGGCTTTTATTCGCCAATTTATGTAAATTTCTTGCGCGTCTTCATTGAATTTCTCTACGAGTTACATGCAATGGGTTGATTGGCTTTTTTTTGCACAAGGTCATTAAATGTTTGAGAGTTTCGCGAATTGTCACTTACACACATACTAATTTGTTGTGCTTGGCTACTACATACGTGAGCTTAGATATGTTTGCTAAATTTATATAATTGGTTTGTCATCCCTAAAATCGTTGGCTAGTCAAACACTAAAACCATCAGCTATTACTACGCTTTCTTAATGCGGAAATACCGAATTAATTTGTAATCACTGGCACGTCTGTGAAGAAAGAGTTGACAAAGTATTTTCGATGAAAAGAAGTGCCGAAACTGAAAAATGTATGAAAATTATTCTAATTTCAAAGCGTATTTTTTTTAGAGAAAGAAACAGTGTTCGAATTTGAACAAATGTGCTAGAACGTGCTACTCACGTGTGTAGAAAGATATTTTATTTGATATTTTGTATTAGAGTTATTTCATTTTTTGTTCCATAAAAAGTATTTTTTATACTTATTTCTCATAACTCTGTATCATATAGAGTATGGCGCCCTTTTGTGCTCTTATTTATTATATTTTATGTATGTATGTGCCGAGAATTCTATGTACTATCTTAATGGTCTATTGAGCTACTTCTCCCAGTAACGTACAAAATATTAGGTCTACAACTTTGCTTCCGCCGTTTTCCAATAGATGTCTCTAGGGTCAAGCACTGGTCGATTAAATCGTATCGATTAACATTAACCCAACAAAATATTTGCGAAAATCTGTTTGCATCCCAAACTTATTCTCAACTGAAAATGTCACTTTTTCAGCCGAATTCTCGACATTAAATTTTGCTTTTATTTTTTAATTACAAGAAAAGTGCGGCTGAGGCTCATCGACATTTGATACATTTAGGATTGGCAGCCCAGTGAGATTTTTCCGCAAATATCAATGAATCACAAATCACCGGTTCAGAGGCCTAGAACATGCTATTCGAATGAATTTAAAGTCTTTAGCCTAAAAAGATTTCAATACGGCACCAGCTGGTTTAATGCAGTAAGAAGGTGGACTTTACGGAGAGAAATGTCTTATACGCTCTTAGGCACTCTTAAGTAGATGGTTTACCTTAAAATTAAACGTGAATGACAAAAAAAATATATTTTCTTAATTATTCATGATTCGTCAAAAGCAATTTCTTTTAATTTCTACCTAAAACAAGAAATGTTTTTTTAAATTAAAAACATATCCTTAGGCGTATGGGCATCTAGGACTCTACAAGTTTCATAAGAGTATGCAGCGTGTATTTAATTAGAGGTCTGTGTGTTTAGTTTGTTTCGTTGTAATTTAAAATATTTTGAATAGGAGAGTTCCATCTATTTCAGATAAATATTTATGTCCTCAGTAAATATAATTTATTTTGTTTTGCAATTTCTAATGGATTTTAAATATTTCCGACTGCAATGAGTTGCTTTTGGCAAGCAATAATATCTATAGAGATTAAATTAGATAAAATTAAGGGTAGGCTTCCCAATCGATTGAAGAAATAATGTTTCAATTCAATAAAGATAATTTAGAATCCAGGATTTGCGGAGAACATCGCCGTTCTTGCTGGAATGGGACTATGTTTTTACTGACTTCAATTCCAGGTGCTTAAAATACAGACCAGAATACGATCTAAATTTAGGTCCTCCTATTTTGTTTCTAAAACAACCTTTCCTATGAATGAAAAATACATTTATGTAGAGCTGATGTCCAATTAGCGGGACTTTGTAACCAGGTTATCGATCCAGAGCAAAAATGACTCATCAATGTATATATGATTACATTAAGAAAATTCAGAAAACGGGCAGCCTTTTATTGTGTTATCTTTGATCCAAATTGGTTACTGTCGAAGAAAAATATTTTTTTAGCCGAAGTTCGAACCATTAAGAGGTTACATAAGTTTCGTCTCAGGAAAAGCGGGCTATTTATATACTTTTTTTAATATAAACAAGTAAGGAAGGGCTAAGTTCGGGTGCAACCGAACATTTTATACTCTCGCAATTTATTTAGAGATTTACCTACATTTTCGGTGAAAAATTACCCTTAGGCACTGAGTTCTTCATGTTTGATATCAGGGGCCTCGAAAAGTCATGGTTCAATTTTGACAATTTTTCCACAAGTGATGTCACAGCTCAAATACAGTATTTGTGTAAAGTTTTATTTCGCTATCTTTATGGGTTCCTAATGTATACATTATAAAGTGAACGAATCGGAAGGATTCAAAATTGAGTTATATGGGAAGTAGGCGTAGTTGTGAACCGATTTCGCCCATATTCCACACGTGTCATCAGGGTGTCAAGAAAATGTTATATACAGAATTTCATTGAAATCTGTCGAGTAGTTCTTGAGATATGGTTTTTGATCCATAAGTGGGCGACGCCACGCCCATTTTACATTTTTTAAAAAAATCTCAGTGCAGCTTCCTTCTGCCATTTCTTATGTAAAATTTCGTGTTTCTGACGTTTCTTGTTAGTGAGTTAACGCACTTTTAGTCAGTTTTAACCTAACCTTTGTATGGGAGGTAGGCGTGGTTATTATCCGATTTCTTTCATTTTTGGACTGTATAAGGAAACGGCTAAAAGAAACGACTGCAGAAAGTTTGGTTAATATAGCTTTATTGGTTTGTTTGTTTGTTATTATATATACAAAAAACCTATTTGGGGGCGGGGTCACGCCCACTTTTCCAAAAAAATTACATTCAAATGTGCCCCTCCCTAATGCGATCCTATGTTCTAAATTTCACTTTCATAGCTTAATTTATGGCTTAGTTATAGCTCTTTATGTGTTTTTGGTTATCGCCATTTTGTGGGCGTGGCAGTGGTCCGATTCTGCCCATCTTCGAACTTAACCTTCTTATGGTGCCAAGGAACACGTGTTCCAAGTTTCATTAAGATATCTCAATTTTTACTCAAGTTATCGCTTGCACGGACGGACAGACAGACATCCGGATTTGAACTTTACTCGTCACCCTGATCACTTTGGTATATATAACCCTATATCTAACTCGTTTAGTTTTAGGACTTACAAACAACCGTTATGTGGACAAAACTATAATACTCTCTTAGCAACTTTTGTTGCGAGAGTATAAAAATTAAATATTTATTTATATTTTTTATTGTCTAAAGATACATATTTGACGAGGGATTATTGAAATTTTTAAAGAAATATATCAAAAACTCTATCAATGCGATTTCATTTAAGGGAGTCCTCGAGAAAAAAGGTGCGTCCGCATTGATAGCATAACTCCTAGTGCGTTTACAACTCTTTTAGACAATACCAGAAAGGTTAAACCTATTTTAATATTGAGTTTATTAGTTCATCAAGCTTTTTTGTAAAAAATACCACAGTTTGTTGTCTTTGTATTAGGTAAGTGGACTTACATAATGTTTTGTAAATTGAAACTTTCGCAAATATTTGCATTTTTCAACGAATATTTGCCTCAAAATATTGCAAGAATGAGACAAAGCAAATAAGATGCGCGACTACTGGACAAACTGGCAAATAATGTTAAAAGAGATTGCAAACACTATTTTAAATATACAGCTTAACTCGATTTTCGATGGTTTTGATGGAAGGGTTTTTGACTTAAGCTGTTTAGAATTCCTTGCCTTAGTGTCCACTTGGAAGACTTATGTATGTCTTCGTGAGTTGTTTTTTTTTTCTTTCCACAAAAAAATTTAAATAAAAAACCAATAACTTTTTTTAAATATAAAATTAAAATGGATTTAATAGAAAACGTTTACTATTTACAACATATTGTTTGAGAGCAATGAGATGGTTGTTGTTTGTGACTTGTATGTATGAACTAACTAAAGCAATACAACAGTAAAAACGAAAAAAAAATTATTGCTACGGTAACTTAAGTACGAAAGAAAGTTCGACTAATCACAGTTCCAAGCGATTTACTTCTTTCTGTAGACATAACCACCGTTGGAAGCATATTGGGTACCAACATCGGCGCCAGAGTACGATGAACCGCCCGACGAGTAAGATGAACCACCCGATGAGTGAGAACCGCCCGACGAGTAGCTTGGAGCAGCTGGGGCCAAGTAGGTGTTGGATGGGCCAGAGAATCCGGAAGAGCCACCGCTGGAGTAAGAGCCACCAGCAGCACCACCTGAAGAGTATGAACCACCAGCAGCACCGCCGGAGAAACCAGCAGAGCCACCGCTCGAGTATGAACCGCCTGATGAGTAGCTTGGAGCAGCTGGAGCCAAGTAGGTGTTGGATGGGCCAGAGAATCCAGAGGAGCCACCGCTCGAGTATGAACCACCGCTAGAGTAAGAGCCACCAGCAGAGCCACCGGAGAAACCAGCAGAGCCACCAGATGAGTGAGAACCGCCCGATGAGTAGCTTGGAGCAGCTGGAGCCAAGTAGGTGTTGGATGGGCCAGAGAATCCGGAAGAACCACCGCTTGAGTATGAACCGCCGCTGGAGTAAGAGCCACCGCTACCGCCTGATGAGAAAACTGGAGCTGGTGCTGGGGCAGAGTATACTGGAGCTGGAGCTGGGGCAGAGTACACTGGAGCTGGAGCTGGGGCAGAGTAGACTGGAGCTGGGGCTGGAGCAGAGTAGACTGGAGCTGGAGCTGGAGCAGAGTAAACTGGAGCTGGAGCTGGGGCAGAGTAGACTGGAGCAGGTGGTGAGTAGCTTTGCACAGGTGGCAAGTATTCGTTGGATGGACCAGCAGCACCGCCTGAGGAGTATGAACCACCTGAGGAGTATGAGCCACCAGCACCGCCGGAAGAGTAAGAACCACCAGCAGCACCACCTGAGGAGTATGAACCACCAGCACCGCCTGAAGAGTATGAACCACCAGCGGCACCGCCTGAGGAGTATGATCCACCACCGCTACCACCTGAAGAGTAGGATGGAGGCAAGTATTCTGGTGCTGGAGCGGGAGCACTGTGGCTAGGTGGCAAGTACGTTCTCGACAAATGGCTGACATCAGCCGAAGCGAGAGCGACCAACGCAAGAGTGGCGACAACGAAGAGTTTCTGTAATCATACAAGAGAGAGAGAGAGCGATATAGATAGAGCCTTTTGATAGATATTACTTAATATTTTTTTGGTTTTTCAAATGCTTTTAGTATTTTTTAATTCGAATATAAGTTTTTTTTTTATTTTTTTTTTCGAATATTGTTGTTGTGTTTTTAAGGCACAATTTTCAGTTTTTCTTTTTCATAGTATTTTTTTTAGATTATGAATTTTTTAATGATCCAGCAGCCACTGAGATTACACTTTTTCACTGGTGCATCTTGGTTCTGAGTATAAAAAACCCAAATTCACTCCAAAAATCTCTTGATTTGATAAGAGTAAAGCACTTCTACACTTTCCAGGAGCACTTCGCTGTAACTCTGTGATAACAATACTGTTATTTTATGTTTTTGTTTTTCCAAAATGCTTGAACTTAAAATTTTATTACAATTATTTTGCTTTCTTTCTTGCACCCACCATTTTGCTCCGATGATTTGATATGTGGTCTATGGGAAAGGATGAGACTACTTGGCTGTACGAAGAAACCGTTGGAACTGATGCTGTTCCCCAAACCGTCTGACCAATTTATACAAAAATTATGCTTACACGCGAAATACGAATTCGACGTCCAAATCACCTGCGCGCTCACACACCTCGTACCCCGCAACCGACAACGGCAGCAGCAGTGGCAGCATAACGCTACGCCACGCAACGACAACGACGACGACGCGACGCTAGGGCCGGCAAACAAGTTTTAGTGATTTACAATGCATACAACAACATTTAGATAAATAACAACAACAATTAAATGCTACCTAGAGACCCCTAAAAAAACAATTCGAAAAGCGCAAAAGTAATAAAAACTAGCAAAAACCAAAAAGTAAGAAACAACAACAACAATAATCTTTGAAGGTGAAGACAGCAGGCGCGGAGACCAAAGTGTTGGCGCGGTTGTAAAACTTAAACCTCGACAAACAATAACAACAACGCGCCGCGAATTGCATAGCTAGCGAAAAAGCTAACAAAAACAATAACAAATTCCAACAAAAAAGCAGAGGTGAGAGATAAAAGTAAAACCAGAAAAAATTTAAATTTACAAAGAAAGACTTAAAACGCTTACAACAATAGCAAAGCGATGGTGGTCTACATATGTTAAACGCACACCGATTCGCCGTTAAGCTGGATGAGGCAAATGCTAAGCCAGTGACTTTTGTTTGGCGTTTGCGCGTGAAAAAACACACACACATTCGATTACAAAATGAAGAAAAGAAAACAAAAAATATAAATTAATTAAATAATATTGAAAATATCAAATATTTTAAAATGTTAAATAATAAAATAAAATAAAATAATTTAAAAAATAAAATAAATTAAAAAATTAAATAAAATAAATATAATAAATAAAATAAAATAAAATAAAATAAAAAATAAAATAAAATAAAATAAAATAAAATAAAATAATATAAAATAAAATAAAATAAAATAAAATAAAATAAAATAAAATAAAATAGAATAAAATAAAATAAAATAAAATAAAATAAAATAAAATAAAATAAAATAAAATAAAATAAAATAAAATAGAATAAAATAAAATAAAATAAAATAAAATAAAATAAAATAAAATAAAATAAAATAAAATAAAATAAAATAAAATAAAATAAAATAAAATAAAATAAAATAAAATAAAATAAAATAAAATAAAATAAAATAAAATAAAATAAAATAAAATAAAATAAAATAAATAAAATAAAAAATAGAATAAAAAAATAAAATAAAATAAAATAAAATAAAATAAAACAAAAAAAAAAATAAAATAAAAAAAAAATAAAATAAAATAAAAATAAATAAATAAAAAAATAAAATAAAAAAAAATTAAAAAATGAAATAAAATAAAATAAATTATAAAAAAAATAAAATAAATTAAAAAAAGAAATAAAATAAAATAAAAAGTAAACTGTAAAGAATACAAATTTTTATAAATAAAAAATAGAAATCAAATAGGAAATGAAACCAATTAAACTCAAATTGGAGTAACCCCAACACCAAAATTTATAAATAACGGTAAAAAAATACAAAAAATAAACAGTAAAAATATAATAATTTAAAAACCATTCATTGTTGAAAAATATATAAAAATATTCAATAATATTTACAACAACAGCATTGCATGAATGAATTAAAAAAAAATATGAAATGAATATCGCCCATTTGTTAACATTAATTACAACAATTTAAAAAATACAAAAATTTAAATTATAAAAATATTATAACAATAAATATTCATAAAAATCGTATCTATTATATCAATTGTTAAATAATATTTACAACATGACATGAATGAATTTGAAGAAAAATATATTAAATTAATAACATACATTCGTTAACGGCAGTAGGACGTCCGCTGTGAAATAGTTGCCAAAGGCGTCATACCGTCAGCACTGCAATACGCGTGCATAATCTGTTGCCAGGCGCACGCAAGCGCAATGCCACCAGCTACAAAACAACAACGAATTGTGCCACTTTAAGATAGCACACATTTGCATTTGTACATTCATACATACATACTTACATATGTGTATGTATGTTGTTTTTATAGGCAAGTTAATGCAATGGACGCATTTTGAGCAGCTCATTAAGCCGCGGATGCGCGTATGCGCAAACTATGAATTTAAATCCACTAGCTATACCAAATTGAAAAAGGTCAGGTCAAACTAGAAATTACGCATGCGTATGGTTCAACTTGACCAAGAACGGCGCATGAGCGTTGAGATTTATGCTAAAAATATGGAAATATATGTATATAAGAAGACATATTCAAGGCATCAACAGCTATGACTGAATTTGATGGATCAGTTTAAGCGCGCTTTGACAAGCGGCAGCGCACAGTGGGACGAGAGATATAAAATATGTTTTGAATATAAAATTTTGTTTAAACAAGTAAGGAAGGACTAAATTTCGGATATAACCAAAGATTATACAAACCTCAGTCGAAGGACATTGAGCCAAAATGTAGTTCATACTCAGTTACTTAAATACCTATGGTTTTACTAGTTTACTTTAGGTTGGATATGCAAGTGTTGTAGGTGTGAAGGTGGGGCGGACGGATGTACCTTGAGAAAGGAAACGGACGGAACGGATATGAAGTAACCGGAACCGGATATTCACCCATCATCAACTTTAACCTGATATCATTTGTCGGATACAGGAAGCGGATGTTAACTCGAACGGAAGTAAAAGTGAGAAGGAAGTGGGATTTCAACAGGAAAACCCTCTCCAAAATGCAGTATCTAGGGTAATGACAATAGTCAGCTTGAGCATTTAAATAACTGTTTCTGGTTTATGAAACACTTCCTTAATTCCATGTCCGCTTCCTTTACAAGACTTCCGTTTCCTGTAATTGATATCCGGTTCGAGTTGGTGTTAGGTTCATTTCCAGTTCCGGCCTCTATACATCCACCTTGATGATTTGATATCCCGTAAATCTGAATCGATTTTGACACCTATAATTCTTGTCGTGTTCAACTCAAAATAATCTTTATATCTTTGCTACAACTTCACAACCTACCAGTCCACAGTTTTCTTTTTTATTATTACTTAAGCATTTGTTTTTTCCGCTCTTATTGAAAGTATTGCCTCGTTAAACAGTTTTATAATTACTTTTTAATATATTCATGCATGACGTTCGGTCCGCATGTGATGCAGCAGTAAAAGGCTGGCGGGCGCCTGCTCGGGTGTTGGACAGGCTTCGTCGGGAACGAGTCTCGACTGAATGTCTTGATTACTACCAAACCACTTATTCTACTAGACGAGACGTCGAGTTTCAATTCGCTCAGATTGTGTTTCAGGTACAACGAAGCAGACTATGCGGCCAACGTTGATGTTTGCAAAGTGTCTGCAGTCATTTCCTCGCCGAGTTCGGTAAAAAAAGCTCTTGGTTGCTCACTGTGCAGGTGCTACTGTGGTCGATTTATAGGTTCTCGGATCAAAATCAATGAGTTGTGACTAGTGATCCTCTACGAGCAGCAGCGAACTTTGTCTCAATGCCTTGCTAGTTTAAATTGCAACTGTTTCAGTAAATTCTCTTTTGATTATGCTTTTCGCTGCAACGTTCTCACTTCAATGCGAAATCCCAGTGCGGCGTACTGGAGATCATCTTACTCCAGACCATATACATATGTATGGCGGCTTTGTCAAACCCTTCGCCTTGTGATTCCCTTCACTGTAATATTTGCTCATATATATCCATGCTTATCTTTGCTTTCATAAATGCTATCGATCGTTTCGGGGTAGTTTAAATCTTTTGTGGAATAAATAGCAAAACAGAAGAAAAACAATAAGAAATTATTGAAAATTTACACTTTTCAAAGAGTTATTCTTATTTTAAATTATCAAGAAATAAATAAAAGAGAATGAAAAGAGAAATAACCACATATAATAAATAATAAAAATTGATTCCGTTTCCTATTCATTCCGTTTGGACAATTGTTTTCTATTTGATCAGATTTCATACACCGCCTGCCCACTGTGCAGCGTCGCCGCACTGATGGATCAGTTGATGTGCGGTGACAAACAAAGTCAAGTCTATGTGAGGTCAAAAAACAAACGAAAAGACATCATTCAAAAACATGTTAATGAATGCTAATCGCGGCGAAAACATGCGAAAAGCGAAATACTAGAAAAAGATTTGACAAAAACGAATAAAATAAAATAAATACGCAAAATAAATAACAAAAAAACGGATAAGTCAATGAGTAGTTTTGTGCAACCGACAGGCCGACTGCAAATAAAAATGCGTCTACAAGTGGTTTAACACCACAAAGCGGTGGCAGCGCCAGCGCCGACACCACCGAAAGCGGTCACGAAAACAGCAAAACGGTGTCAACGCCGATTGCAGCAGCGCCTGCGCAGCAAACACTTTGTATTTGTGCGGATAAACAAACGAACGAGGCAAATGCAAATGGAAATGAAATGATTAAACAAAAGCAATGCAACGCCGCCAAACTCACACCCAAACTCTAGATGAGCGCTTAGACGCCTCACTGGCTACTTGGTTGGCTGGCAGGTCGAGTTGTGTGCGCGGGCTCGTCTTATTGATGCTCATTGCGACGGCGCAGGCGCAAGCGCATTTGCATATGAAAAGGCACTCGAATCGACAGCTGAGTGATTGGGTTCGCGGCTTGACACCGCCGCCGTCGGCTGGTCTGATATGGCATGGCATAGTCTCCACCGATCACTGTGTAACTCAGCTATTGAGGCGCGGAAATTTGTAAATTAAAATTATTACAAAAAAAAATATTAAAATCGATTTCAAGTTGTTTACAGTAGATCTTTTATTACTTTTTTTCTTATTTTCTTTTGTGTTTTTTGTTCTTCCATTTCGATTACAAATCGCTTGAATTGGGATGACTAGGCAAGGTCAATGATTAGTTGGCTCTATTTTTGGAGCTTATCAGCACACTCACGTACTTGCTTCTCATTGTATTTGTATGCCATTGTGGGACGGTTGCCGCGAAACTTGAATGCCATGCGCAATTACTCTACTTTCCTGCACATTGTGGGCGCACGAATTCGCATTATTTCGATTACAGATCGCCAGCACGTAACGGGTGATTTTTTTGAGGTTAGGATTTTCATGCATTAGTATTTGACAGATCACGTGGGATTTCAGACATGGTGTCAAAGAGAAAGATGCTCAGTATGCTTTGACATTTCATCATGAATAGACTTACTAACGAGCAACGCTTGCAAATCATTGAATTTTATTACCAAAATCAGTGTTCGGTTCGAAATTTTTTTATCGACAAATTTTGTTCAGCGATGAGGCTCATTTCTGGTTGAATGGCTACGTAAATAAGCAAAATTGCCGCATTTGGGGTGAAGAGCAACCAGAAGCCGTTCAAGAACTGCCCATGCATCCCGAAAAATGCACTGTTTGGTGTGGTTTGTACGCTGGTGGAATCATTGGACCGTATTTTTTCAAAGATGCTGTTGGACGCAACGTTACGGTGAATGGCGATCGCTATCGTTCGATGCTAACAAACTTTTGTTGCCAAAAATGGAAGAACTGAACTTGGTTGACATGTGGTTTCAACAAGATGGCGCTACATGCCACACAGCTCGCGATTCTATGGCCATTTTGGGGGAAAACTTCGGAGAACAATTCATCTCAAGAAATGGACCCGTAAGTTGGCCACCAAGATCATGCGATTTAACGCCTTTAGACTATTTTTTGTGGGGCTACGTCAAGTCTAAAGTCTACAGAAATAAGCCAGCAACTATTCCAGCTTTGGAAGACAACATTTCCGAAGAAATTCGGGCTATTCCGGCCGAAATGCTCGAAAAAGTTGCCCAAAATTGGACTTTCCGAATGGACCACCTAAGACGCAGCCGCGGTCAACATTTAAATGAAATTATCTTCAAAAAGTAAATGTCATGAACCAATCTAACGTTTCAAATAAAGAACCGATGAGATTTTGCAAATTTTATGCGTTTTTTTTAAAAAAAAAGTTATCAAGCTCTTAAAAAATCACCCTTTATCTACACTGTGCGCTGGACTTTATTTTTTTGATATCTTATGTTTTTATGTGTATCCAAAATAACTGGTTAAATTTTGCTTTCAAATCACAATGAAATTTAAAAGAATTATAATTAGGAATACTCTTCAAATATTATCGATTATTTTTAAACATCGATTACAATTTTTATATAAAATTCTGGAAATTCGTCTAAATAATTTGGTTAAAAATATAACATTTTTATTTTTCGATTACAAATAATCGATATTATATAGTTATCGAGAAAATAGAAAAATATCGATAATATTGGACCTAACCGATCCTAATAAACGAGAAAACTTTATAGCCATGGGAATCAGAGTAACAATTTCAAATATATATAATATCTGTATATAATTTCTAAAAATACCGATAAATTGTGATCGAAAAAAATATGTATGATATTAGTCGATTAGTTTTAATAACAGCTATTTGCGAGCAGTGTTGAGCACGAAACAAAAATGCCACTCCTTAAGAAATATCGATATAAAAATTAAATCGATATACAAAATAAATTTTAGATTTTCGATCAAAAATTATCGATATGTCAATAAAAACTTAGACCTTTAAATAGAACTTAATATCTATGAAATTTCTCATTAATAGGCTTGTCAACTTGCAAAAACTTCGTCCTTAGAAATCAATATCATATTTTTTTTATTTCTAAATCTACCTCGAAAATATTTCCTACTGGGTCTTCATACCACTTTATACCATCATATGTTGTGATGCATAAAATTTGTAATTTCTGGTCTTAAGTTTCCATTTCATTTGAAATAATAGTAATTATTTTGCTATCTACAAGACATACACAAACTAACTACCAAAGTATGGGGGCGCGATCTGGGTCAACCAGCTAAGATAGGTGAGTTGTTGTTTTCATGCGGCATCAACTTGTACAATCTTTGATGATATGGATTTTCGTTGAAGCTAATTTTTGTACGCTACGCCTCTTACGTAAGCGTCGAGCGTTTAGTTGCGTGGAAATTTTCATTTCGGTGATTTAAAAGATTTCGATTACCTTTTGTGCGGCGGATATTGATAAGCCATCGGGTGCATGATGGCACAATCGCGGTAGATGGACAAAAGGAAAAAGATGAATACAAATGGATACAAAGAGATTATGAGCTACTCAGAAAAAAAATTTTTTTTTTTTCAAAAATGAAGCAAATATTTTGAAAATTTTCAAACATGTGGCAACCCTATTCTATAAAATATGTATCTATAAAATATTTATATTATTTATTTTGATAAATCAAAAAAATTTTATGTTCTTAATGTTTTCATATAATTTTTATATTTTTTATTTTCACCAGTTAGCCTTCTTGAACCTTATGGAACCCAAGCTAATAAAATAGATATACATATATAGGTGGCAACTCCCCACAATATTTTTTAAATATTAGCCTTTCTACTTCTACCTAGTAAAGGTTACTTGTAGTGTAGATTTTCTTTATTTTATTTATTTTTCATATATATATTTTTTAGGTGGCAACCCTACATTGTTTCAAATGAGAGTGTTGTATCGAAACGTCCAAAAATATTTTTATTTAGATTTACGTAGTTTTCAGTATGGTGGCACATTCTATGAGCGTGACGGAATTTTGTTGCGTAACATAATTTCGTTGCGTAACATAATTTCGTTGCGTTAAAAAATATGTTTTTCAAAATTTCGCATGTAAGTCGCCCTAACGTCGGTTTGACAGCATTCGTATAAACTCTCACCTCTTTTTATTCTCCAACTCTGTCTAACCCAAATTACTCCGGGTCCTACCACCAATTTATATTCATTTTATAATAATATATCTTATATATTTCTAAAATACGATTAGCGCTTTCCTATTTCGAATTCAATTGTCTATAAAGTCATTATGCATACAATTAACCGTTAGCTGTAATTAATTCGGCACGATTTCGAAAGTACAACGACGGAAGCTGCCTATTTAATATAGACCACTGAAAAGTGTAGGGCGTGTAAGGACACACCCTCTCACCAAAAATCGTAGGAGCCACAAAATAATGCAAGTAATTGGGAAATAATACAAATAGTAACGGTATTAAAAGGTATTGAATAAATAATGATTTTTGCCATTTTTGCTCCAGATTAAAGTGTTTAATAACGGGGTAAGGGTTTAGGAGCAAAAAAAAAAAAATTAAAACGAAATAAAATTGGTGCATGATTGGAAGGAAGACAAATAGTATAAAATGAAAAAAAAAAGAATTAGTGGCAAATTGTACCGTTATGCTGTCATAAATTGAGATAAAAAATAATATTCGTTATTGCGGCTTACAAGGCTTTTCGAAACAACTTGTGCATTCATAATTTACAATTTACCATTTTTTAATAATTTTTTGCTTTTTTTAAATTTTATGAGTTCCAACTCAACTAGTATAATGACCACACTTAGTGTAAATACATTTTGTTTAATTTGAAATTATGACAGAAAGGTGGAAACTGGCAGATGGAGATGAATGATACCGTAACTGCGGCGCGCAAGATTAGTTCGAGCCCTATAATTTGGCAGCAAAAACAACAAAATTTATTATAAACTCATTACGAATTACAGCCAAAATGTTCGGCTACAAAATGAAATAAATGTGTGTTGTTGTTGTTGTTGCTGGTGTCGTTTTTGGTGCGTTCGAAGCCTTGAAACCGTTGCAAAACTGGCTAACGGAAATGCCATTGCACTCCAATTTTAAGCGAGAAAGAGCCAAACGGCGACAGATGTGCCGCCTGAGGTGAACGTTGCTGCGGTGAGGGGTGCCAAATAAGGTGAAATAAGAGGGAAGGTGGCAGCTTTGGTGGCACAGCAACAAGACATAATTTTACATAATAACAAGTTCAGATCGCCAGCTAAGTGATGAATGGAGATAAAAAATAAAAAAAAAAACTAAAATTGTGGCAAGTAAGGTATGGAGGCAAAGGTAGGAAGAGTTGAAAGAAGCGCAGCTGCGTGACAGGCAAGTCAGTTGCATAGCGTGTTCCACCAGAAAACGAGCAAAAAGTCAAAGTAAATGAAGTGGAAAATATTCAAAGAATCGCAATGAAAAAGTGACCAAAGTCGTAAGTGTAATCGCGCATTCACAGAAAACAGAAAACCGGCTATCAACATAATTGATGCGCCAGCGCATGCGCAATGTGACGTAACACCACTTACCCATGTATATGAGCCAAATAAGCTGCGTGGTAGGCGTTCATGAACTTGAAGAATGCGCGCTTGCATGCTCAGAGCTCCACACGAAGCTGACGATCACCGAAGCGTGTGGAGAAAACCGAAAGCTACATGCACATGTCAAAGGCGATAATGCATACAGCTGGTTGAATAATCATGCCACAAATGTCAACCTCAATTAATCAAGCCTTTCACTGCTGGAGCTTGAAAAGTGAAACAAATAGTTTTTAAAAATATTTTTAATTTTTTTATTTTTCAAAATTTTTATTTTCGTTTTTTTTTTTTACCCGACCACACTTAAAATACTATCGTTTTAAACATTTTCACTTCGAATTTCCATTTCTAAAATCTAAATTTAATAGATATAACCACCATCAGCGGCGTATTGAGTCTCCACACCAGAAGAAGCGCCGGCGCCGCCACTCACATACTGTTGCACGGCATCGTGCGACGCGGAGTGTGCGTACGAGGCAGGTTGTGGTGCGCGGATAGCGGGTCCATGTGCAGCCGCCAAACTCACATGCGATTCGACATTGTTGCCATAGCTATCGGTGAGACTGTTGTCGCCCAAATCTTGTACGCCAGCATCCTGACCGCTCAGACCGTAGCTGACACCATAGGCGGCGCTAGCGTCACCAGCGTCACCACTAACACCGGCATCAACCTCGACAGCGCCTTGGTATTGCTGCTCATAATGTCTGTATGAGCCATAAGAAACCTCGACTGGAGCTGGGGCTGGAGCTGGTGCTGGAGCTGGTGCTGGGGCTGGTGCTCGGACTGGAGCTGGTGCTGGTGCTGGAGCACGGACTGGGGCTGGTGCTGGAGCTGGTGCTGGAGCTCGAACCGGAGCTGGTGCTGGAGCACGGACTGGCGCTGGTGCTGGTGCTCGGACTGGGGCTGGTGCTGGAGCACGGACCGGAGCTGGTGCTGGTGCTGCTGCTGGAGCGCTGCCATAAGAGACGTGCGCTGAATGCGATTGTTGTCCATGTCCATAAGATATAGAACCGCTGTGACCGGCACCAGCGCCTGCACCACCACCAACAGCGTAGTGAGAACCGCCGCTTGAACCGTGGCCAGCGCCTCCAGCAACAGCGCCGTAGTGCGAGCTAGCGCTACCACTATGGTGGCCATGTTGCACAGGTGGCAAGTATTCGCGGTTCAAGTGGCTGACATCAGCAGCTGCGCTGGCAATAAGTGCGAATGCGACGAGGAAGAGTTTCTACAATTGAATAAGATGATAATTACAAGGATTTTGAATAAGGAATATTTTTCACTTGTAGAATTTGAAAAAACGTTTCCTTAAATCTATAACTCGAAGCACACTGATAACTAAAATCTACACATTTCAGGTTGATTTCATTCGAAAGCTATTTGAACTAAAAACAATTCAGATTGTAGTTAATTAATTGAATTTTTTGCTTCATTAAAAGTTAAATTCTGTTTTAAAGTTCAGAAAAGGGAGCTAAGGCATAATAATCATTTTGTTCCAAGATCTTTTCAATTTGTTCTAAGAATTAGTTACCACTAAATTAAATTGCTAGATTGCTATCATTTAAAGACACTTCCTTCAGGAAATTAAATTAGAAAACAAAACGCGCTATCTCTCTAAATAAATCAACTACTAATTGGAGTAAATAAAAAATAATTAAAAACAATTTAGAACACACACTACAGGCATTTAACACAACACAGTGCACTCTGCCTAAGGGTTTATGAGCACTTTTTACTTAGAACTTAAAACAAATATTTGCAGAATATATAAATTTATAATATGTAGATATCACTAATTCACTAACCATTTTGAGAAGTTTATTTATTTTAGATTGAAAATTAGCAACCAGGAACTTCAGTTTGTACTAGACACAATGAATTGTATGTGAGAACTGTCACTACGAGTCAAGCCAAACGTAGTCTTTTATACCCAAACAGAAACCGCTATTTTATTAGTACTACGTCTATGTATATTACTTAACAATAACTTAATTTAAACATCTCTATGTTCTGTAAATAAATTAAAAACTCCAAAATTCACTGAAGAATACAGCGAAAAGTCACAATTATGTCGCAGTTGATTTTGTTTGATTTTAAATTTAGAATGTTGTTGGGGAAGGCGTAGACAAAACAAAAACATAAAGCTAAAAATACCACAAACCACAATAAAAATAGTGCAAAAACAAAAAAAAAGATTTGGCAGATGATCGAAATAGAATTGAAATTAAACATGTATAGGGTGGGTCATGTGATGGTATGGTTTTTGGAAATCAAGTAATTGAATAAAAACAATTTTAACTTAAGCTAATTAAGGAAGACTATTAAGTAACTTGCTTTCCAAATTACATAGCATATACCTTATGGCAGTAGTCTGTTTTACAGGCTTCAAAAATCGATTTTTTGGTTTTGTTTTAAATCTCTTCCAAAACTATCCAAGAATATGTCTTTAAAATTCCAGAGACCAATTCGATATATTTTCGAAGCTAGAGCAGTTTTAGTGGCCGAGCGTCGAGCAGGTGCGAGTGCTGAGGCAGACTTTAAAGCACGTTTTCTCGAGTTTTCATTTTCACAAGTGTTAGAAAACGGTGCCGGCGATAGCAAAAAGAATATATGTCCGATCGAAAAAAAAAACAAAGTGATCTAGCTTCAGTATTAAATTATCTTCTATTTGAACTAAAAAAGTTGC
Source organism: Zeugodacus tau (assembly GCA_031772095.1). Classification (NCBI taxonomy): domain Eukaryota; kingdom Metazoa; phylum Arthropoda; class Insecta; order Diptera; family Tephritidae; genus Zeugodacus; species Zeugodacus tau. The sequence goes on along the minus strand of CM062650.1, from coordinate 61,571,956 downwards.
ACAAAAGTATTATTTAAACTACTTGTTTTGCAACTTAAAGTCAATTTTGTTTCTTAAAAAAGTGATTTTTTTTTCAAACTTCGAAAAAATTTGGAATTTTATAACTTCTTCGGTATTTTTTTATTTCATAAAGAAAAGAAACTTATAAAAAGATGCATCGCACGACCTCTATCACCGGCACCGATTTACAAGTGCAGACTCCAGGCGCTCCAGAAAAATACTTACAATTAATTATGAATAACAGGCAGGAAAATTGATCCTGACTTAGTTATAACTTCAAGCAATCTTAAAATATTATTGTCCAATATAATTATTACATATTACAAATTTTTCACATAATTTTTTTTCAAATTTTGTTTTTTGATTTCAATTAATTTTTAATTTAATTTATTTTCTGTATGTCAAAATGTCAGAAAATATATGATTGTGGCAGAAGAGCTTAAAGCTTTCGGTGTGTTCAAAGCAATCCATTGTAGTACATTTCACAACACCACAAAATTTCAATGGTTTCTAGAACTCTATTGTAGTACGGAACACCATTTGCTTTCAAACAAAATTCGGAAAACCGGTGATACACATATGGTTTCTGAAGCATACTACAATGTATACTACATATCTGTCTCAAGTATTAAATATAGTACCGTTTCCGTTTAACGCAATTTCCGACCATTTTTTTCGGTTTCTAAAGCAGACTACTGCCTTAATCTTCTTTGGGTCAACACGATATTTCATCGCGAAGCTCATGCAAAGGGGAGTTCAATAGTCCTTTAATAAGGAACGGTGTGAATATTACTCCCGTTCACAGATCTTGAAGCAATAATATAAAGCTTCTAACAAGGCCCTACCGAATCTCAATCACCATTTACTTTCCAAGCCCGTTCAGCTCTTTAAAATCTTACTTTAGAGAATGGAAGCTAGAGGAACATGACAAGCCTTGGAACACCGCCAATACAGAATTTACTACAAACAGACTAATGCCTGAGAACAAACAAAAGAAGTACTGGGCTTCAATCACTGAGATCTCATCTCCTGAAATAGAATAATAAGGAATTAGTAGAATATAAGACATGTGCTGAGGTCGAAGAAACACTCTTTCTTATCAGGTCAAGAGGTCTTTCCGACTATCTTTTCCGTCCAAGCAGCCATGTATTTATACCATTTATTCAAGGATTTTGACTAGAGTTTTTACCTTCTAAGGAACACTTAATAACAGTTTCGGATTCCATATATTCACAGAATTGATCGTTAGTTGCGTTAAAGGTCGGAATCGTTTCAGGACCTCGTATAATATCAGTCCCCAATATAATTTCAGATTCCCAGTTGGAACAATTTGAAAATTATCCTCTTTATATATCGTTTTCAAAAAATATATTTTGAAGCTTGGAATATTTCGGAAAAGAACTCTTTATGAACCACCCTATACGAAGATGCTCAATAGTTGTTTGCCCGATAGTGGCGATTGATGACAGCATTATTATGAACTCACACACACCCTGACATCTGGGCTAATAAAAAACTAAAAACTATTGGCGATAAGCCGACTAATTTTAGTCAACGATGACGTTTGCAAATCACCCAATCGCACATATCGGCAAGCAGATGTACGCACGCATGCGTAGCGTAGCGCTTTTGCAATGCTGGCTGGTAGTGTGGGGGGCGCATGGGTTCTCAGCCAGCAGCTTGTCAGTTTGGCCGGTTTATTTAATAGATCTTCTTCGCATTTACTTCACTGTTAATTATTTAATTCTACAAGATGTCAGTGATTTTGTTTTCGCAGATTTTTCTTGCCAAAACAGATCGACAAGTCTGAGTGTGTGTGTGTTGTTGTGACTACTATACAATCACTACGGAAAGCTGTTTTTTTGTATGAATGAAGCATCTCAACACTCAAATCCATTGACAGTATCAAATTAGAGTGGTTTAATTAGCAATCTACAAACCAATATACATTCACCAGAAACACCAACTGGTTTCATCAAAATTTTTGTTTATAAGCAATTGTTATGTGATCGCTTTAATTGAGCAGCGAGGCGAGCTGCGGGTACAGTTGCTCGATTGCTTGACTGGATTTCCATTTGATTTCATGCGTGAGTGTGCTTGTATGTGTGCATTAATACTTATTTGATTACCAAGAGCTCAAATTTGATTTATTTTATATCGATGTGAGCACATTAAGTTCCATTAGCGGTAAATAAATTTTCTATGCTCACCACATAAATAAAAATAAAATTGAAAGTAATTAAGTGAAGAGGTTTCCTTATTGCAGCATGTGGCAAAAAAAAATTAAAATGGTAAAGCAGACTTTAATCGAAAAGTGACTACTTTCTAGAAATTTCGTCAAGGCTACAAAAGCTCAACTTTTTCTTTCTTCGATCAAATGAAGCCAAGTCGCTCAGGGATGATTTTTTATTGAAGAGATTCGATCAACAAGTACCACATATCGAATTGAAAACCTTGAGATAATAATCTAAACAAAGATCTTGAGAATTATAGCGGAAGCTGGCTATTATATATAACATTTAATTTAAAGCTCACATGAAGAGCATTAGCTGTATTACATCCTGTGCTGATAATTGTTCCATTACTGGCATGGTTTTTTAGAGCTTTTAACCTAGAAAACTTTTTATTTTCCCATTAGACTCTCAGACCAACTAGGTACTCAGTGGAAAAAGTTAGTCGACATTATTCTTTAGAAAAGCTTTTAGTTGGAATTCTAATATCAGATGTCAACAATATTCTCTGTAACTAAGATATATGTAGTTGTCAAAAATCAAGAGATCTCTGAGGTCTCACACGAACTCACCCAATTCAGTTGTTGGTCCCATATTTATAATAAGTCTATTAACTGTTTATTTAAACCATTTCGTCTCATTAAAGTTCAAGGAAATAATAATTTTTCCAATGTATGCCTTATAGAAGTGAATATGGGATCAACAACTCAACTGGGTTGTATCGTTTCAGGCTATATAGGTTATCTTAGTTTATTTATATTCTTCAAATATAATTTTAAGGAATACGAGGGAGTCATTCTATTTGAAACTCGAGGAAGTCTTTCGAAACCTTGGAATAACTCAATAAAATATGAAACATATAACATATATCGACAACTAGACTTTTAGGAGGGAGATTCCAGTCTTTCTTGCATCAAAAAGGTTCAATAAAACCTCTTTTGTGATATCGCAGACCTATAACATATTTAGATTATGGTTTAGTTGTTGCATGCTCATCGTAATGTTCCTTTTATAGCTCAGCGGTTCTAATGTATTTGTTAAATGATAATCCTTATGAGTCTAGAGCCATAAGTCATTTATTTGCTCTAGAAATTATTCTTCTCTGCACTTTTTGAGATAAGAAACACAAAATAGTCTGATCTGATGTTTGTTGTCAATAATTTCCCAAGCAATTCCATCATTTTGCGCTACTGTGCACTAATTGCCAAATTATAATTATGCCATCAATTAGCATAATGTGTCTCAAAACATTTTGCATGATTATGGAATTAGCCTTTCGCAAAATATTAAATTTATGGGCGCATAAAAATCATATTTTTCAATATATGATTGTATATATTGCCAATACAATCTGCTGAATATTTATAAAGCAAATAAGATAATAAAAATATAAAACATAATTAGTTGGCTTAATTTATAGTGGTTGTTCAAATATGAATGTATAAAGTGAGCCTATAATTTAAGAGGTTAGGGGTAGTCAAGATTTTCAAAAAATCAATTTTTTTTTTGCATTTTGGTTAAGTGTAATATCTTAAAATTATTCTCTGAAAAGTTGATTCGATAATTACTTTTCGAGTTATTCAACAAATAACAAAAGGCGATCGGGCACTCCAACACGCTAGTATGAAACTTTAAATGCGTTTTTCTCAAAATTATATTTTTTGAACTGACGACAACTGTAACTCGAAAACCGCTCAGTAGATTTTAATGAAATTTCTACAAGTTTTAGAATACATAATTATCCTGGGTCGGATCGATGCATTTATTTGTGTTTCAAAAATTTCGATTTTTTAAGACCAATCAACTGTTAATTTTTTCCCGAAAATCCAGAAAAAAATTTCCTGAGGCAGCCATTTTGTTAATTTTTGAAAAAAAGAAAAAAACTTCGATCCGGCCCAGGATTATCTCTACTACTATTATAAAGAGGAAAGATTTGTAGATATGTTTCTAATGAATAAACTCAAAAACAACTGTGCCGATTTCAAAAATTATTTCACCATTGGAATGCAACATTCATCCCAAGTAACATAGGCCATATTTATTGCTAGAATCTCTACTTTCTGGAAATAGTTCCCAGGTGAGGGTATCAAAAAGACTCCTTGATGCAGAATCTTAATCTGAAACTGAAAATCGTCTTGCAAGTCGTTCTCTTCGCATCGCAATAGCATGCCAGTGAGTGGAGTAACGAGCACAACAAAACAAAATTTCAAAACCTCCCAAGTATGCGCTTGAGGGTCGAGCATGGACCGTGTGTAGCGGCTTGAAGAAAAAAATATTATATTTGAAATATACAAGCTCGCACTAGGGCGTCGAGGTCTGAGCGTTCCCAACGCCTTCATAATCAGAGAGAAAGACAACGGACACCAAAGATTCAAGTTTTAGCTTATTGCAAATAAAATATAATTTCATGTTCAAATTTTCCTCATTTTACTTTTTAAATGAACCCACGCAAGAAACGGGAAAGAAAACTTTTGAAATGTTTGTTTAAACCCCTTGCGAAGCCGGAGCGGTCTGCTAGTCTATTTATAAAACTAATTTTTCTTGCTCGATTGATTTAGATGAATCTACAAGGACCTATGATTATCACCACAATGAATTATCTACCTGAATATTGCACCAATTTGTATATTTGATCATATATAAAAAATCCAAACCATGAACTTTTACCACCCTCATGTAATTTAAAAAATATAATTCAATTTAATTTTTTAAATTTTTTAAGTATCTTTTTTTAACAACCCTAATATTAGTTAAATGGAATATGTATTATCTGTAAAATTACAGTTTGGAACTGTTTTTTAAAGTCCAGTCAACGAGAATTTTGTTGAAAATTATAATCAGAAATACCAAAATTTTATTTTTTTCTGAACCACCCTAATGTAAATATAAATAATTTATCAAAAATATATTTACCTTACATTTTGACAACAAATTAATGTTTTGGCAGTAATTTTAATAATTATTATTTTTGAGCAACCCTAATGTACATATTCATATTTGTTTTATGTATTACTTATATATTTAGTTATATTTATTATGAAATATATATTGATTTTTTAATATTTTTTTTCATTTTTATACTCTCGCAACAAAAGTTGCTAAGAGAGTATTATAGTTTTGTTCACATAACGGTTGTTTGTAACACCCAAAACTTAACGAGTTAGATATATATCAAAATGATCAGGGTGACGAGACTATAACTTGAGTAAAAATTGATATATCTTGATGAAACTTGGAAAACATGTTCCTTGGGACCGTGAGAGGGTTGCTTTCGAAAACGGACCACAGCCACGCCCACAAAATGGCGAAAACCGAAAACACATAAAGTGTCATAACTAAGCCATAAGTAAAGTTATAAAAGTAAAATTTGGAACAAAGGATCGCTCTAGAAAGGGGCATATTTGGATGTATTTTTTTTGGGGAAGTGGGCGTGGCACCGCCCCCCAAATCGGTTATTTGTATATATCTCGCAAACCAATAAAGCTATATAAACCAAACTTTCTGAAGTCGGTTCCCTTACGTTCCCCACCACACACCATGAAATTTGTTGAAATCGGATAATAACCACGCCCACATCCCATACAAATTTTAGGTTGAAAATTACTAAAAGTGGGTTATCTCACTAACGAAAAAATACTGTATATGATCTGTGGCATCACTTGTGAAAAAATTGTCGAAATCGGACTATTACTTTTCAAAGCCCGAATATCGAATAGGAAGAATTAAGTGCCCCATCGTAATTTTTCACCGAAAATTTCGGTAAATCTCTCAGGTATCTTAATTTAATTTAGAAGAAATATTTTTCTACTAATAGTGTAACTTCCCCTACCTCTCATATACCTAATAATAGGAATTTCAAATTGGGTCAAATTGTGTGTTATCTTAATAAAAATATATCAATAAATTGCGAGAGTATAAAATGTTCGGTTGCACCCGAACTTAGCCTTTCCTTACTTGTTTTTATTTATTTTCATAAAAATTATACTAACCTAATGCACGTGCGCATATCATTATAGAAATTAGCATGCATTATTTATGCACTCCATTGTTTTCATTTGTTTAGGCAGATATTGTGAATGTTACTAAAATTAATTACTCCAGCCTAAGTGGTTTCGTGCAGAGACATCAAATAATACTCAAATCACGAATATTGCCAATTAAGTACATCCAATCATACATACATAATTTGAAATTTCCAAAAAAATGTATACTTAAAACCAAAATTCGGCAATCCACGTGTCACGGCGCGAAATGATTGCCTTTAAGTACATAATTTATCGCTTACTTAAGACTTAACTTAAGGCTGAACTAGCGGAAAAAATTGAACTTGATAAAATTGAAAATAAACAAAATTAATCATTGATGACTTTTTAATCACAACGGCACGAACTTTCGAAACGACTGGCTGGATGCGCGTTTACAAATTTACATAATGAATGAGTTTAAGTGAAAGGCGAAGGCTTGCGAAGATGACCGGCAAACATGCGCAAACAAAATGCTAATATGCATGAGTGTGAGTGTGTGTGTGTGGCGACTGCCTTTGATAGCAATTAAAGTGACAACACAAATGCCAAACGAGAGCGTGATGTGATTGCCATTAATATTCATGCTTTTTTGCCAAGCGCCTGAAATCCGCATTTGCCATTGAATTGCAGGGAATTTCCAAAGCATGAAAGCCAACGCATTGTTTCCCAACACTTGGCAGTCGCTTAATTGCTGGCTGGCTGAGAAAAAAATAATTTCGTGCCATAATTAGAATGTTAGAAATTGGCGAGATCCTTAGAAACTGTCAAATCCGGTTGAAGATTTATTTGACTTAAAAAATCATCTCTAAATTTAATAACCGTTATTGTGAAAAAATATCACGAAACTGAATTTGTAAAAATCATGTCTAATTAACCACACTCCAAAGCAGATGCAAAGAGGTGATAAAGCAATAAAAATGAATGAGTTGATTTACAACACATTTACAGCTGTCAGGTGTGCACATTTCGTTCACTCACGCAAAAAAAAACAGTTGTTTATCGCTGGGTTTTCATAAAAACTGATTTTTGAATTTCGGCAATTTTTCCCAATAAACAGCTATCAACGATGGCTGAGTCAATTTATGAAGCCTACTGTGTTGAATAAATTAAAAACAGTGCTTGTGACAAGTAAATGGACAAAAATTTTGAATTGTAGACAAGAATTTTGAATTGAAAAAAAAAATATTGTAATGTTGGAAACCAAGGTTTGAATGTTGATTTTGTAGAATCTTCATTGAAAAAACGCTCATCTGAATTTTTTTAAATGAAAAAGAGTTGCAACAGACTAAAATTAAAATTCATGCAAGCGAATAATCAAAATCAAATTGAAGATATTTCAAAAATATATTTGAGAAAACTTAGATGGAAATATTTCAAATAGAGTTGTCACCTTACTACTACAATGTGTGGCAGATGTGCTGTGTAAAATTCAATTCAATAGATATTTTATAGGTTAGGTTAGGTTAGGTCACATCAGAGAATCTCACTTGGACAGCTTCAACTGTCCTTTGTGTCACTCCTAACGAACCAAAAGATCCTCATGATTCGATCAAGCATTTGGACTATATTCCATTGTTCTTAAGTCGACTTATATCATCAGTCCTTAGTCTAGAGTATGCTCGACATTGGCTGTGGATGTGATTGGATGATTCCTCCTCGTCTTATTCAAAACAGCTTTGGGAACTTGCGTCTGTTGTGATTCTTAATCTCACCGCCTATTGGATAATGTCCAGTAAGTACGCAAATGATGAGATGGACCTTCCTAAGAGACCGCAGCTGTAAGGACCGTTTTCGGCCAGAAAGATCTCGCATCTGCACAAGTGCTAGTTGTTGTAGATATTAAATAGCTAGTTTAAAAATATTTACTGAAGAAATTTCAAAAAAAAATATATTTTAAATGTTTAAAAACTCTTATATTTTATTTATATATTTCCCTGTATGCCATTGCTATACATATTCCATTATTTTTCAAACCCACTGTACAACTATTTATGCTTACAGTAGGCAATAGTGTTTGCAATTTGTGTGGGTTTGACCTTCAAATTTACCAACCAAATTGCATTTACCAACCAAATTGCATTTACATATGTCGATTGATAATATAAATCATGTTGAGCTCTTAACCTTGATAGACAAATGGCGTTATAAAAGGCATATATCAATAATAGGGATTTTATGCGAAAACTAATGAACAGGCTGTAAAGCGGCGACCATTTGTTGTCTTATCATTTACATATGAATATAAGAAGAGGCAACTAATTTTGATGGGCATTGATGGACAGTTGTCAAGTATTGATGTTCATTAGCAGGCAATGTAGGAATGATAATTTTATGTAAACAAAACTCTGGCATCACTCAAAAATATTTGGAAAAATGCATTTGTTGGCTTACATACATATACAATGGAACTTCCAAAACTTGGTGATTCGAGTTAGAGAAGTTCCACTGTATATTTATGCATTATTAATAAAAAAGCACAAAATATATAGACGAGGTTATTTTGACGATTTTATAAATGTGGTAAATAGACTTTAACCAGCAAACCCGCATCAATTTTCTAGGTGCTGAGTGAAAATACATCGCTTTATTCAGTAAACATTTTACTAAGCTGAAAAGTTACATACTGAAAGCTACAGGTTCCACGAAGTAATACCTAATACGGTGGCCTCTTGGGAAAGTATTGAATTTGGAGTAGATTAGGTTTAGCCGATTCTTAAAGTACTAAAAGTTGACATATGTAGGTACCTATTTGTCGAGTTCGTTAGAATTAGCAAAAATGAGTTTGTGGCGAATTTAATTTCAGTATTTTTTATTAAAATTTATATAAAAATTAATAGGTGGTAATTATTTGATAAATATGTATATATATATTTCCGAATAATTTTAATAATTTTTTTATATTAAATATTTTTAATTCATACTCTTTCTATAACTGTAAATAATAATTGCATTTATTATTTGATGCTGTAATTACAATTTAAGCTGCGATTTTTTGTTCAAGTGCTTAGACAACTTCATTAGCATTAGTTGAATGATTGATGGACCCGTTGTAGATCAATGACATGTAATGCACAATACTATATTCATAGAAGTTAAGTAATATTTAAATAGTTAGCGGTAAGTAATCACCTTCGCAACCGATCATTAAATATTTGGAAGACTGCATTAAAAAAAAAGAATAATGTTTCTCTGAAATAATCAAATAATGCTATTAAGACATGTATTTTGAGTTTAAAGAAAAAATAAAATTTATAAAAAATAATGTAAGGGTTATCCACTATCCATTATTGCAATACTGACAATTTCTGACAGACTTATCTCAAGGCATCTTATCTGTGGTATCAGCTGACGAACTATCTTAGAATTATCTAATAATGATTGTGTATTAAAAAAATAAATCTCTCTTTACGTATTTCTTCATATTCATATAAACAGCTATTATCTCATTCATTAAACAACCCAGTGTTATTAGTCTCTTATGCGATATACTTTATATAAAACATCATATAAGAAATGCGAAATCTCCAATTTGTAAGCTATTATATTTATTTCTTTGTTAATGAAATCACTTAATTTTGCTAAATAAAATTCGCGCTTTTGTGATTATCAACAACAATGGGCGCTATTCAACAACTATAACAAGCCTTTCAATCACCGAAGCATTAACATCACCTAAGGGTTAATTGATTTGTTAATCAAAAAAAAGTTGTGACTATTGCGGCTTGAGACAAAGAAAATCGACAACATTAAAGAGATGATGTGGTTACATAGCCTACATATAGTTATATAAATGCTTTTTTTCTGTGTTATGTCGTTATGGTTTACATTTAAATACCGTTTAAAGAAATGGAAATGAAAAAATAACGGGTGATTTTTTTGAGGTTAGGATTTTCATGCATTAGTATTTGACAGATCACGTGGGATTTCAGACATGGTGTCAAAGAGAAAGATGCTCAGTATGCTTTGACATTTCATCATGAATAGACTTACTAACGAGCAACGCTTGCAAATCATTGAATTTTATTACCAAAATCAGTGTTCGGTTCGAAAATTTTTTATCGACAAATTTTGTTCAGCGATGAGGCTCATTTCTGGTTGAATGGCTACGTAAATAAGCAAAATTGCCGCATTTGGGGTGAAGAGCAACCAGAAGCTGTTCAAGAACTGCCCATGCATCCCGAAAAATGCACTGTTTGGTGTGGTTTGTACGCTGGTGGAATCATTGGACCGTATTTTTTCAAAGATGCTGTTGGACGCAACGTTACGGTGAATGGCGATCGCTATCGTTCGATGCTAACAAAATTTTTGTTGCCAAAAATGGAAGAACTGAACTTGGTTGACATGTGGTTTCAACAAGATGGCGCTACATGTCACACAGCTCGCGATTCTATGGCCATTTTGAGGGAAAACTTCGGAGAACAATTCATCTCAAGAAATGGACCCGTAAGTTGGCCACCAAGATCATGCGATTTAACGCCTTTAGACTATTTTTTGTGGGGCTACGTCAAGTCTAAAGTCTACAGAAATAAGCCAGCAACTATTCCAGCTTTGGAAGACAACATTTCCGAAGAAATTCGGGCTATTCCGGCCGAAATGCTCGAAAAAGTTGCCCAAAATTGGACTTTCCGAATGGACCACCTAAGATGCAGCCGCGGTCAACATTTAAATGAAATTATCTTCAAAAAGTAAATGTCATGAACCAATCTAACGTTTCAAATAAAGAACCGATGAGATTTTGCAAATTTTATGCGTTTTTTTTTAAAAAAAAGTTATCAAGCTCTTAAAAAATCACCCTTTATATTTTTTCAAACTTTCAAAGTCAGATAATTAAGTAATGTAGGTTTCCTACTTGTATCAAGGATTATTAATTACCCTTTGACTTGATCCACTTTACCTTTTGCAACATGTTGCGAGGCAATAAAAAGATCTATTCGTAAACAAACATATCATAAAATTATGACAGAACTTTATGGAAAATTTTCGTTAAGGAATTAATTAACATTTATTATAAATATCTTCTAAGCAGTGTCAGAGTTATTGGGCTATAAAGCAAACATTGACCTTCAAAGTTCCAGCCTTTTGTAAAATAACTGTAAATATATTTGTATTCATATATGTATGTTTGTATATCAACCATATTTATTGATATCAATATATTCATGTATATTGTCTGCGCCTGCGCATTCATTATGTGACGGATCTGAAGAAATGGTTTAACAATTTCGTTCACCATAAAACGATCGGCTCATCAAATCGACTAATTAATGTGCCAACAAACTAAGCAATGGTGAAGCGCAATAATGGAAACATACATACATATGTACACACATATTTACATACATATAGTTTGTTATTACATATGCTTTTAGGGAAGGAGATTTGCGTAATCGCTTGTTAGCGAAATTTGTATAATGATGTGTTTTTCTTCAAAACGTAATGAGTTGTGAGGAAAGCCAGCGCAAAGAGATGAGTCGAAAAAATAAAATAAAAAAATTATTGCAGAAATGTGTTGAAAGAAGACAGTAGAAAGAGATGAAAATGATAAAAAAATAAAAAAATTAATAAATTTAAAAAAAAAAATGAAAAAAATATATATAAAAAATTTTGAAAAAATTAAAAAAAAGCTTTTTATCAAAAATATTTTTTCCGATAATAAATAATAAAAAAATATTTAAAATTATTTTATTAAAAAAATATTTTACTGAATATTAAACAAATCATAAACTAATTTTCAGTAAAATATTTTTTTTATAAAAAAATTTTAAATAAATAAATAAATAAAAAAATATTAAACATTAAAAAAAAAAATATTTTATTGAATATTATTTTGCTATTTATTTTCGGAAAAAAAATGTTTGATAAAAAGTTTTTTTTTCATTTTGCCAAACATTTTTTTATATTTTTCTTATTTTTTATAGTTTTTATCTCTTTCTACTGTCTTCTTTCATCACATTTCTTATACTAAAAAAATATATATACTGAATATTATTTTATTAAAATAAAATGAAATAAAGTAAAAATATAATTTTATAAAAATACATTTTATTTATATATAAATATTTTTAAAAACTAATGTGAAGAAAAGCTCTAAAAATATTAATTGATACTGTATACCTAAAAAAAAACGTTATAAATCTTTAAAGCGTAATTTTGGAAATTTTAAAATTATAAAGCAACGTTATGAATTAGTAAACTTTCATTTCACACATTTTTTTTTAATTTTATTGAGATTATTTTTATATAAAATATTTGCTTAAAGCTTATAAAACTTATTTTCTAATTTTAGAAAAAATCATATTCACAATATTCTTGAAAAATATTTTTATCAATTTACATATATTTCTTATGTAAAAAAATATAATCTTATTTATTAAAAAAATAATAATAATAATAAAATATTTTTTATTAAAATTAATATATTTTATTTAAAAAATTATTTTTTATTATAATTGAGAAGAAATAGTTAACATGAGATTTGAAACACAAATAAAATTAAAATTGTAAATAAATTATAAAAATTAAATTAAATTTTTATATATAATAATTATTATTAAAATATATTTATATAAAAATTATTTTATATATAAAATATAATTTCTATGAAAAAATCTGTAATAATATTATATTACGTGAGAAACGTTTGGAAAAACTAGAAATGAAAAAATATTAAAACAAAATAACATTGTTTATAAAAATAAATCTCTAAAGATTATAAATAAACTCCAAAATAAACAGGTATTTATATTTAATAACTGTTTAATCCGAGCATCCTTTTACCAAATTTTTGGCTAAATTTATTGCATATTCAGTTAGTTTGCATTTTTAATTCTGCAATTTTTTGTCATTTTAATATTTTTATTGCCATTTTTTGTTAGCTTTTCGATAATATTTTTTTGAGACTCTCTTCGAGCTTCAGCATATAAATATTAAACAATGCGGTGCTTTGTTACTTCATCTTCGCTTGTTTGTATGTATGTTTCACGATGATTTGCATTCTAGAGACATTTTTCTGGATTTCCGGTTCTATTTTAGCCTTTTATCCAGAACTAGTTTGTGGTCTATGGGTGAATCAGTGACACAGTGCTTAATGGTTATTTATGCTAAAGACCCAACAGCCAAACAGACAAATATAAATCTATACAAGAACTTGCATCATAGCGCTATAAAAATTAAAATAAAATAGAAGTAAACACACACACAGAGTCACGTAGAGTCTTCAGACAGTCTTCGTATCGCGCTTCAATTTTGTTTTGATCATTTGCATACCATTCTGCAGAACTATTCGGTGAGCCACAAATCACGCATGGAATTCTAAGTTCTAAATATATGCATGACGTTTGTTTATCTCGTCGGTATTATTTTTAATAAAAAAAAATATTTTTGCGGCTTTTGTTGTAGTGTAGTTTCTGTATTATTCTTTTCTAGAAAGAAAAACTTGAATTTTGCGTATTTTTTAGAAACATTACTTTAAGAATAATATATAAATAAATGGGTTTTTTCGTTGTGGTTTTTACATGAAAATGTCTTCTTCAGCTTCCACAATGCAGAATTTGTTTGGTTTTTTGCAATTAATTGGCAGCGACCACAGCATAAAGCCCAATTTATCAATTAACGCTGTGGTAAAATATATAAGATTTTAAGAGTTTTAAATGTCAACAAGGTTTTAATTATTGGAATTAAAAAGTATTTAGAAATTTTAAGTTATAAATTTTAATTCCAGTACTAGTTTGGTTGAGGTAAATAACCGTTCCACAAAAGAAACTTAAATGCAAGGTGAACAGGATTTTGAGTTCGTTGAGCATCAAGTTGAAGAAAGCATTTTGGTAAACAAAGTAGCTTAAATAAAAATTTCAGATTAAATTTATTATAAATACAATATAAATACTATCAAAATAAAGGATTAAACGAGAAATTGACCGGATATTCGAAAACCGCCGAAATTTTTTTTTTTTAAATTATGACTAATATTGCTAATAGATGAAGGTAAAACTAATAGAAACTGAACGATTGTGAGCTCATGAAATATTTTGAGTAAAAACCCAAAAATTGCTGACGAATAACCGGCATTCCATTGCAGTATTTTGACAAGCTTCGGAGGAGGTAGCAATATTATGTCAAACGATTAAAAGAGCTTTAGAAAACCATTCTAGTTCGGTTCTAAATGAGTTAAGTGGACAGTGTAAAGCCCAACGAGCAGTTTATTTATGATATTTTACGGTTGCAGCTGCCATTGTGATCAAAAGTCATATCTTTAGAGTTCTATTACGTCACTCAAGATTCGTTAGATCTATATAACAGAAACCAGATCTTCTTTAATATTAGTTTTTCTCTCCATGATGATTTTTGTTTTAGAAGTCTCATTCATATTTCCATTATCGCGACTTGTCAGCTCTACAGATTAATATTTCCTGTCTCAGTTCAACTTTATTTTCTAAAATTAAAGAGCAGTAACGAGAATTTCATTTTGACTTTAAGCTGATTTATAACATGTAAATTGCCGTTCTAGAGAATTTAAAGACAACTTATCAAATTTACAGTGTCAAAAGTAATGAAGTTTTAATTTAACTGATGACTAACAGGTTAATTCTTAAAGCCACAGGGAGCTACAATAGGTCTTCATTAAATTTGAAAAGCAACAATAAAAGTTAAGCTTCGAAAAGTGATTTATGTTTTCAGAGGCTGAGATGAGATCTAAGAAGAGGCTGTTGGTCGCTTATATGAAATACCTGGGCGCAGAAATTTAGGCAACAAAATTAATATGTTTGATTTCTAATAAGATCTAGGTAGATAATTTGTAAAACTAAAGTTATTTTACCATCGGATCTGGAACGAAAGCAGACCGATATCACACAATTGTGAAAACGATTGACGTTATAATCAACGCTATTAATTTCATAAAGATATCTCGCAGATCTTATGAAATGATTAGAAAAGTGAGAAAACACCAGCTATACGAAATCGAGGAAATGTGAACCGATTTTTTCATATTTCGCATCATAAGTTTCTGACATTATTTGATTTGAGAGTGTTATCGACCTTTTATTTGTGTCGGACTTAACCTTTATATAAGAGGTGGATGTGGTTATAATTCCTACTGGACGCATATCTAGCACGAACCAATGGGTGAACAGATTACCATCAGGATTCGGTCTCATCATCCTAACTTATGAGGTGTTACAAAGAGTCTTTAGATTGTTCGGGAGTAAAAAAACTTATCCTAAAGATCACCCTATAAAAATTCTTAAAATCTTATTGTTTATAAATTCTTAAAAAAATTGCAAATATTCTTGTTGTTGTTGTTGCTTTTATGCGTAAAAATTAATTACAAATCCAGTGCGTTAGAAGCTGAAGCAGCGAGGCAGAACGCTTTTGAAGCGACTTAAAGTGATTGCGGCTGACACTTAATGACATTTTAAGTGGGTAATGAAATGTGCGTCGAGTTGCGTTTAATTTACGCCTTCGAAAGAATCGCGCTCAAGTTTGACACTTACTGTTTGCGACAAATGCTAATTAATGGCGGCCATACATAATGTGGCCAAGAGGCCGACAATTGATAAATGTGGTAATAAAGCTTTAAGAAAATGGACAAAAATTAGCAATAATTTTCTGCGTGAAGGAAAACATAAATCTGTTTGCAAAAGAAGACTAGAAATTAATTTTTAGCACATAAATTAAATTAATAAAAGAAGCTTGTTGTATAATTCTAATTAATTTACATTGAAGAATAAATGTGCTTAATGTAGTGTGTTTGAGTTTAAGTTCTCTTGTTGTTATACATAATACTAAAGTTCACTAGGCATCGCCCGTTGTTGACCTCTAAAGTGCGTCTCAATTGTTTCGTCGCTGCGTGAAGTGTTGAAGAGGCGGTGATTTATTTAGTAAACTATTTCATATGTTTTGTTGTTGTTTTTTTTCTAAAAAAATATTTTATTTTTTATTATTTCTTTGAAAGCGTTTGCTTACCTGCGCATGTTTGCAGTTAATCAAGTGCTGTCAGTGGTCGTCATCTAATGCCACAACTAGCATACATATCTATATCTACATATATAGTAAAGCAGCTCAAGTGTCAGAACGACACGCTTATCCGTTCGGTTGCTCTTCAGCTGTGTACTGAAAAGCTGAAAAATTAGCTACTTTTTGTAGAAGCGAGCTTTGAATGCATTGTCTTAGTTGAGAGATGACTATTTATTGTTGTTGCTGTACAATTTTTTGGGTTTTTCTTTACAGTAGTGGATTTGTTTGTTATTTCTTTTGGCAGTCTTCGCTTTTGTTGTTGTGGTATATTTGTATGTGTTTATTGGCATATCATTTTTGTTGTTGTTGTTGTATGTATTTATTTTTTTAATATTTTTTGTTTTTACTTGCAGCAACATTTTTATTGATGTTGTTGCTATTTTGAATTTTTGTTGTTTTTGAAATTTTATTTTTTGTTGTTGTTGTTGTATTATATATTTTTGTTTGTGTTGTAGCTTTTGTTGTCTTTTTCTAATATTTTTGTTGTTGTGGTAGCAACGAACAAGTCAACCAACAAATTCACACCCAAGCTCTACAGTGCAGTTGGCCAACTAAGCAACAACAACTATAAAGTACTTAATAATAGCTTGTAGGCTTGGCTTAGTGCGGCTTACTCGCAATATATTCATTCACACGTATTAAATAAGTGTTTGTTGGTATGTGTGAAAGTGTCATTCAAGTCTCATTCAAGTATTCTACGCAATTTGAGCTGCTCAGGCGGCTCATAGACTCAGAGATAAGATTAATTCGAGCATGTTAGTTAGCTAGTTGGTGGTTTTTATTGTTTTTATTACACGTAAATTGTAATTTATTTAATGCGATTAAATTTATTTTATTATAATTATTTGGAGTCTTCATTGTAAAGGTCAGAGAACACGTGCGTTTCGGCGAATCTTTTTTCTTATAATATATTTTCTTTGATTTTCAGCCTATCTTCATAGATTACCCGAGATTATTTTATTTACAATAATTTTTTTTTTTGCAGAAATTATAATACAGTATACTCTCGAAAAGTAAATCGATTGGTATTTTGGGTAATTTACTTTTTCGAATAATTAACTTTTCCAAATATATACAGTATACTCTCGAAAAGTAAATTCTCAGAAAGTAAATAATCGCGGAAAAGTTAATCACCTTTAAGATTACACATGCACCTCGAAAAAGTAAATTTTTTAATTTACTTTTCAGAGAGTGTGATAAAAAATTCGAAACGAAGCAAGCAGCGTTTTTTACGATGTTGCAAAAACACTTACTCTCTTGTTTATCGCGTCTTTTTAGTAAATAAACTCTCCTACTTGATCCACTGGTTTAAAAATGAAAACGATGCAAATCAGGTGTCAGACTTTTTGAATTGTCGTACAAAAATGGTCAGAAAATATATTGCAAAAGAAAAAAAAAAACGAATATTCAAGATTTTTTCTCTTCATAGTAAATACATATGTATGTATGTATGTAAATGTAAATATGTTTTTCATGTAAATCCATATGTTTTATTGAAGCAAATAAATGAATGAATTTTTTAAGTTTAAAAATGCATTTAATATTATAAAAACAGATAATTTATGTATATATTTGGAAAAGTAAATTATTCGAAAAAGTAAATTACCCAAAATACCAATCGATTTACTTTTCGAGAGTATACTGTAGTATATTTTTTTAATTAGAGATTTACATAAGATTAATTCCTTGCCCTGCCTGACCTTATAGCCAAGCCCTTTACTGGTATATTATCTGATGAAAAAAGTTCCAATTTGATGATGGTTTGATGAATATTATAGCCAATTATCTCATTAAAACCATTAGACGAATCGAACAGTTAACTGGTATAAATAACAAACTGGTATAACTATTTGATAACTGCTTTCGATTTGTCCAAGACTTGCAGAGTAGCGAATCGAACAGATAAGTGGTATAAACTAGAGCTCTTGGTATTCGACTAATCGACTAACCGAATTAACCGAATAGGGCATTGTTCGAATACTAATATTCGGTTTGCTCTATTCGGATAGTCGTCAGTCATCGACTATTCGATTAACCGCTCATTACCGCTCACAACCGACTATCCGGTTAACCGTTCGTTGTCGACTATTCGAACAGTGTAAGTTCATTCAATTTCCATTTTTATTGAAAAAAGTGAAACACAGAAAAAATGCGCACAACTGACATTTTCACAAGTAAAAACAAACAAAAATCAAAGGCTGCTTGGATTTCAAACAATTTTCATTTATTCAAATAGTGACAGTATAACTATTCGAATAACCGCAGTAGAACGACTATTCGAATAGTACTAACCGGTTAATATTCGTACGAATGGTTACAAACCGGATACTCGAATAATCGGTTTTCAGGTTAATCGAATAATTTTAAGAGCCCTAGTATAAAAACATTGATTGGCATAAAGAAATATTTACACAATAAACTTTTGGCATAATAAAGTATCCATAACCTGAGGTATTGAATTTAACCGTTTACTTTTTTCTTGATCTAACCTGAAATTTTGGTAGTCAGTATTCTCAAATCAATTTTTTGTTTTTGCATTTTCGTTAAGTGTAATATCTTAAAAGTATTCGCCGAAAATTTGAAGTTGATCCGATAATTACTTTTCGAGTTATTCGACAAATCACAAAGAGCGCTCGGGCACTCCAATACGCTATAAATGCGTTTTTCTCAAAACTATATTTTTTGAACTGGTGACAACTGTAACTCGAAAACCGCTCAGGAGATTTTAATGAAATTTCTACAGCTTTTAGAATACATAATTATTGAAGATTTTTTAGCTAAACTGTTGATTTTTTTCCGAAAATCTAGAAAAAAAATTTACTGAGGCCGCCATTTTGTTAATTTTGGAAAAACATGGCTTCGGTCAGGTCAAAGATTACATATTTAAAAAAACTAATTTTTCTTATCCGATTGACTTTAGATTCTTCGACTTCTGATTGTCACCGCAAAGACTTCTTTTGGAACTGGGTTAACACAAACAGTTATAACTTTGGAAATTACAATTTTATGCTTCAAATTTTCGTGACTTCAAGCCAAAACTTTGTGTAATAATGCCATATCATTACTTTTGTAAAATACCATGATTTAATAGCAAAAAAAGTTACTGAAAATTTTAATTTTTTCGTGTCTCTAACTACCCCTAACCCCTAACAGGTATAGGGTAGACGTTTATACAAAAAGAGAGAGAATTAAATAATCAAAAATTGTTTTATAAAATTATACCAGTTGTCCGTTCGATTCACCACCGTCCAAGGTCTAAAATATATCAGGCAACTATTATTTACAAAGCATTCACCAAAGATTTAATCATTTAAATTGTAATCTAATTAATTTAATCAGATTTCAATGAAACGTAACTCTTAATTTAGTAAACGCTTTTATCAGCAATATTTTATGTGAAATCTTATTCGAGGAAAAAATTACACCATTAGTCACTATACTATATCACAAATTTCATTCACACACTCGCATGTGGCTATTTCGCATTGTCTCTCAGCTGCCTTATTAATGAGTTAATTTAATTGAATGCATTTTATTTACTGAATAATTTTTTCTTATTTAAAACACGTTGAGAGTAAAACCGTTAGCGTGTTGAAAACGTAATGCCGCTACAAGCCATAATGGCAACTGTCACAGAATATTGGAGACAATTTGTCTTCGCAATGAAATGAATTAATTTAGCTTTGGAATGCAAAAAACGTAAAATGTGCTAAATGAATGCGGAGGCAAGTGGGGAATTTCAATAGAGTTCGTTCTCATTGGTACATACGGACATTGTATTACATAATCTACCGATTTTTTGGAACTTTTTTTGTTATCATCGGTAGTTTGATAAGCGCTTATCAGTTAGCGTGACGCGACAGTTACTTGGCGCTGGATTGCTGTGAAGGGGATGTAGCTCAGTGGTAGAGCGTTCGCTTTGCATGTGAAAGGCCCCGGGTTCAATCCCCGGCATCTCCAGTCGAATTTATTTTTAGTCCGGATTTTTAACTATACTATATTCAATTTAAAAAATTAAATCGCATAATTTGTAAGTTAAATCTTAATTTTTTACTTAAGCGAATCACTTCTCATACAATCTTCAAGCATTCGCTGTGGGAACTTTTGCTCAAAATGGTTTGCTCTCATTTATATTTATATGATTTGTATTTGTATTTAAAACACCGGTCAACACCATTTTTGGTCTGTCATCTACATGTTAAATTTTAGTTTCTCCTATGACAAAGAACTAAAAATTAATATTCAAGTGTTTTTCAATGTCTAGAATCAGAATCAAAGCATGAGAACAGAAACCCAAAAAAAAAATATATTTTTTTGTTGACCGGTATAATTTAGATTTTATTTTTATATGCCATGTGAATGTTCTACTTAGATGACCCTGAGAGATAAAATACCGCCTGATTTGCTTTAAATATTCTGTGAAAATGGAACAGACCGAAATGTCAACGGATATGTTCAAAAATCAATCGGAATTATAAAATTTTATGGGTATTGGAGTCCAACTTATTTTTAAACGAATGAAAAAAAATTTGAAAAAAATAAAATTCCCGTTATTTTTTGAACACATTTGGTTATTTGAGATTTAAGATAAGAAATTTATATAGAACTCCATACTCAGTTGGATTCTATCTGACATCGGTCGTTTGCCGTTTAAAAGATCTTGAAGGTGGTTGTTTTCATTCATGTTTTCTCTAATTCGAAGGCAAGTATTCTTCAGTAGATCTTTCCGAACCAAGGTAACCAATTCCATTGTGTGATCACTACAATGGATAAGAGATTCAAATTCATTTATCTTACCGTTTATATCAATGCGTAAAGCCATACTTTCCGATGATAAGTACTTATTAAAGCTCTTTAGCCTTCTATAGTCTTATAGTAGAGATCAAATATACAACACGTTCTTTCGTATGTCTGGCAGAAGCTTGATTTGATAATTTTGAAATTTTTTCAAGCCTCATGCTACCCTTCATTTACTATCGGGTGACAAGAATATAAAATACTATAATTTCCTATTAACACCTATATAATAGTTTACCCAAACAAGCCTAAGAAAATTAAGTGCCTTTGTTATGCGGAAATGCCCTCTGCAAGACATAACACAGCGCTACCAGATGATTTGCAGAAAAATATATGAAAATAGACGTGTAAAGGTGTGTGCATCCAATGGCATACCATATTGAGGCTCAAGCATAGATTTTAATTTAAGTAAATATTGCAAACGCACCCAAATTCATTTCGTTTTCAAATGCAATGCCAAATTTTGTGCAATTTGTTGTTTTCCGCAAACAAAAGACACTTGTCAAATAAAAACTAATGAGAAGAAGAAGGAGAAGTAGAAAAGACATTTCGAATTTTATGCTTTTAACTGTATTGTTTACTTTAGCTACGGTAGTTGTAAGGCAATAAATATGCTTAACAAAAATATTCCAATATTATTTATGTGCAAAAATTGTGTATGTCTGTACCGCAAGCGCACATGTAAAGTCAACAAATGAGCGTAAAATGATCATCGCCGAGTGTTTGCATTGCGTTATGACAGCTTAACAGCACATAAGTACAGCTTCACTTGTATATACACACACGCATATACAGATGTGTAGCTATGTTTAAATATTTATTTACATGTGTGATCATTGAATAAGTTGCTTAGCTGCCAACTTCAGGTCCATCAAGTAGGCTTTTAAGACTGAAACTCAGAGCTCCACTAGCCCACTGACATACAGCTGCTCATAGGTAAATATATAGTTGTCTATTTAACGGTAATGCATTGTTGACTTTTAATTTATTTCAACAGCTGTTCGACTTTGTGTTTTTGTAATTTTCTTTTTTTGCAATTTTTTAAATAACAAATATTTTTAAATGCTCTGTGGCACTTTATGGTGTTACCTCGAGACACGCGTTTATGTCATTAGAGGAAGCTTTTGTTGAATTAATTTATTGTAATGATAATGTTTACTTTACATTTAAATAATGCAAAAATACTTAAAAATGTATTAATACTTATCAACTTAACTTAACTTATGACTTTTAGAATTTTTTTGCGGTAAGTTTTATTTTTGACGTTTTTAATGCAGAAATCCGATTTTAGTGGAGTCAATATATTTTCCAACAATAGCAGTTTTAGGACTCTTCAACATTATATTTTGATTATAAAGTTTATCAAACAAAGGAGTTAAGAAAGTACAGACATTTCATTTCACCGAATCAAATGTATTTATTGGATATCATAAATATCAGAGTTGAATATTACAGTCCATATTTTAGAGGAATATTAACTTAATACAATTTAACTCTATTTTAAAATTATCCGTAAGAAATCTACCGAAATATATTGGAAAATCGCAATCTTTTAAAATAGAGCTGTAAACTGGTCGATTTTCTTGTCTGGAGATAGATTATATTATGGATTATATTTTCGAGTTGGATTGACAATTTTTACGAATTAAATAACGAAGTTATAAAAATTCAGAAACAATTTTGCCTAAGAAATGTCGTTAGAGTGTCATCTATGTTAACTTCAACTAAAATGTATCCTCTACATTGGAGAATGCCAGTGAAAGAAGAAAGAAATTATTGGTGAATTATAGATCATAAAATAATATACAAAATATTTTACTTTGGTCTGATTTAAATTGTTTCCAACAAATTTGGTGTTCAGCTCGGTTGAAATTATCATGGTTTTAGAGTAGGTTTCTATGTAAGTATTTCTTCGGATATAATATTTGTTGTATGATGAAAAAAAGCACCCCGAGCACCCATACAATAGCTCCCATCGATTAGTCACTTCTCTGCTCCCTATCAGCTGCTCGCCGGTCAAAAATTTTACATGTGAAAGCAACAACAAAGTTATCTAGTTGAATTCGTGCAGGAGAGTATGCGAATACCTCATTAAAAATTCTTTCGCCGCTTGCTGAGTGCTCCCAAGTTTTGTTTTACACATTTTAGAACCATTTTCCTATTATGAACGGCTCAAAGGACAAATTACTGTCAAAATAATAAAAAGTGTTATACACAAATTTTAAATTTAAAATGGCAATTTAATAAAAATTAAATTTGTTGCAGAAAACGCAAGACATTGACGGTGGTAGAAGAGTTCAGTGCGACCAAGTATAGTCAATTCGATTTCAGTGCTGCCAGTTCGTATGAAAATTTGGAAAGTTTGTTCGATGTTAGCCACTCGATGGCAGCTAATATCAAACAGCAGCTAACTGTTCAAATTAAAAGATTGATTTTTAAGAGAGATGTTTAAGAGAGAGATTAACAAGTTTTAATTTATAGTTCTTATACTCTCGTAATAAAGTTGATAAGAGAGTATAATAGTTTTGTTCACATAACGGTTTTTTGTAACACCGAAAACTAAACGATTTAGATATAGAGTTATAAATACCAAAGTAATTAAGCATATTTGGATGTAATTTTGTAATTAATAACAATAGAGCCGTTTCCTTTAGGTACTATTTTATGCAGTCCAAAAATTGAGGAAATGGGATTATAACCACGCCTACCTCAAATGGGTCAAAAACCATATCTCCGAAACTACTCGTCAAATTACAATAAAATTTGGTTCATAATATTTTCCTGGTTTCCTAATGATATTTTGTGAAAATAGGCCAAAATATAAAGTAAACACTGGTGAAGATATCGGAACAGAGCTTTGCACAAATATTCCATTTATAGTGTGGCACCCTCTTTCTAAAAATCGCCGAAATTGGTCCATAGGTTTTCAAGGCCCCATATATCGAACATGAGATCCTCAGTGCTTCTAATACATTTTTTAACGAAAATATAAGTAAGTCTCTCAGATATTTTGAAAAAAAAAATCAGAGGGAATATCTTTCTTTTAATAATATGTCACCGTTCCGAAAAAGGGGAAAATCCACCTAACTCCCACATACCTAATATTAGGGTGTCCAACTTTCAATGGACTTTATACCATATATATATTTGGGTCAAACTGTGTGTTATATTAATAAAATTAAATAAATTGCAAGAGTATAAAATGTTCTGTTACACCAGAACTTAGCCCTTCCTTACTTCGTTTTTTATTATTACCTTCCATCCTTCTTCTTCTATTTACCTGTCTTATTCATCGGTGGTATTTTCAAATTTAATAACACCAGCTATGCAGCTATTCAACCTAACCTAATTAACATTATTAGTATGAGCATATGTCATAATATTTCTATATGAACTCAAGTATTTTCATCATAATTATTTTGTTTACTTATTTAGTTTGCACTTGAAATTAATTTTTTTTAAATCAACATTTTTTTTTTATTGTCATCATTTTATTATTATTTTTATACTCTCGCAACAAATGTTGCTAAAGAGAGTATTATAGTTTTGTTCACATAACGGTTGTTTGTAACACCCAAAACTAAACGAGTTAGATATAGGGTTATATATACCAAAGTGATCAGGGTGAAGAGTGGAGTTCAAATCCGAATGTCTGTCTGTCCGTCCGTCCGTCTGTGCAAGCTGTAACTTGAGTAAAAATTAAGATATCTTGATGAAACTTGGCACACTTATTTCTTGGCACCATAGGAAGGTTGCTTTCGAAAATGAGCAAAATCGGACCACTGCCACGCCCACAAAATGGCGAAAACCGAAAACTCATAAAGTGCCATAACTAAGCCATAAATAAAGCTATGAAAATAAAATTTGGTATGAAGGATCGCACTATGAAGGGGCATATCTGGATGTAATTTTTTTGGGGAAGTGGGCGTGGCCCCGCCCCCTACTAAGTTTTTTGTACATATCTCGCAAACCAATAGAGCTATATAAACCAAACTTTCTGCAGTCGTTTTTTTTAGCCTCTTCCTAATACAGTTCAAAAATGACAGAAATCGGATAATAACCACGCCCCCCTCCCATACAAAGGTTAGGTTGAAAATTACTAAAAGTGGGTTAACTCACTAACGAAAAACGTCAGAAACACTAAATTTCACATAAGGAACGGCAGATAGAAGCTGCACTCAGATTTTTTTACAAAATGGAAAATGGGCGTGGCGTCGCCCACTTATGGGTCAAAAACCATATCTCAGGAACTACTCGACCGATTTCAATGAAACTTGGTTTGTAATAGTTTCCTTACATCCTAATGATATGTTGTGAAAATAGGCAAAATCGCTTCACAACCACGACTACTTCCTATATACCAGAACTTTGAAGACGATCTGAATCGTTTACATTACAATATATAAAGTAAGTACTAGTGAAGATATCGGTGTATAACTTTGCACAAATACTATGTTAATAGTGTGGCAGCCCTATTCAAAAAATCGCCGAAATCGGACCATAGGTTTTTAAGGCCCCATATATCGAACATGAGGACCTCGGTGCTTCTAACCTAATATTATGGTTTCCAACTTTCAATGGACTTTGTACAATATATATGACGGATATGTGAGTCAAATTGTGTATTATATAATATAAATAAAGTTAAATAAATAAATTGCGAGAGTATAAAATGTTCGGTTACACCCGAACTTAGCCCTTCCTTACTTGTTTTATTTTTATTTGCGTTTACATTTTCGCACGCTGTGATTTTTTGTAGTATTTTATTTATTTTTATCTTTTTCGCTTTTCTATGACATTTTTGTATTTACTTTGTCTTGTTTATTAGTTTATTTACTTCTCAACGCTTCAACGTACACTTCAAGTATGCAATTAACACGGCCAACGCAGCTGACGCATTGGTAAGTGCGGGTATTTACATGGTTATTATACTCTATATGTACATATGTATGTATTTGTGTTCCAATGTTTTTTTGCTCAAGGTCAAGTTTAGCTCAGCAATTATTATTTTTATTATTTTTTTGTATTTTTTTTGCTTAAATTTTTACGACAATTACCAAAGACGAACTTAACGGCACATCTGCGTAATTAATTTAGTTATTATTTTAACAGTTAGACACTTAGTTAATATAATTTGATGAAATCCCTTTTTAAATCTCAATAGCTACTCATAAAAGAGATAATTGATTGCCATCACTCGTCATTAATCTCGATTAAAATTCATAAAAAATATAAATAGAGGTTAGGATCGTTCCTTTTTTGGACTGCGTTCGACAGATACCGTCAAGAACGATAGAGAACATATTTTGACAGTTAAACAATCTTTGAAATTACAGAACAGTCTCCCGACTCTTTTATATCGAACAGTCATATTGTTTTCTCAATCTTTGAATGACAAGTTCTTGGAGTTACCGTACACCAAAATTTGATGTAATGAGAAACGGTTTTAAATATTTTTTTGTATGGGTATGTACCTTAAAATAAATTATTTAGTTAATCCAAAATACTGAGCCTAACGTAGAAAATCCCCTAAAAAATAAGTAAACAGTCTCCAAATCAACCGCTCCCTTACTCCCAAAAATTATGCTTTGTCTTTGTCTACCAATTTGCATCCATAAACCCAAAATTTAAATAAATAAAACAACATTGAAAATAGTATTAAATTCGGTTGCAGTTCGATTAACATAACAGGATTCTACACTGTTTGTTTATTTTTTTCTCTGCATCTTAATTTTATGCCATAAAAAATAAAATAGTTCAAGTG
This sequence comes from Zeugodacus tau, assembly GCA_031772095.1. NCBI lineage: Eukaryota > Metazoa > Arthropoda > Insecta > Diptera > Tephritidae > Zeugodacus > Zeugodacus tau. The sequence goes on along the minus strand of CM062650.1, from coordinate 61,545,125 downwards.
TTTCGACATTGTCATTTGTTTTTATCGATTTCTAGTTTCACTTTCATAACATTTCAAATCGCATGCAAATTTTTCATGAAAAAAATCGAAATAAAACAAGTAAGGAAGGGCTAAGTTCGAGTGTAACCGAACATTTTATACTCTCGCAATTTATTTATTTAACTTAATTAATATTATATAATACACAATTTGACCCACATATTCATCATATATATTGTATAAAGTTCATTGAAAGTTGGAAACCCTAATATTAGGTTAGAAGCACCGAGGTCCTCATGTTCGATATATGGGGCCTTGAAAACCTATGGTCCGATTTCGGCGATTTTTAGAAATGGGCTGCCACACTATAAATACAGTATTTGTGCAAAGTTTTGCACCGATATCTTCACTAGTGCTTACTTTATATATTGTAAAGTAAACGATTCAGATCATCTGGTATATAGGAAGTAGGCGTGGTTGTGAAGCGATATGGCCTATTTTCACAACATATTATTGGGAGGTAAGGAAACTATTACAAACCAAGTTTCATTGAAATCGGTCGAGTAGTTCCTGAGATATGGTTTTTGACCCATAAGTAGGCGACGCCACGCCCATTTTCCATTTTGTAAAAAAATCTGAGTGCAGCTTCCATCTGCCATTCCTTATGTGAAATTTAGTGTTTCTGGCGTTTTTCGTTAGTGAGTTAACCCACTTTTAGTAATTTTCAACCTAACCTTTGTATGGGAGGTGGGCGTGGTTATTATCCGATTTCTTTCATTTTTGGACTGTATTAAGAAGTGGCTAAATTAAACGACTGCAGAAAGTTTGGTTTATATAGCTTCATTGGTTTGCGAGATATATATAAATAACCGATTTGGGGGCGGGACCACGCCCACTTCCCCAAAACAATTATATCCAGATATGCCCCTTCCTGGTGCGATCCTTTATTCCAAATTTTACTATTATAACTTTATTTATGGCTTAGTTATGACACTTTATGTGTTTTTGGTTTTCGCCATTTTGTGGGCGTGGCAGTGGACCGATTTTGCCCATTTTCGAAAGCAACCCTCTCACGGTCCCAAGGAACATGTGTTCCAAGTTTCATTAAGATATCTCAATTTTTACTCAAGTTACAGCTTGCACGGACGGACGGACGGACAGACGGACAGACGGACAGACGAACAGACGGACGGACAGACATCCGGATTTCAACTCCACTCGTCATCCTGATCATTTATATATATATAACCCCATATCTAACTCTTTTATTTCTTGGTGACACAAACAACCGTTATGTGAACAAAACTATGATACTCTGTGCAACAGGTTGCGAGAGTATAAAAACAAACTCGAAATGTATGATAACATGGCAGTATAAAAACAGGTTAGTTGAAGTAGCGTTCGCTGTCGTTGAGGGTTTGAAGAATTTTATTTATATTTTTTGGAAACATTTGTTTAACGAACTGGAGATGAATCTCTTATGGTTTAGGAAAAAATATTTTAAAAAATTTCGTGAGTCAGAACTCGATTTTGAGGTTTTAGACACACAATAACTATCCGCCAAAAGAACAGAAGCTGCATTATGAACAAGTGTCAGGTTAGTTACATCAACGGTTATGCCATATCACATTATTAGTTATGCTTTGTAAACTAAAAGAGCAAAAAATAATGTAATTTCTTAATTTGTTTTCGGCTACTGCGCAAAGTAAGAATATTAACACAAACTCAGAAGAACAACCACTGTTGTGATTTGCTAACTTGCTGTATTTAAGCTGAACTTTTTTTCGACCAAGTAATTACTTGCTAATTCAGCGATTCGTCACATTTGATAGTAACTTGCTCGCAGCGGCGACTAATTATGGCTACCGCTTTTGTCACAACTAGTAGAACTGCACTTGAGAATACTTGAAGTTTAGGGCGGTAGCTTCTCTAGAAGTCATTTAGAACTATTTGTATATATTTTATGTACATACATACATACATATGAGCAAGGCCAGGGTGATAAATCAATGAATTGGAGATTGAAGAGAGAATATCAGGATAATTTTATTATTTAAGATGTGATTATCTGAAAGAGATCCCAGATTTCGCATGGAAGGTGTATGGTATTAGGACTACAACTTTGCTTCCGCCGTTTTTTTGTAAATTTAAGTTTTTTTTTTGTATAAAAACGGTTACAAATGTCGATGAGCCTCAGCCGCACTTTTCTTGGAATTAAAAAAGAAAAGTAAAATTTCCCGCAAATGTCGAGAATTCGGCTCAAAAAGTGACATTTTCAGTTGAGAATAAGTTTGGGATGCAAACAGATCTCTACAAATATTTTGTGGGGTTAATGTTGACACAAATGTCCAAGATCGATATAAAACGATTTAATCGATTTTATTGACCAGTGCTTGATAGAAAAGTGATAATGGATAATAATATGTACTAAATTTGGTATTCTCTTGGTGAAAATACCTCAAGGCCTAAAGAAAGATGTTGTGTAAGGTTTGGAAAGCTTGTAGATCACCTTAAAAAAACAATCATCGCCGAATATTATTCCGAACAATTGAACAAATTATGCATGGGTTGGTGTATCGATCGATTCCATTTATTTGTAATATTTAAAATATTATGAATCTTAAGGAGTTCTACTATTTGAAAGGTATAAAATAAGCCAAACAAAATATGTATATTTCCAACAGCCCTCGTATCTTCACATCTCTATTATAAATGTATTATATGAATTGCGACAGCACGTCCTTCAGCTCATTAGCTTGACTGGTTGTGGTTAATTGTTAACAAGTTATTGCAGTTCAATGTACTTATTCACTTTCGAAATCCAACTGCATTGTAAACATAATTCGAAACTAATTGCATTTGGAATATATTTTGAAGATCGGTAAGTTGAATGACACTTTTGTACTGTTCCACAAGTTCAAGTGCGTTTATTCCGTGTAAGCATATTTTTCAATGTGGACAACGAGAAAAGCTTGGGTTATGTTCATACAAAAAAGTGCAGGATTTTTATCGTAGTACCGATATATTATACATACAAATAGAGGAAGTCTGCTAGTAAGACTTTTGTTTTGTAAAATCAACTTGATGTCATAAGGAGATAATTAAATATAGTCTAAATCGTTGACTGAAGGCTGTGTTGGAGCCACAGTCGATCTACATCCGTAGTAAATAGCAAAATTTTTGGTTAAATTAATAAAAAAAAAAATATTATATTATTTATAAAAAATTTAAATAATTTTATAACAATAATCTTCAGATTTATAATAAAAAAAATTATAATAATTTAATTAACATAATTATTATCGTATAATAAATAAATATAGAGCATATTAAAATCTTGTATATTACATTTTAATTATTTAAAATTCTCAATACCACCCTGTACTGTTGATCGTTCGATCTAAACAATGATCTTTTGTAGTCTACTTTCAGGCGGCGATTCAAGTGCCGCCACTTTGCTGAAAACTTTATTAATAAACATGTGATTACCATTTCTATGCTCACAGAGCCACAGACATACATATATACAGCAATTTATGTTATCGTGCTGTTAATATAAATATGTTTACATAATCTTATGTTAGTTAATAGCTTGATTTCAAGTCTTTAATAAAAAAATGAATTTTATTTATTAATTGAAATACCTAAATTAATTTTAAAACATGTCAATGAACTACATATTTCGCAGCAGATTCATGTGTGGTTTGCCCTCAACGTTTGCCCATTTAACGTTTCATTAAATGTTTACTTTTCATTCATATATTATTATATCACACAGCTCATAGATTGATTTATATGGATAATGTATTTTTTTCATTTGTTTCAACAAATTTCTCCAATTTATATTTTTTTTAATAAAAAATTCCGCCTGTTTTACAACCGACTGGAGATGCCGGGGATTGAACCCGGGGCCTTTCACATGCAAAGCGAACGCTCTACCACTGAGCTACATCCCCACTATGAATATAGTTGGCCCAATAATTGCCGCTTAACATAAGACAAACAAATATTTGAATCGGTTTGCAATTGTGTTTATTCGCTTTCGGCTTTCTATTGATTTATGTCAATTAAATACAAGTGTTTCAGGTTTTTGAGTTGGTTTTATGAATAAGTGTTTGTGGGGAAGTACAAATATATGTAAATATATCATATTGGGGAGATATTAAGAAAATTAAAAAGAAAAGAAAACATCGGGGTTTTTAAGTATTTTTGGAGAAGGTCATATTAGTGAGTACTTGAATACTTTAAGAATATTTTGTATTTACTTCTACTACATATATGAGACTAGAACAAGACGGTCAAGACTTGCAATGTAGAGATAAGCACTACTTTGTTTTAGTTTAGTTAAGTATCATCCATCCATCTTTCGCCACTATGAAATAGGTCAATGTCTGAGGATGTTTGACAAATATTGGAAGTTTATGCAGACTTCCATGATATTAAAATGCGCCCGGATTTACGATGTGAGAGATTACTGGTATTGATCTAATAAAGCTTTCGACAGCAGTAGATGGAAAATTAGTTCTAGGTTTTAACAAGAAAAAACGTTAACTTCGGCTTTACCGAAGGTAATATACTCTTCACAGGTGCATTTCTTTTAGTAACTATGTGTTTAAGCAAATCTAAAGACGTAAGAAAAAGTAAGGAAGTTTTTCATATAAGCCATTGATTCCGATCGTTCGGTTTGTATGCAGCTATATGCTATAGTGAACCGATCTGAACAATTTTTTCGGAGATTCAATTATTTCTATGAACAATAACTCACACCAAATTTCGTGAAGATATGTAGTAAAATGCGGAAGTTTTCCATACAAGTCCTTGATTCCGATCGTTCAGTTTGTATGGCAGCTATATGATATAGTGGTCCGATATCGGTAGTTCCGACAAATGAGCAGAGAAAATAACATCTGCAAAATTTCAAAACGATATCTTAAAAACTGAAGGGCTAGTTCGTATATATACAGACAGACAGACAGACGGACATGGCTAAATCGACTCAGTTCAACATACTGATCAATTATATATATACTTTATAGGGCCTCCGACGCTTCCTTCTGGGTGTTACAAACTTCGTGACAAACTTAATATATCCTGTTCAGGGTATATTTAAAATTTCATTTTAGAAGTCTCGCATTTGGGTGGATATAAAATAGATGCAACCAAATCCCTTATTATTTTTCAAATGATGCCAATTAATGGAGTAGAATTGTCTGTATTCCTGGAACCACTTGTTTCTGTAATTTCTCAAGCGATCCTGATTCGTCTTTGTAAATTGTACTCTTAAGATAAACACGTTTACTATGGTTATGTTTACCCTAAATCATCGTAAATTACACCGAATAAGTCGTGGAGGGTCATATTAGGTCGATGTGGTGATCGTTGGAAAACTCTCGTTGAGGGGAACTTTTAAGGCAGTAGCCTGCTTTACAGGCTTCAAAAAATCGATTTTTTGTTTTGTTTTAAATCTCTTCCAAAACTATCCAAGAATATGTCTTTAAAATTCCAGAGGCCAATTCGACATATTTTCGAAGCTAGAGCAGTTTTAGTGGCCGAGCGTCGAGCAGGTGCGAATGCTCAGGCAGACTTCAAAGCGCGTTTTCTCGAGTTTTCATTTTCACAAGTGTTAGAAAACGGTGCCGGCGATAGCAAAAAGAATATATGACCGATCGAAGTGATCTAGCTTCAGTATTAAATTATTTTCTATTTGAACTAAAAAAGTTGGACAAAAGTATTATTTAAACCACTTGTTTTGTAACTTAAAGTCAATTTTTTTTCTTAAAAAAGTAATTTTTTTTTTCAAACTTCGAAAAAAATTGGAATTTTATAACTTCTTCGGTATTTTTTTAGTTCATAAAGAAAAGAAACTTATAAAAATTTAAAGAAATATGTGGTTCGACTGTTTCAGATGCATTGCACGACCTCTATCACCGGCACCGCAAAAGATAGTTGGTTATTTTCCGGCATTTTCCTTAGGACTCCATGAGGTTGTTCAAGGAACCTATCTTCACTAAGAGATCTCGATTTTTTTTCTCAAATCTCGCAGATGATTACATAATAAGTCAATCACTTGCCACCTTTTAGAGAATATTGAAACAAGTTACTTATATTTTGTTAGAAAAAACAATAACAATACGATTCCAAAAAGTAAACAATAACAAAAATATAGCAAAAAACAACAACAACAATACAATGAGTTATATAAGCCACAGCTGATTATTCGCCAAACAAACAAATCGTTGTCATAAATTAAACACTTTTGTTTACAAATTTATTGCAATTGTGCCCTGCTGATGTGCCGCAAAATGTTATTGCATTTGTTGTTGTTGCAATTGTAATCTCATTGTTGTCAGTGGAGCAGCAGCTAGCTAACATCTTCATTGTGTCAATAATGCAAACAACATGTGGCAACAGCAACAATAACAACAACAATGTAGTAGTGGTTACTTTGGTTGACACTAAGCTGGCGACAACAACACTAAAAACAACAATATGGCCAACTAAAAGGTGGTGCACATATGCAAAATAGATTGCTGAAGGTTGTAGTGGCTGCTGCAACTACTGCCACTTGCGGCACACTGCAACAACGCTCACCAGCGACTGCTGATTATCAGACCGCTGTGGCATACATACAGACATAAATGCATGCCACATTTGTGTTTTTTTTGTGAGGCAAAAGGTGTGTTCAGCGCATTTCCATAAAGCACCGAGAGCTATCGGTGGATACATCTATATATCTATTTATATGTATATTGTTGTTGCAATATCATCATCTTCATATGCAACAACTGGCCTCTTATGCTGTGGCGCATGCGCCTGCGGCTGCCACAAAACGCATTGGCAAGCGCATACGCATGCGCTACGAGCTTGCGAGGGTCGGCTTCACTTGTCTTGGCTAACATGTGTTCTTATATGAATTTTAAATGATATGTTAATATGTAGTCGCGGTTTGTATAAAAAAAGAAAAATATTAAACAATTTATTTGCAACAAGCGCGCTTTTGTACAAATTTGTAGCTGAAGTAATTCTTTGTTTTTTATTTTTATTTGTATTTTTTGTATTTTTTTCCAGGCAACAACACAACTGATAAGCGCTACACAATGCACAGTTGGAGAATCGTTTAAAATTTATGCGAATGTTAAATATGCGCGCGCTGAGAGTACACCTAGAAGTGCAAATGCGCGTTTAAAGGTTGGTACTAAAGCATTTTGATTTGAATTTGCAAGCAATTTAAAAAATAATTAATATGATTTTTTTCAAATTGATGATATAATTATTCAGAGAATCTTATCGACTTTTTATTGTGGCAATAGTAGTTACAGGGTGGTTTTTAAATATCAAATTTTTGTATTCTAGTATAATATATAGCTAAGTTCGGTTACGACCGAACATTTTATACTCTCGCAATTTATTTATTTAATTTTATTTATAATATATAATACACAATTTGACCCACACATTAGTCATATACATATATGGTATAAAGACCATTGAAAACCATAATATAAAGTAAGAAGCAACGAGGTCCTCGTGTTCGATATATGGGGCCTTAAAAACTTATGGTCCGATTTCGGCGATTTTTAGAATGGGGCTGCCTCACTATAAACGTAGTATTTGTGCAAAGTTCTGCACCGATATCTTACTTTATATATTGTAAGGTAAACGAATCAGATCGTCTTCAAAGTTCTGGTATATAGGAAATAGGCGTGGTTGTGAAGCGATTTGGCCTATTTTCACAACATATCATTGGGATGTAAGGAAACTATTACAAACCAAGTTTCATTGAAATCGGTCGAGTAGTTCCTGAGATATGGTTTTTGACCCATAAGTGGGCGATGCCACGCCCATTTTCCATTTTGTAAAAAAATCTGAGTGCAGCTCCTATCTGCCATTGCTTCTGTGAAATTTAGTGTTTCTGACGTTTTTTGTTAGTGAGTTAACCCACTTTTAGTAATTTTCAACCTAACTTTTGTATGGGAGGTGGGCGTGGTTATGATCCGATTTCTTTCATTTTTGGACTGTATTAGGAAGTGGCTAAAAAAAACGACTGCAAAAAGTTTGGTTTATATAGCTCTATTGGTTTCCGAGATATGTACAAAAAACTTAGTAGGGGGCGGGGCCACGCCCACTTCCCCAAAAAAATTACATCCAAATATGCCGCTTCATAGTGCGATCCTTCATACCAAATTTTTCCATAGCTTTATTTATGACTTAGTTATGGCACTTTATGTGTTTTTGGGTTTCGCCATTTTGTGGGCGTGGCAGTGGTCCGATTTTGCCCATTTTCGAAAGCAACCAAGAAATAAGTGTGCCAAGTTTCATCAATATATCTTAATTTTTACTCAAGTTACAGCTTGCACAGACGGACGGACAGACAGACATTCGGATTTGAACTCCACTCTTCACCCTGATCACTTTGGTATATATAACCCTATATCTAACTCGTTTAGTTTTGGGTGTTACAAACAACCGTTATGTGAACAAAACTATAATACTCTCTTTAGCAACTTTTGTTGCGAGAGTATAAAAATTATTAGGCTAGTACTCTAAGACCAAGAGAGTGATTTTTGGTTGGTAGCGAGATCTCACCAAAGTCTAAAAACTTTTCAGTTCATGCAATAAATTACTCTTTCATAAAGAAATCAGCTTACGAACTACCCTGCTCTTCTTAATAAAATAAAAAAACTTAGAAATATGAATATATTTTGCAGCCTCCAAAGTCACTTGTGCGCCTGCGCAGCAAACAATATCATCTGCCAGTGCATTGAGCGGAGTGGGAAGAGTCACGATCTTCTTGCCGCCAGCCGTGTATACATTGACATGCATTGTAAATATTTAAAGAAACACAACACAAAAATAACAACAACAATGCCAATAAGCTGCGGTGAGGGCGCTTCAAAGTGCTTGAAGGTATTTAGTGCTTGACAAGCGTACAAATCGCCAGTTTAGTGATTGTTTTAATAAAGTTGTTTGCTGGCGTTAAATATATTTACATAACTACAGACTTATAAGCAACTATACACGGCATTATTTGTTTCGATTTTAAAGGGTGCTGACTAGGCAAGTTAGGTGAAAAAAGTAACAAGTCCACCGAACCTGGTTTTAGAAAGGGGTTTTTGATAGAGCTGCGAAGTTAAATTGGTTCTTAGTCGCAGTAGCGTATTTGTGGGGGGATGTAGCTCAGTGGTAGAGCGTTCGCTTTGCATGTGAAAGGCCCCGGGTTCAATCCCCGGCATCTCCATTCCAATAGCCCACCAATATTTTAAATGTTTAACTCATTATATAGTTACAATAAAAAGATATAATACAAAAGTGATGAATATACAGAATATTTCTATAAATGCATATAAAAAGTATACATCAAATGTCTCCAGAGGTTTGTTATATAATAAATATACAATTTCGAGTACTAAATTGTGCTTATACCGTTAATTTTGGTCGAAAAAGCTATATCTACATACATTTGTACACAGATACCTCATTTATAATTGGAAAGGCAAAGCAGTGCAAATAAAGTCATTAAAAGGTAAAGAAAAAGTTGGTAATAAATCAGAAAAAGTACATAAATAAAAATAAAAAATATCAAAGTCAACAAAAAGTTGTCAGCTTGGAGATGCCGGGGATTGAACCCGGGGCCTTTCACATGCAAAGCGAACGCTCTACCACTGAGCTACATCCCCTTCATACCGACCCCGCGCCAAATAAGCACCCTTTCATGCTTGTTGAAAGTCTCTTTGGAAAGTGTAACAAATTCTTTGCTCTAAATTTTTTATTGTTGTTAATTTTTAATAGTTTTATTTATTTACTTCTGAGCATGCTTTCTTATTTTTTGCCTCGTCGACAAAATGTTGTTTTGGCAATTTTTTATTGTTGTTTTTTGGTATATTTTTAGAAGTACGGTGAAAATTCATTGGATTCTAGATATTTTGTGCTGACTATGAAATAATTATTAAGTGATCATTATAAACTATTTTCAATTGTCGAAATATTGTACGACAATGTGCTGAACGAAGAGGTCAATGAATATAGAGATAACGATGAACCGGGATCAAAGTCGAAATCGAAGTGGAAGGTGTTAAAACAGTACTATTAAGTAAGACTATATTTTGTCGAATGGTAATTGATAAGAAAAATGATTCCATAATCTACCCGAACCACTGTGGAATCAGTCTAGTTCTCATTACATAAATAGTTTTAAGAAGGATATTATGAGAATTATTGAAGAATATCAGCGGCAAGAAAGAACGTCTGTGCTGGCGGAACTACAACTAAGCCAACTAAGCGATGTATATAATTTAGGGGCAGTGGCGGATCCAGAAATTTTTTTTTTGGGGGGGGGGGGAGGTTGGTTCGTTTTTACGAAAAGTTTTATTACTCAACGTATTTTTAATATAGCAGTTCCCTCGCGAAAGTTCAGTTATTATAGGTCACTTTTTTTTTGTGTATTTTTCCCAAAGTAAAAGGAAATGAAAATGTGGAAACCTCGAACTTCAGGCAAGCATTTTCAGAATTCTCTCGAAGCTTTAGAAGCTGTGAACAAAACGTCTTTTTAGGAATGTTTTCAAGATTTTACGCATATTGGCGTTATTGCCTGTTCCAATAGCATCACCGGAAAGAAGTTTTTCAAGTTTAAAGATAATTAAAACCTTTACGAAACACGACAGGTCAAGATAAGCTTAATGGTCTAGCATCAATGAATATTCAAGGCATATTGATCTGTCAGTTGATGAAATACTAGAAGAATTATTTCAAACGCCAAGGAAAATATAACATGGAATGTGAGATCCCTCAATTAATCACTGAGCTTCAGTGATACTGCTTGTACAAATGTAAAGAAAGTTCGAATTATATGAATAACAACAAACATCTTGTAACTTATTATAAATGCTTATAATTTGATGTGATTTTTTTGATCATTAACCTCATTCTAAACGCATATCATACATATATTTTCCTCTGAGTTTAGGGGGTGTTTTAACACCAAAAACCCCCCACCGTGGGTCCGCCACTGTTTAGGGGGATTATCTCACCAGGTTCCAGAAAAAAGGTATTCAGAAAGTGTGAAACTGGTAAAGCTGATCCAAGGCTTTCTAAAATCTATTCTACTCCTGCAACGAAAACTACACTTATGTTTTCCGAATTTTATATAGAACACACGTCCGGCCCCACAGAATAGACGTATATTTGTCACGCACTGGACTTAAACATTTACTAAAATTTAAGGCCGATATATAGTCGATCATTTAACCCGAACAGCAAACGTGCGCGGGTGTCTCGGCCACCGCACCAACGGAAAGCTGTGCCGTAAATCGCTCACGATCGCGCACAACGCTAACAGCCGTGATACCTTAAATCAGCCACACACTCCTTTATATCCAAGTCCCTGTGTATGTGCAGCAGCTTAAGCTTTGGCTTGCGGCTGTCAGCAAGTAACTAGATAATAATCGCGCACATGTGAGCGCTGATGGGCCGCAGACGCAGGCTGGCAGGCGCGTATGATTACGATAGGCGGCGGCGATATGTATGAAGCGTACATGCTCAAGTTGGGAGTAGTCGCGAGGCGCAACTATCGACATGAAATCCATCGAAGTCGAGAAGGAAACACTTATGAGTGTGGCACATGCGGCAGGTATGTGGGTGCTGTTTGGAGCTCTCAGCGCGCTGGCGTAACTTAACGAGCGATAGCAGCGCGCGTCCGCCAATGTGCCAATAGAGCTGAGCGCGCGCGTACTGACTTAATCTTATCTGCGTGAGTTGCTTTCTTTTTTCGCTGGTCAGCGCTGACGGACGCGCTCCTAAACAACAAAATTATCGCGCTGATAGCTTGTTGCAAGCGGTTGAGTGCGCGAAATGCAATTTTTATTTAATTTTTCGTTTTTGCTGCTTAGCAAATATATTAAAACGGCAGTCCATGGGCCAGTAGGCTAAGTTGGCTGTTATTGTTTTTGTATTTTTATTTATATTTTTTTTTTTTTGAATTTTTTCTATTGGTCACCATCAAGCCAACGTGGTTCGAGGCAAGCAATCATGTCAAAACTTTACCCATTTGTGGGAATTTTTTTTTGCAGTTGTTGTTAGTGTTGGCCTAAGCGTCCTAACTGCATGACTACTGACATGCCTTCCATTGTTGTTGATGTTGTTATTGTTGTTGTTGCGTCATGAACACAGCAGCGTGTTGACGTGTTAAGTGCCCTAAAATGCCCAACTCCACACACACAATCCTGACCAGATATGAGAAAATAATGAAAGAAAAAACGAACAAAAATTAACAACAACAAATTCTAACAACCAACAATAGCAACAACCACAAGTTACGTTTGCTTTGCAGTGCACCTCGTAATTTTGGTATTTTATTAAAACGTTTTTAAACTAGAAAATTGCGCGCGCCATCCGAAAAGGTGGCATAAATTGTCATGCGCGCCACACCCGCCCGCTGCCGCCGCCGCTGCCGCAGCTCCAATGGCAAACACGCGAAGTGCGAAGGTGTTGAAAGGTTGTTGCCACAAATGTACACACCCGCGCATGCATGCAAACACTTTGAGCGACCGACGGGTGGTTGGAGCGCCCAGCCAGTGGACACTATGATTTCTGGCAGTCGTGAGGCACGAAAAACGAATTGAACGCCTCAACTAGGAGGCACACACTCGCATCGCAGGAAATCGGCATACTTTCGTGCTTACGCGAACGTTTATGTACTTACCTGCTCGCATAAATCGCGTCTGATAATTTGTAATTTTCGGCTGATTTTGCATTTTTCACAAATTTCCCCAAGCGCCCGTTGGCAGTGCCGGCAATATGCCTGCTTTGTGGCAAATATGATGTGTTGCCGCTCTGAGGTAGTCCGAAAATTTGAATGGTTAATTGAATTGTATGATTTAGGTTTGTCTTTTTCGTTGTTCTATTGCCTCGAGTGAGACTTACAGTTAAGTTTTTAGGCGCAAATATGCCGCCGATTAGTGTTGGGTTGTTAGTGACAGTTTAGCGCTGATGAAGACCACTTCATCTTCGGAAGACTTCTATTTAAGCATACTTATGTCGGAGGACTTTACTTAACTGGATAGGTTCCTGGAAAGCTAACTGGAAATATGGTTTACCAAGTTTCCGTAAACTAACCTTCAATCGTGTTCGTAGTAAATGATTTACCAAGAACGTCCAAAAAATAAGAAAGAATAAAGAAGAGGTTGTAACAAAAAAACAATATCCTGAAAAAATAATACCTCCCAAGATTTTTGGAATTGGCCACATTGCAAGTCCATGAGTCTTTCCGTCCAAAACCAGGCTATGTGTGATTACCCGGCGGTTGAAGTAAACATTTGGAGAGTTGAAAGTATCCCCGAAATAATATGAACCTGGTAATATAATTAAAAGCAAATTAAAGCGACAGGAACCTGAAGATCTGCGGACTTTAGTACTATGAAAATAGTGAAAGTTCGTCGCCAGTATAAAAATAATATTATCGACATCCATGCTGTTACTATAAAGGTCCTGACTTCTAATTAGACTTTCGATTCACAACATTCTTCCTCAAATAATGGCAAACGCCGAGTCCACTTCATCATGACAAAGCCTTTCCTTAACCCATCGATGGGGATTTGAAAATTTTAGGACTTCTAACCGACTATCTGTCGGAAACCGAAGGATCCCTAACCAACCCGTTGATTTTTTGATGACTACTCATTGAATATTTCCTCATTGGAAGAAACACTCCGTTTATATGCTTTTTTCTACTCCAATCAGATCTTGAACCAATCTCAAAGAGGTACTAAATTGTTTCACGCTGCGATCACTGGAGTTCAATGACTTTCTACTTCACAGATGAGAGGTCAATCGCAGAGAAGAGCTGTACTGAGGGCAAAATGAAAAACAAAGCGATTCGATTAGCTTCTGAAGCGAAGCGACAAATTCAAATTTAACGCAGCAGCAACTGTCAAGTCTATGATCAACTGATCGACACCCAGAAGCACCGTCCAAAGCGACTTAAATAATTCTCTGAAGAAAAGCTCGACACCAATTAAACGCCGATTTAGAGAAATGCATTTAATTTCAAAGAAAAGATCATTGCATGCAACGAAATTCACACACAATAGTACACGTGAAAACTTCGAAGCTTAACCGAGTGTGTGTTGGAGTATGTTTACGGACCCGCTTTAATCTAATCGCAAATGGTGAATCAACAAATCAGGCATGACTAGCAGCAATCAGTACAAATTCCGTGTAAACAGCAGCGGTGTGCAGCAGATGACAGTGGCCGCAAGATCAACAGGAGTAGCAGCAACAACAATAATAAAAGCAGCGGTTATGGTGGTTGACGTGTGTAAGTCGGCAACTTGGTTTTCTTATTTTTATTTTACTCGGCTTCGCAGTCATCGATCGATTTTCGCCGTTTCGGTGATGAAAATGCCTTCAAGAAGCGTGAGATGAGCGAAGTCAACGCGTTTCGGTCAACAAAAGGCGTAAGTAAAGTTAAGCATCTTTGCATTTATTTGAAGGAGCAGCTCGATAAAGAAGACACTTGACATAAAGGCTTCATTCGGGAGCTAAATCCTCCTGATTAAGAAAAAATTACTGTGCAAGATCTTCCGCAGTTTATCATTTAGAGTATTCGACACGTGCGTTGCTCAGCTCTGGCGTAAAGTAGCAATCTAGGAAGGAGTCCTACTCGGCATAAGGAATATCGTGTAAGAGTCCAATGTGAACGCGATCAGAAAGTAAATATAAAACAAACCCATAGCCCATCTTCATGCAAATTTAAAATAAGTTTCCGATAGAGTCGGGGTCATTATATCGGAAATTTTAACTTTACACACTAAAGTACTTCTTATCAAGGACTTATCAATTCTCTTACCCATCTCATTATAATCATTGGTCGTTGTTCTAAATGTCCCGTTATCTCTTCCAGTCTTTCGCAGAAAACCTCAATATATTCGATAGCCCACCTGACTACCATCTGCTTTGGCTTGATATGATCAATGGGACTATTCCAAAACTAAGCTATAGCTTTTTCGAAATGTGTGTCAGATCTATTTATTATCATAACAGTTGATATTTGCCGGGAAGTTATCCAATACAGGTACGAAGAGTACGAGAGATGGAAAGATGAATGAATTTGCAGAGAACGGGAAAATGAGGAACGAGAATAGCAACAATTTTTAAAGACTGGATTCGATTTTTTACCAACCCTGAACAAAATAAAGGTGGCTTAAGACTTCCTGGCCGATCCCATTAATCAGGATCGGAACTCTGTAGAAAGAAACATTGTGGGCCCTACCGCTCTGAGAGAGTCGATCCACATTTTAATTAAATAAGTCCCAAAAGCAACCAAAGAACTCCACTTCAATTGCTTCCAGAAAAATAAACTCACAAAATATGTGTCTTTGCCTTATGAGGTCACTATCGACTAAGCCTACTCTACTTGCTGGTTCCTCGTCCACACCTGTCAACTGCTTAAAATGCCATAAATGCCGTTTAAAAATAACGGTACTTCATAAAATTCTGTAAACACAAACCAAATACAGTCGAGAACAGCACCGCCTACCATATAGCACGATTACAACAATAATTTGGCTAGCAACACGATTGCGCTGTAACGAATCTGTCGCCGCATATCGAAACCATATCGCGCGCTCCCAAAAAATGAAAAAGCGAGCAAAGCGCTACAGAATTTCAGGAGCAGCAATAAAAAACAACAACAAAACCAATAAAAACAACACTGGCACGGTAATCGATCACGATTGAATGAGCGTGGCAGCGGTGGCAACAACGACGACAACAGCAACAACAACAGTAATCACAACAACTGCTGCTTGGAATTTTTTTCACAAGTTAACATCTTGATGTGCCCCCTGGCTGAGGACGAACTGAGGCACAAAACAGCAATAAAAAGCCCCGCAAATGGTGCAATACCAATTGCTTTGCTGCCGCCTGTTGCCAGCCACTGACACTGCCACCGCCACGGCTACTGGTGCAACGCAATGTTGGCTTCTTTAAAATAATAATAAGAAGAACAACAGCAAGAAAATGAGCAATGGGAATCAAAGCATTAAAAGTCGACGATTGCGATCTCGATTGATTGCGGCCGAGCGCTAGCAAGGCAAGCAACGTGCAACATTCAGCGCTTGGCGGCTACCTAAGCCCCACTGGGTTGCTGGCTGGCAGCAAAACTCAAATATAATTTTGCTCGCTTGAAAGTGTAAAGTTGCCAATAAACGCCGCGGCAGCAAACAACAAGCATTTAAGAGAGGAACCTGCAGCCGACGTAATATGAGCAAAATTTATTGCCTTTACGTATCGATTGCAATAATTGCAGCGCAACGGATGTGTTGCACGAAGGTACTGATATCATGCAGCAGCAGTCATGAGCGCATGAGAACACGAGCTCAGCGGCTCCGCAGAAATTCTAGTTAAAATACTTTGTTGCTGTGCGATCAACAGTTGCAGTCGGTGCCGCATGCTCTGCAGCAATTGACCTCTGAACTCGGGCGAGCCGATCAATCATAATTGCGACTGCAACGAATCGTCAGCAGCAATGCTGTTGAACTTGATATGACGGTTTGCGGAGCGTACGTTGCCCTCTGCCATTGCGTCTGCGTAAGGGCCAAGAGCGTTTCTAACACGATCGACATATTCTACGTAGCTTCCATTCGTTTATGTGTTATCAAGCAGGAAGTAGCGGCAGCGTGCAAGATTAGTGGCATTTCGGCATGCCACATTTTCTTAGACACTATTGCCGCTTACTAGAAATAGATCGTTGCGCTTAGTTTGTGTGATCTCGAATTTTCGGCTTAAGCGTAGCGTGTAAATGATCTTGACGGTAATGTGGCATACGTGGCACATTATCACTGCTGTCGACTGTAATGTACTCGCTAAACTGCGTGCGGTCATGTGCGGTACATGTCTGCAGAAAAGTTCATATCGTTTGTATGAGTATGTGGTAAACTGATCTATCGTTGGTTTAACAGGGTCGGCGAAATCTGTCTGATCTCGGGCTTATTCGGTCTTACTGCCTAGACTTTTTTCTATGATTTGAAAGAGTTTTGTAGTTGGAACTACATACTGGAAGTGTTGGGAGTGTCGAAGGAATGGAGTACGTCCGTTTTTACCCTGTTACGAGGTACATATAGATCCTTTAGAAAAAAATAATTACATACCATATATGTAAGACATCTGGAATCTTCTCAGCGAATAAAACAGCTTGTTATTAGGATTTGAACTAAAATGCCATTGCACTCGCGTCTTCGTACTGCGTTCCCGACTGACCGGATAAACGGCGGTCCATTTAAATATGAAGATTAAGGACCCTGATATGCTTGAAGGAAAATACACTTTTATCTCAACTCAGTCCTCCGACTAGTTCCCATTGTGATGATGAACTTATATGCCAGTTCGTTGAGCTTTATCTGTGCTTGACGAACCTTGGTCGATTAATAGAACTTGCGGAGGTGCAAGACTCTTCAGACCAGAGATGAATCTCAAGAGATCTAGTGAGTTCGTTTGTTCCTAGAAGTTTTAATTCTTCATTTTCCAATCGACATCCATCCTGTAAGAATAAAAATCTCCTCGCTGACAGTTGTCGTAGTTACTTGGAAGAAAAAAATGTATAATCGCATCAACCTTCTTGACAGATCCTGCCATTGGCAGATCAATACTGATAAATGTTGGATCTCACATCTTCAGCCATCATATTGTTAGCCATAATGTCTTGCTCTTTGGAAAATTGGCACATCTTGTATCTTGGAATTAATGATATAGAGATAAGTCTTCCACCAACATTTTGACCTGAAGACTCTGGAACGTACTTGATCAACAAATATTTCCTAATCTTACTATACTCATTGTATTGATGAGATCTGGTGCTTCTTAATTACTATTACTCATTGAAGATTATATCAAATACGTCTTTTTCACTAATTTTTTGGCAATTTACAAACGGAGTTGATATCTTTTATGTCTTCCCTGCGTTCCTTTCAATTTAATTCAGTTAGTGGTCTCTTTGTAACCCTCAAAATGTCTAAAGGATAGTATGTCGTCGCGTTTTCTCAAGAAAGACTCATAAATTAGACGCAGTTGCCGACCTCTAGAGACAAATCTCATTAACTTTACTTATTAAATATTATTAAACTCTATTGCCCTCGAAGCACTTAACTTGTACTTGACATAGCTCAGGGCTTGACAAACGCACAAACCCAAGTTCTATATAAAAATTGTGAACATTTGTCTTGCCCGCAACTGCCGCTCCAAGCACCGCTTTAGCTTTAATGACTTTCTAATACCGCCAAACAAGGTTGTATTCACCGCTTCCACATACTTCACTCAATTTTCACGTCTCTTACAACACCGCCAACCAACCAACAGCGCCATTAGATGCCATAGATCGGTTTTTGGTAACAAACATATTTATTTCAGGTCACGTTCACACTCCCATCATCGCATCTGATCGCCGCTGCGTGTCGTTGCGTGAAAATCCGCACTTAACTCATCCCGAAGCGGCGAAGAAACAATTTTCAAATCACGACTTTTCGGACATCGGACGTCCACTCGTAAAGTGTGAGACGTTAGTGGACACCATAGACAACGCGCGCAATACAAAAATCTACAACAAAATTGAAACAACAACAGTATGGTACACACATAATCAAGCGCTAGATGGAGCTACATGAAATTGAGAATTAAATTAGAAACGTTGTAAGACGCGCACAAACGTGCAACGCAGCAACAACAAGCGCACCAATTGCCAAAGTCTTAAATTCGATGGAACATTCACCCACTTAGAGCAGCGCATCGCGATCAGTGCGACGCATTCATTGCGCAAGCGCTGAGCAGAGCAAACTTACAGCGGCCGATGGACGGCGCAGCGATGAAGCGAGGGGTTCTTGGCGTTAAGAGTTAGACGCACGAAGTGACCGCAAATGGTAGACAACAGCGTTGATTGTAGGAGTTACATATTTTAGACACACACATACACCTACACACCTTAGCTGCACGGTTGCGATGGACTGGAGTTCTCAGCGGCGGCAGCGGCGGGGTACGCTCAAATCGTTTGGCAAATTTAATGGACCAATTTGAGATATTTCCGCACTCTTGATAAAGTTGTTGTTGTGTTGCAACACAGCTCAGGTCATTGTGGTCCGTTGTATGGGTGCCTCACATTGGCGTGCCCCGGCAGTCAGTGCGCATGTGAAGAAGGAAGCGTTTTTCCAATGCACCACCACCGCCGTCCAGTGAAACAAGCAAGCACTTTGAGCGTGATCGCGTTTTTGCGATCGCCCAATGCTTACCCGCTTGTGTGAGCGGTCGCTCGACAACAACAGCAACAACTTTGTTCAACATAGCGGCTGATGATTGCCGCAGCACGCGTAAAGTCGTGGGTGTTGTTGCGTTCCGCTTCTTAAGTGGCACAGTGTTGTATTTTGGTGTGTGTATCCAATCTTCAAGAATTTTATTCAGTTTGTGACTTCGAAGTAAACAAAAAATATTGTAGAATTTAGTACAGTTATACCCGATGTAGACCTTTATACTTAGTTTGGGTTTAAGGAAAGCTCCGATGTTCGCGTAATACAAAATAATCTAATTTCAATAATATCAGTTATAGGGTACTTCAGTTACATGAGTTCCAAAATCCCTCTCCGATCAAGAACAATTAGGTTAAAGACTAGAGCTCGGTCGATGATTGTCAAATCTACATACATAGTATATGGTTCATAGTGTGAAGTCCGCAGTGGGATCTATTACGAGCATCCATATTATTTCCGGTAACATCCAAGAGATCATGCTGCCTCTCAGCAAGTTCAGGAAGTTGTAAATATGCAGACAAGTTGATCCTCACTCAAGTAATAGTTACCGCAGACTGACGTAAGTACTTCCGGGGCTTGTATAACTGAGTGAATTCGAATGTTATGAAATAACACTAATCCCAGAGGTTTCACTTCGATTACCTTAAGGGGTTATATACAGTTAGACGGCCGAAAAAAGTGAATTTTCCTGAATTTTTTCTGAGAAAACTTTTTAATTATGGTAACTATGGTATCTTTTAACTGTATTTTAAGACTTAGTAATAGTAAAAATATTTATTTGAAAAAGAGCTACAGCTAAACTCCAGGAGCTCTTCTCAAAAAAGACGTTTTGCGGTGACCACTATATCTCGGAACTGGATCATCCGAAATTAAAAAACCAAACAGATTTCGTTAAAATAATGTTAAATCTAGTAATTAATCGAAGGAATAAGCAAAATAAAATTTTTTTAAAATGGCGGTTTCTCAAAAAAAAATCGATTCTTCACCGAAATTTCGGCCTTAAATTGTTTATAAAAAAAATATTTATCGGATAGAAAAAATCTTCGATTAATTACTAAAAAATATATATGTTAAAATTTGAGACTAATCGGTCTAGCCATTTTCGAGTAATGTTGGCCACCGACTTTGAAAACACCATTTTGAGAAAAACGCGGACCTTGTACTTCCAAGCACTCTGAAACGCCTTTTCAAATTTGCTTGTAACTTTGAAAATATGTATTCACCGGAACGATGTGAAATTTTCTGTGTGTATTCTTAAAAATATGTACATTAAGAAAATGAAATAAAAAAATCGATTTTTTTTTTAATTCTAGCTGTATATAACCCCTTAATATTGCGAGATCCGAAAAATCGTTGATATTTTAGAATTAAAAAGGTCTTTGGATGTAGAGTTGAATTTAATAAGACAAACCGTTTCTGGAAAGTGCTTGAAACATTCTTCAATATGGTAAGAGTCTACTGATTCAAAACGCTGGATCCAAGATGTCTCCAAACGTACTTTAGACATTCTGATAAGAAGGATCGGTGTTAGATAGAACGCACCAGCTAACGTTGAAAGAGTTATCACAGATTGTCTTCAGTAGTTTAAGCTAGAACTACTTAGACTGCAATTCAATTCTTAATAAAGTACTTAAGTTGTCCAAAAAATACTTTTCAAGGGTACGTTCTGAAGATCTTGAGTGTTGATTTGTTTCAAAATATTAGTATGGATTAGACAAAATATCTGAAATTTGTTTATAGCAGATTCTACAGAAGCTATCCTTAGATGTTAATGAGGAGAAGAGGATGGAGTTGTTCCCTTTAATGCGTATATTGAGATCCCGTAGTTCTTATAGATAATTCAAAACTCTCTCTGGCAAGCATATCATTCGTCTTTTAACCGAGGTATTTCCGATTAATTATGAGTTGAAAAGTACAAATATTACTTTTAAAAACCTGTGAAATCTTCCATATTATTCAGCTTCCAAGAGAGTTCGTCGGAAATTAAGATTCTTATTCTTCTAGTGTTTCTAGTATTCTTAAGATTCTAGAGACTTATTTTTATGAATAATCCCGTTCTACAGCAAGTTGTGACCGAAGATTGATCGCTTTATTTTTTACATAACTGTTTTAAATTTTTTTTAATCAACAATTCTGCGCTCTCAGCCCACTGTGCGACGTGTGGAAGTTTATAATAAACCAGTATTGCACCGCAAATAAGTGGAAAATTGCCGTACGAGATATTTTTTTGCGGATTTCTAA
This sequence comes from Zeugodacus tau, assembly GCA_031772095.1. Lineage (NCBI taxonomy): Eukaryota > Metazoa > Arthropoda > Insecta > Diptera > Tephritidae > Zeugodacus > Zeugodacus tau. The sequence continues at coordinate 61,523,619 of CM062650.1, read as the reverse complement.
AACTGAACCGAACACACACGTGTATGGCTGTGTGTATGTCTAAGCGCGCATGATGTTGCACGTTGCACTGAACATTGACCGTTGAAATTGGCTGATCAAGTGCGATCTTTATGGTGCGCAAGTGCGACTCAACTCACTGTGGTGCTGTCTACCACTATATTTGATGTTGTTTTTGTTGCAAAAACTAAGACTTTGGATTTTTTCTTTTATTTTATTCGCTACCGCTTTTGTTGTTGCACTTTCGTTAACAATGTGCAACATTTTTGGGGGCACCAAATAATGGGGCCGGTAAAGCACCCACACAACAATAACAACAACTAAACACAACGCGTCCTTTACGCTAGGACATAGTTGCACGCGTTGCACGAAATGCACGATTTACTCGTAGCGCTGTGGTTGCAGCGATCGCAACGCGTTGCAAGCGGCAACGATGCAGGCACTTTGATTGCCACAGACGCTGCGAACGCTTGTTGCCGGTTGAAAAGTTCAAGTTCTCATTTCCATGCGGTGATTTTCCGGCGGCGCTGGCAGCCGCGTGTGGCATGAAGCATGTGAAAATTTCCAGCAAAGTATGGGGCAGTTATAAAAGCAAAAGTGGAGTGAAATTATAGAAATTATATGTGCAACAAAAAGTGGCAAACACCAATTTGTATGCGCGTGTGTGCTTGGGTGTTTGCGGAATTTCACATTTAGCCGTCGGCGAAAATTGCGGCTGCGTGCAAGTGCACATATGTATTTGCAACTTGCAACAAAATGCTGCAAGTAAAACAAAAAAAGCGTATATGCAAAACAGCCATGCCCCTGACCTATGGTAAGCCATTTTAATTTGTGCCACCATCGTTAGCAACACCAACAAGCACACACAGTTGAACTTGCAACATTTTTTTTTTGCATGCACCACTTTACTGACCAGAAATTATGAAGTTCCCCCTTTCTTTTGCAATTCTTTTTCAATTCACCTCTTTGTGCTGTTTACGCTTAGCGCCTGACCACCACTTGAGCCGCTGCATTGCTGCAGTTCATGCAACATTTTGCGGCAGTCAGCACTGCAATGCGTCCGTCCACTTTGCGTTTGCTCCAATAGCTTTAATTGTTTTTGCTTTGCACATAAAGCATGGCGAAGTGTGTACGTGGTACGCTTCATGCCTCATGCACTTGCAACGACGGCCGTTGCATGGCCAACCACCCACCATGCCACAAGCGGCTGGCCGACCGCCCAAATGCAAAACAAATATTTTTGTTTATGTTAATTTCCATTTCCTCCATTGTCGTCATCATCCGCGACGTCGTCGGACGTTCTCGTCCTCAACAGGGCCACCGTCGCGTCGCATCACATCGCGTCAGTTCGCTATAATTCGCTTCAGCGCGTTTTGTTTTTGTTTAAGTGTGTGCTTTTTTCGCATTAGCATTGTTGCTATTAAATGTTGCACGTTGCAGGTAACTGCTTATTTGGCCAATAAAATTAACCTACCACAAGACGATTGTTAGTGGCTATGTTGGCTACTTGTTGTTGCACAAACACACACACACATACATATAGATGCCGTACCGTAATGAAGGGCGTTTAAGTGTTTGCGCGTTGGCTATGGTGCATGCAACAAGTGGGCAGTGCCATTATTTTGTATAAACAACAATAAATTACACTTTTGAAGGCGCGTTCGAGTGGGTAATTTTTTCGCTCGCTTGCCCCCTATAAGAGTTCCGCTGGCAATAACTGCCGCATACCCCTATTTATTTAGGCTAGACTGAATTTGCCTCTGGGCGCTGGCGCTTAACCCTAAGTTGATCGAAAGTAAGTAAATAATGACAGGCATTACTAAAACCATTTGAAGGAGTGGTTGCCTTACAAAAATGTAGTTTCTTCAAATTTAATAAAAAATATAATTTTTGCCCTGAAGTTTTTTTTCGCATTTTTAAACCCTTTTCAACACTCTAATGTAATGTATTTTTCTCCTAAATGTATGCTTTATTTTTTTATTTTGAAAGATAATAGCTAAAAGTAAAAAGTGTTGCCTACCTTTAGGCGTCTTTCTATCCAAGACAAGTTTTATAAAATAATTAAAACTAATATACTAAAGCTTTTCGCCGGTATTTTAAATTAAGAGACACCTCAACCATACATCCTCATCACTATTTAAAATATCTGTCATACCTCTATCATTATTTTTTTCATCACCTTCAAAGCAGGGTTAACACCCGCAATTATCGTTTGGCTAAAAATGGTGGCACTCGCAATTGAATTAAATGGTTAGTTGTGTACTCAGTAGGGGCGAGTTTTTCTTCTGCTGTTGCACGCTTTTTGTTATATATTTTTGCATACTTCATTTCCACGAGATGCCCTCAATTTTTCCAGCACAACGCCTATGAAGAAAAACCTGGCTAATTTTGTACAAACAAAACGTTCAAGCTACTGACATACGTATATATAATAAAAAAAAGCAAGTGTAAATGTACAGAGCACACGCTAATTAGTGTGCTACGCTTAGTCTAAATCAAAATCGGAAATGCAAATACATTTGCTTTTTGTGGAACTTTGAATTTAATACTCGAAAAAGTTGACCTTCGATACACGCTGTGAAAACAAAAATATGTCTGTCTTCAGAGATTATATTTGGTGTGATAGAGATTGAAGTATCAGTGAAGTCAGTTTGTTTTCTTTTAGCTTCATTCCTCTAAACTAAAAACATAGACTCATAGAATAGAAATACGCTCTGAGATCCATGAAACTCAATTGAGTCAAGGATTGATAGTGTGATTCGTTTTGTGTTGCTACTGATCCGGTAATATTAGTTCTAGTGTTCACAACTCAGTTAATTTTTAGAAAGAACATCGTCTTCCCGCCTTGACTCGACACTACACTGCTTCGGGTATGAGAACGCTCGTCCTTTATTTTTATACTCTCGCAACAAAAGTTGCTAAGAGAATATTATAGTTTTGTCCACATAACGGTTGTTTGTAAGTCCTAAAACTAAACGAGTTAGATATAGGGTTATATAAATATATCAAAACGATCAGGATGACGAGACGAGTTAAAATACGGATGTCTGTCTGTCCGTCTGTCCGTCCGTGCAAGCTGTAACTTAATGAAACTTGGAACACGTGTTCCTTGGCACCATAAGAAGGTTAAGTTCGAAGATGGGCGGAATCGGACCACTGCCACGCCCACAAAATGGCGATAACCAAAAACACATAAAGAGCTATAACTAAGCCATAAATAAAGTTATGAAAATAAAATTTGGAACATAGGATCGTATTAGGGAGGGGCACATTTGGATGTAATTTTTTTGGAAAAGTGGGCGTGACCCCGCCCTCATATCGGTTTTTTGTTTATAACTCGCAAATCAATAAAGCTATATAAACCAAACTTTCTGCAGTCGTTTCTTTTAGCCGTTTCCTTATACAGTCCAAAAATGAAAAAAAATCGGATAATAACCACGTCCACCTCCCATACAAAGATATGTTGAAAATGACTAAATGTGGGTTAACTCACTAACGAGAAACGTCAGAAACACTAAATTTTACAGAAGAAATAGCAGAAGGAAGCTGCACACAGATTTTTTTACATCTCCATGGCGTGGCATCTCCCACTTATGGATCAAAAACCATATCTCAGGAACTACACGATCGATTTCATGGATGGTGGAATATGGGCGAAATCGGTTCACAACTTCGCCTACTTCCCATATAACTCGATTTTGAATCCTTCTGATTCGTTCACTTTATAATGTACCGATAAAGATAGCGGTACATAAGGAACCAAATGTACATAAGGAACCGATAAAGATAGCGAAATATAAATTTACACAAATACTGTATTTGAGCTGTGACATCACTTGTGGAAAAAATGTCAAAATCGAACCATGACTTATAAATGCCCCTGATATCAAACATGAAGAACTCAGTGCCTAAGGTTAATTTTTCACCGAAATTATAGGTAAATCTCTAAATAAATTGCGAGAGTATAAAATGTTCGGTTGCACCCGAACTTAGCCTTTCCTTACTTCTTACTAATGAGTCCTTTATTTTTACTAACTTCTACGACTGCCAAATATATCAATTTTCTTGTGGACAATAAGGGCATTGACAACCCAAACTTAACAAGATGCATTTTCTTCAATTTGTTCCGAAAGATATGTAAGATAATGTCGTGTTTCGGAACTAAGCTTTTGAATTATTCCCAATTTTATGAAAGATATTCGAGATTTAGGATTCAATGAGGTCTTCGTTATTTTTGAGAGTTAAGCTTCTTACTGAAAACTATTCTCTATTCAATATTAGTTGTGGAAGTTTTACTACCTCGAGTCCTATCAGAATTTATACAAGCTATCAACAACACCTACAATATCAGCCTCGAAATCCGACGCTGGATCACTCTTGCCAACGGGTGCTACATTGGACTGAGAAGGCAGTTGAAAAGTAAAATTCTCTCTCGACGACCCAAAACCAAACTCTATAAGTCTCTTTTTAACCCCCTTCCTGCTTTATGGTGCAGAGGCGTGAACGATGTCAACATCCGATGAGACAACGATAGAAGTTTCCAAAAGTTGTATCCATGTTAGAAGTGATTCCATATCCAGGCTATCTGCGTAAGAAACGCAAGTTATTAATTTTATCAAAGCAAGATCTGCTCGACTCTGGAACAATTCCACATTGTGGAGACAACAAACAACATCTGACCCACTTAGATCAAGGGTAATACAAAGGAAGGGGACTTCGCCATGAGCCATCCGATTTATTTATCGAGGGTTATGTTAAGAGCATTGTGTTTTGAGGGTGATATTTAAGGCGTTTAAAGAGATCCAGTGATTTTAACCTTTATCGTCGTCACAAATCTTCGGGAGATAAAGCTCAAACTTTCCGGAAACATTGGGTCTTTATAAGACCGCTTCTATCTTCAACATGGTTAAATCTACCCTTCACAATGTTTCCACTTGTTACCAAATGGTCTCTTTTAACCTCTTCGTTGACTTTTATGAGTTCAATGTCCCAGCATCCCTTGTAATTTTTTGGTTGCTTGTGCAATAACTGTATGGTGAAGTATGCAACATGATGTACCATTATGTTGAAGTAATTATCCAACATGTATCCACATGTAATTGTGCACACATCAATTGATGCGTCCCTTTGCCACCAGCAGCAGCGACGCTGTTGCACAACAAATCGATACAAATTTCGCGCTTCATTCAATTTCAGGCAATTTATGTAATTCGTACGGTGACAGCGGCGGCAGCAAACGGCAACAACAGACAGCAGAAAGTTTTTTTCTGTTGTGTAATGTTGTTGTAACAGCAAATTGCAATTTCATACGCTTTGCACTTCAGCTGCGCGACGCGCCAATCGATAGAACAAGTTACTACTTTATTTACTGCCTGGCGTGACAAGTGGCGGCGGCGCGAGGTGTAAGCGCGCCTGTATCTGTGGCGACACTTGACACATTGAACGCGTCAAGCGAATAAATTAACAGGCAAGTGATGTTGACGTTTATTGTCAACACTTGTAACAAGAGGCGCGTTGCACGCTTTTGACCATTGCATGCAACAGCAACGGTTTGAGTTGCAACAAGCCAGCAATACAGCAAGCGCGACAGAAACACTAGCTGGCAATTACATGTCGAGCGCACAGCAACATCAACAATAGCGACAGTGATACTGCTGGTTGCAAGAACAACAAATACACACACTCAGCTGGAGTACGAATTACAAGGTAGCGGCTGGCGGTTGGCGGTCATTGAAGCGGCAAGCCGCAAACGACAGGCGCGCACACACCAGCGCTTAGCCTGTGGCAGCAACAAAGCGCTAAAATGTGATTTCAGTTGTTGGACAAAATTGATGCAACACCATAAGAGTACTTGCAATAGCAATTTGTGTGTCTCAATATGCGTGTATTTACTTGTGTTTTGCACGCGCGCGCTATAATTAATGTGCGTTTGTGGCACGCATGCGCCATGCTACAACTGCGCGCTACAGCGGCAGTGTGTAGATAATTTGACAATTTACCAAATCGAGGCAATCGTTGTTGTTGCTGATTTGTTTTTCATGTAAGCGCGCGCTCGCTTTAATCATACATAAGTCACCAGTCACATAAGCAATTAGGCGTTTGGTAGTAGCGGAAAGCATACAGTTATTAAAATTTGGTAGCATGCAGCATGTTTGTACCGTTATATTAATAATTGTGTATGCATTAACATTTTGCAATTCACAAACATAACAAAGTTATATAATCTTATATGGCCAGTGGCAGTTGGTCAGCGCTGAGGGCAAATCGGCGATAATAAATTGACAGCAAATGCAACACTGCTGTTGCGCGCTTGAATGCATGCCACGCTCATCACACACATAACATAAAAGCGTTTGCCGACAAGTGTCTTGAGGTTATTCACATCATTAAATTTTCGCTATTCTTCTCGCCTCTTTGTATTTGTCTGTGTGTGTGCGAAGCATACAATAATTATGGTCGTAAAGTGAAATTATTGCTCGGTGCACATTTGAACGCAAGGTGAGACAATATCCGTTCAATTAGATTTCGCTTCGCGTGAAATTTCGCATTTTCTTCAGAATTTTCTCATAATATTTACAGTTAGTGTCTGAATTAAAGCTAATAATGATGATTTTATTGTATAACTAAATATTTTAATGAATAAAAGAAGCTACGAATATTCGAATTTGAGACTCAGATCTTTGCAGACGAAAGAAACGAACCAAGCTTCATGAAAAAGACAAGAGCTGTTGGGTTGACCACACTCTATATGGGTAAGAATTTTGCGAATACCTTGTTAAGCTCTACGTAAAGATCATAGTTGACTGAATGGGTTCACAATACAGGTGATTTAATGGGATCAAGTATGGGCAATAATAAGTAAAGTCCTCTCTCGACGAACAAAAACAAAACTCTACAAGTCCCTCATCATTCCCGTCCTACTTTACGGTGCAGAGGTGTGGACGATGTCAACATCCGATGAGACGGCACTAGGAGTTTTCGAGAGAAAGGTTTTGCGGAAGATTTATGGTCCCTTAAACATTGGCAACGGCGAATACCGCAGACGATGGAACGATGGAACGATGAGCTGTATGTGTTATTCGACGACATAGACATAGCCCAGCGAATAAAAAAACAGCGGCTACGCTGGCTAGGTCATGTTGTTCGAATGGATGAAAGTGCTCCAGCTCTGAAAGTATTCGATGCAATACCCGCCGGAGGAAGCCGAGGAAGAGGGAGACCTCCACTCCGAAGGAAGGACCAGGTGGAGAGGGACCTGGCTTCGCTTGGTATAACCAATTGGCGCCAAACTGCCAGAAGGAGGGATACGTGGCGCGCTGTTTTGGACTCGGCTATAACCGCGTAAGCGGTGTCTACGCCAGTCAAGAAGAAGAAGAAGTATGGGCAAGATCAGCTGCACAAGAATCATAGATTCGAAGACAAAGAACAAAAAGTGGCTAAGCGGCTTTCGGGAGGATATATCAACAAACATACATATATACTGATCAATTCTCGGCAGTGTCGAAAAAATATTTGGAACCGATAACGGCACGAAAAGTACTGAAATAGAAGCGCAACCTATAAAAGTCGAGATATTCCCTCGAATCAAAAGATAGTAGGATTGGAAATAGTGAGACTTAGAGATCAATAAACGTGATGGTCTTGAGGTTTCGTTCTCAAGCTCCGTGAGACTTGATGAAGCCTCAATCTTCGCTAGACTTAGAGTCCAATATAGCTGATGAAGTCTTGAGTTTCCGTTCTCAAGACAGCCTCAACAGCATAACCGGAATGGATTTGTATGTGGTGGAACACTTTTATCATATTGGAATGCCTAATAATATAAGGAATGGAAAAAATTGACTTCATTAAGATACGTATTTATGAAGATCACATATCGCAAGATCGTTATTTCTTAAAATTCGTTTAACCAATCGAGATGTAGTCACAGACCAAATGGATACACAATTCCATCTAGATTGACAATAAAATAGTTAATTTTGGAAGACTAATCATCCATGTGTATAAATAGAAATGTACTATAGTTTAACCTCCCCTATATTTATATGTCTTGAGATCATTCTGTAAATAAAGACTCCTATCATTCTACGCCACTTCCGAATAGATAGTAAATTCCTTGAGAACCTTTTTATAGGAGTACTTAGAAAAACATTTTTTATATTAGTGGGAGACTGCGTTTGAATACAGGATTCTGCAGCTCTAACCACTATACTACGATTGTCAAAGGTGTGTGATACGGTACTCAAAACTATTTTTATAGGTATCTTATAATGAAGGGAAGTTGAAGGAGGATTAAATGAAGTTGCTCATGGACTATACATTATCTACACAATGAGATTTTATGATTCAATGGAAACCAGTGATGATGAAGATTCTTCTATTACTAGACTAACGATTAAACTTGTACACAGCGTGTTTTCTAGTTGCATAACAATTTGCCTCTGAGATCTGATCGACACTAAAAACAGCAAATAGAACTAGACTGGACATGGAATCACGAAGACACTCGATTGGAAAAACTTTTGGTGGATCTTGAGTTAGTAAAAAAGAAGTGGGAAAAGAAAGATGTAATTAAGATAAGGTAAATATTTGAAAGTTAGTCATGGGCTTCAGAAACTGCAATCATAAACCTGAAGTTGTCACCTTTCTACATTTTTTGTGACTGACTGTCACCGCAAGCCTACCTAACCTAACCTAACCTTATATATAAATGTATGTATACAAAAACAGGTACTTATTCATATTTTATGCACTTTTTCGGATAATTCTCTTTCCTAATAACTAAAATTTAACATGAAATTCGAAATTCACCGTGAGTTGTTTGGGCAACAATAAAATGTTCTGCCTTTTTATGACAAACTTTACGTCACTTTACGATGCAACCATGGCAGTTATGCTAACGATAATTCTCGCCAATCATTTTTGGGCAGGGCAATTTGACCAAAAAGACACTTAAAATTATTGAAAGTGACTGATTGGTAACTGTGAAAATTCGACGATATCGAGGATGTGCATACGATACTAAGATGGTGAGGAAGGTTGAGGGGTTTTGGAGGAGTTAAGGTTGGGTTAATGTGAGGAGTCTTTGGCAATAAAAATGCAACTTTGTTGTGAAGAAATAATATTTTTTTTTTTTTGAAACTGCAAAAGCACTTGTAAATATTCATCTATTTGACAAGACAATGCCACCAAAATGTGCTCAACTCCAAACCGCGCCACCTACTCTACCCACTCCGCAAACTTCTTACCGAATACAGCCAAAAAATATGATTGGCTGTTGGTAGCCTCGCAATTTTTAAGTCGCGGTTGCTATTCAAATCGCTAACTGCTTGGGTGTAGGTGACTGTGTACGACGGACGCGGCTCTTGCTGTCATATGTGTCGGCTGAAGCTGAGGAAATATGGTCATTGCTGTCTGAAATATGGACTTTACGGTAGAAAACCAAATAGGCAAGACGACGCGAATGACCAAAAAGCTAGTCGGCCGGCTGCCTAAATGATGATGACAAGAACAGCAACAACAATGATCAACGTCATCAAAGTCACAACACAAATGAATGTGCCTCGGCGCTGGTGGAAGTCACCCTATATGGCATTCTATTACGAAGTATATATGTAAGTGGCTTTAGTGGATTTACAATCCATCTGGGATACACTATACGCCATTTGGTCAATTAAATTTTCGCTTAAAACATAGCATGACATAACTTGCAAAAGCACAGCATAGAAAGTAGCAGCTAGAGAGGGCTGGGGTGCTGGGCAGATGGACAGCCACTCGGCGTTATTTACTTGGCAGTTGAGTTGTGGCACTAAAATTCAAATTAAGCATGAGTTCGGCAAACGATTCTCACATAGCATACAATGTACGAGTATGTGTTACGAACATTACTTATTTAGATGAGCCTAGAGAAATTTCTATAACAAATTTGCATATCTAACGGGTGACATCTGTGAACGCGCTTGTATTGTCAAAGCGTGTGTGGCGCGGTTGACTGTGCAGCAAGTGAGCTCCGACTAAAAGTCGGAGTGAACAAGTGTATGCGCCTTTTTTTGGATTGTAGGTGATTTGAGACAAAGTGATGAGCTACAATGCTGGGAAAATTCGTTTAAATTCGTCTTCCTTATTTGCGAAGAACTCGGACAGCCACTTTTCACAAGCCTCTTTTGAGCTCAACTTTACACCACCAAGGCGTTCACCATGGACTGGAACAGGTGGTAATCACTTAGCGTTATGTCCGGGCTATATGGTGAATGAAATAAAACCAACCATCCGAGCTCCCGTAGCGTCTGACGAGTCATCGACGAAGTGTGTGGTCTAGCGTTGTCCTGGTGGAACACTGTACACTTCCTGTTGGCCAATTCTGGACGCCTCTGGTCGATCGCCTGCTTCAAGCGGTCCAGTGGTTCGCAGTAGATGGTAGAATTAAACGTCTGACCATATGGGAGCAGCTCATAGTGGATGATTCCCTTCCAATCCCACCAAACACACAGCAAAACCAACCTGGACGTCAATCCCGGCTTGGCCACTATTTGGGACGATTCACTGGCTTTCGACCACGACCGTTTTCGCTTGATGTTGACGTATGTGATCCATTTTTCGTCGCCAGTCACCATCCGCTTCAAAAACGGTTCGTTCCGTTTCAGCAGCATATCGCAGGCTTTGATTCGGACCAGAAGGTTTTTTGCGTGAAATCATGCGGCACCCAAACATCAAGCCTTTTTTGTGTATCCAGCCTTCTGCAGATGGTTTAAAATGGTTTGGTGACTAACTCCCATCTCCTGGGCGATGCCACGAGATGCCACATGCCGGTCTAACTCTCGATGTATTCCATGATTTGATCGGTATTCGTCGTTACAGGTCTTCCGCTGGCTGGCTTATTCATGGTTCGTTTTCACCCGCTCTGAATCGTCGAAACCATTCCTCCGCAGTTAGAATTGAGAGAGTACCATCCTCCAAAACACCATTAATCTCACGGAACGTTTCTCTAGCGGATTTGCCTTTAACGAAGGAAAACTTTAAAATAGCGCCAATTTCAGCGTTCGGGAACGCCATGTTTACGCGTCTATAACTGTTGAACGCAATATCCAAACTAATCATGCATAGCGTCGTTTTTTAGGTTATGTCAAGATCTTTCAAAGATGTACGAGTATAGTATTGCCAGATACGAACTCTGTAGCGCTTTATACATAGCGGCGAAATTCAAAAGCCAATTGGCTGCTATTTTCTTCTTGCTCGCGACTGTAGGCAATGTTGTGTCATAAAGACGATGAATTAGTAAGTCGCTGAATTTTAGACGGACTTTTTTAGAATTCTAGAAATAAAAACGTTCGTACTCAACCATGAGCAAAGCAACTTAACCAAATTTGGCTAATAAATTTGCAAATTATTATTTGCATGAACAATTTTGAAGCAATGAAATCGCTGTAAGACAGACGACTGAGGCTGTTTTTTCGAACAAGCGGCCAGCCATTTTCGACATGCGGCATGCAGCGAATACAAACGACGGCAGCGAGCGTCACTTCAGCGGCCGGTGATGGCTAATTTACTTACAAAACTGCCTAATCATTTTAGCCAATAGCTGAGGCTGAATGCCACCAGGTGACTGCATGTGCATGTGTGTGTGCGTGTGAATTTACATAACCGCGTATGTAACTGTATGTGTGTCTTTACGCTTGCGGCGCCTCGGCTACCACTTTGCGTATCAGAAACGCAGCCAGCCGTAGAGATGACAACAAAATATGCGCTGTGTAAGACGAGACTAGTGGCGGCAGCAACAACAACCAACTATTGAATAGTAGCAATAAAAAACGGTAAATACAACAAATAAATATGCGGCATAGAATGAAGAAAACATGCTGCGCGACCGCGCTTGATGAACGCCAGATAACGAGTGCAGTGCCATTGCTGCGCCGAAAATAATGTGCCACAAAATGCGGCAACTAACACTATGCATACGAGTCATGCCATGCAAATAAACGAGCATACCAAACTGACCGAAATGACGTGCAACGCACAGCAATTAAATTTTTGCAGTTTCATTTGAGTGTGATAGCAACAACAACAACAACAACAGCAGCAGCAACAAAAACTACAACGCGAACTTTGTAATGTGATCGCATTCCGCGCGGCCGCCATGCAAATATCTAAAGGTGGTGCCGCTCGCTGTTGTTGTTGTTGTGGTTATTTTTTACCAACAACAGCAACAACCGCTGCCTGCTTTAGTTGCAACGATCGCTGCTTTCCAAAGTGTTGCAAGTGAAGCATGTCGCGCTTGTTTGTCGGCCCGACGCGCTCTCGCTGCGGCAAAGCGGAGTGGTGGGGAGCTATGTGTTTGGCGGCACTATGTAGTGCAGCACAGTGCTCAAATGAGCGGATGAGTGGCAATTAAGTTTGTTTTATTAGCACATAAACGTTAGGGAGAATGTGTAAGCGAAGAAGAAAGCAAGCAATTCGCTGACACTGCCACACAAACACACACACACATACACTCAGGTGCTATGCTTAAGTTAAGGTACGAGCATTTGCATAGAAGTGTAAGAAATTTAGTCGCTCAAGTACATAAATAAGCGCATAAAAATTATGAAAATAATGGCAAACATTTTCGAGTTACTTACACCGCAAGTGCCGCAAGTGTCTTGTAAAGGTGTTTGTTTAAAGTGGGCAAGGATATGTGGACTACATAAAGATAAATGGCACGTAAGAAATTGTATGCGATGCAAGGTGTTACTGATGAGCTGGGGCACATAATTTTTAAAGGTTGCGTTAAGTTAATTCAAGTTACGTTAAGTTATGTTAAGTTCTATTAAGTTACGTTAAGTTTATATTGATAAAATTTAAGTTTATAATGTTCCTAATAACGTACTACAGCTGAATTTATAAATTATGTTATATTATGTTAAGTTATGTTAAGAGACGTTAAGTTATGTTAAGCTACGCTAACTTTATATTGAGAAAATTTAAGTTTATAATGTGACCTAGTAACCTGCTACAGATGACATTATAAATTAGGTTATATTATGTTACGGTATGTTAAGTTACGTTAAGTTTATATTGATAAAATTTAAGTTTATAATATTCCTAGTAAGCTGGTATAGCTGACATTATAAATTAGGTTATATAATTTTACGATATGTTAAGTTACGTTAAGTTATGTTAAGTTACGATAAGTTTATATTGAGCAAAGTTGAGTTTATAATGTTCCTAGTAAGCTGGTATAGCCGTCTTTAGAAAATAGGTTATATTATGTTACGGTATGTTAAGTTACGTTAAGTTTATATTGATAAAATTTAAGTTTATAATGTTCCTAGTAAGCTGGTATAGCTGGCATTATAAATTAAGTTATATTATGTTAGGATATGTTAAGTTACGTTAAGCTATGTTAAGTTATGTTAAGTTACGTTAAGATTTTATTGTTTAAATTTAAGTTTATAATGTTTCTAGTAAACTGTGACCGTTAACTTTATCAGTTAGGTTGTGTTATGTTAAGTTAAATTGAGTTAAGTTAAGTTTGATTCGATTTCTAACGTTATGTTAAGTTAAGATAATTTAAGTTTGATTCGAATAAGTGAACGTTAATTTTCGTTAGTCTAATTTAAATATATATTATTCTTAGTAACCTAGAACAACTGACTTGCTTAAGTTATGTTACGTTAAGCTAAGTTAAGTTAAGTTAAGTTACAGTTTTGAGTTTTTTGAGGTTAAAGCATCCGCATTAAGTTCTAAATATTGCTAATAAGCTAGAACACCAGGGCATAAATAGTCATCTTAATGGGTTAGGTTAATTTCTTTTGATTTAAGTGACATTATGGAAGGTTAGGTTGGTTTATTTTTAGACAATCCTGTGAAATTTTTTATGCTTTGTTGGGGATATTTTATTACAAGATTGTCCTGTTGGGTAGGTTATAGCATACGGAACTTCAACGCATATCAGGCATGCTAAAATTGTAAATATTCGTTGAGCTCATTATTCAGTTATGCCAGCGACATTTGCCTGAACGAAAATAAATAAATAACAGATAAAAATATGAAATAAAATCAAAAGAAGTTAAATAAGTAGAACCGTAAAAGAAACTAACAAAAAGTTTACGTCAATAGGCATAACTGGAACTTAATGGCTCAAGCAAGCACTTGTATGCCAGATCTTTTGGAAGTTTGGCATTCTTCTTAGCTATGAAAAATAACAGTAAATAATCACGAATGGTTGACGAAAACAATGCAACGCCATTACAATGCAATAAAATGTATGGGTTTAATGGGTTTGGGGTGAAAGAAGTTTTTGTTTATTTATTTGTAAGGATTATATGACCTGGCAGCGACTGTAATTCTTCGAACTTTATAGATGGTTGTGTTGCCGACACTACTCACTATCACAAAGACTACTATCGAAACTTGTACAGTGATTAATAAAATCCAATTCTTATAAACTGAAATCTATCTTCAAACATCGTTGAAACATCATACCATCTGGAAGTTTCAGATCTAGATGTTTGAGAAGATGATTTCTCGTTATTATTCGGTTGTCTTTGCTTATTAATAACTCCAGAGAAGTACTACAGTAGCTAAGAAAATGAAAACTGCTTAAAAAAATATCATAATCAGTAAACAGTACTAAATAACAATCTACAAATGGATGTACAGTGGCAAAGACTATCCTTAAACCATATTTCCAAAACAGAAACTAACTCATTAATAGTATGATGTGGACGCTTAAACAGAATGTGTGACGACTTTAGGCTACTATATCTCATTTATATTGGACGAAAGGTAGATCTCTCTATGTGCTAGAAGCTTTGACCCGAAGCTGTACCCAAAGCGGACTTGTTTTTAGATGCGCGATGTGTCTCAAATTAAAATACTCTCACAAAATATACCATATGCAAGCTTTAGAATTTTGGTTGATGAAGGCTTTGTTTTAAAGAAAATAGTATTTTTGTCGACTAATATTTATTACTTATTCTATATTCCAATTAAGTTTTGAAGATATAAAGAGTATGGAACATGTCGAGTTATTGTTGCTTTCAGAAATAAAAGGTCCGTCAAAGCCTCATCTACACCAACTACTTACAGTCAAGTTTGTATAAAAATGTGTTTGTACAACCCTTTAGCTTAGAAATACGTTTCACAACGTTCTTGCCACATCACAACAACCCCGAATTTCTTTTCACTCTCTTATCTTCAACATTTTTGGCTAATTTCGCAATTTCTCTACAAAGCAACAAATTAGTTTGCACTTTTATCGGATGACTTAAGTGAGAGTTTTTTCTTATATTCATGTTTGTTTATATTCCTATCATTGCAACATAAATTGCATATGTACCGTTAAATACACCCTAATTTCAGAAATTCAACACTCAAAAACTCGCACTAATAAGGTCGTTCAACTCTAGTGTTCCCCGGTTGTATTGCTTTATATTCGAACGAATGCATAAATATCTCAACTCGGGCACAACAACAACAAGCGCAACAAGGTGACAGGTGATTTGTATCGCAAAGGGATAGATAACACACATGTGGTGGAGCATTTTTTGTATTAGTACAAAATTATACACTTACCTGGATAAGTACACTTGTGGCAGTGTAAAAGCAGGAATTAAGCTGAAAAAGATAAAGCAAGAATTACAAAAAATTTCGAAAAGTGTGCAAGTGCTTCGAAAAAAACTGTTTAATCCACATTTTTAGGGCTGCATAAATTAGCGTTTTTTACTTTTATTTATTATTTACTTGTGGCCACATTTGTCGGGGGCGTTAACTGTTCTTTCTATGGCAAAAATAGGGTACTTCGGTTGTTGTTGCTTATTTTTTCATCGGTTTCATTGAAACTTGCGGATTAAGGCAAAGAAATTATTTAACTGCTTTTAAATGCATTACAAATTAGCCACTTACATTCTCGAATTCGTCGAGTGTACTAAGTGAAACATTGGAAACCGGATAGCGCATTTTTGTGTGTGACGATTAGCGCATACTTGCCTCAAAGTGGCATGCAACTACTTATTTTTTAGCAGGAAATAAAGTATTTTAAAAGAATACAGCACTTCCAACTGACAATATACATTTTATTTCAAATAGTATGGACTCGTGTATTTCTTATCATCCCAACAATCCAAAATCAGAGTATTACCGTTAGAGAAATACCCATAATTATCACCACCACTTGTATATGTATGTATATTATTGACGTTCAACCGTTTAGCCGGTTATAGCCGAATCGATGAGAGTGCGCCACTCTTCTCTTTCCTTCGCAGTTCGGCGCCAGTTGGAGATTCCAAGTGTAACCAGGTCGCTCTCCACCTGGTCCCTCCAACGGAGTGGGCTGGAGTGTTTTCGTCCATTCGGACAACATGACCTAGCCAGCCGCTGTCTTTTTATTCGCTGAACTATGTCAATGTCGTCGTATAACTCGTACAGCTCATCGTTCCATCGTCTGCGGTATTCGCCGTTGCCAATGTTCTGAGGACCATAAATCTTGCGCAAAAATTTTCCTCTCGAAAACTCCTAGTGTCGTCTCATCTGATGTTGACATCGTCCAAGCTTCTGCACCATAAAGCAGGACGGGAATGATAAGCGACTTGTAGAGTTTGATTTTGGTTCGTCGAGAGAGGACTTTACTGTTCAATTGCCTACTCAGTCCAAAGTAGCACCTGTTGGCAAGAGTGATTCTGCGCTGGATTTCGAGGCTGACATTGTTGGTGTTGTTGATACTGGTTCCCAGGTATACGAAATTATCTACGACTTCGAAGTTATGACTGTCAACAGTGACGTGAGAGCCAAGACGCGAGTGCGCTGACTGTTTGCTTGATGACAGGAGATATTTCGTCTTGTCCTCATTCACCTCCAGACCCATTCGCTTCGCCTCCTTATCCATGCGGGAAAAAGCAGAACAAACGGCGCGGTTGTTGCTTCCGATGATATCAATATCATCGGCGTACGCCAGGAGCTGTACACTCTTGTAGAAGATTGTACCTTCTCTATTTAGCTCTGCAGTTCGTATTATTTTTTCCAACATCAAGTTAAAGAAGTCGCACGATAGTGAGTCACCTTGTCTGAAACCTCGTTTGGTATCGAACGGCTCGGCGAGGTCCTTCCCAATCATGACGGATACAGTAGATAGTAGTAGATATATTCAAACTAACTCGCCGCAGTTACATATATATAAATATGAGAAACTGTGAATTTTTGCCACAAGCTGGTTATATAGAGGAAGAAGAGTAATTGTATTCAACAAACTTAGCTAATTGTAGCTTAACAAAAAATTTATTCGAGAAACTTCATTGGCTTGCAGAGGGCTTTACGTTCTTTAAAATGCCCACAGAATTTTCTAAGCTCAAATAGAAGGGTTAAAAGTATTACCATTTTAAACCATCTGCAGAAGGCTGGATAAACAAAAAAGCTTGATGTTTGGGTGCCGCATGATTTCACGTCTTCTGGACCTAATCAACGCATTCGATGTGAAACGGAACGAACTCGGGCCATTTTTGAAGCGGATGGTGACTGGCGACGAAAAATGGATCACATACCGTAATATCAGGCGAAAACGGTCGTAGTCGAAGGTCGGTGAATCGTCCCAAACAGCGGCCAAGCCGGGATTGACGGCCAGGAAGGTTTTGCTGTGTGTTTAGTGGGATAGGAAGGGATTCATCCGCTATGAGCTGCTCCCATATGGCCAGACGCTTAATTCTACCATCTATTGCGAACAACTGGACCGCTTGAAGCAGGCGATCGACCAGAAGCGTCCAGAATTGGCCAACAGG
Source organism: Zeugodacus tau (assembly GCA_031772095.1). Taxonomy (NCBI): domain Eukaryota; kingdom Metazoa; phylum Arthropoda; class Insecta; order Diptera; family Tephritidae; genus Zeugodacus; species Zeugodacus tau. The sequence continues at coordinate 61,505,878 of CM062650.1, read as the reverse complement.
AAGGGTGTAGTGTTCCACCAGGACAACGCCAAACCACACGCTTCGTTGATCACTCGTCAGAAGCTACGGGAGCTCGGATGGGTGGTTTTATCGCATCCATCATATAGCCCGGACATCGCGTCAAGTTATTACCGCCTGTTCATGTCCATGGCAGACGCCCTTGGTGGTGTAATGTTGAATTCAAAAGAGGCTTGTGAATAGTGGCTGTTCGAGTTCTTCGCAAATAAGGAGGGCTACTACGCGGGCGGTATTATGCTATTATTATATTATGCTATTAATTCTTAAGAGCAAAGAATCCGTATTAAGGATATATAGATTTTAGCGTGGTTAAATGATCAGAATTGAGCCATAGTATTAGGTCTACAACTTTGCTCCCGCCTTTTTTTTTTTGTAAATTTAAGTTTTTTTTTGTATAAAAACGGTTACAAATGTCGATGAGCCTCAGCCGCACTTTTCTTGGAATTAAAAAAGAAAAGAAAAATTTCCCGCAAATGTCGAGAATTCGGCTCAAAAAGTGAAATTTTCAGTTGAGAATAATTTTGGGATGCAAACAGATCTCTACAAATATTTTGTTGGGTTAATGTTGACACAAATGTCTAAGATCGATATAAAAAAAATCGATTTAATCGACCAGTGCTTGACCCTAGAGACATCTATTGGAAAACGGCGGAACCAAAGTTGTAGACCTAATAAATTCTGATATTTCATGAATTTTTCTATATTAATGAGTTGAACTTACTGCATAAAATATATAATCACCAGTACAAACTCTTTCTCACTTATTAAACTCTGTTTGCAAATCATAATCCCAGTGACCTCATCCATTAGAAACCAAACCTCACATGACACACGGTTAATGATATCAGTTATAAATTTTGTCTTAAGCAATTTTGAATTTTCAATTTACTAATAATGATCAAGGCTTTAGGAAATTCAAGATACAATAACGGTACTGTTTCGATCAAAACCCCATAAGTCAAGATCACGAATTTGACGGTTTAAATAATGTTCTTTGGGGTTAATGGCATATGACGGTAATCTTATAGTAGACCAACACTTACTCGTTGCAAAGAGAAATTATATTTAATTGGGCAACTCTTGAAATTGAAGTATTCAAGAGAAAGGCTCAGCAGAAAGTTGTTAGATAAAACCAAAGACCATTAGGTATGTGATATATTCGGCCGGCATAAATTTAAAGGCTGACCATATGCCTTTCATTAGATACGAGTACATCTTCAATATTAAAGTAATTTTAGTGCAAGCTTCTTTTTACTAATACCTTGCCTTTATGCCTACTTCCTCCCTTAACCTCATTCAAATGATTGCCGCAATACTAAACGAGTGCAGCCATTGATTTTCATTGATTAAATATTGAAAATTTGTGCTAATTTTGAAATATTCAAGCCAAAAGCCCACAACACTTCCGTGCAAATACTCAATGACATATAAATTCACAGGTAGACACATACAGTATATAGAAGATACAAGCGCCACAACACCTGTCTACTGCCTTCATCTACCCAAGCTCTGGTAAATATGCCGACAAATCCATGATACCCACGACTCGACGGTGTGCCATGACAAACACGAAAAACCTTTTAAACGCTCAGCTCCATCGCCCTGTTCCACGGCGCAGCAGCGGCGCTTTGTAGTGCCGTCGGAAAAAATTGGCATTTGGCAAATTCAAGTGGCGCCGCAACATTGCCGTCGCTAGCTAGTCTCAATATCCACAGCGAATTTTATTTACTTTGCATCACTTGCAGCGACTACAAGCTTTCTCCACTCATTACCCGCACTTCACAGCCGGCGACAGTTGAAGCCTGAACAACACACACACATGTCGGCAGTTACGTGGAGTACACGCTCATCCTCCAGCGTTTTCGCATGCGGTGGTCGGCGGTCGGTGGTCGGCATTTGGCGTTCGGCGTTCGATGAAGTGACACTTTGACTGGCATTTCAATAACGCGTTCGCAATGTTTTTTGTTGTAACAAGCAATAATTGCCATATTCAGTGTGACATTGTGATTCTAGGCTGTCGGCGAAATGCCTCCACGACATCTCTGCAGTCTCTCCGTCTTTTTTTCGCCTTTCCTACATCGCTCTTGCGCCGTTTGTTTGGTCCATAGGTTTGTTTGTATGATTGGAATTTGCTTTTGAGCGCAGTTTAAAGGAAGCGCCACAATTTTCGTTATGTAAACACAATATTCAGTGTGATTTTTCGGTTTGTGGCAGTACTAATAAAGTTTTGTGGTACTTCGGAGTGATATTAAAGCAACAGAGTAAAGTTGGTGTTGTCTGAATATGATATTCACATTACATCGTGCTATTTCTGGTGCAGAAGGTAAAATAAAAAGTATCGGTCATCCTTGCTTAGTCGCTTGACTATTTGCCTAACACCTGGTTGATCTCGGGTTGAAAATTTTGTCGAATTAAGGTTGAAAAATAGAATCTATCGATATAAATCAGGTAGACATAAATAAATGAAAAAGCATTCATCAGCATATCGGAATCTGTAGAATTCTACAATCCGACATTCCTGTAACAACTTTAAGAAAACCCAAACTTTAACAGAAGTTCCTATAATCATACCTATAGTCCACCGTCTTGTCTATCACCTTTTACGAATTCTTGACTTGTTGAAATAGTTAAACGGTTTACAATTTGTCACAAATTTATCAGCGATTCCCCAAAAGCTGGACCCGAACTTCCACGGACCTTTGTTTTCATATCGCTCTTAAGTTTTCCGAATATGATCGTGGAAGGGATCGTTTTGAGATCAAACTACTAACTTGTATAAGTTAGCCTCGGTTGAGAGGCAAAATTCTGCTTTAATTAAGTTAAATAGATTTGGTAAGCCCCTAGCTCCCATACCACGTAAGCCCTATATTACACACTCACAACTTTTGACCGAATATGTCTATAAAAGGAGGGGAACTATTCTGCAATGTTATAGGGGTAGTTATCGAAATTATTACCATTACTAAGATGGAAGATAGCCATTATAACATTCTAGAGACCAATTTTTGAGGAGATAGGTTAGGGAAAACAAAGACGGATCAACAACTCCGAGTTATTAATGGTTAATAAGCATTTTACAGAAACCCAAATTCCTTTTTAAGCAAAAGTCCTACATTTATGATTAATAAAATAGTTCATCGATCCAGAAATCCTTCATAAAAACTGGAAAACTATTGGAAAAGTGTTTGATTAAAGTGTACGGTAAGAATAAAAACGGCAAAAAGTGACACAACCAGGGTCAATAATATTTTTGAGAATGCGACGAACTCGATAAAATATGTTACAATGTTAAGGGGCACACCTAGTGTGAAATTTCTAATTTTATCATATTACATATAGATTACACCTTAAAAAATAACATATTAAAATTTCAAATCAATATCTCAAATAGTTTTTGAGTTATAGCAATTTAAAGAGCAGCCGCTCGGTAACATCATTTTCCGAATTTTCTGCAGTGATTACTCAAAAACAAATGATCCGATCACTATCGAGATTTTGGGTAAAAATCGACTATTTTTTTAAAACGCCGCCATTTCGTCAATTTTTGATTTTTTTTATTGTGGGTCATTGTACAGGCAATATTATCTAGTTTAACGAGATTTTTTTTTTTAGATTTTATCCACGGAGAAGGTCGGAATCACTGCAGCAATGAAGGACCTTTTTTTTTGCGCCGTTGGAGATCGGCTATAACTTAAAAAATATTTAATTTTTTCTTTCAAAAATTTCACTATATATTCTTGAAACATGTATAAATATATTCTTAAAATTTTGAAATAATTGATAAAGTATTTTTTTTAATAAAAATTCCCAAAAATCACCTTTTTTTAGGCCATCACACTAGGTGTGCCCCTTAAGATTATGTTTGTAGGTATTGTTGTAGTAGACCACCCTTAAAATGTTTAAGGTAGTTGTGGTAGCGGCGTAAAAAAATTCCATGGATTTGAGGAATGCTGGCAAGACCTCAGTTCTTCGTCAAATATTTTTTCGAGCTCGTTCGACGGGCAACGATTTTGTTCGATCTCAACCTGTTCAATTTAGACCCGATTGTAGTGGGAACGAACGATCTTCGCCTCGAGCTCAAGATATGACATCTATATGAGCCAAGAGCAGCAAAAAATAGACATGCATATACATATTACCCAGCTCTATATTTTCAGATGAAACCTTTTTTATCTCGACGATAATATATAATAAACTCGATTTCGGTGAATGATGAGAACTATGAAGGTAAGATAAGCAATTTTTCTGTAGCCGGGTAGTAAAATCTCGATCTTGGACGAATCTCGGTTGAATTTTGACTATACAGACATTTGTGTGGGTAAATGGTGAGGACTATTGAGGTATAATAAAAGATTTTCTGTAGCCGGATAGTGAAAACAGGGTCCTGGGCGAATCTCGATTGAAATTTGACTATACAGAGATTTGAGTTGGATCGAGAACTCTCCCAAAGCTCTTGGAAATTGGGTTTACAGAGTAATTTCTTACTAAGCCACGCATAAACCAATAAGAAGACCACCCTATAAGTGTATACGTCACCCTACTATGTGCAAATACTACTTATTGACATTGTTTATTGTGCAATCATAAACTCCATTAACAATTTGTTTGCTTATTGAAAAAGTTTTGCCGTACAAATCAGATATAATCAGCAAACGCAACTGACACTTTACAAAAATTTATGAAGAAAACGGAAAAAATGCTGAAGAACTTTATAAAAATAAAAATAACAACAAAAAATAACACACAAACAAGTGTGTCATAACTGGATATCGCTTGTGGCAAATACAGATAAACAGCGTGTTGTTGTTGTTGCAACTATAGCTCCGCTGGTCACTTTGTTGTTGTTGTTTGAGATTTCTATAATTTATCGCCTTGGAGAGCAAGCAGAGATAAAAACTCAACGCGCAAATGGCAGTGTCAGTTGTTGCAACAACAACAACAACAAATGCATGTGCAACGCTGTTGCAACAACGCAATGTGCCACGTATGTATGCGCTGGCGTTGCTTGCAAATATTAAGACATTCTGAATGCACGCAACACGACATTTACAAATGTTAATCCATTAAGGCGCTGTCAATAGCAAAATCTGTCAAAAACAAATTGTTCCCAAACAGCTACTGGGCAACGCGGCACACACACGCACACAACAACAGCAAACACTTGAACACACAAAAATGCATTTGAATGCCGGCTCCATGTTGTCGGCGCTGCTGTTGCAAGCGCATACGCATGCATGCAACATGCCGCGCGCATTTGAATGTGGCAGCTCCAGTGAGGGGCAGTACAAGGAAAAACCGGATGGATGAGTGTGGCTAATAATAAATAATGATAATGCAAAAGAGCAGGAAAATTGCGCAATGCCACAGCAACAGCACAAGCAGGGGCAAGTGACCGTGTGGCAACAATGCAAAAAAAATTAAAAGTACACCAGCGTTCTTGCAACACATGCAAATATGTGGCGAGCACACACTGGTGAGTATGCCATGGCACGCACCTGTTTTTAAATGTTGCACAGCCGCCGCGGTGGCAAGTGTGCGCGCACGCGAACTAATTAAGTTAAACTCTGAGAAAATTGGCTTAAACTTAATCAAAATGCAACATTAATCCTCCGTAGTCGTGTAGGCCCGCGTGCAGCGACACTTGTTGCCCGCGTTGCGTTGCAGTTGTGGCATGTGTGGCAGTTTGTTGTTGTTTGGCGACCAGTGTGACTAATGTTTTCGGCTTAAAGTGTAAGTCGAAATTTATTTTAGTAACAACGCACGTACATGTTTGGATATGTGGATATTTGTCACATGTTGCACGTTCACGCAGCGCCACAGGTAATTGCCACATTTGTCGTTGCGATTCGTAGAACTCAATTTGGAAAAAATCTAAGCGCTTTAAGCAAGTAAGTTAGTAGCATAGCGCAGTGAAAAGTCAAAGCAATTACGTTGACACATCAATAAGCTTTTCGCTCCGGGGAAAGTTGCAGATTTTTCTGACTTTTTTGCTTGTTTTAAATATTTGACGATGCTTATTTGCAATATTGAGACATGATTCTCATATTGGAAAGTAATCCATAACAACAGGAGCCGCTTACGCGATTATAGCCGAATCCATCAGAACATTCCATTCATTTCTCCAACTGGAAACACCAAGTGAAGCCAGGTCACTATTCACTTGGTCTTTCCAATGGAGTGGAGATCGTTCTCTTCCGCGGCTTCCTCCAGCGGGTACTGCATCGATCACTTTCAGAGCTGGAGTGTTTTCATTCATTCGAACAGCATGACCTTGCTAGCGTAGCCGCTGTCTTTTTATTCGCAGACGCTTTTATTCGACATTGACGTCGTCGTATAAATCCTACAGCTCATCGTTCCATCATCTGAAGTATTCTTTCAAACCCTTTCTCTCGAGTCGTCTTTTCGGATGTTGTCATCGTCCACCCTTCTGCGCCATACATCAGGATGGGAATGATGAGGGATTTGTAGAGTTTGGTTTTGGTTCGTCGAGAGATGACTTTACTTTTCAATTGCCTACTCAGTCCAAAGTAGCGCCTATTGGCAAGAGTGATTCTGCGTTGGATTTCGAGGCTGATATTTTTAGTGTTGTTAACGCTGGTTCCCAAGTAGACGAAACTATCTACGGCTTGAAAATTATGACTGTCGACAGTAACGTGGGAGCCAAGACGGGAGTGCGCTGACTGTTTGTTTGATGATAGGAGATATTTCGGTTTGTCCTCATTCACCACCAGACCCATACGCTTCGCTTCCTTATCAAGTCCGGAAAAAGCAGAACAAACGGCGCGGTTGTTGCTTCCGATGATATCAATATCATCGGCGTACGCCAGGAGCTGTACACTCTTATAGAAATTGTACCTTCTCTGTTTAGCTCTGCGGCTCGTATTATTTTTTCCAGGATCAGGTTAAAGAAGTCACACGATAGCGAGTCACCTTGTCTGAAACCTCGTTTGGTATCGAACGGCTCGGAGAGGTCCCTCCCGATCCTGATGGAGCTTTTGGTGTTGCTCAACGTCAGTTTACATAGCCGTATTATAGGCAGATCCTTTTCGTGCTATCGAAGGCAGCTTTAAAATGAAGGAAAGGAATCCATAACATTGTAATTTTTAATATAATATATTTTGGGAGAATTTTCGGTCATAATATTTATTTCGAATCCAAAAGGACTCAGGTTGTGAAAAAAATATTAAAAGTTGAATTAAAAACATTTATCTAATAAATAAATAGAAAATAAAGAATAAATATCCTTAAAATGTCCTTTGATTTTTTGTCTTTAATTATTCTTAGAATTACTTCGTTCATTGGATAACAATAACAGTTGGATAACAATCACAATTTTTGAATTTTTGACAAAAACAAAAAAGAAAGAAATTATATATCTGCCACTAGATTCCCTTTAATACTTTGTACTTTATAACCCAAAAATAATTTTTCTGTAAGTAGGTTAGGTTAGGTAGAGTGGCTGGCAAACGGCGCACCTAGGCCTTTGGGAGGCCCATTGTGATACCACTGGGACTGAGATCCCTCACACTATCGAGTCATCATTAAACCACCCTGTGGTCCTAATGAAGTGAAAAAGTTCACACAATTTGACAGTAGCTACTTCGCCCACATCTTCGAGAAAACCGCGTCCAATAGTTGCGATTCTTTTTCTGTACAGAGCCTTGCATCCACAGAGAAGGTGTGTAATCGTTTCTTCTTCTTCTTCTCCTTGGCAGCTCTTGCAGTAATCATTGAAAGGTAGGCCTAGTCTGCTGGCGTGTCTCCCAATCAGACAGTGTCCCGTTAGCACCCCTACAAGGGTTCTTGTTTCATTCCTCTTAAATTTCAATAAGCGGCAAGTACGGCTCTTATTCCACTCTGGCCACGTTTGTCTACTTACGGAGCAAGTCGTTACTTGTTTCCATTGTGATTCAGTCGTATCTACTGCATGTTTATCGATTAAGTATTTGCAGGTTGCCAGAGGTATATAGATTGCCTCTTTATCGGCCTCCAACTGCAGTGTGGTGCCTAGTCTGGCTAGTTCATCTGCTACACAGTCCCCAGGGATGTCACTATGTCCTGTAATTAACTATTTCTGTAAGTAACTAAAATCCATAATTTTTCTAGTTCATGAGGAGATATGCTGCAGAAAGAAGAATTAATCATGAAAGAGAGACGAAATGTTGCATTACCAAACTCCGAAATACACATATCTTAAGTAACAAGGTCCGATCTGTCGCGTTTTGGAGAACAGTCTCCATTAGTTGACAAAAAAAGACCAGTACGGATCCTTCAAAAACTCCGTTTTAAAAAATGTATTGCAACATCCCCAAAACTATTTAGTGGATTTGGGATGCTGAAAGATTAAAATACTTATATTTTTAGAAAATATGGAACAGAGTAATATAGTATTCTGGTCACCTAACCCTGAAATCTCCCATTCATAAACATGAAGAATAACGAATATTAGTACTCTCAGCAAATGCAGCTCCCAATGTTTCAATCACAAAATAATCGGACAGGCAATAGAAATTTAAAACCCTAGAGCTTTGTTGGCACTCAATAAGTAGCAGAAAACCTAACCCTAATGATTGAGCGGTTTCGGTCAGATATTTTATCGACTTCTTCTTTCAATGAAGGAGAAAACCTAAAATTGTTGTACCTAATAACTTAAACATTCAAATGCTCAAAAGAATTTCCCGCAATTGAATAAATGACATGCTCCTAACCTCAGTGGGAAATATTATCCATGCATTTAAGACGTCTTAAAATATTTGAAGTTATCTTATTTCCGTTCTCTAACTATTTCTTATCGAATTCACGCTTAAAACTTGTCAACTTTCCACACGTGCCTTACAATCCTTTCCTGTTTTACACGTAAGCTTATGGCTAAAAGAACTCTCTCTTGTTTTCTTACCATCACCACATCTCTCATTGTTCTTTTAGTTGTAGTTCCAAATGGACGGTATGGACTCACCGTTTGAACGTAGATGACACTGAATGAGTGAAGTGCCTGATTTTCTTTCGATCGGTTATGGGTTCAAATCCGTTTCATCCTTTTTTCCTTCCGAAGCCCGCGGTATAAAAAATTAATTTTTGTCTTCCACAAAAACTGATTAGGAAAATCAATCAATAGATTAATACGGCTTAAAACTCTCAATCTTTTGGACAACTTTTAAAAAAAGCTTGAATCTCTGTGATCTAATCTTATTCGGAAGATCTCTTTAGTTGTCCTCTGAACAAAAATAGTTGCTAACTTGTGAGTGTCCTTGCATTTATACAAATCTCGTTCTCCTAAATGACTTTTACTGCCTGTTGCACTCCGTAGTACCCGCCTCCCACCGTCGCTTATAAATATTATATTAAAATTCATAAATCGCGTTTACAATTTATATTCGTTTAGCTACATTTATTATCGTGCAACAAAATCAGCTGCAAGCAATTGGTATTAGCATTTCCAACACCAGTTAAAGAGCTGAATATCGAGGCCTCCATATGCACAAACACAGCGGCGAGCGAAAGCGCTAACAAATGACAAAAGGCGTAACCACTTGAAGCGTTAAGCGTTGTGGAAAAAATGCGAAATTTTCGCGCTGCCGGATAATTCCAATTAAAAGCGCAAACACCACAAACTACAACAATAACAATAACGACAGCGTTGGAATTTCAAGGAACATGTGTAAAAATATATTGTAAAGCCATAATCAACGTTAAGCCTAAAATCGCAGCACCGCAACACTGCGTGCAGTAACTGGAGCGCCTGCGGCTGGCGCAAATCCTACTTGCAACGCTGGCGCGTACCAAAAGTGCATAGGCATGTGCGAGGCTGTTGTATTTACGCTGCCGATTACGATTAATGAGTTGCACTTAAAATTGCAGCAGTCAACAATAATCAGGCTCAAGTGGCCGCATGCCACCGCGCCACCTCACTTCATCTCATCTGGAAGCTACCAAAAAGCTCGCTTTCTCCTTAAGGCATTCAATAAGCGGCAGCACCAGACGCTTACCAATACACAGCCGTCGCTCACTGCAGTGACACTTCAGTAAGCAGCTTGCTTGCGTCTCTGCAGCCACAGTTTGTGGCACGCACTTAAGCAAACACCTCGCAGCCGCAAAATACTTGATCTGCAAGTGGCGACCGTCGGCATTGGCGACTTCTTCTAATTGCTGCTGGCGCTTCAGGTGACTGCTCACCGGTGTGACTCGGCTGACTGCACTAATTTTTTGTTGTTCTTCATCCCCATCTGCTTCTTCTACTTTTTTCCGCTTAATCGTATGACTGATTGCGTATGCAATGCTCCACTGGACGCATTCTCTGCCTGAATAGGCTCGCCGATGACTTACTCACTACTCATACTCGCGCTGTTGCTCCACTAAGCCCGGCCCGGCAAGTGCACTTGTTGCCTGCCACCAAAACGGCTGTTGGCTGCGTCGCATTTAATTGCGTAGCACTTTTCGAAGGCTCATTCATTCATTGATTGCATTTACTTTGTTTGGCGTTAAGAATCTTGTAAATGCAGTCGCCTCGCTGCATCTGCATTCCGCTAGTGGCTGGTGGGATTAATGCTCCTCGGATGTGCCATTTGATTGCGAGTACTCTCAATTGTTTTTTTAGATTTCCATGCGTTCTATGCTTTATTTGCTGGCAGCTTGTGTCGGAATGAGAAATGTCGGAAATAAAAATATGTCTTGAATCAATGCAGTCTTTAATGTTTAGATTTAATCTTTTATATTTCACAGTCAATTTGAGCCCAGTATCAATTGGGTTTTCTACTGACGCAGAGTACTTAGATAAACGTTCATCCCATTGGGCTCAAATACATGCATGTCAGCACGTGGCTTTAGGACATCCCGACAAATGCATGTGGTCTCTACAGCATCTTTACAGTTCCTCGTTAAGAGTAGGGGGTATTATCGGAGACTCAGATATTGTATCTATTAGCGTTGACATTTTAAATTATCGAACCACATAGGATTACTCCTCCAAATCAGTCTTCTTTCACCCATGACATTCAACATAGGAATGACTAACTTTATTCTGTGTATCTGATATTTCCAATTCTTAATCCATTTGGAATTGTCAAAAACAATCAGAAGTTTAGATGTATGTTCTATCCGGTGGGTAGTCCATTTTTTTCTCAACTTCCTTGAGATATTCCAGTTATTATAAACTAATTGTTCGTTCTGGAAATTGAGAAAAGTTTGAAATAAGGATACTTTGAAGTAAGTCGGGAAGATCATTGTTCTTCGCCCGAAACTTGTCCAATAAAGTCATAACAGTATTTAGAGTGTGTATTTGTATTTACTAAACTATAATGCCTCGATGCAAAAGTCATGGAACCTAATTTGACATTTAATACCACTGAACTCTCAATAGGAGGATGAGTACTCAACAAAAAGGAATAACTTTTCATGGTATTTCTCAATATCTTTCTGTCTGAGATTTGGGCGAGGGAGAAATTGTATTATTCTATCGTAAGTGATGTACTGACCTCCAGGAGTTGAAAATGGAGTTTGTAGTTCATTTTACTTTAAAGGGTTATATGGGTTCAAAAAATCGATTTTTTGTTTTTTGGCTTATTAATTTCTAAAATATCTCAAGAATATTATCCTAAATTTTCTAGTCAATCCGAATAATAATTTCGGAGATACAGACTTTGGAAGGTGTGTGCTTTAAGTCAGGTATTATTGTTTCTCAAAACTTTAAACGCGTTTTCGCGGACCCGTGTTTTCAAAGTCGGTTGTCAAATTTTCTCGAAAACTACTCATCCGATCTTGATGAAATTTTGAACAGGTATTCGAGACACAATATACTCGTGTTTGAACGAAGTATTTTATTTTTTTTTTCAATTACAATTATTTAAAAAAAAAGTCAAGCAAATTACACAGAACTTTTATATTTTTGGAAAAATGTCTGCTTAAATTCCAAATTTTTATTTTTTTTTTCCTTTTCTTCGTTCAAGCACGAGTTTATGGTCTTACCTAAAACACTTATTTTTGTTTTTTCATTTTGGATGGTTCTTGGTTTTTTCAATGGAGGAGTTTAAATTTTTTTTGAAATTTCAGAAACTTTTCTTTAAATATGTATCTATAACACAGAAAAAAACTTTGAATTAATTAAATAATTTTTTACATAGAAAAAAATATTGAAAATTTTAAAATATTCCATTTTTTACGCGACGAAACCCATGTAACCCCTTAAGCCTATTTGAAGTTGGCTATTTGGTCTAACTGATGCCTGTATACTTCTTTGGTTGTATTTCATTTTTCACACCTACCGTTCCAATGCTTTAAATACCTTAGAACTTACATTGAAGTTGTATTTTATATGTAAGAGCTTCATAAATTTTCGATATTTAAACCTCATAGCGGTAGCATTGAGTATTTCACACACTTACTGCAACAGTGGTGAAATGAGGTTGAACTGTTATCTCAGTCTACATGCCAGTACACTCATATAGGTATTCGTATTTATTTAGGAAGGTGTTTATGAGGTGTGGTTATATACGTACGAGTACAGTTAGATAGGTAAACAGTGCGATATATTTAAAATGCAACCCTGCTGCCATGTCAAGATTATTTCTTCCTTTCGATTTAAGGAACCTATTTCAGAATGGAATCACTCAAAGAAGTTACACAAGTGATGCAGAACATTATGGTTCCAGAGATCGCTTAGCTACATATATGAAGCTCATGTCGTTTAGATCTCATGGGATTCAATAAAACAATGGATTCCAAAGAGAATCATACTCTTTCAGAGCATCTGATTTATACGAATAAAAATCATGAATCCTAAACTTTATATGCTATATGTCACAGATAGGAGAGGAGCGCTTGTCACACCGTAAATGGTCGGCAAAAGTACTAAACGGTCGACTATTGAAGAAACACAAGAAGACCTGCGACTATAGGCTTCTAAACATCATTATTGAAATGACTATCCGAGAGTTGTCGCTAAATAATGTGAAACTTTAGTCGAATTAAGGGGTCATTGTTAAAAGTAATGGGCAAATTACACATTTTGAGAAGATCTCTTTTAGGAAAGTATAACAAAATTGGAAAATTATGTTATTCAAAATAGAGTGCTAAGAAGAGAGGAGAGAGAACAAATATTTGTTCAAAAAATCTATCAACTTATCCGACTACCCTCGTTTTGTAGGCATTTCACCGGCACAATTTACATTTGAATAATTTAGATGTGTGCTTGATGAATAACCAAGGGCATTGATAAATTTCAAACTGACTGACAGGTATGCTAGACAGCCGCTTTGAATAATTGAAAGAGATGCTGCAACAACAACAACAAATTGTATATGAAATGTCTGCAAACAACAAAGTACTGGTTTATTTCGATTCTAAATACATTTGTAGCTATGTATAACTGTATATTTGTGTGTCAAAAGCTGGCCTGAGTATAGTCAGAAGTTCAAATAACAATAACAACAATAACAATTTGCATACAAACACATATCGTATATGCTAATCGATATTCCAGCAGGAATCCAGCAACGGCTGCCTTCAGAGAGATTAGATGAAGACCATGCCATAGAAGAAGAGATGTTGGGGGTCGGTTAGTCACTTAGCAAAGCTACAAATCGCCTGCCCAGCCAGATTGAAATGTCAACTTGATACGCATTTTATTTAACTTTATATGCGCGAATAAAATTACGAAGCCCGTACAAAGACCGCAGGCACGCTGCCTGCAACTGAACGCGCTTAGGCGCACTCTCAGCCTCTTTGCATTTTGTTTTATTTCTTTGAATTTATTTTATTTCTATTATTTCCAGAGTCCACACGCATAATATTATCATATGTTGCATGTGAATTGTTTGTCTTTTTGCATATGACCTCAATAGCAGAGAGTCGCTTCCTATGCACCGCATGCAAATCCCTTGGAGAGTCATCTTTAGCCAGCGCTGCCACTGTAGGCCGGACAAGTAGATTTATATATGTTTCAGTGTGTTCACATGCCTCCTCGCATGCAACTCACGCATAAATTTAGCATAATTTACGCATCTTATTTGCAACAATGGTGTGCTGGCTGCGTTGCTGCGGGAGTGACTCGCATAAAAATAAAATAAAATAAATTATAATAATGAAAACAAGCCTGGAAGACATGCAGGCATTATGTTTCTAATAACTTTTGTTTACCTTAAAACATACTTTAAATTATAAAAACACTCCTTCCGCATCCATAAATATTTCCGCCTCTGAAATTATTATGCAAGCCATGCTCCATTTATGTCACTTTAAGTTGATTTAAGTGTTGTAGAGAGATTTAGTTTGCTTTATGGTTAAATAAATGAGTAGAAGACGTCTGTTGAAGCTCGAAAGGAGACTTCTCTTCATCTTCTTAAAGATACGAAGATATAATATTCCAATGAGTGCCCTCTTTTAATAGATAAAGCGACCTCGCCGAGCGTTTATTTCATTGAACCAAATCTAAATGCAATTAGGTTTATAATTCATTGCAAGGCCAGGAATCACTATTTATGACAACAGTCAGAAGAAGTCTCAGCGCAATAATGGTTAGCACAAGAGGTAGGTCAATACTGGAAATATGTCTCATATTAAATTCTTACCTTAATAAAGTCGAAATTTTTCCTTAAGAGGGTGCTCTCAGTATGAGTTCTCGAACAGAACTCGAAATTCCATTTAATGTTTGAAGCGGTATAGATTTATTTATATTTTTATTAGGGAAATTACTGAAGATATTCTAATTTGAGTGTGTTCTTATTTTTCTCTGCATAATTACACTACAAATTATATTTTTTGAAACTTTTCTGAATAAAACCGAATCCTCCCTCTTATCCATCCACAGTTCCATATCAATTGAACTGTTGAAGCGGATCTGAGCCACCAATAGATCATATAGAAATACTCTTAGTAACGTTTGAGCTTTACTTCATCTTTTATAAGACCCAATATTCAGGATACCGTTTAAAAATGTTGTGCCCATATTTTCAGAAACTCTTACTTGAAAAGATACAGTGTTAGGACCCGAATTAATGGATCTACCTGGTAATTTTTTTTAAACAGAAAATTTTCAGCTCAATCGTTGAACCACGAAAGAAAGGCTAATTTCTACCTTTCCAAAGAGCTTTCAAGTTTCAGTAGAAGTTTTAGTTCCTTGTTGATTGCCGCCGACAAAAAAACTAATTTTCGTGAAAATATCGATTATAGGTTCTTATTTTTTTGGTATTTTCGTTAGATGTATAGATTAAGGTCTATTGAGCTTGAGCTTTTTGTACAAACAAAATATTTTATAAAAGTTTTATCGAATCGTGTCAGAAAGAATTCAGTAATATTAATATGTTATTTAGTTTTAAATCACTTTGGTATGGTCTTTTGTCCGATCGTTGAGTACGAAAGGGTTTGATCATATATTGATTCTTTATAATATCTTGACATCATCTCAGGCTGAATACTGATTGAAAGAAGATGCAGATTTCTTGATTCTTTTATAGCTACAACGGGTCTGTGATAGAAAGCTTCATTAAAAACCGACAAAAGCTGCAGCTATCTTATAACAGTTTTCATTTTGAGTTCCTTAGATCTTGTCTTCGAAGCAGATCTTCACAGATTTCCGAAAAAGATTAATCGGTCTGTGGCCCCTTTGCTTAAAAAAATTAACCTTTAACCCGACATCGACCGACATCTATCTAACAGTCAACTTTCTCATAACATACTTTTAACATAAAATATAGGCTCTTCAAAGAAGTCAGGTGTAAGTAATACGTCCATAAAAACACACATGACCAACAAACAAATTATTCCCCCCCCCTTTTGCTCTCCAATGTTTAACTACTAGATTGTATAGCATGTTAACCCATCATACATCGCATTTAATGCGTAATTAACTGATTTTTGTTGCTGCCACTGCATTTAACATACAACCATTTATCACCTCAGCTGCAACGCGGCCAACAACAACACGGAGCTTCAACACGGTCATATCATACTTCAATTTATTAACATATTTCTGCGTATGCAGCCCATGTGCCGTGGCTGAAGTGGCCGCTGGTGTGGGGGGAGCGCTGCGAAAGTTATTTGCCGTAAACTTCCCGCAACCGACAGAAGAACAAAAGAATATGTGCATTAATTGGCGTAATCATATTAAATATGTGGCGAGAGTGCGAATGATGGTGTGCCAGTGAGTGCGCATAAAATTATGTAAGCCGCGACTTACGCAATTGCAAACAATTCAATTAATTACAGAAAAATTGCGCGTTGTTAAGCATTTATGTACTTACATATGTGGTTGGCGGTGATGAGGTGCGGGAGCCTATTCGGTTACACGGTGTATCCGCTTCAAAAGATGAGAGTTTGTATGGGTGAGTGCGATGCAGGTTTTCAAATTTATGGTGTCTTAGGTGTCGGAAATTAATAAAATTATGGATCCCGAAGCCTGAACCGGGGATCGCGAAAATATAATCCCGAATTTCGGGATTTTTTTTTATTTTCTTAATATAGAATTTCATGTAGAAATGGGAAAAACTAGGATATTTCTTTAATATAATCTAAAAAAAATCGAGATCCCGAAATTAATATTTTCAATATTTCTCGAAATATTAAAATGTATAAACCTGTCTGTTGACGAATTAAAAAGTAAGTGAAAAAATCGGAAAACCAAAATCGGGATCCGAAAAAAAATTAAAGTTCTTTGTACAAATCGAAAGCCCTAGTATTGATAAGAATACAGAATAAAATTTTCGTGATATTTTTTACGTAATGTACTTTTGGATTGAAATCACTAGCGAAATAAAGAAAAAGAACAAGTAAGGAAGGGCTAAGTTCGGCTGTAACCGAACAATTTATACTCTCGCAATTTATTTATTTAACTTTATTTATATTATATAATACACAATTTAACCCACATATTCGTCATATATATTGTATAAAGTCCATTGAAAGTTGGAAACCATAATATTAGGTTAGAAGCACCGAGGTCCTCGTGTTCGATATATGGGGCCTTAAAAACCTATGGTCCGATTTCGGCGATTTTTAGAATGGGGCTGCCACATTATTAACATAGTATTTGTGCAAAGTTCTGCACCGATATCTTCACTAATACTTACTTTATATATTGTAATGTAAACGATTCAGATCATCTTCAAAGATCTGGTATATAGGAAGTAGGCGTGGTTGTGAAGCGATTTGGCCTATTTTCACAACATATCATTGGGATGTAAGGAAACTATTACAAACCAAGTTTCATTGAAATCGGTCGAGTAGTTCCTGAGGTATGGTTTTTGACCCATAAGTGGGCGACGCCACGCCCATTTTCCATTTTGTAAAAAAATCTCAGTGCAGCTTCTCTCTGCTATTATTTCTGTGAAATTTAGTGTTTTTAACGTTTTTCGTTAGTGAGTTAACCCACTTTTAGTAATTTTCAACCTAACCTTTGTATGGGAAGGGGGCGTGGTTATGATCCGATTTCTTTCATTTTTGGACTGTATTAGAAAATGGCTAAAAAAACGACTGCAGAAAGTTTGGTTTATATAGCTCTATTGGTTTGCGAGATATATACAAAAAACTTAGTAGGGGGCGCCCACTTCCCCAACAAAATTACATCCAAATATGCCCCTTCATAGTGCGATCCTATTTTCCAAATTTTATTTCCATAGCATTATTTATGGCTTAGTTATGGCACTTTATGTGTTTTCGGTTTTCGCCATTTGGTGGGCGTGGCAGTGGTCCGATTTTGTGCCAAGTTTCATCAAGATATCTTAATTTTTACTCAAGTTACAGCTTGCACAGACGGACGGACGGACAGACAGACATTCGGATTCGAACTCCACTCTTCACCCTGATCACTTTGGTATATATAACCCTATATCTAACTCGTTTAGTTTTGGGTGTTACAAACAACCGTTATGTGGACAAAACTATAATACTCTCTTTAGCAACTTTTGTTGCGAGAGTATAAAAATTGTTATTTTGAATCCCGAAATCCTGAAGTTCAAGGAGTTCAGGTGTGTTTAGTTATTGTATTGCGACTTCGGACCCAGCAAAAGGGAAATATATTTTTTCAGGATCCCGAAATTGGTATTTTCGAATCTCGAAAACTCGAGTTTCATAAATTTCTGGTGTGTTTAATAACTAAGTATTTAAGAACAACTTATAATGCGACTTTGGCCATAACCGGACACGCTACTTGCGGATACATATAATTTGATGTGGCATAAATGATGTGCGGCTACGCGGCGGCAGGTATACTTTTCTATAATGTAGACTTCGCAGAGGCCTATACGCGCCACATTAAGCGTCAAAATGTCGAACAATTTGCGTACATCATGCGCGTCACAGCCACACACACACTCCCATGCGTTGCCGCGCTCAGCTGACTGCTTGCAACAGGCTAAGCGCACGCAGCAATACGTGTTGGTGTGTGCGCGCGCCTTCATTCGCATAGGTGTATTTCTCGCATTAGCATATTTAATTTTATTTAATTAGCGAACGCGCAGGCGCAGTTTATTATGATTGAATGAGCGCACGCACATTGCTGTGACCACTACTACTTGCAACAGCATTATATGAGCGCGCCGCGCCTGCGCTTTTAAACGCATAATTTCCGCGACGTTCGCTCGCCTATGAGCGAATGATGTATTGCATCTGTCAGATTATTAGCACAAATTCAGATATCCAATTGCATTCATAGGTGTGTTGGGGGTTACTCTTGCTCCAGCTGCCGCGCTCTTATGCGTCACTTTGTGCGCTAATTCAGGCAGTCAGCGCGCCGTTTTACAGTTAATCGCTTACATATTTGCAATTGTTGGGACACTCGAAAAAAGTGGTTTGCTCGTTGGCAAGGCAAATTGATTGCGTCCGCCGAACGTTTAAGTCAACACGCTGGTAAACAAGTTGGGTGCGTTGCAAGGTTGCACGTTGCACATTGCAATGCTGCGCGGGGCCACGCAATAATGCCTCAATTATTATTGTGCGCGTCACAGAAATTTTGCAGCCGGTCATGGTCGGGTTTCAAATTAATCGGAAATGCGTGCTGACGCAGACGAAAGGGTGATTCGAGGGGTTGACAGGCAATTTGTCATGTGGCAAATTGACCAATTCATTGAGTGATTGCTAAATTGCAGTTAACTAACTAGTTGCCTGCCACAAGATAGTGTGGGGTATTACGCATAGGCTGGCCGCGTGGAGCCAGTTATGAGTCACAGGAAGCACTGACCGCAAGTTTACACGCTATATTTAGATCTGATTATTAGCAAGGTGTCTTTAAGGTTAAGCGACGGTTGGTCTAATATGTGAGACTTCTAAGGAGCTTAATTGTCAACTCAATTTTGTATATAAACTTCCTTTGATTTCCTTTGCCTTTGATTGAAAATTATCTAGTATAACTTCTATTGAATTATAAAAGACTTGGTTGGGAAAGGCTTAAGAACAACCAGAAAGAAATACGAGTTCTCGCCAGCTTTCGAATAAAGAAAACATACACTTTCTTCATTGATAGTCACATTTTTGAAATGTTCAAACTAGTTTCTTTCGGGATCCCGAAATCAAAATTCCGAATTTCGGAATTCACATTTTTTTAATATTTTATAGTTTAACTGTGGTTTCAAAAAAGTTTAATCACTAACATTAGATCTTCAATACTTGTTTGTGGCAAATACGTACTTTGGAATCCCGAAACGACAATCCTAAAATTTCGGGAGTCGCATTGTTTATAATATTTATACATTTTACTAGTCTTTAAACAATGTATTAGATTAATTTCGAAAATTATTTCCATTAAGTATTACAAATGATATTAAATTTTTAATGAATCACTGTCAAAAAATATTTTTCATCCAAATGGCAACCCAAAAATTTTCGGAAAAACTACATTTCGGCATCCAAAAATCACAATCCCGAAATTTTGGGATTCAAATATATTTTTATACTTAATAATTTTACAGTGCTTTCAAAATATGTGGTCTCTCCAATTATCATTTGCGACTAATATCACATAAAAAGTCAACATTTTTATGAACCGCAGTAAAAAAAATATTTTGAAATCACTAAACAACTATCTCGAAATTCCGGATCCCGAAATCACAACCATAAAATTTCAGGATTCACCTCTTACCTCTCCTGAACCCGATATGGATCACTGACCTTCAGTGGGTAAAGTTATCGAACAATCGATTTGAGAGTCCACATACTGAGGGGTTTTCGAAATGAAGATGGTCCAGAGATCAACCGACATATAGAACAGCACAACATTATACACTCATCTATGGGTTAAAATATAGAATTGGGAAGATCTTGTAGATCTAATATATATACCAGTATCATAGGCCGAGCTCCATATAAATATATTTTTAAAAGCATTACTAAGGTTCGAAACAACCAAACTCACGTGACAGCTATAATCCCTCAAAATAAACACATCACCATTATGAATTAGGCACATTCATCCCATCAGTGATGCTCAAAGAGTGCTTCCACCACAAAATCGCTTATCAACTTCAAACGCGTGTAAATGCAGGCGCCACAGCGTAAGATGCCTCAGCGTGGCAATACAAATTAGACTCTATACAATTTCTAGCACCTCACTGATGCAAATGAGAATTAGTGCAACAGACATAGACTGCTTAAGAACTTGCCACAACACACACAAACACAAACACTTGTGCTATGCACTGATATCTCCGAGATGAAGACACGCAGGCTCTGCGCCGCCACACGCCTGACACCTCTCAATTTTTCATTTACGACGTAATCACATTAAATACTTATGTGGTAAATAAATTCCCGTATAATACACATATCCGCAAGTGCGGCTTAGTAGCAGCATCTTAGAAGTGTGTAACCGCAACTTTACACTTGAGTTGCATGTCAAAATTATCAACGCATTCAAGTTTGTCAGCCACACTCGCGCTAGCTGCGCTTGCAGTCGGTAGCGGTTGAGCTGAGGCTGTAGCAACGCGCGGAAGATTCTTGGGAGCGATGGTACGGGTAAGATGGCGAGTAGTTTTTGCATTAATCGCGCTTAATTGTAGGCAGTTATAGTTATGCGGCTAATGTTGCAACTTTGTTTGAAAAGATTTATGTTTAGTTGAGTGAAACTCGCGAAGTTGTGTCATAGAAGATGACAAGGCAGCTTTAAGCGCAAGAAAACAAAGTTTTGATGTTTGTAGACAGTCTACAGCAGTTTAAATTACTATTTCCGACAAGTAAGTGGTGCAAAGAAGATTAATTATTTGTAGACTACTTAAAGTATTCTTTGAGAGTAATCAGTTGTGTCGAGATAAACAAGAAGAGGTCTTCCATTGAGCAAAACGTGGATATATTTCAGTCTCTCTACTGGCTATTTGATATAGTTTCCACTTTTAAAGTGACGAGTGTCCACAAAAAACTTGAGATAGTCCAAAAGTTCTCAAAACATCGGTCTCTATGGTCCTTCAGATGATCTTCCGGAATACAACAAAAACTTGTCGCAAAATGTATACTTTTACAAGATCTATTGCTATATATTCTAATATCAAGGGGAGATCTAGGCTTCAAAAGGGACCATTGCTATATATTCTAATATCTAATCAAGGGGGGATCCAGACTTCAAAAGGGACTATCTTTCATAGTCTGCATGTGTTTCCTCTCTGGTGGAACAACTATACAACCTAACCTAACCTTACCTAATATCTGTTTCTGAATGTTTTCGACCAAAGATTGTTGGCCTGTTTGCGCCGAGTCACGCCACTTATATTCGGACAGAACGGTTCTAAAGAGGAACTTATTTAGGGTGAAACAAAGAGGTGAATGATTTTATGTTATGAGAGATATTTCTTTAACAAATAACGCATTCCAAATTAGATCGGCTAAGGTGTGACGAAAATAAGCTTTTATGAGGCCTATGGAATTGAAAGCTATAAATTCGAAGTCAAAACCATATCAGAACTCGAACTGATTTTCAAAGGTCTAATAAGCTATGGTCCAAAAGCTGCGTTAGATTAAACTTATATTTTATGAAGCTCCTAAGCTCTTTGTCTCCTATTAGATCATCCGTTAGTAATACTTGGAAGTTTTGTCATGATATGGGGAACTTAATAATACCATCTAGGTCCTCTATCTTGCAACAAGTGTTTTCCCAAACTATCTTACTAATAGTACCATATTTCGTAGGTCCGTTACTCCCCGCTTACCTCATAAAAGTTCACATTCAACACACCAACAGCTGAACTGCTTGGCGCTTAAAACATGTTGCATGCCACAAACAAACGTAAAGCAGTTACTTTAAGGCAATCGTTTTTAATGCATCACAACATTAACGACGAATGATACGAATAACAAGTGCAACAAGTACTTGTTGCCACATGCCACATTCAAATTAAATGCATTTAAAGCGTGTACAAATGTGATGTTGCAGCAGCAACTAAGCAACCGAGCATGCAACGTGAGCAATCAAGTGTCAACACATTAAATGCAACGCACATTGTCACAATGCCACAATGTGAATGCTGCAACATGAAGGTGTCCGTCTTCTATTATGTCACACCAAATAGGCGAACAACAACAACAACTGCGATGTCATTGTGAGAACAGGAATGCTAACAATAATTGCTGCAGCTACAGTATTCTAATGCGTGCAGAAGTGTGTGTGTGTGTTTTTGTGTATTTGTTGTATGCAACATGCGCTAATAGCAGCGCTCATTTGTGCAACATACGGCACGCATTCGTAGTATCGCTCTTGCAACATCCTTATGCGGTACTTACTTATTCATTTCGAAGGCTTCAACACACGTTTGCGGTTCCCTCTCAGCGCGTTTACCACCATGTTGCACGAAAAAGTTATTTAATCTTAAATGCTTAATGCACGATGTAAGCAGATATCGTACTAGATAGTCAAGCCATTTTTGGATTATGTAATCGGTATAAAGTCAATTGGAATATCGAAAAACAAAAATACATTGGGGCCAACCACCTAACTTTACCAAAACTGATTCCTGTTTGACCTCCCTTGAGTGATTCCTGTCTTCAACTGCTTCTTACTTCATAAATCCTTAGCTTGACCTTTAGCAATGACCTTTGACAAGGGCAATGACCTATGATTGGGATCAATAATCTTTTGTTGGGGTCAATGAAACTTCGTAGAGGTCAATGACCTTTGGTTTGTTTACATTTTGAAGGGTCACATGAGGTCAAATTTGTCTTAATTTTGAGAGGTCACGTGGTGTAAGGTGGGTTTACATTTTCGGGGGTCACGTGAGGTCGGGTTTAATTACGTATTTAGTGAGGACTACCTAGTGAGAGAAGTTACTATACAGTTGTATTCACGTCAAAACCAGAAAGCATATCCACCCTAACTACCCATAAGCTAATGGCGAAATTTTGCAATTAGTATCCTCTTTCTGCCTTTCAAATAGAAAAAGTCTACCGCTTTTACTAATTTTCTCCACTTCTCTACATAATACACATTCGCTTAGGTGCAAACTTTGTTGCCAAATTGTTTCCACTTCCCATGCCACTTAGACCCCCTTTGTAGTGTCACCATTATAGGCAGTGTAAGTAGGTACATGGGAAATTTGTTACTCGGCCGCTCACAAAAAAAGTTATTGCCACTTTCCGCTTTGTTAAATGCACCTACGGCACACAAGCAATGCACTTGCCACATGGAGTGTGGCGCGTCGATGACACCTAAGGTGGAATTCCAATCACACACAGCCCAGCGCAGACACTTGTCACCAGCAAGTTGTAAGCATTTTCATTAGCCAATAGTCGTGTTGTGTGATGCAACGCGCCCGCATACCCCGCCAAATCACTTGTCTGGTGGCAAGCGCTTGATGCGCTTGTCGCGCGAAGAAGTAACAAATCCATTTCATGCGAACTGTCAACTGGCCAGCGTACACCAGCAACGACAGTGGTGGCTTTTGGTGGTGGTGATGCTGGTTGCATGGCCACCACCAACCATATTCCACGCTACTCAAACCAAATTGTGAGCGGCCGCATGTGTTTGGCGGCGCGGCGCGGCGTGACGCGCGCTGTTTGGTTCAGCGCCCTTGTGCGCAGCTGACCTCTGTAGCCTCTTTAGGGCCCTACCTGCGAAATAAAATTATGTGATAACAGGCACCGATTCATGGTTAACACGCTCGAATGAACATGCAACAGGCGACGAGACGCGGCGCGACTTGACGGCGTACAATGCGACAATTGCAGCGAATGTTGGATGCTGGACGGTGGTCGGTAAACGTTGGACAGCATTGTTAACATGTTGCGCGAAGTGTAAGCTGCAGCAGCGCGCTACCACACCTCCGGTAACAACAACTGTAAAATGTGGCAAGTGAGTAGCAGCTGCCGGCGCGCTATATTTCCCTTTATAAGGGAGTCGTTCATCTAGGACTCCCTTACCCTTGAACAGCCTCCATCCGTCCGCCCGTCCATCCGCCAGCCGATCAGCTTTGATGCGCGCTTGGTTGCCTACAGAACAAAAAAAAAGCAAAGCGCGCGCAAGTAATTTAGTGTAACTGCAGCAAAAGCGTAAAGCGTTCGTGTCAGTAAGTTCATGCCGCGCGCAAAGTACAACCTGCCACAAAACGCTGCAACAACTACTATTACAACAAAGTACTACATATTTGTGTGTGATTACAGCGCTTTGTTGTGTCGTTCAGCAGCTTTTTGTTGTACCTTTTTTCGCCATAAGCTACCGTGTTCTTTGCATTTGTTGCTGTTGTTGTTGCTACAGCAACTTTTATTGTCCTGTCTAATTGTTGTCAACTCTTAAGCTTAAATGTTTGTCAAGCCGAAGAAGACGTGTCACAAGCGCTGTTAACGACACATTCACACACAAACACCATTACAACAGCCACTCGCTTAAATGTGGCAAGTTGGCTGGTTGGTAGGAGGAGCCAGTCACCAGCCACCAGTCATTGTGGCATTGCGCCATTAGCAGCAAATACCAGCGTCCAACATGTTGACATTGTCTAATTTCGCTACTCGCGCTCGCCTCACACGCCGGTCAGCGGGGTCACCGTGAGCACAACACTGATTTCTACTATTTTTCTTGCAACAAGATTTCTTTTTTTATGGTCTTTGCAATGACGCCCTTTTGCAGAGACGTTCAAAGAATTGATATGTCGGAAAAAATTTTAGTGTTGAACAAACGCAACAATTGGGTGGAGTAAGGCAGCTAATGTTACAGTGCCTCCTTTGTATCCATGTGACAGGTGTTGCTACTTCCTACCCTCACTTCGAAGCTGAAGTAATATTAAAAAGTATTTGAAAAAATTTCGTAGAGTCCCAAAATCCTCCCCCATCTCGGCAAATTAGTTTCGAATGTTCAAAGTAAAACTTCCTCAAGTGGAAAGTAGCGACTCGTGTTCATATCACTGTTACCGCTCGGCAACATTTGCTTTTATATGTTGTTGCAAGTACTAGTTTCAATAGTTTTTGCAGGTATTTAAAATGACAATAAAGCATAAATTCAATTGTCATTTGCAATAAAAAAATAAAAATATTAACCTTATTCTATTTGAATATTATCTAAAGTTGAACTCAAAATCGCTATTACTTTAAACTTAAAATAAAGTCGTCGTCATAAAGAAAATAATTAAAAAACACCAAATGTCTCGATAGCTTGTTCTGTATTCCTACTGTATACCTGAAGAGTTGTTGATTGAGTACTCAATCACATTGACTGTCAATTCATAGCATAAAGTTGCCCCGCACGGTCTTGTGATAACCAGAGGAACTCAAGTTGTCTGCATTTCTGACAATAGAGTTGCATTTCTTTATTGAAGGTCGGAACTAACAGAGTAAGAACACTCAAAGCGATCCCTTTCGTTTCCCCTTTTCAAAATGCATTTGACGCTGGCTGGCTTCAGAACCTTCCCATTTCTATTAATGTTTTAAATTGGGCTCCAAATATCTTCTCCAAATGAAATGGACAATTTTGATGTCATATATCAAGTATAAAGTGTCTTAGTTAAATCCGGCATAGAAGTCGATTGGTAAATGCAATGCATCTCGGAAACTAGGAGCATAAACTGATAAATATATTTGAATTTTGGACTATGTTGTTGAGTTGTTGTTGAGCTGCTGTCGGTGTAACAAATTCTTAAAAAAGTATCATGGGATCATATCTATTCATACATTTGTCCTTCTGTATAATATTCTCACAGAAATAGCTGTGTTCTACCCCCTCAAGAGTCGCGAACCACATTGAGGATTGTAATTTCAGTGATCCTTTCACGGAGGATAAATATGAAGACAAATTAATGAGATATTCTCCATCTCTAAGGTCGGTACAATCTCTTCGTGGAAAGAGGAACGATTTGAC
Organism: Zeugodacus tau; assembly: GCA_031772095.1. Lineage (NCBI taxonomy): Eukaryota > Metazoa > Arthropoda > Insecta > Diptera > Tephritidae > Zeugodacus > Zeugodacus tau. The sequence continues at coordinate 61,479,612 of CM062650.1, read as the reverse complement.
TGGAGTTTAGTGACTCAGGTTATCATAAAATCTTAGTCGATCGAAGCGACTTTCATAGCGGTGGATAAAGCAGATATTATAAGAGTTTGTAAGGGGTTCTATTGGCGGTCGATAATGGTAAAAATATGCGAGAGGGCTGTTATGTACAAATTTCAGGGGTAACCTACATTTTCTTTAAGGAGTCCGGTTCCTGTTCCAAATAAAAAAAAAAAACAACTAATATTTAAAATTGTATTCTAACCGTTGGAGTACTTCTGACTTAATCCTTTGTTTATAAAATTGTCTAAAAGACCTGCGGAAGGAATATGTATTAAAGCATTGGGTCTAACAATTATATGATAAATTTTTATTTCTTCATCTTCTATTATCACGTAAATCCCCTTTACTTTGTATAGTTAGTAACACCTCTAATTTACTATTCTCCAATTTCCATTTCAAATCAACTGGCTATTTACTCGCTTATGCAAATTTATTTAAATTTTACAGCCATATTGATAGTACATCAGTGAAGAGCTTTGGTGAAGTCATTGTCATGAAGTAATCACTTAACTCAATATTTTCCCACACATTCTTCAAAAGCCTGGCGAAAAGCGCATTCGAGCGTTAACAGCTTGTCAACAGCGTGACGAATCTTGCACTCGCCCAACCAATTAGGCATTTGTCGCTAGCCGTTAGAGCGCATAGGGGCATGCAAATCTTTGTTAAGACAAAAAAGGGAAAAGAAACAACAAAAATTACACAAATGAAAAGTAAAAAATATCGAAAGAAAAAAATTAAATAAAAAAGCGAAAGGCGGCATGTGGAGGGTATGTATGTATGGCGGTGTGCCACGCCACTTGTGACACTGAAACAATCAATTTACTCGTAACGCCTCATACGACGTTAACACGTTGCAGTTGCTTGCAGTGCCACAACAACAATAGCAACAGTGGAATTGGCTGAGGGCTGTCACTTTGAGGCGAAGGCAGTTAGTGGGTAGTAAAAATGCAGGAGCGTCTCATTTGGTTTGCCGATCGACAGCTATGACGAAGCTTTATAGTGGAGATACCAGTCAAAAAATAGGAGGAGGAGAAGAGGGGCGCAGTTGCTTGTGCTGACCTGTCCCACGACGTGGAGTCGGCTGCGCATTGGCGGCGCATAAAAATTAAGTGTGTGAAAGGGAATGCCGCCAAGGCAGCGGCTCGCGGCGCATAACAAAGAAAGCAGCGAGGCAGCAGCAGAGGGGGTGCTGGAGGCGCAAACAGACAAACAGGATAATAAAGACGGCAGCAAATACGTGCCGAAAGTTTGATATCCAAAAAATTTCGGCTTTTTTACTAGAGTCATGGATTACAACAACAACACAAGCAAACAAAAAGGAGAATCCTTGAATATTTCAAGGAAGTGCTAGAGGGCTGCTGGGGGCGCGTTGGGCAAACTTTTGCATTTTTCATTCCTTTGTATGCAAGTAAAGTGGGTGTGGGCGACGACTAAGCGCTATTTGCATTGCTTTGCCATTTCTGCCACGTCTCATACTGACGCCAACTCGACTAACGGAAATATTCATGTCCTGGCAAATTTCCCGTGCCGCTCGTTTATGGCGTTGCATTTGCATTTATGACGACTGCAACAAAAACTTAACTGACGCTATAGTTATTGCAAGTGTTGTTGCAACAGTTATGTTATGCCATATATACCGTTATACCTGCACGCAGCGCCGCCAATTCCAATTTCTTTTGAAGAAATAAGAAACGATATATAACAGAGGTTGGAGAGAGGTATCTTATGAATAGTGCTCAGTACTAGACCAACTTAGGAAGCGATGGACCATTATACTCTCACATTTGTGAGTCAAAATAAAGACTACTTCTTCTTCTTCTTGACTGGCGTAGACACCGCTTACGCGGTTATAGCCGAGTCCAAAACAGCGCGCCACGCATCCCTCCTTCTGGCAGTTTGGCGCCAATTGGTTATTCCAAGCGAAGCCAGGTCCCTCTCCACCTGGTCCTTCCATCGGAGTGGAGGTCTCCCTCTTCCTCTGCTTCCACCAGCGGGTACTGCATCGAATACTTTCAGAGCTGGAGCACTTTCATCCATTCGGACAACATGACCTAGCCAGCGTAGCCGCTGTTTTTTTATTCGCTGGACTATGTCTATGTCGTCGAATAACACATACAGCTCATCGTTCCATCGTCTGCGGTATTCGCCGTTGCCAATTCTTAAGGGACCATAAATCTTCCGCAAAACCTTTCTCTCGAAAACTCCTAGTGCCGTCTCATCGGATGTTGACATCGTCCACGCTTCTGCACCGTAAAGTAGGACGGGAATGATGAGAGACTTGTAGAGTTTGGTTTTTGTTCGTCGAGAGAGGACTTTACTTTTCAATTGCCTACTTAGTCCATAGTAGCACCTGTTGGCAAGAGTGATTCTGCGTTGGATTTCCAGGCTGACATTGTTATTGGTGTTAATGCTGGTTCCCAGGTAGACGAAATTATCTACAACTTCAAAGTTATGACTGTCAACAGTGACGTGGGAGCCAAGACGCGAATGCGCTGACTGTTTGTTTGACGACAGGAGATATTTCGTCTTGTCCTCGTTCACCACCAGACCCATACGCTTCGCTTCCTTATCCAGTCTGGAAAAAGCAGAACTAACGGCGCGGGTGTTGTTTCCGATGATATCGATATCATCGGCGTACGCCAGTAGCTGTACACTCTTATAGAAGATTGTACCTTCTCGATTTAGCTCTGCAGCTCGTATTATTTTCTCCAGCATCAGGTTAAAGAAATCACACGAGAGTGAGTCACCTTGTCTGAAACCTCGTCTGGTATCGAACGGCTCGGAGAGGTCCTTCCCGATCCTGACGGAGCTTTTGGTGTTGCTCAACGCCAAAATTGCCAAAATAAAGACTTGGCTCAGGAAAATCCTTCGGACTTTGGTGCAAAAGATATAGTGAAGACATGAACTACATTGTTAGGGATGAGACCACCTCCAGGACTTACCTTCGTGAAAGATCTAAAACACGATTCAAATAGGCGGGTTGAGCGAAGAAACAAAATAAAACAGATATCTAATATTGACATCTGTCTTCTGCGAAGATCAACAGCGAAACTCTCGGTAGTCTAGGAGGTTTAAAATGGATTTTCTGAGAACAAACTCATAGAAATAATCTAAAAGGCTAGGAGAAACCATAATGTAAATGGTATGTCCATTGGAATGAAAAGAGGTGGTCCGTAATAGGATCCTCAAGATTCGCTAGGATGGCATAAAATACTTACTAGAAAAGTTGGCAGATTACCTCTTGTCAACATCGCTGAGACTAGTTTCAAGTAAATCTAACTGCTTCATGCGTACACTTGACTGAGGGAAGTCCGAAATTTGTGGAATGCAGACCCAGAGACTCTTTTGAATCTAGAAAAAATCACTAATAAGCAGAGCTTGCATTTAATCAGCCACAACTGGTCATGAAAAACTGGCATTGCTGGAAATGGTCATCGCAAATTGCACCAAGAGCGTATATATGTATCAAAACAACAACGCATAGAATTATCAATAGAACCGTCTTCGGAATCGAATCGAATCACGGACTCTTGAAATACTTATTATGTGGACTTTGAAATCTGAAAACCTGGAGATAGAGTCCGAGGTGGGAGTCCGAGTTATTGGATTTGTATCACCATTTGTTATCAACCATAAAACAACTGGGTACTTTAAGTAATTCCCATTCCCTTACAGCTAAAAATACCCCCTCATTGGCTATAGCAATATTTTTTACGAAATTGTCAATGCATTGCCGCAAAAACACATTAAAATTTCATGCGGGCAAGCGTTGGCCATGCGCTATCACACCAAAGCTGAAGCTATAATGAATTAAAAATAAAAAATTAAACCAAAAAAAAAAATAAAATAAAAACAAAAAATAACAAAATGAATGAAAAACTAATTTTGGCGCTAATCGAGTAAACTGCATTGGCATTTTGCGCCTCAAACTGTGACGCACACATACACATAACTAAAAGCAAGGAGACGATACAAAGCACAACAGTGCAGCGGGTCGGCGGGTCGGCGCACGCGGACGATCCCCTGGTAAACATTCCGGCAGAAAGTGTAATTTTAGGAAAAACCGTTAACAAAATGCCAACACACGAAATCCCAAACTCCCACATGTTGAGCGAAAATGAAATGAACGCCTGGCGCGCCAAACGAAGCTAAGCAACGGAATAACCGAGAGACAGAGAGTGTGTAAGTAATATGCCGAGGCAGTGAGAGAGGCAGGCAGTTACCGCCTGCGAAGCAATGTGCGAAATGCCGTTGAAAGATGCAAGCGAACGGCCGCCGCGTAGGAGTTGGCTGAACTATACTGAAAAACTGAAAACATTTGAAACTCAATCGGCAAAAGAACAACGGCGCGCTGAGGGGATGGCGCAGCTGCTGGGTCGTTGAAAGAGACGCAATAGCGACCAACGGCATTGCATGAGGTCATCAATTCCGACTGGCACGTCATCTATCTTGGCCGAGGCAAGGGTCCTTTAAACGACCTCTGGACATACTAGTCGTCGTCCGACGCAGAGTACAATACCGAACAACAACAGACACGCACACACACACATTTTCCACTATGTGAGGGCTTCGGAGTCCCCACAGCTAACGGCAGAAGACTACAACGGCTCCAAAGCAAATGTCAGCATAGCATTAAAGAATGTCGAGCTCGAAAGCTGCCGAAGCGCAGCGAGCTGCGACGATGAAGACGACCGAAAGCACTAACTGTAGTTGCTGCTTGCAGGCGACGAAGCTGGAAATTGCGCATAACATTTGCACAAGCAGCGGTACACAGCACAGCAATAAAAGCTGGCACAACTGGCGTGAATGCATGTTGGGCAATTTTTGCATTTTTGGTGCAACAACAACAACAAAAACAGACAACGAAAGAAATAAGCATAAAAGCGCAGCCCCAACTGTACAGAAGCTGGAGCAACGTACGAACCAAGGCAGTGGGTGTGTGGCGCCTCAGAAGCAGGGCGTTGGAGTTGCGTTGCGCCCAACGAGCCTGCAGGAGCAACAAGAACTAACACTGAAGCTTAGCAAATGCAGTTTGCTCCCAGCGGTGGCGGACCCCTCATACACACGCCTGCAGAAAAGATGACAACGCCAACGAACCGCCAATGTCTTAGCTGCAAATATATAGATATATTGGTGGTGTTATTGGCTGGGGGAAGCAAAAATGCGGCTCTTGTTGCCATACGCAAGGACATTTGAAGGATAAATTTGTTTGCATGCAATACAGGCGGCTGCAGCCAGCAGTTGCAGCTATTTGTGTGTGGCAACAACAGCTTACGTTGCATGCAATATATTTAATGCCGCAACAACAAAAATGGTGGTAAGGTTTCCATTATGTTTACGGCTCACAAGCGTTGGAAATATTGAGAACTAAATAAATAATAACAACGAAAATAAAATGTTGAAATGCGAGTGTGAGGGTCATGTGGGTCATGGGTGTGGGTGTGTACCTACGTAATTGTGAGATTGCATGAACCAGCTTGCTGTCGATATAGATAGAGAGTAAGTAAATTTGTGGATAGGGAAAGAGACAAGCCCAAGTTGGGTAATTAGAAAATTTGAAGAGATGATCTCAGCCGACTCAGCCATCGATTCGAACTAGATATACTATTGAAAAAGATTCAAATCTCAATAAATAATAGAACATCAAGTTTTCCGCTAGATGGCTTCAAACAGAGAGAGAGATTCCATAAATGACTGTAATTGAAACACGAACACTGACGAGCCAAATATGGCTTTTCATCTATAAAATCGGACAGCGAATTCTAAGTTCTTGTAGCATAAGGACAGGACTATTATATAAGAGCGAGAGTTTGTGGAAAACAACCTAGATCCAGCAGACTTAGATGAACTATAGATTCGTAAAGAATGGATTCGTAGTCACAGGAATATGGTATTTGAAACAAAATGAAACAAATCTATCAGGGCTTTGTTTCGATCAACTAGACATTAAATCTACAGAGTATTAGGCACAATCTAGGACTGGATACTGGACATTTTGGAAAGTATATTCTGAAAACTAGACTTCAGTATAATAATATCGGAATAGAGAATTTCAAAACAAGAATTTTGAGTTTCTTGGAGTAGACCCGGTCGAAGTGTGCGTCGTCAGTGAGACCCTTGACTACGTTTTTAATATCGATATCTAGAGATATCAGTTAGTACATCGAACTCTACTCGGTCCTTTCGATAATAAATTTTACTCTAAAATGAAAATACTATTGGCTCATCAGATCGTCTTTTGGTTGTGTCTAAAATTTCAAGGTCCTTAATCGACTATCATTAAATAACAAACCATATATTAGTGATGAACTGTACTAGGGTCATTATAACCGCAAATATACACCAAGATCTAAGATAGTTTCGGCGGTAGACTCAGTCTATCTTTTAGCTATTCCTTTTAAACTACTTATTAAAGATTTCATTGACTACACCGACTTTTTGGTGACATAAATCATCTATATGTTGCAACAAAAGACGCTGAGCTTCAAAATTATTTATCCAAAAAAGATACGTATTATAGGCAAAGGGTTGGAAAGAAGAAGCTTTAATATATGTCTATACTTTCGATAATAATAATTCGAACTCATCTCGAACTTAATATTATCTACTTCCAGAAATTCCCCGAAAATCCTCCTCATCTACCCACGACATATCCCAATATCACCCTCTAAACCAAACTACAAAACCACTGAATTTCGAACCTTACAAAACGCCAACAAAACGAGCGATTTGTTACTGTTTTCGTTTGATTTATTTATGTGCCATTGCTTAGCGCGTTTATTTATTTCCTTTACTTTCAATTTCTTGCCTAAACGAATTGATCTATGCGCACTACGACACCGAACGTTACAGCTGCCGGGACTAGCTGAGCAATAGCAATCTATCTCCGCGTCGGCTGGGACAAGTGCGACATGATGTTATGTGTCAACGGCTTAATTCCGGCCCCAAAGGCAACACAGGGTGTGGTGGGCAGCCAGATGTGGCGCATGCATTCGTCGTGTTCGCGCGTTTCAGATCGAAATCTCGGCAAACGCAAACTGCGCATGCGCACAACCAAAAAACTGAAAACCAAAACTCCAATGAATTCAGGCTCATTTGAATAAGAGGTAATGTATGAAAAATACGCGGCGGTGCGGGCAGGAAACGGTGCATTTTGTTTATTGTGGCATTTAAGACGCATGCGCCCCCCTCTTACACATTGTGGCCTCAAACAAACAAATGTTTGTAATTCATTTGCCACAGTTGGGGTCAAGCATTGTTGCTGATCATGCGCTGTTGTTGTTGCTGATTGACCGTTTACTCCAATAGCTCACTCCATCGGCACGTCCGTCCATTCGTCGAACGTACAATGTCGCACTGGCAAAGTTTTCGGCACAAGATTTATTGCAGCCCAACAATTTGGTGACTTTACGTGCCGTTAGCTAACTATTTGAAATGTTTTGTAGACTCGGCTGATTTTCGGCGAAATTAATGTCCGCTTCGTTGACATTTTGTTGTTGTTTTGCATTGCGTCGTTTGTTGCGATTTACTTTGACGTCTGACGTCTGACATGTTGTGGTCGGGTTTTATGTGTTTACTGTTGTTGTCGTTGTAACCGAAAGTCAGTGTGTCACATCGCTGTTGGGACTTTGTCGATGTTGTCAACACGAATTAACATTTCCGTGACCAAAGAAATTCCAAGTAATGCATACGCGTGGTATACAAGTTGACCTTCAGCTTAACTGTTGTTTTGTTCGAATGACTTGTCTTTTTTTATCAGAAAGTAAATCGGAGAAATGTAATACTGAGTAATAGAGTGTTGTGGTGATCTTTATTAAAAAAAACTTCAAAGATAAAGACCGCAGTTGAGGATGAAAGTTAGTTTAGTGCCACAACTTTCTTTTCGGGCTGTGAGGCGATCCTGTGTACTTCAAGCCTTCGAATTTTAAATCCAAAGTGTTTGAAATTTCTTCCACTTGACATTTCGCGCAGAAATGTAAAGCTAGGCTGGAGACCAAAACATAGTATTATCGAAAGAAATGAGGAAACACATGAGCAACAGGGGGTCTCCTCATTCTTCCTCGAGTGCTTTCCATCCGCGGAGACTGATTTCGCTTCATTCCCTAGAAGTCAGATACCAGGCTGTTTGCTGGTTTTCGAATACGTTCTGATATATTTATAACATACATGTGGGTTTCAGAGACCGAGTATTTAGCTTGGCTAAGGCTCCATTATTTTTAGAGCGTTCTCTTACATTCGTTTATGGATAGTACGGACCATGCTCAAAGTGACTTAAACGATAGTATTTCGGAGCTTTAACTACTAATAACCCAATATCTTAATATGGATGATTGTTTTATCCATGAAATATTGGAATGATTCTTTTAATTCGAGATCATCGGATCTTCAACTTGTTTTAAGGATATGATGGATATAAACAGAGTACTTGACAAATTTTCAAAGACTCCTTCGTATTTTGAAAGATTAGTTTCTTGTTATTAAACAGAAAATCTTAAATTGATACTGTAAAGAGTTTTTTGGGTTTGGTTAGGCTAGGTTCAAAGGTTGACCCTCGCGATAGATCCCACTTGGACAGCTGAAGGTACCAGTGCATTGTTATGCTAAAATACTCATTAATATGAATCGCAAAGAAGACCCTTACGCATCGCCGAAGCGCTTTGAGCCTTTCATAAATTATATGAGGCGACTAAAGTATATTCCGGCAAGTTCGCATGGTTCGCCAAAAGTATAGCTACCGAGATGTTCCAAACTCAGTCTTGCGAACGCTGGACAGTGTAGGAGGAAATCACTTGGTGTTTCCATCTCGCTTTCCTCCATACAGCTCTGGCAGTTTGAGTCTGGCAGGATTCCAAGCCTCATCGCAAGTATGCCCATTCCAGTCTCCTGTGAGTACTCCCACTATTGGACTAGGTTTCTACTTTCGGCCAAAAGGCTTTCGCAACCGAGCAGGTTTTAGTTGCTAACCAGCGTTTACCAAGCTCGCGAGAGGTCCATTGATTCAGTGCTAAAGTTCAAGAGCTCAGCGGAGTCTGACTCATTCCCAGCATGGTGAAATAGGACGACGTGTGCCCTTTCTTGCCAGCTCATGCGGCATCTTTCTTTGGGTTAGATTTTAGAACAAAATTCTCACCGAAAGATTAGGACGGAAGCTGGTTCGACTGGATCTTAAATTCTTCGACTGAAATTCGTTGTTCAATATATTGGTAGCTCTAAAGTGGAGATCTCCCTAAAGAGTTTTTTCTCAATAGAAATAGTTTTAGCCAAAAGAAAAAATATCCAAAATTTCTACGATTCAAAAATTCAAATTTCGTCTACACTATAATAGCTCACCACTTGCTGCACGCGCTGTCAACACAAGAAAGTTGGACAAACAATGGTTTTGGTCGAAAAAAAATGGGTCCACAATAAAACTCATAAATCAAAAGAGACAAAACATTCGAAAATGACACAGGACACACGAATGCGTCGCTGCGAGAGAAAACCGCACAGTGGATTAAGCCGCATCGGTTGGGTGGAGTACGGTGAACAATCGCGCATGCGCGCCAGCAGCACGTACAACAACTTCAAATGCGATCAACGCGAAAGGTGCAGCTGCACTAAAAATAAAACAAACCCAAAAGAAAAAAATGCAAAAGAAAAGCGAAATATTTGAATTAAGGCAGGAATAAATGCCTGCGCGCCAGCGTCGAACAACGAGAGCAAATAACTGCAAGGCAAATGACAATTGAACACCATGCAACGGCAACACAGGAGCCAGTGCAATTGTACGGTTCACTGATTCGGCGACTACTCACGCGCACAGATTTTCAAGGTAAGACAAAGCGTTGACTAAGAAAAAGAAAGAAACAACAGCAACAGCAACTGCAAGTAAATCGATAGAAAATGTGAAAATTCTCACAATGCGACTCTGCGCGTGCGCCGCACAGAGACACTTGTTGGTGTTTGGGACAAAAGCTTTGCGTATATGGCCGGTGCGCATGCGCGGCTCAGCGCGTTGGGCGTGCGCAAACGTGTGCTGAACGCCGCCACTATTGGCGCGCCAAATGATGAGGCAAGATGGATTTCCTTTTCCTGGTGCGACGTTTTTGGGCGACACAACAAACAATAACAACAACAACATAACCATTATCTGTGGCAAATGCAACTGCGCGTGCAACCAAAGCTGGTGGACGACGCTGAGTGAGTAAATGAGTGATTGTGTGTAGCGCTCTACGTGAACGTGTGTAGTTTTCGATCAGGCCAATTGTGCCACAAAATATGCCGCGCGCGTTGTTGCAACAATATCTTGTGTCAGCGCCGTTGGTTGTTGTTGCACTTGCAACTACACTTTTTTTTGTTGTTGTTGTCACCCAAGTGATTTTGTTCTATTTCACATTTTCGATCTTCGGTGTTGTTGTTGTTACTATTTTTCGTTGTTGTTGCGATTCCTTTGACTGTTTAGTGGCAACTTTAGTTTTGGTTACCCCCAAAATCACGAACTAAATCGTGCACGACTATTCTGCGTGAGCGCACGATCGTACACAGCCGACACACACACACCCCAACAACAACCGACGTCGTCTATTGCGGTGCCACCAAATAGTTCAGGCGGCTGCGCGCTCGCACAAGACTCACAGCGCACAAACGCAGCATCCACCTGAACAACAAAAACAATTGCAACAACAATTTTAGAGATTGCAAACACAACTGCGGTGAACGTGTAACGACCAAATTCAATTTCAAGCGACACTTGCCGCTCAAAAAGCGATCATTCAGTGCTCAGCTTCAGTCATGCGTCTGTCGCACAGCGCGCCGCGAGGCTGAGGGCACCACGTTGTAGCGGTATTGGCCGTGAGGCAATACAAATTCAATTCACTGCGAATACACGATGTAACATCCAACAACAAAAACAAAAGTAATCACAGCAAGCGATGCCACATTCGCTGATGACAACGACCGACCGACTGCGCTTTCAGCGTGGCCTATGATGCAACACAGTGTCGACCTGCCGCCAGCGAACTCGTTATGCCATCAAATGTTCCTCTTCTAAGCAGATCAAGGTTAAAATGCGCCACTAGAATGCGGTGTAGGCGCAGTGGTTTGGTTAGCAGTGATGATTGTGATTCTTAGAAAATTTGAAGAATCTTAAAATGTTGCTGCTGGTATTTTTAATGATTCGAGTGCGGAAATTAGTTAATTTAGTTTGAATAAATTAAATTTTGCTTTATTTCGAAGTGCAATTAGCCTCCAGATGGAACATCTTCTCATATCTATTATAAGTAGTCGAGCTTTCCCAGTCAGTAACACACTTTTTAGTCGATTTTCAGGAGGCAACAAGAATAGAAAGAGGATCTGACAATGCGATTCCGTTCTTTTCGGCATGCTTTAAGACATTTGTTTAGCTTCCCGTCTCAGCGTCCATTAGATTCGTCGGTAACAATTCGACTCTCATAGATTATTATTTTGAGCTGTGTCCTCAGAATATCCCACTTCCAGTAAAAATAAACTTCAACTCCATTTTGCAAGTACTGAAAAACTTCATACAAATGTCTCCAATTGCCAAGATATCTATGCTTCCTAAATATTGGTGGTTCATCTCGTAATTTTTGACTATGGATCCTCTTATCTTGAAGTCTTATAAACCCAGAAGACAGGGAATGTTTTCATAAATACTCCAGAGTTCTTTTTATAGCAGCTTTATCCTAAAGTTCTAAGGTTTATGACGTTTCTGTAAAAATTAGAACTGAGCAAAATCGAATATCGCCTCATAAATGACGTCATCGTCATATCGGTCCATATTTCTACAATAATGATGCCGATGAGAACTTAACCGTCAATCGCGTCTTGATAACCGACTATTTGATGCCTGAAATTGAAGATCGTGATCTCGGATCAACAAGATGGCGCTACTTCCCACACATCGCATCAATCAATGGACTTCTTGAGAGAACACTTCGATGAGCAGATAACTTCACTTTACGGGACGGTCTATTACTAATCACCAAGATCGCGTGATATTACACCGTTGGACTTTTTCCTGTGGAGATATGTAAAGTCTAAAGTCTATGCGGACAATTCCGCTTCGAGTTACCAGTCGAACGCTCGAAGAAGCCATCGAAAATTTGATTCAACGGATGAACTATATGAGACATAGCCGCGGCCAACATTTGAAAGAGATGATCTGTAAAAAATAAATGCCAAAGTATCTAGGGATACTAAGTAAGGGTTCGGAATAGAATGTATACAGGTCATAATATGCCGTCCGTGTTTTTCAGGATTGTTATTGCATTGGACCACGTCTAGAATCCAGTTCTCGATAATTGTGGCCATCCGTAGCCAACAATAGCAATCTCCAACGTATATCTTTCACGGAATCGACTATCATATAGTCAGTCGCTATCTGTTTGATGGTAATCCAAGACTTTTCTTCCGAATCCATACATGCGGAGTCTCAGAATACATACTGTCCTCGAAAAAGTTTTAACAATAATTTAAGCTCAAATTATGAGTAGCTTAGATCCATAAAGCCTCCGATTCAAAATATTTCCGAAAAGTAAGACAGTTATTCTTCTCAAATATTGTTCATTACGGTCTCGTGAGAATACGGGTCCTCTCGCATAAGAATATTTTTTTTTTAATTTTATGCACCATTTTTTTTACAACAAATTTTTTGTTGTTTTTTTTATAAATTTCCATCCAAGCGCACTCACTCACCAGTAAATTGTGGCTTGATTGGCGATGTCTAGAGAAAATGCGAAAACTGTTGATGCAACAATTTCGCAGCAACAACAACAAAATATATGTATGCAAATTTGTTGCAAGTGCCGTAATAGCTGCAAACGCATTGTGGCGCCATCAACCTGCGGCAAGGTAAGCCAGCTACGTTGCCGCAGGCCTAAAGACTGCACTCACCAAATTAGGCGGCCTAGTGTGTGACTTAGTGGCAGTTTAGAAGCTCATAGAACCACTTCGTTTTTTGTTGCAATTCGCTTGCACTTGCGCAGTGTTGCATGTGCGGCATTATTAGTTACGCCGCTTGAACGCATTTTGTTCACATTGCGCAGCGGCAGCGTGTTTTAATTGAGTTTCTCTGGTGTGAGTGCGCATTTATACAAGCAATTATGCGAGAGACGCCGCTGCAACTTCAGCCGCTTCTTCCACATGTTAATCGCAAGCTGGCGAATTGACTTTTGTATGCGCAATGCGCGCGACGACTAGACACGCCCACTTCAATGCACTGCACTTCATTCATCGACAGCTCGAGTGCATTGCAAACACACAGCCACATTGGAGCTATTTGCTCTTAAGTCTGCGGCGCCTTGGAATTCCGTACCTTGGTACAGCGCGTTGCATGATCGCTGCTGCCACCAGTGCCTATTTGTTGTATGCGGTGTGCAATAATTGCCACAATTACCGCATGTTCAGATAATTAAATTGCGCAATTCGCTGTATTATTACTTTTTTTCTGCTACATTTTTTTTTCTTTTCAAACTTGCAACATTTTTAATTCATATGCAGTGAATGCCTCAACCTTGTCCTCACACGTCAAGCTTGCAACAAACAAATTGCATTTCAAATATGCCAAGGCAAGCGTAACTAATCTAAACTAATCCACTGAAGTGTTTGCCAACTCATTGGCATTACCCGAGTCTAACCTCAACTGCCAGCGTAACATCTCGTAGCAACCCAGTAGAAAATACAACATATTGATTGTAGTAGAGCTTGTTCAACAAACAAATATTTCCGGTGCGGACACTCAATCATAACTTCTAGGTCCTTAAAAATATTACAACTAGAAATCATTATCTCGTTCCCATGAGAGTCAGTCAAGGAATGTTATGTCAGTTGCGGTCCCGAACTATTCTAAAAATGTTTTATGAAGGTCGTCAGAAGAGCTGAGGATATCTGACAAACTTCTTTGAAACTTGTCATGTATATTGAGAAACATAAACCAAACAGGATCCCAATACCATAAATATTTTGATGCTCTCTTTTAAGTTTCTGATTATATTTTTAACTAAACAGATGTGAAAATTCGTCTTTGATTTTGAAAATAGAAAAGCATCTCATTGGAGTATATTCAAACATGATCTCCCCAATGATAATCTGATCTCCCCCGGTGAAATCTGCTGACGTCACATTAGCGAATGCTTTCAACAGGTGGACATTTTTCAAAATATTTCTTTGGGAATTTCTCTATTCGGGTGGTCAATGAAGAAAGATGACTGTTACAGCACTATGGATATTGTGGATTTTAGTTTCTTGAGCAATTCCATCGTTTAGTTATCTGGGCTCTGAGATGTTCAGATTTAGTAAATTCTTTGATAGAGAAAAATTTCGAGGCTTTGAGGGGCCTAGATTTTGGGTTCACAAAGTTATGGTATATTAACCGAGACCATAAGAGACCGAAGCATGCAGAGAACGTTTATTCAGATGATCCGACCTCAAAAGCTCCTTAATGAGTACTAAAAAGGCTATATTTCATAAACAGAAACATAATCCAAATGACCTGACAGCTCAATTCAGTGTCTATAGACTATTCCCAAGAGAAACCTAGCTTTCACTGAACCATATTTGTTATTAGAAGATCAATATATTCATGATAACAGTCAATTTAAACTTCTTCTCGGATTTTAATGATCCTTTTTAAGACTCTTATATCGGTTAAAGCAAAAAATCTTTAATATCGGCAAGTCGTTCGAAATAAAAAAAAAATCAAGCTAACTGTCGCCCCAAATTTCAATTTATCGATAATTTTGCGAAGAAAGGAGAAATGTCAAATGAAAATGTAAATGTAAACAAATATGTGTAATACAACAACAAATTCAACACATTTGACAATTGATAATCTCATTTGGCTATATGTAAACGGTTAGATTATTAAACGAGTTTAGAACGAGAGTATTTTCATATGTAAACATACTATAAGCCATTACAATCGAAATGGCGCTTTATTATCTCAATATGGGTGTTCTATATTTATGGAAATAAGTAAATAGTTGTGAGCTTATATCTAACCTCCCGAGAGCATGAATCTACATATATCTAACCTCATTAAAAGCAAAGCTAATTCCAAATCATATGTATTAACGAAGCCTGTCCTAGTTTATATACAGTCAAGTATACTTTCATTCACCTGAATACCGTTCTTGAGGCATGTTTATTTTAGTTGCCACATGTTGCACGTCCTATTTGATGCAATTAAACACAAGAATAGAATAAGTAATTGTAAAAGTAACTGAAGCTAAGCATTTATGGAGCTTATATATACCACATATATGCAGCTATATTTAAGTATGTGAAACGTTTACCTGGACTCAACTATAATTTGATCATTGAACCGTGTACTAATTACTGGCTTTCAGTTATATTTTACATGCAACATTTCAGATGTAAAGGGTGATTTTTTAAGAGCTTGATAACTTTTTTTTAAAAAAAAACGCATAAAATTTGCAAAATCTCATCGGTTCTTTATTTGAAACGTTAGATTGGTTCATGACATTTACTTTTTGAAGATAATTTCATTTAAATGTTGACCGCGGCTGCGTCTTAGGTGGTCCATTCGGAAAGTCCAATTTTGGGCAACTTTTTCGAGCATTTCGGCCGGAATAGCCCGAATTTCTTCGGAAATGTTGTCTTCCAAAGCTGGAATAGTTGCTGGCTTATTTCTGTAGACTTTAGACTTGACGTAGCCCCACAAAAAACAGTCTAAAGGCGTTAAATCGCATGATCTTGGTGGCCAACTTACGGGTCCATTTCTTGAGATGAATTGTTCTCCGAAGTTTTCCCTCAAAATGGCCATAGGATCGCGAGCTGTGTGGCATGTAGCGCCATCTTGTTGAAACCACATGTCAACCAAGTTCAGTTCTTCCATTTTTGGCAACAAAAAGTTTGTTAGCATCGAACGATAGCGATCGCCATTCACCGTAACGTTGCGTCCAACAGCATCTTTGAAAAAATACGGTCCAATGATTCCACCAGCGTACAAACCACACCAAACAGTGCATTTTTCGGGATGCATGGGCAGTTCTTGAACGGCTTCTGGTTGCTCTTCACCCCAAATGCGGCAATTTTGCTTATTTACGTAGCCATTCAACCAGAAATGAGCCTCATCGCTGAACAAAATTTGTCGATAAAAAAATTTCGAACCGAACACTGATTTTGGTAATAAAATTCAATGATTTGCAAGCGTTGCTCGTTAGTAAGTCTATTCATGATGAAATGTCAAAGCATACTGAGCATCTTTCTCTTTGACCACAATGTCTGAAATCCCACGTGATCTGTCAAATACTAATGCATGAAAATCCTAACCTCAAAAAAATCACCCGTTACATATATAGCATATATACTCGACATACGTGCAACAAACCTACAACTATATAACTATATATATATATATGTATATATGTTATATATAGAAAATTATAACTGCCTAGCAGTAATTATATTTAAATTTATGCATTTCAACACTATAAACACTCACATAAAGCTGGTTTATATACCTGAGGGAATATCTATTGTACTTTACATATACAGAAAAGTCGATTAAATTTTGCTCATTACCTCACACTTCATCATGCATTCTCACCGACACTTTATATTCTCATTTGTAATTAATATGAAAACATGACACAAATTGCTGGATTAACATGTCGATTATCTGCCCGGGATCGTCGCTTTAAGGACTAAACATGATTTTCTACTCGAGTGCCTTTTAGTGGGTTTATTATGTTGCCTTTGGCGGCTTAATTTCACTTGCAATTTCATGGGGTGTTGAAAAGGTTAGGGGTTTAAGTCAAATTGACTGGAAAATATATTACATTGTTACATAATAAATTAGTAGGATTTACGTATACAAGTTTTATATAATATTACAGTACAGCAATACAAATGAGCCTATATATTGGGGAGTTTGTGTATAATTTCTTATACAATCGGGGTGTGCGTCTCTGCTAAGTTTTAAAAAAGAAAGTAAAATTTGAGAGGAGATAGACTATTATAATTATAAGAGTGTTTTTTAATAAAGAGAGCAGCACACATTTGCTCCATCATCCGTTAGAATAGTTGAGGTAATCATAAGATCTTCGAGGTACCAAAGGTTCGGGTCTTGGCTATGACAAATACTTAAATTATGAAAGATTGAAAAGAGATCACCTTCAGTCAGTTAATACCAAATTTTGAATATATTATAGTATGAGAAAGACGTTTCTTCCTTAAGCTGTTTGGAGAAAGAGGATTGGATCCTTAATTTCTCGGATACTATCAAGTCCCCTGAATTGCCCACTAATTATTCGACCCTTGTTATTATTTTACTACATTTTGGAATATTACCGAATATTATATCCCAAAACTGGGAAAAACAAGGAGTTTCCGAAGAATAATAACTGGAAATTGTTTGTAAAAAAAATTTGCCAAGAATCCTGGATAAGGTTCCGGAGGTTTGTGATTAATAATAACTGGAAATTGTTTTATGATGAATAATAACTGTCTAAAACTTGGTCAAGTCGGTACATATCTTTCGTCGGGGGAGGCTCCAGCGGCTTATGATGAATAATACCTAGATGTTGTTTGACGAAAAATTGCTCAAATCCATCATAATCTTACCTGGATAAGGTTGCAGAGATTTATGAAGATCCCTATCTTTCCTGGGAGAGGTTCCAGAGGTTTAAGAAGAAGCAGAAGAAGGTTTAAGAAGAATAATAACTGAAAATTGTTTTCCGGAAATAGATAAAGTCGAACAAAATTTTAGGGGTTGTTTTAGGGGTTTTGCGACGGATTATAACCGAAAATTATTTTCCAAAAAATATGATCTATTTGACATATTTCACATGACTTTTTTAGTAAATTTAATTAAATTCAATTCGCTGGGGTATCACATTTCTTATTCCGCCCGTATTTAATGCTTCCTTACTTCTCGGTTTTTTACTTCAGTTCTATTAAACCTCGCTGCGCTTCGCATTTTGCTTCCATCAAAGTCGTGATGCGTTCGTCGAAGATGCCAAATTGATAACTCTAGCCAACGACGGATTGAAAATAACAACAACAATAACTACATTGTGGCTTGTCCTTAACAACGTAACCCATAGCCAATAGCATGGCTGTTGTTGCAACTTGCAACTTGAACTTGCGTCTGGTTTGTCACAAATTAAACACGTTTTTCCACAGAACTAATGAATAACCAAACAGCCAGCAGCAGCAGCAGCAGCAGCCACCGGAGGCAGCGTGCAACAAATGAATACAGCAACAACAGTGATTACAATAACAAACATTGCTGCATGCAACAGCTCAAGTTACAACAGCCGATTTCATATGAAATTAATACAATTAGCAACTTGTAAATTTTTAATATCTATCATCGTTGTTGCAACGGGCAGTAGCAGCAAGCAGCAACAACAACAGCAACGGCGGAGAGTAATGTAAAAGTGTTAATTGAACGAGCGGCCATATGCATTAAGCCACGTTTATATACCGTAATTGTTGCCACAGATTTATTATTACATGCCACATACACATATATATATACATATATGTGTGTTGCATGTGGCACTTCACGCAATTACGCACAACTAATGTAATTTTAGTAATTGTAATGAAAATCAAAATACAAATTTTTTTTGTTTCGACCATAAAAGTTGACAAGCCTGTGGAGCGCGCGCTGTTCGCAGTTGCCACAGCTGCCACATGCGGTTGCATGTGCGCGCAAATTGCTTTACATGCACATATTTGCCTACGTGCTGCCCCGAGTGGCGCACATAATTGCTTATGGACACTTACGCGCCGCCGTCCGTTGTTTGGTTTAATTCGAAATGTGCAAAAAGGTAAAACAAAATTTAATTACGAAGTGCGAACAGATTTAATGCCGGCCAACCAATTAAGCCCCCAACCAAACAACCAGCCCAACACATGGTCAGCAGCCAAACAACATATTGATTACGCCATGTTGCAAGGCCATCAGCATCACCAACAAACAGGCGCGTCATCATCTCTATTAAAGATTTGATTGAAAAAAAAAATATCGATATTAGGGTGGGTCATTTTTGGGATGCGGGATTTCCATAGTTAACAGCTTCACAATAAACTTCAGTACTCGATAAATACGCTAACAGTAAATTTAAAAAATGAGAAAAATCAGTAGTAGGGTGGTCCAATTTTATTAAATTAATTTCTTTCATGACCTTTCGACCTTTAACATAAAATTTCAATAAATTTAAATTTTTATTTATTTAAACAACAACAAAAACATAAAATTAATTTAATTAAAATTCACTCAAAACTCTCCCACAAATAACTTCAACCCTAATGTAAATTAAACAAAAAATTTTAATTTTAGGATGATCCATTTTTGTTCAATTGAATTTTCATTTAGATATTATATATTGATATTGAAGACAAAACCCTAAAAAATTAAATTGTTTTTATTACAACAACAATAAACGTCAAAATAAAAAAAGTTTAATTTAAAAAAATCTCACCCAATTAAGCACCACCCTAATGCGCATGCATAAATTCCATTTTTCTTAATGTCATAGCGCTCTAAAGTGTTGGCAACCACTCAACGCATTTGTTGCACGAAAAATATGCATTGAAATTGCTTGTTGTTGCTGTCAAAGTGTGGCTAAGTACTTGTCGCTGGTGATGACATTTTAGTTTTCGCTCCAAACGACACGTTCGGTAATTGAACGACTAGCAAATGGGTTTATATCAATAAGTGATGGCTGATATTCATTTAAAATGAGTTAGACTATATTACAAATGGAGCGTAGAGAATAATTGGTATTATTTTAAGCTTGAAGTTGTTCGATTGAATTCAGGATTCGACCTAGTCAGTGAGGAATGCCAAGCGAAATAGTTGTTTGGAGATCTTTCAGCAATACTTCTGAGAACAAGATATCTCAATTTTGTATCTGCAGAATATCTAATTCTCGAATCGATCAGGCCATTATTACAGTGAGATATTCGGAGAATTGAGGGACACTTAAATCCGAAAGACCATGTGGTAAGAAACTGGGATTAACTTGGTATATCGGGTTAAAACCATTCTACGAAACAGTGAAGTGATCTGACTATAGACTAGACTAAAATCATTTTGATGTAAAAACGATAGTCAATAAGAAGAAGAATATTTCAACACAAGCGGAAGGTTAGCTTGTGGCAATATCAACTATTACACTAAAACCAAAAAAAAAAAATAAAAAGAATGAAAAATGGGTGCAAAGCATGTCTAAAAACGAAATGTCAGCGCGTCGAAATAATGCGCACGCGCAACCCGCTGGCAACAAGTGATCGCATTTTGTGCAACATTTTAAGCTGAACGACGCATGTGGCATGCACTTAGCAAGCAGTGCACACAAGCAACCTTATATAAAGATGGAAGTGATGGGGGAGTCTATCTACTGACATTGCCCACCGCTGTAGCTGCAGTTTGGCAGCCGCTCGCTTTTGCTTTACATTTCTCGACTCGTATTACTGATTTTTGAAAGATTTAGCGATGCAACATGAAAATGTCACGTTTTTCATGGTCGTCAGCTGCACAAAGAACAAAAAAAAAACACAACAACAACAGCAAATAGGCAAACACATGCCGTTGCAATGTTGCCGCTGCGTTTTGGCAACAAACGCAAATGTTGCTGACATTTGTGCTGCAATGAAAGAAACATCGGTTAAACACATTTTTTTTTATTCTTGTTGTTGTTGCAATGTCGCATTGTTGCCACGCTTTATTTGTTAACTCGATCGATTGTTGCAGCCAGTTGTATGGCATTTACTACTCTGTTTATATTATTGTTGTTGTTGTTGCAATTGTTGTAACTGATCTCCACTGATGTTGCTACAATTTCAGACAGTTGCGCATGCGCAGCTCTTACTCGCACAACACGACATACATGTGTGTTTTGGAATGCTGTTGTTGTTGCTTCACTATTTTTTTGTTTTTGTTGCTGTTGTTGCTTTGAATGTGCATGTCATTTGACAATGTGTGTCGTGACATCTCCCGCCGACTTATTAATTTGCTGAATGCAAACAAGTTGTTCAACTGCATCTCCGCACTGTTGCACTTACAACAACCAACGGCCTTTTGTAATGGCTGATTGTGGCATGTGGCTAAATGTAATAATTTATATAATATATTTTATATATGTAAGCATTATTCGTATTACGGTTATTTTACAGGTGTTTAAGTTGAACATTTCTTTCAAATATATGAACTCTCGCATAGATAGAGCAACAGGGAAGCTATCTTATCTAGATTTGGGTTCATAGAAATAGAAATGATAGCGAGAAATATGTATATCGAAGTGGTCAGTAAAGGTGAAAAGGTTAACTGTCCATTCAGAACACTTAAAATAGAACTATATTATCATCAACAACTTGTGGTTTAAACAGCTGGTAACTTATAATATTATGTAAGACAACCAATCAGATTTGATCCTGATAAACTAAATAATATATAGGTCCAGGAGAAGTAATATATTCAAATTCACTGCCAAAAACAATGCGCAGTGGACATTTTGAGAACATGACCGCACTCGACAACCATGCTCTCACGGGATATACCATATATCATAATAACTTTCTTTTCTGTCCAAATATCTTTAGAAGTAGATGATCTTAATAAGAGGTAGGTTTTTAGGAGGAAAGGTTAATTTTCCTTACATTTAATTGCCAAATAATTTTATTTTATTTGCTCATAAAAGTATATCTTCTGGAATTTGCAACGAAAAAAATATTTGTAGAAGGATTACATTAGCTACGACATTTTTATACTCTCGCAACAAAAGTTGCTAAAGAGAGTATTATAGTTTTGTCCACATAACGGTTGTTTGTAAGCCACAAAACTAAACGAGTTAGATATAGGGTTATATATACCAAAGTGATCAGGGTGACGAGTAAAGTTCAAATCCGGATGTCTGTCTGTCCGTCTGTCCGTCCGTGCAAGCTGTAACTTGAGTAAAAATTGAGATATCTCAATTAAACTTGGAACACGTGTTCCTTGGCACCATAAGAAGGTTAAGTTCGAAGATGGGCGGAATCGGACCACTGCCACGCCCACAAAATGGCGATAACCAAAAACACATAAAGAGCTATAACTAAGCCATAAATAAAGTTATGAAAATAAAATTTGGAACATAGGATCGCATTAGGGAGGGGCACTTTTGAATGTAATTTTTTTGGAAAAGTGGGCGTCACCCCGCCCCCAAATATGTTTTTTATATATATCTTGCAAACCAATAAAGCTATATAAACTAAACTTTCGTTTTTTTAGCCATTTCCTTATACAGTCCAAAAATGACAGAAATCGGATAATAACCACGCCCCCCTCCCATACAAAGGTTAGGCTGAAAATTACTAAAAATTGGTTAGCTCACTAACCAAAAACGTCAGAAACACTAAATTTCACATAAGAAATGGCAGATAGAAGCTACACTCAGATTTTTTTACAAAATAGAAAATGGGCGTGGCATCGCCCACTTTAGGGTCAAAAACCATATCTCAGGAACTACTCGACCGATTTCAATGAAACTTGGTTTGTAATAGTTTTCTTACCTCCCAATGATATGTTGTGAAAATAGGCCAAATCGCTTCACAACCACGCCTACTTTCTATATACCAGAACTTTGAAGACGATCTGAATCGTTTACTTTACAATATATAAAGTAAGCACTAGTGAAGATATCGATGCAGAACTTTGCACAAATACAACGTTTATAGTGTGGCAGCCCCATTCTAAAAATCACCGAAATCGGACCATAGGTTGTCAAGGCCCCATATAGTGAACATGAGGACCTCGGTACTTCTAACCTAATATTAGGGTTTCTAACTTTCAATGGACTCTATACAATATATATGACGAATATGTAGGTCAAATAATATAAATAAAGTTAAATAAATAAATTGCGAGAGTATAAAATGTTCAGTTACACCCGAACTTAGCCTTTCCTTACTTGTTTCTTTTCATTTTGAGATTATATAGACTGAAAATGCAGGCACAGAATCTGTAGTCAAACTCGTATAGTTTCAATAGAAACATTTAATTGATCCATTCTTTAAATTGTTCTATTATGAAAATTTTACAGATATATACAAAAAATTATCACTCAATAATAACTACGTGGCGTGTTATAAAATAACGGGAACTGTAAAATTAAACATGTCAAGGGTTTGGAAAGTCCAGTTGTTCACACTTCGTTGCTTGTTCGGCCAAAAACAATATTGTAACGATCCCTCAGCCTCCACATTCGCTCCGTTTGAGTTTTTCCTATTTCTAAAAATAAAGAGAACCTTAAAGTCCTTTTACAAGCATACGGGAAATTGTTGAACGATCCAGAGGCTTTACCAAATATCAAGTTTGAGAAGAGTTTCGACGATTGGTAGAAACGCTGACATTAGTGCATAATATTGGAAGAGGACTATTTTGAAGGCGACAACAATAATGTAACCGAATGAATACATTTTTTTTTTTAAACTATTATCGTTATTTTTTGAACACTCCACGTAAAAGACAAATAATAAAAGTAATGAGACGTATGACAGTATTTCATTGCTAAGTTCTCATATTCTAGGTTTTCGAAGATCTTTCAATTAACGTTGCCTACATTTTGGCGGAACTACTAAAATATAGTGAAGTCGCAAATTCGCCTGAAAAGGTGAATATTTAAAGTTTTGTAAAATCTCGGGGACGTTCTGTCACAACTTACTCACAAATTGTTAATAAAATATGTAAATTAATATTATTGTAATAGCTTACCACTGCATTTCAGAAAAAGATAAACGTACCTGGAAGTAAGAAAAGGATATGAATTATAATGTTTATTATTTATTTATTATTAATAAATATTTGAGGGTTCAGAAACTCAAAATTTGACCCAGAGTTTGCAAAGTTTTACCAATTTTTTGGGGCTAAAGGCGAAAAGAAAGTAACTTAACTGTTACAGAAGGGTAGGCATCACTACTGTTTCATAATGAAAACTCCGAATATTACTTTGAAGATATTCTAATTTGATAAACACATTTCAAAAACATGTTTTCGAAAAATCGGTTATCGATAACCAATAATTTATCAGTTTGAGGTACTAGCTACCAAATATTGAAAAAAGTTACTTTAATTTCAATATTTCGTAAGCTGAACTTACTTATACTGAATTATGTGCCATACATATCGTTTTTCATTGGCAAATACCACGTAATTAGCTTTTCGAAAAATGATTACCTTAAGATTTAAATTCTGAAGCTTACATTTACAATTTAGAAAAGCTTCTTTGCTATTTTCATTTGTAATTATTGTCATTTTTTTGCAGTTACTCCGAGGCATTTCAGTTTAATTAAAAAATCGTGCAACGGATAGAGCCGCAGGGCTTGAAGCATCATTCAAAGAGCTCTCAAATTCACGCACACACAGATAACATATACACATTCGTCAAAGAGTGCTGCTTTTTGGAGATCGAATTGGAATTGAAAATCAAATCAGCATACAGAGCAAACCATATGGATTCAAGCATTTGGAGAAAATGAAGCTGATTGGTTTCTATGCAATTAAGGGTCTTAGTGAAGGAGCGTGGATGGACAACGAGGAGCAGCAGAAGACACACATGTATGAATCTTCTATATACACAAACCAACTCTCAAGTGCTGGATTTAAACCTTTCTGGGCAGAGGAGACATATCTGCCACCGCTACATATGCTTAAGTCCGCTTGACAACTTTGGGCGGGGTGCACGAGTGGAGTATATGTGCAACGTCGCAAATCGCAAAACAAAATCAGTCAATCAATGACAATACAACAATCAAAAATCATACTAATTTCAGAGATAATTGGAACGAATTGCAAAACGAATTCGATGCAATCGGCATGCCACACCTACCGCGTGGGGGAGCGCCGGCAACAGTGTGGCACCGAAGGGGGGAAGCAAAGCATTTTTATTGGTCGCCAAAGATGGGTGAAAAAAATCGTGTTGCAACAAAAACAAAGCGAAGCGCAGAAGATTTTTAAATGTTGACTAATCAAAAGTACAGTTATGGGGGAGGTGCAGTTGTGCTTGCAACAAAAAAAGTGCGAAAAATGCTATCGAAGAGGGCTGTACATGCACACACATTGGACGTGGCAACAAATGAAATATTGCGAAAAAAATGGTTTGTGCAACACCCAATACAATAATAAAAACAACAACAACAATAACAAAAATAAAAGTGAACACAAAATTTACAGCGCACAAAGGATAAGCAAACAAATGGAGCGCGTTCAGCAGCAAGCAGCAAGCAACAACCAACAAATGTGCAACAAACACTTAGATTGGGTGGGGGGGAGAGATATAAGCCAGCGCCTGTATGCGAAAGCTGGTAGTGTACGAAAAAATGCAAAACGGCCAGCAAGCAGCCAACAGAGTCCACTCGTCGATTCATCAAAAAGTGCAAATGAAAGTCCAGAAAACAACAACAAAAACAAAAGGATGCAAAGTAATGAAAGTGGAAAAAGTGTGCAGCAAAGAAAAGCCGAACAAC
This sequence comes from Zeugodacus tau, assembly GCA_031772095.1. Classification (NCBI taxonomy): domain Eukaryota; kingdom Metazoa; phylum Arthropoda; class Insecta; order Diptera; family Tephritidae; genus Zeugodacus; species Zeugodacus tau. Next base: position 61,454,100 of record CM062650.1, on the reverse strand, counting down.
GAGCCGCATGACAGGCCAATGTTGCAAGCGCACAAGGCTTTAGGAAGTGGGAGTTGGAAAATAGGGTGGCCAAGTGACCACCTAAAGCTTGATATAAAAGATGACCACACGCACACATGCGCTCAGTTGTAAAGCGAGTAAACAAATTTTGCATGGAGTGCAATATTGTTATACCCAGCATTAGCTTTTTCGTTAGAGACATTTTTATTTAAAATTTATTATATTATTATTTACATGTGGTAACCCTACAATTTTTTGGCTCAAACTGTTTATCTACAGAAATCTTAAATCTAAACTTTATTAAATTAGAAAAATATATTGATGGCAACTCTGGTCAAAAATATCTTTAAACGAAAAAAAAATAAAATAATGTCTTATTTTTTCAATATAATCTCGGTGGTAACTCTGGATGAATAAAAATGACACCTCGATTATTTCAAGATCATAGTATTTTAATTAAATATAAAGTTTGATAGTTGACAATCATTTTCGAAACATTTTTCTACTAAATCACTAATAAGTTGCTTTTATTACAAGACAGAGTCAATTATTTGGCTCATTTTCTGTATGCTTTTAATTTATACCTATATGGCAACCCTAACTATAAAAAATTTAACATTTATATGTATATTTATTTTGTTATAAGTTCCCAACAGATCTTATATGGAGTTTTTGCTAACATGAAGACGTCTATACTATAGGTGCGGCAGTGACTAGGAATAAACTTTTTACTTAACCATACTTTTGAACTCTGAAAATAATCATTAAATGACTATAAGATATCAGTGTTTTCGCAAAATGTTTAGGAAGTTCCCTCAAAGGAATTCAAATCTATAACGAAGATTTCAAAGAACTTAAAATAAAGTATACTGATTTTTCAAAGGTTTTAAGGGGGTATACCAGTGTAACCCATGAAAAATTAGGCGATTTTCGTGAATTTTTTTTTTAAGAAAATACTCGATTGATTGTTTCGAAGTTTTTTACGTACATTTAATAAGGTAATTTTCAGGTACATTTCAACATTTGTTTTTTTACAAAAATATTGAAAAATATCGGAGTATGCTGTCTTCGGAGGTGCCAAATAAAAGTTCCCTAACTGCTGACATGAATCCGGCCGAATGAGTTATATATTTCCTATACAATGACCTACAATTTTTGAAAAATATCAAAAACTGACAAAATGTCGAAGTTCTGAAAAAAATTTAGTTTTTTAGTTATAAAATGGTATTTTTTAATGCCAAATTGACAATTTTAAACCAATCAAAAAGATCATATGTCATTGTATAGTAAACATATTCAAGAATACTCAGTTTAAATTTGAGTCGATCGGTCAATGTATCGTTGAGTTATGACGTTAGCAATTTTGAGAAATGTCGTTTCGAGAAAAACGCATTTAACGTTTCGACGGTCACTCTTTAGAGCGCTGCCATTCAAAAACTACTTAGATACGATCTTACTGCTTTCACAGGATATTTTTGAAAGTATAAATATTGAAAATGTCACACTGGAATAACCCCTTAAATATGTGTTGATTGAGAAAGATAATCCAGTAAACTCTAAATTTATCAAACATTCCATTACACTCGAGTCAGTTTGAAAGGACACGATGTTTGATATTTCACATCATCAGCATTCTTCAAAACTATTTTGTTCACATTTTATTCTCTGCAACAAAACAACGACGACTTTAGTTCCAATAATAGTTGTATTGATCTACGCTAAAATACGATTTCTTGTTTCTCTGTTTTTCTGTGTTTCTATACAAAAGGTCTAACTAATTAAACGAACGTGGTTTCTAGGCATTTTAGGGTATATTATAAATAAGGAATACACCTGTTAGAAATCACGTCTGAGTATTTATTTATAATTAAAGGACAATATGAAGACAATATTAGTAATCAACATATTTACAGTTGAAAGTTATTATCAATTACATGTAATGCTGGTGTTATGAAAGGATACTATTTTTTTATTTTATTTTTATTCAAGACAATATATAGCCTTTTTGATAAAATCTTCATAAAAATTATATTAAGGAGGCTTACAATTAAATATTTAGTTTTCTTTATTAATTTCCTCATATTTATTCGAATATCAAGTCGCTTCGTCCAAGTTCCTGAAATTGGTCGAAGCCTTAAGAACAAAGAAAGCTTAAGAGTGGGTTCAGAACTTTATTATTACTATGAAATGTGCAAAATCTACAGAAACGCAAAAGACGTTTCCTGGATTTCCAATACGTAATAGATCAATTATCCTCTAAGGATTTCGAAAGTCATCTTGAGAATTTTCAATTGAAAGGGTATCTAAGGAAGGTCGCAGATTTTAAGAAAATTTTTATACAAGAACCCTCTACCCGAACTAGATCTCGTGTTGGGTATAAAAACATTCGAAATCATGCTACTTGTCGCCTAGTCCCAGCAATTGGGCGTAGGTACGCAGTGCGCTGCCTTCCTCTCAACCAAATAAAAAATGTGCTAATGGGGATGAAGGGGATTGTGTGTGCAGAACAGTGCTGACATTGTGGCATGTATGAAATTTGCATCAGCTGCATGAGCAAATGAAAGCAAACAACAAGCATTGGAGGCACTACGAAATACGAAAAGCATAAAACACAAGAACAACAACAACAACTGTCACACAACAAATGACAAGGCACTAAATCAACATTTCACTTTGATGAATGATGACCACCATGCTGGACACCAGCGTTGCACCAAAAATGCCAAGCAGTCACCAAAGCGCCACAGCAAATGGAGAGGGGAATGAGGAAGCGGCGAAAAAAATTGGAATCGAGAAAAATCGGTAGTTATGCGAGCTGTTTTTGCATTGGTGCAAGTGAGTGCAAGGCGGCGCATGGGGTGAGGCAGAGACACCACTTTGAAGGGTGCACCACTTTGCATAGAACAGCAGTGATAAAGCAATTGCAAAGAAAATACGAAAAACATAACGGTACTACACTATGCACAGCCAATAATTGGCGCGGATGCATATACGCCTACAAATACAACGCCTTTGCACAAGTATGTGTGTATATGTGGATGCGTGTTTGAGTCCACCTTCGCCTGAAAGTTAAAACAACGATGCATGCAACATAAATATCTGCATATGTGTGTGCATTTGCAACAGCAATATTTCAGCAAAAAACAATGATTGCAAGCAATAATAACAACAAAGCAAACATGTACCGTAACATGCAAAGAAAAAACTACGCAAAAGGATAATACCGCCTGAAAGGCAGCGATGTTGCACGAATGCTTCGGAAATTTTGAATAAAGAAAAAACAAATATTTGAGAAAAACAGAAAATGGTGGTTGGTAGGCGTGTACAAGGCTCGTTGGAAAAGATCTCCGATGCGATTAAAAGTGGAGACTTTATACCGGGGAGAGAAGAGGGGAATCTGAAAGGCGGTGGGGGGAAACGGTGTGATAATATTGTCAATAGCTTTTGTTTGTAGTTCTGATAGCTTTTACCCTATCCAATCAGAATGAAAATATTTTTGCCTAAAGACCTTTTTCAGAGGGGTTTTCTGCAGAAAAACCTCATTTTGGAAGGCTTAATAGTAGCGGGTCCTGTCTAAGATTCCACACAACAGTCAACAGCTGCATCAGTTCATGTGTCTAATCCATTTTTATTCATGTATATAGGGTTCTAACATGGCCAGACTCTTTGTTTCGAAGATTTCGCTTAGCTTGTTGTGTGATGAGACACACTTCCAGTATATGGTCTTTGGACAATCGGACAACCAAAACAGGTTTTGCCATAGACATATTTCCGAAACATGAGGGGACTAGTATTTTCCTGGAACAATATTATTATCATTTGTCTTTAACTAGTGAAGACCAAAAGTTGTTTAAAAATAAATGAAGAGCATATCCGAAGAAAATTACTCCTGCGGATATTTCAGTGGTACTTTTAAATATTAATCTCTTCACAAAGATTTCAGAAATTACACTACTCAAATCAAAATCCAAATGCTTGAATTGAATTTAGATAAAGATTTTTCGGAGAAAACAGGTCTATGTGTATTCACCCCAATGGTATATCATCTCAGAACTTGATACCGATATGGAGAAAACGACCTTGCAAAGAAAGGTTCAATACATATTGGACAAAATATCGGGTTAAAAACATCAATCTGGTTTCGGGCCGCGATTTTAAAAATGAAATTGTGTCATAGAACTTCAGCATCCTTTTTCCAATCAACCAATAGATATGATAATTAATTCCTGACATATAAAAACCCTGCGCTCTAATCTGTTCGTGGACTTTTGATCTCTTTTGTAAAATATTACTAATTGATCCTGGTTCGAAGGGATCATAATTTTTTTTCAATTCTTGATTTGTTTAATAATAAATTAATTATTCACCATTGCGGATGGAAATATACAACCGCCGGTTAGATTGAGTGATATTTTGGCAGCTAAAAATTATTGTATCATTCGTTGGTAGCCACACAGAATTGAAAATGAGACCACTTCGCTTAGGTTTGGTAGATGAGACTCTGTTAAATATCTATCGACTAAGAAACTATGTATAACAATTCTATGAAGTTAATCGGTCGAAGTACTATAAGAAACCGTTAGACTTAAGAGGCCTAGAGGTCTTTGGTGGTACGCTCAGCTCTTTCTTACTTACTTCTAGAGATTAATTTCTAGTACTAGCAAAAGAGAGATCTAGGTGTGATTTCCTGGTTTCTTTATGAAGTGGTCCAGGATCAAGAGATAGATTTCTTTTAAACAACTGGACGATCTTTTCTATGCTATTTACCGTTGAAATGAAATTAAGAAAGAACCGAATTAGATCTCTAAAAAAGGCTTTTATGAAAAAATATGAACAGGTAATAGAATCCAATTTTATGTCTACATCAATAGTCACTCCTAGAAAGAAACGCAAAAACACATACACAAAGATGTGAGTAGATAAATGCATTAGAAGAAAATGTAGCATAAAAGCAGGGCTGGCAAATTAATCGAATTATTGCCGCTACACAGCCGGCCGGTCAAGCATTCGAATCACTCAAACTCACACACACACCAATACACCCGCACATATGTATAAGAGTCTAAAAATATAAAGTAAAGAATGCAGAGGCGCAGCATTCGTTCTTCTTTCTACATGTGTACATTCTCCACATGGAGGTGCGCTGCGGAAGCGCACACACACAGACCCCGTGCATGTGGCACGGTGGAAGATGCCACTGGCGTGACTTGCGAAGCGGCAAAAGCAGCAGAAAAAAACGCTGGCCACCGGACACAACCGTCAAGGAAATGCATAAATAGCAGCGACATAAAAAATCACAAATGGAGGAAAATGTGAAAAAAAGAACTCGAAAAAATAGAAAAAATGATGTTCAACTATGTGCAATTAATTTCTTTTGCATACCTACAGGCGCCCACACAAGGTTCACAAATGTATTTATATTATGGACTGTAGCAATGAGTCTGGGGTGTGTAGGTGGAGAGGAAACTACTTACGATGGCTGAAAGCATAGTGATGTTATATTCGATTGGGACTTTTTTGCTTAGTAAGCTTGTAGGCGCTTTGCCTTATGCATATGTGTATAGGGTGGCCCCCTCCTATAGATGGGTGTATTTATTGCTTCTAGGCGACTATCTTAAAAAACTGTTGTTTCAGCAGATAAAAAAATCTGCAGAGAAATATAGTTTGGTGTTCCTTTTGAAGCTTTGTCACCATTTTTTTTAATGTCATTGGAAACGCTATTTTCATCAAAATTGAATGCTATTTACATGCGTATAAAGTAGTTATTTTCATGGTAATGAACGGAAGTCATAGAACTGGACGATCTGTAGTTTTAACGTCCAAAAAGTTCTCATTAAAATCTAACATCGAGGAAAGATCAAAAAAGGCCTCGGTTGTCTTGTGTTTTTGCAGAGGCCACATCTCACCAAAAATAATTCTCTGGCTATATGAAACCATAGTCAAGCCTACAATGTTCTACAGGAATCTTGCTTCAAAAGTCCTCACTAGCAAAAAAGCCAGTAAGCAATCAACGAGCGGCTTCCATAAGTAAGTGCGGCGCGCTTCGGATAACACCGACCTTGTTACTTCACGCTTTAATGCATATTCCACCCATGGACATTTAGATTTTATTAGAGGATCGCACTGCGACCTACGGTTTATTGTGCACCCATGGCAGTCAGGCTCCGGGATGCTCGGTTTTTATAAAAGTGTGCCTGAGCACTCAATAATTCTGGAACACATCGACTTCATCCCGATGTTATCGGACCAACACTTTATCGCCGAGTCTAGAATATTCCTTCTATACTCTTATTCCTTCGAGTGAGGTTTGGATGGGAAGGAGTCACTGGAGGATTTTGGCGGGAGGCGGGGGAGGTAGTTTCATATCTGGAACTTCTCTAATCAACTTTAGTTTCAGGCACAAGATGATGCTTTTACGTCTCTTGGTGTTATTTGGCATACAGTTTGAAAAGTTTGCGACCTCACAACGGACTGGCAACTATAGTTGCCCAAGTGGAATCTCCTGTGGCACAGGGGTGTGCTCTTCAAAATAAAAATTAACCTAGTTTCAGGCTTCCCAACTATTGCTGTTTTTTTTTAACCGGAAGCGGAAGTGCTGTAAAGAAGATTCTTCGGAGCGTAGTAACCTTCAGAGAAATGACGGTTCACTCTGATAATAGAGCCAGCAGTCCCATATTAGCATGGGAACAAATCGCAGCAGCCCTATCTTATTGTGGATGGAGCTCAGGGTAATTGGACAAGCACTGAACAGTCACTAGCACACCTCAGTCGCTAGATCCTCTGACCAAAGGTAAATCGCAAGAGGTCTAGGGAGCTCGTCGGCCTTAGCAAAGGTTATCTTAGTGGTAGAGATTTCAACTAGCATTATCCCTCGGGATCCATGCTGATAACTTAAACATCTTAGCGGATGTTAGATGTATAAATTGCTTGGAAGAGGACGAGGTGAAATCATTTCAGCATTTCCTTCAAGAATGTCCCGCCTTGACGAGACCAAGACAAAGATATCTTGGATCTCACTTTTTGGAACAATCGCGCGGATATAGAAATTAGAAATCTTTTCATATTTGTACGAGTAGTAGGACCTTGTGTTTGGTCGAGTCTTAAATCCAATTAAGAGATTTAAATATATCTCCCTTCCACCTTTTTGTCTTTTGAATTTCGTGGTTTTGTATAAAGCGCTACAGAACTCGTATCTGGCAATACTATAGCCAGCCGCTTGTGACGACGAATACCGATCAAATCATGGAAAACATCGAGTTAGACCCGCATGTGACATTTCGTGACATCGCCCAGGAGATGGGTGTTAGTCACCAAACCATTTTAAACCATCTGCAGAAGGCTGGATACACAAAAAAGCTTAATGTTTGGGTGCCGCATGATTTGACGCAAAAAACCTTCGGGACCGAATCAGCGCCTGCGAAATGCTGCTGAAAGGGAACGAACTCGATCCATTGTTGAAGCGGATGATGACTGGCGACGAAAAATGGACAAAATACGACAATATCATTCGAAAACGGTCGTGGTCGAAGGCAAACTGTGGCCAAGCCGGGATTGACGGCCAGGAAGGTTTTGCTGTGTGTTTGGTGCGATGGGAAGGAAATCATCCACTATGAGCTGCTCCCATATGGTCAGACGTTTAATTCTACCATCTACTGCGAATAACTGGAGCGCTTGAAGCAGGTGATCGACCAGAAGCGTCCAGAATTGGCCAGCGGGAAGGCCACACACTTCTTTGATGACTCGTCAGAAGCAACGGGAGCTCGGATGGGAGGTTTTGTTGCATCCACCATATACGCCGGACATAGCGCCAAGTGATTACCACCTGTTCCTGTCCATGGCGAAGGTCCTTGGTAGTGTAAAGTTGTACTCAAAAGAGGCTGTTGAAAAGGGGCTGTCCGAGTTCTTCACAAATAAGGACGGGAGCTTCTCCGAAAATGGTATTATGATGTTGCCGATCTGGTAACAGATTATCGAACGAAACGGCGCTTATTGAACTAAATCCGATCACTTTAACACTTTTTATAAAGCATTGAATAAAGAGCAAAAAAGCGGAAGTGAGATATTAGACAATCTTATATTTTTTGCGTCACATACTTCTGTCCTTTATAGTCTAATGGTGTATTTCTCTGGGGAAAATCCGTACCATCAAACCTAACCTATAGTTTCTACAGGACGTATGACAGTCTTCGAATAAGTACGTATCTCATTTATAGTTCGATGTTTGATATGAAAGTCCATATGTAAATTAATGTGTCTGTTAACATACATATATGTTATGAGACCCCTTCTCAACGATAAATCCATAAAACCAAGAGTTGTCGATTTCGCATATATATATATAGATTTTCGAATATATGTAAACTTAGGAGTTACTAACATACCATGTATCTACATATCTTACAAAAACAACAAAAACTCATAACAAGTAAGGAAGGGCTAAGTTCGGGTGTAACCGAACATTTTATACTCTCGCAATTTATTTATTTAACTTTATTTATATTAATAATACACAATTTGACCCACATATTCGTCATATATAGTGCATAAAGTCCATTGAAAGTTGGAAACCATAATATTAGGTTAGAAGCAACGAGGTCCTCGTGTTCGATATATGGGGCCTTAAAAACCTATGGTCCGATTTCGGCGATTTTTAGAATGGGGCTGCCACACTATTAACATAGTATTTGTGCAAAGTTCTGCACCGATATCTTCACTAGTACTTACTTTATATATTGTAAAGTAAACGATTCGGATTGTCTTCAAAGTTCTGGTATATAGGAAGTAGGCGTGGTTGTGAAGCGATTTATTTTCACAACATATCATTGGGATGTAAGGAAACTATTACAAACCAAGTTTCATTGAAATCGGTCGAGTAGTTCCTGAGATATGGTTTTTGACCCATAAGTGGGCGACGCCACGCCCATTTTCCATTTTGTAAAAAAATCTGAGTGCAGCTTTCATCTGCCATTTCTTATGTGAAAATTAGTGTTTCTGACGTTTTTCGTTAGTGAGTTAACCCACTTTTAGTAATTTTCAACCTAACTTTTGTATGGGAGGTGGGCGTGGTTATTATCCGATTTCTTTCATTTTTGGACTGTATTAGGAAATGGCTAAGAAAAACGACTGCAGAAAGTTTGGTTTATATATCTCTATTGGTTTGCGAGATATGTACAAAAAACTTAGTAGGGGGCGGGGCCACGCCCACTTCCCCAAAAAAATTACATCCAAATATGCCCCTTCATAGTGCGATCCTTCATACCAAATTTTATTTCCATAGCTTTATTTGTGGCTTAGTTATGGCGCTTTATGTGTTTTCGGTTTTCGCCATTTTGTGGGCGTGGCAGTGGTCCGATTTTGCTCATTTTCGAAAGCAACCTTCCTATGGTGCCAAGAAATAAGTGTGCCAAGTTTCATCAAGATATCTTAATTTTTACTCAAGTTACAGCTTGCACAGACGGACGGACGGACGGACGGACAGACAGACATTCGGATTTGAACTCCACTCTTCACCCTGATCACTTTGGTATATATAACCCTATATCTATCTCGTTTAGTTTTGGGTGTTACAAACAACCGTTATGTGAACAAAACTATAATACTCTCTTTAGCAACATTTGTTGCGAGAGTATAAAAAAATCGCTGTCGTTGCGAAAAAAATGGGTGTTGTCCACAAAACGAAAATATTACTTGGCAAATGGTAAATTGCAAGAATCGGAATTGCTAATCAAATGTAGTCGAAGCTGAAATAGATGTGCGTGTGTATGTATGTGTGCATGAAGCTTTATTGACTATTTTTGTGCCCACACACATGCACACCCGAGCACATTCAATCATCTCGCCTTACGTATACGTGACTTTCAGCGATAACTTTGCCAGCAAAAACACATAAAAAACAAACAATAACAAACATTCGTAGCGGAACAAAAAAAATATCGTTTTGTCAACAGTTTGTTCGCTATCTGCATATCTAATAACAAATATGCCACAGACACACAAACAGCTGTGGCATGTGTGTACTCATATGCCTCATGCATATTCAGAGCGGCAACACACACACGCACGCACATGCAGTCATACAGTCACACCTACGCATAAGCGCGTTGATTATTTCCATTTATCAAATGCAAAATATTGGTTGTGCGCCACAGATGATTTGCTGCAACCTCAACCCTCTCGCCCCCTCACCTACAGCAGGCGATTGCTTTGCGATTACTTTTCTCTTTTTCGCTTGGCATTTTCGGTGAGCACTCTCATTGGCAATGGCAAATGAATCAAGTATTGCATATACATACATATATATGTGTGTGTGTTGAAAAACTTGAAATTTTTTAAACAAAAATTATGAAAGTGTATATGTACATACAGCAGGTAGCAAAAGTTTCAATCATATGTACATACAAACCAAATACATTCATCTTTGATTGAAGTAAAAATTATTGAAGCATTCAAAATTGGAAATTTCTAATGCTTCACATTGACTATTCAAGTACTTTGTGTTTATGGAAATTTTGTGTGTACCGTTATCCTCAAATAAAAGTACGAGAATATTCAGTTATGGGAGAGCTGCTAATGAAAATCACAGTAGCATTGGCTAATGGCTTTAAAAATTTTATGATTTAAGGGGTTAGGTGCTAGTCGGAAACAAGAAAAAATTAGAATTTTCATTACTATTAAATCATGTTAGTTTACAAAAGTAATAATAAGGCATTATTACACAATTTTTTGACTTAAAGTCACGAAAATTTGGAAAAAAAATTTTAATTTCCAAAGTCTGTGTTGACCCAGTACCAAAAAAAAGGTCCTTGCGGTGACAATCATAAATCCTTGGAGACTGGTCTAAATTCAATTGGATAAGAAAAAAATAGGTTTATAAATAGATAATCCTGGGCCTGATCGAAGCTTTTTTGTTTATTTTTCAAAAAATTAACAAAATGGCAGCCTTAGGAAATTTTTTCCTGGATTTTCGGGAAATAATCAAGACCTAGAAATTTGTCTTAAAAAATTGAAATTTTTGAAAATAAAACGCATTTAAAGTTTCACACTAGCGTTTTGGAGTACCCGAGTGCTCTTTGCTATTTGTCGAATAACTGGAAAAGTAATTAGCGGATCAACTTCAAGAATAACTTTAAGATATTACACTTTACGAAAATGCAAAAAAAAAAAATAATAATTTTTTGAAAATCCTGACCCCTAAGCACTTAAAGGATTAAAAAACTGTGGCAACACCCATAACTCATAAAAATAAAAATTGGGCAAAAATTTCATAACTTTTTGCAACGAAAATAAATACATATTTCCTTCCGATAAAAAAAAATTAGAGAAATTCATAACTTGCATGGCAACTGTAGTAAATAATATTTTTGTATGAATTCTAATATCATTACTGTATGTAAAGTTATGGCACAAAGGCAAAAGAGAAACTCATAAGGTTGAGTAGAAATCTCTAATGTTATTCTGAATAAGTAATATAGCAACACCAACAATGTCAGTCATGAAATCCAGCGCAGAATAACTCTTGCCAACAGGTGCTACTTTGGACTGAGTAGGCAATTGAACAGTAAAGTCCTCTCTCGACGAACCAAAATCAAACTCTACAAGTCGCTTATCATTCCCGTCCTGCTTTATGGTGCAGAAGCTTGGACGATGTCAACATCAGATGAGACGACACTAGGAGTTTTCGAGAGGGAAATTTTGCGCAAGATTTATGGTCCTCAGAACATTGACAACGGCGAATACCGCAGACGATGGAACGATGAGCTGTACGAGTTATACGACGACATTGACATAGTTCAGCGAATAAAAAGACAGCGGCTACGCTGGCTAGGTCATGTTGTCCGAATGGACGAAAACACTCCAGCTCTGAAAGTGTTCGATGCAGGACCCGCCGGAGGAAGCCGAGGAAGGGGAAGACCTCCACTCCGTTGGAGGGACCAGGTGGAGAGCGACCTGGTTACACTTGGGATCTCCAACTGGCGCCGAACTGCGAAGGAAAGAGAGGAGTGGCGCGCTCTCATCGATTCAGCTATAGCCGGTTAAACGGTTGAACGCCAATCACATACATACATACAATATTGCTTGGGACAGACTATACAAACTACATATATTGTAGCGGAAACTTAATTACTTCATCGGATGGTTACTAAAGAAAACATTTAGGAAGAGTCTTCAACTGCTATGGTATTGACTGCTTTTTAGAATAAACTAAATCTTATTTTCATGGAATGAGATCAACATTTACACATAAGTTCAGAAAATGTTCTCTAGCAGATTGAAAACAGAACAGAACCTCATATCTGATATCTAAGATGCTAGTAAAATTAAAATAAAATGAAAGGTCAATGTTACGAAAGTTAAAATACAAAAAAATCGTACTTGCAGTACACGGAAATAAAATTATTTGAGTTATAAGAAGAATGTGTTAAATAAAATAGTTTTTATTGTCGAAATCTAACAGTTCGACAGACAACAGTATGAAGATGAAAAGCCACTATTCATGGCCTAACTTCGGATTTATTGGAACAAAATATATAGAGCTGGCACATAATTGTCGAAACAACTCATCTACCCTCACCAGATATATGCGTACTTCTGCTTTATGAACTTGCTAAACTTTTCAAAGAATTTCAGAATTCGCACGGTTTTAAAAAAACCGATTTTGACCGACGTACAAAATCCAGTCTAACACAGACTGTATATATAATATTTATATTTATATGCTCAAAGCTCATCAATAGTCCATCAGCTCGTCATTGCGCCAGATAGATGATGATGAAGAGGGTCTCTAGATGTATGTGCAAAGAATTAGAGATTTCGGGCAAAAAATTATAGCGAATTTTAAAAATGATTCAATAGACAAAACCTACAGAAAGAGGTATATAAATTTAAAATCTCTCCCAGATTGGATATCTGGATGACTCGCTTCTTGAGAATGATCTATTTTTGTTGTTGAAAAAATAATCGGAATTCTAACACAAAAAATTAAGTTAATGGTTCCAAAAAATTCAGAACATTTTTCCATACAACCCGTGGCTCAGTCCAGGCAAACCAGTCCAGACAGGTTCAACCGAATAATGTTTTCAAATTTGTCTTCAAATCATCATATTAAACCTTCGCTGCATGTTGCTACATATGTTGCAAACAAGCACAAATGCCACAGCAGCATAATTAAGAGTCATGCTTAGCAACAGCAACAACAACAACACTTTGCCAGCAACACATAATAAATAGCTGTAGTTGGTTGCATAATTTATTTGCAACGATTCATTTCGTTTATTGGCCGCATTGCAACACCTGATAACTTGCCACACAAAAAAATTTTAGTATGCGTTATTTGGCATTTATACGCAGCATGTTGCAACGCCGCCGCCGCGGCCAACGTGACACTAACTCAATTTCAAATTGCACGGCATGTGGCAAATGTTGCGTGTCATTAATGTGTGCGCCACAATTATTGTTGCCGTTGTGGCGGCTGTCAAAATACAGCCAGTCGGCGGAGAAATTACAGCAAATAAACCGCATTTGCTGCATGCAGCGTGCTGTTGCAACGCAATTGAAAGCTTCAATTTACCACCCATTGTGTGGGTCAGTGTGCAACACAAGCGGCACGTGCAGCCGTTGCACTCATGTGTGTGAGTATGTACGAGTTATGTGCAGGAATGCGTTGCAATTCAGGAAATGTTGCATGCCGCATTGCAACAGTTGTGCAGTGATTACTGCTTAGTGATTTTATGTGGGATGATCAGCAGTTTATATTCAGATAAATCCATTATTGGTGTCCTGAAATTTTGTGTAGGTGGCAACACTGTTGTATCAAAATTATCACTTTTTCAATTAATTTCGTATATTTTTAAAATCGGACTATAACTTTTCAAGGCCCCAGGTATCGAACATGAGGATGTCAGTGACTAGGATAGTTGCTTCATCGATAATATCGGTCAATCTCACAGATATTCTAAAGGAATCCAAGAGGAATCTTTATCTTCTACTAATATGACCCTGTCTCTTCTAAAATCATAGATAAGAATATGCGTCATGATCTTCATACAGAACAGGAAGCAGGGATACCTGGTATTTCTGTATATTAAATCTCTACAGTTTAATGAATCTCAGAAATTAAATAGTTAGGCCTTAAAGAATTTCCAAATTACAACATCAAACGGAAGTGTCACTGATACCAACAACAACAACAAAATATTTATTTACCGACATGTGATGGAAAACGAATGTGTTGTCTGCGACGTAAATTTAACATTTATATTTGGTGTTAGACGATGTCGTCTCCAATGAGATATAAGAAAAGGGAAAGCTGGAGACACTGAGTGGCAGAGAGGGCAGCAGTCAGGCAATAGCTATTACAATTTGAAATGTATCAGTTGATCGTTCATTGACACTTTACGCACACCAAAATGGGCACCACTTCCTGCTCACAAGTTCCCACACATAACGGTACATTAATATAAAATAGATACGGCCGCGGGTAAAGCATACCACTGCCAGACGACGACTTGACTGACTGCCAAAAGCAGAGCTCGTTAAAAAACACAGTTAGCAGCACTGAGTGACCCATGCTCGCATTAGTTGGACATTTTTTTCGGACCAAAAAGCATTTTGCATATGTGAATAGGCGACGTTGTGCCCCCCTGGCGGCCACTCCCGAGTGTTATTCTAAAATATTCTATGTACAATACAATAAACCGAATATACGATTGCGAGATAAAACTGAAACTGAAATTCGCCCAAACTCCCCAGGGGTCGGCAAACAGCAGTTCAAGTGAAGCGGTGTGACGCGGCTTTTATGTGCTCTCAGGCGCACACCTGTCTGGCTGATTTTTACTATGTAATTTTTTCACTTATTTTTTAGATTTCTTTTTTTTGGAATTTTCGTTGACTGTCTGCAGATTTTTTGTGAATTTAAACCAAAGCCCAAAGCCTAGTAGTGGCAAGCAACCAGCGTCGACCGGTGCTCCCCAGCCTGCCACAAAATGTGAAAATTGTATTTTCTACAGGATATTGTTTCAAATAATTCATATTCAACTCAACTCACGAGTAACGGTAAATGTAGTAAAGCTCACATATAAGTTTGAGTGTGTGTGTCTACATTTAGTTATTGGCATGGCTCAGCGCTTGTCCATATGATTTGGCCTGCCTAAGTTGCTATCAGTGCACCATTCCCTCTGCAGACAGGCTTGACCAGCTCCAGCTACCTGATACCCACTTCATACATTTGATAAAGCTATTGAGAAGTGGGCTCGAAGAGTCCAGTTGCGTTCAAAGTGCCGCTCACTGAAGCGTGTTGTCGTCTGACATTTACTTATGAACTCAAACTTACATACATATGAGGTATACCTCTGCCGAGCATGTGCTAACGCGTACCAAATCTTTTTGTTAAACATCAGAAATTCTAAGGGTTATAATGCTACTCAGTCTTTGTGGTAATTTTATTTGGATCTTTGTAAATTTTCATTATAAGAGTTTTAATGTAGATTTCTTCTATTCGTCTAAGATGTGAAGATGTCCAAATAAGGTCACGTTCAGTAAATCTTAGGACTTTAAGTTGACTTCTGGATGAGATCTGAAGATGCTTTGGCTTGCTTGGGAATCTGTATATCAAAACTCCAAAAACTCAATAGATTATCTAGGCTATCGCTTTATATTTACCAAGTCTTCCCATATGTTGACAACAGTTTCACATGAAAGCCTCGCTCAATATTGGTTTGAGGCCATGTCTAATCGAAATGTTGTTTGTCGACGTCGGTCCTTCATCGGATGTCACAGTAATCTACAGTGTCTAACCACAATATCTAAATCTCGCCACGAAGAGAGTTTATGAAACCATTACCGAACTTGACGATAAATAGATCGTGCGAGATCGTATGGGTGGTGTCTCAAAATCCTTTCTTCAAAACCAAGGGTTATTCTATAATATAAAATTCATTCTAATCCCCCTCTGAAGAAACTTCAGCTTTATAATAATAACTTTAAGTTTTTCCTATTCTCAAATGTTCTATTACTGTTCTCTGTCCATCTTAGGAAAGATTTAAATAAGTTTTTCGAATATTATTCTGAAATAGTTTTCTCTCATTTATGCATCGTCAAGCGTTTTTGTCGATTGGACTGTTGGACTATATTCTCATACCGATTATTCTTTTGAGATAGTGAACATCTATGCACAGAGAGGATCTCTACCGGCCCCTGCTTCTAATTGGCATGCATTTGAACTGCGAACTCATTGTGAAATTAGAAGACCAAGACACAGAGACTTAGAGCTTATCTTATTTTTTTCTAATACAAGTTTTTCGATTTGTCTCTCATATCATGATCAATCACGTAAGTTCTTTACTTAAACGAAATAAGTATCAATCACACAATTTTGAAATAATGTAATTAAAGGTGTCGAGACCCTAATGGAGGAAACCTAGTCTCAGACTGATCTTTGTAGTACTAGATCGACCCGATTAGATGGAATCGTAACTCGAAATTTGTGTTGGGAAAGGCCTTTTTAGTCAACTGGAAAAGCCTTAACTCCAGTGTCGAGTCTTTAAAAGCTTTTCGAGATTTCTATATGGGTCATCCGATCTGAAGCTGTTCCAGCTCGACTTCATAGGGGTATAAACCCAAGTATAAGTAACCAAGTCGAAACTTATGGGATACTAGTTGATGCATATTTCTTGACGAGTTTTCTTTCTCACTCCAATTTCCCTCAGAACAAACCTCTACACTATATATTACACATCGGGTGGAACTCCCGAATTCTTTTTCGCCTAAAAATTATTTTCACACATGCTGGATATAAAACTTTCACTTTAAGAGCCTTCGCCTTCACGGGGAAGAGTGAGTGAAACTTAAAAATTTTGTTAACGTTGAAAAGTCTCTTTGTTCTCAAAAGCCGGCACAAGAACTGTCTGCTTTGACATATGCATACTGGAAAGGTGGCAACCCTCACCTATGTGCTAGAGGCTTTTGATACAGCGCCAACTATTTCGTTTTTTGGTTTTCGTCTATAAATTCCAATATTTGGTGTGCCATTTTTTCTACACAGCTCCGCATTATGCCATAGCGCGTCCCAGCCATGGGAGCGGGAGCAGACTGCCGACTTTTTATATCGTTGTCGCTCATTCTGCTCGGCTGCGCGCACACACATAGCAATCAGTTCGGCGTTTCTTTTTTGCTTTGCGGTCGCCAGTTGGTCTCTGATGTATCGTCAATATTTTTCCTTTACCAAAAATGAATTTTTACCTTTATCAAAATTAAATTCCTTTGCTCATCGGCGGCTGGCGCACAAATACTCGTCTCGCTGTGCCGCACAACCTGCCGCTTGTCACTTGCTTTGCTAAATACAAAATTTTTTCAAATTTTTTCGATTTTTTAAATCAATTGTTGTTGTTATTTTTTCGTTCCGTGAGTTGACTGGCAGTTCAAGTTGTTGTTTTTTCCATCCTGTTTCCGTTTCCCGCATCGATGTGGCAGCTACACATCACTGGAATATCAATAACGGAAGCTGCTGTTTTTACAAGCATTTCCCGGCCACCGCAAGCACTCCACCACACCATCCCTACTCTCACAAACACTCCACCGCTATCGATAGCGAAATTTCACTGTGCTCCAATGGAGTAGCGGTACCTTTGTATTTGGCATCGCGTTTTTTCTACCGTCTGTCTTTTATTGCCATATTATGTTTTGTTGTTTTTGTTGTATTTTACAGTTATTCAAGCATTTGCTGGCCATCATTTTAACAACAATTGCTATTTACTCAACCTCTATCGTTGAGCGCTGTAGAATCAACTCTCCACACACGGTCACGTGAGTTCGACAGCTTGGCTGGCATTAAAGTACCGTTTTTTATTCATATTCAATAACAACAACAAGTAAAATAAGTAAATCGTATGTAGAGGTTAACAATATAATCGATATTTTAAATTTTTTCGACTAGGAGTCTATAAAAACATACTTGCCACAAAATGTTGCAAGTTGGTACATATGTTGCATGCTTTAAAATAATGAAAACTGCTTTGTTACAGTATTTTTGTTGACATGAAATTGAAATTTATGCTGTAAAATAATTAGAACTACATGTTGTAAGTGCGTGTTGCAAGTTTGCCAAGGAGTTTAAATATAATACAACGTTGTTTAGTTTTCTAAGTTGCAACGATACACAAATATAACTGTATTTTTTCTTGTTCATCAATACTTTGAAATCATACTATATATACCGTTACATATGTATATGAGTACATATAACAAGATCCCCACAAGCATACCCAGTTATATATATCCCACCTTACACGCCACTTCACTTACCAATCGCTGCATTTGTACACTTTCTCCCCCTCTCAACCCACAACTAATTGCAAAAATTCATTTCAGTCCTCCACCCCGGTTAGTCCCTCCCATCTGCGTGCAGTTCTTCTGCCTAGTCTTATTTCTAGCAGCGTAGGTGGACTTTGGTTGGTTGGTTGGTCACTCGTGTGCCGCATTCTAACGGTTTTGCGTCAAGTCAATGCGTTCAATGCAGTTCTCGCCCATTTTAAAAAGTCACGGTTGTTGTTGTTTTTGTTCTCGTTTTTATTACCGTTGTATTGGCATATTTCTATATGGCTATAGTATTGCCCATCGCTGGCACTCATTGGTGCCGTTATTGCGCCTTTTTTGCATACGACGACCACGTATGCTGTGGCAAGTATGCACGTACGTACTGGTTTTGTATATGTGTGTGCCACAAGGGTGCATGTCGCAATGTTTTATGCATTCCTAGAGTTGTCATACAATTGCCGAATGGGTAGTGGGTAGTCGGTTTCATGAGTAAACTCTGAAATAAACCACTTTAAACTCAAATATGAGGGAGATTGTGAGGTGGTTAAATATGTACTTGGATTGCTATTGTTGTTGTAGCCGCAGAAAACATTCTCCAAACAATTATGGAGATTGATGCCGAGTTGACAGCCCTTAGTTAGATGAAAATCCGGGTCCGTTCCGATTTCGTAGATCTGATATTCGTAGTTGAATAATTTGATCTCGATTCAGATATATAATATGGCTTAGGTTCTGAAGGTTTCCTTTTAGAACCTACAGAAACATATGTTCTGAGGTAGTTTTGAGACATTTGTTCTTTAATAAAAGTATCGGATTTGTATTTATTGTTGTCTACTTCATTTTTTATTAGGTCTGAAGTGTTAATGGGTTAAAAGAGGTCAATCTAAAGGCGTAACGAATTTTTATATTGAATGGATCCTAGCTCATTAGGTAAGCTTACACTACGTTGGACCCAGCAAATTTGCTTAAGCGATTATAGACTCCATTAAAAAGTAGAAGATTTAGTCCTGAATACTAATTTCTTATGTGTCGCTTGTCCATTAATTAAATTTTTGAGAAATACGAAAACTTCGAAGGAGAGAAATGCTCAGTTATCACTGACGCCTGTTAAATTCATAAAAAATCGAACTCCCTTGGTGATTCCACGTAAGGTGTACCAATTTAAGGTGTCCAATTGTGTCCAGACGAATTGTACTTTACCAAACAGCAGCCATAAGTACGAGTGCATGGTGCATAATCTCCAGGCCTTTCTCTAAACAAGCAGCTCAGTCAATCATTTCTGAGAGCTCCAATAAAGGGCTCGCCGCACTTTTGAAAAACTTGAAGAAACCATTTATTGGCAAGTAACCGAGTAATCGGTACCAAATATAAGTACATGTAAGTCAGTTTCCACGGTTTCGTCAAAGCTTGTAGCTTAGACTTCATTTTGAACTTAAATCGGATGAACTGAGAGCTTTGAAATATTCAGAAAACCAATTACTCGAAAATTACCGATTATTCGGTATCAATTCTAAGTACATGAAAGCTTGTCTCCACGATTTTATCAAAGCTAAAGCGCCGAGCTTTGATATTTTGAAATTAAATCAGGTGAGCTGAGAGCCTTAGATACTTTAGAATACCAGTTACTTGAAAGTTGCCGATTATTTGATACCAAACTACTCGCCTCTAGGATCTAATCAACTCTTGAAGCGTAGTCTTTATTTTGAACTTCAATCAATGAAAATTATCCACTCCTGAGAGCTTTGGATTCTTCAGAAAACCAATTACTCGAAAGTAACCGTGTATTCGGTACCAAATATAACTATATTGAAGGACGTCTCTAAGATTTTATCAAAGCTTAGAGCTTAGGCTTTATTTTCAACTTAAATAAGTTGAGCTGAGTGGTTTGGATTCTCCATAAAACCAAAAAATCAAAAGTAACCAAGTAACCGGTACCAAACCCATTAGCAGACAATGCCCAGCACTTGCCATCAATGTTGCACAACCAAAAACCGATGCGAATGCGATATGATGCGCATAAAGTCAACATACAACGGTACATTGGTGCATAAATAAATAACTACAAAAGTACAGTTATAAGTGTGTTTTTGGGTGTGTGTGTGTGGAATTGTGCTGACTGGCGCAGCAAAACTCGTTCGCTCGTTAGTTTGGTGACCAGGATGTTAACGATGTGGGCGCATATAACCAGCCTATCCGGGTGGCGCTGCATGAGTACTTGCATATGTACATATGTGTTGTTGTGTTGGTTGTTGCAACACGGCATACATTCGGGGGAGGCATGCCATTAAGCGCATCAAACACTTTTTATACATTTCAGCTTCGATACAAGCGCTTATGCATTTGTAGTTGTATGTGTGGCATGCTGATAGCTTATGTGGCGCGTATGTTGACTGTTGCATGAATTCGGTATTTTTTTCTCTCGTTCGTATTAACTTTGTTGCGACACTGACCAAGCACACCTTGTGCGCTATGCGGCCGTTTCATTTCCGCTACTTTCGTATTGCAAGCGCCCGCACACACCCGCAGCTGGCCAAACAAACCAAGCCACGCTACTTCTCCTGCTCATTTGTTGCATAGACTCGTTCGTTGGCTCATTCCCTCATTTGTCTTTAACCGTTAACTGCATTTTGTTGTTTTCGCTTTTTGCATATGTATGTTTGTATGTGTGTGTGTGTCTGTGTCTGTGCGTTGCGTCCTGCATCCATCCAATTCGTTGCTGCTCACGTTCGTTTAATATGCAAAACATTGGAATTTTTTTTTTCGTTGTTGTTGTTGTTGTTGTTGTTATTTGCCAAACGCTCATCGATAAAAGCCGCACTAACCAATGGCAGCGTTGGGTGCAAGCGTACAAACGCACACACAGAGACACATGTGCTGCATGTGTGTGAAATAAAAGCAATATGTTGTTGTTGTTGTATATGTGGCAAGGACATGCATATGCAACAGCACCCGCCGCACCCACCATCTCCACAATTTTCATCAATCACATGTGCATGCATGTGGGCGTTTTTTCTAGGCATCTGTGCGCCGCTGCTGCTCCTGCTGTTGCTGTTGCTGCGGTGTTGCACGTTAATTACTGTAGCCCACACAAAAGGATATGCGCGCTGCTGGTCGTCCTTTTCGCTTAATTTTCAGTTTTGTTTTGTATTTTATTTCTACTTTGCTTCGTCCTTTTTATGCTTGTCCACAGTGAAGCAGCGGCAGCAATATCCAATAACCGATAACGGCAAAAATGCAACAACAACAACTGTGTGTGTTGCACGCTTATAACTAACTTTGAAAAAATGTGGGCGAAAGCGTATTTTTTTTCGTTCTTCCTTTCACTCGCCACCTCTACGGCTGCCCGTTTTTGTCGCTGTGGCAACTGACCACACTGCAGTCGGCGTTGTGGCGCCCTTACCACACTCGAGAGAGCGTGCTGCGCTTTGACTAAATATTCGATACAAACGAATGTTCATCAATTCGGAAATCTCTATCAGGAATGTGGAAAAAATAATACTAAAACAACAACAACGAAATAACGGTTGTGAAGTAAAAAACGAAAGAATAAACACTAAAAAAAATGTAAAAAAAATTCGACGAAAAAATTAAAAATTTTTGTTAGTTCCATAAAATCTTTGGAGGCGGAGTATAGCTGGGTACTAAGACAAAAACTATATACAACAACAATTGAAGCATAGAAAAATGTGGCATGTGACTGTATATAGCAAAGATTGCCACATGTGGAATGGTTGAGGCGCTTTCAGTGCGCATATTTATCAATATCTTCATTTCATTTCCTATACTTTGGACCATACTCCCTCTTCGAACACTCTGCTGAGGGGTCCTATCTATGTTACATATGCATATATCGCCTTTTGTGTTGAGTTGTTTCGTCCGTATTTCGTAAAATCCTGAGCAGCATCTCTTTTTTTATAGCAAGTAAAAATAAAATGCAAAATTTTTATTGAGTTGACGGTAGTGGTCACCAATAAAGATTATGTGAGAAGCTTTAAAATCAGAGCAGTTCACTAGAACAGTAGGTTTAAAGAGCAAAAAGTTATATATTAATATTTGTTATCTTATTTAAATATTGAATCTTCACAGTCTGTCTCCACACATTTTGCACTGGCTTGAACCAAAAATTACGAAATATAAAGACAAGAACCGAATATACTTTTTGAAGTTATAAACTACTTGAATAATTAAATTATTCTCCACACAATGAAACCCTACTGACTAGTGTGGGTGTCTGTCTGATCACACTGGAATATCATTGGACTGGAAACAAATCGAAGCTCCGTTAATCTCTCCTGGTCTAACATTACATGACTGTACTTCACTACAGGTCGGTGAACAATCGTCAGCAATCACCACTTGTGCGACTGTTAGTATCATCTGATCCAGAAGTCAAACATACACGTGGTGAGACTAAATTTTGACGGACGTCAATTGCCAAAGCTGTCCGAGAAACAACGAGATAGAAATATCTACACTGTCTTGATTCTTTGTTGCTCTCTTGATCACTAATGCCATCAAAAACGACCGGTATTTCAATGCTGCATACCCATAATCTCCGTCAGGCTCAGGGATCAGATCCCAACCTAACCTGACTACGTTCTGTAGCTAAACATTTTCAGATCATTCATTACACTGTCGCCTATAAAGACTCCATTTCGATTCGTCCCTTCTCTAATATTTAGGCTTGATGGCTCATCTGCCAAAAATTTTAATGTGAAAACAAAAATTCGTATCCAATTCAATTTATTTGAAAAGATTACTTGGATAGCTCTTAAAGCAGTTAAACACTTGCAATTATATTTTATTTGATTATGCAGGTATATTGCTTTTATCTCAGTTTGTTGTTCGATTCGCCACTCTCCCATATGATATCAAGTCAACCATACTTCTATCCACCTTTCCGGGTTAACGATGATATTACCGACACATTTAAAGTGGTTGTTATCGAAATGCATAAATTCCTCCCGTTGTGGCCCGATTTTTCTGTTAAGAGCACAACGATTACAGGTAGTTGTCAAGGTTGGCAGTTCGTTTTAAAAAGAGCTCAACCATTTTAAGAATGCTTCAACATTTTATTCTTTATTTATTCCTACCACTATTAAAAGAGGAAAGATTTGTATGTATGTTTTGTAATGAATGATCTCGAAAACTACTGTGCCGATTTCAAAAATTCTTTCACCATTGGAAAGCTACCTTCACCTCGAGTAACATAGGTTATATTTATTGCTAGAATCTCAACTTTCTTGAAATGGAGAATCTTAATCTGAAACTGAAAATCGTCCTGCAAGTCATTCTCTTCGCATCGCAATTCGGAGAGTCGAGTAACGAACACTCGCAGCTGCTTGTTGAACAAAATTTCAAAACTTCCCAATTTTAGAAATATACAAGCATGCACTTGGGCGTCGAACTCTGAGCGTTGCCAACGCCTTCATAATCAGAGAGAAGGACAACGGACCCAAAGGACTAGAGGTCGTAATCAAGTTTTAGCTCATTGCAAATAAAATATAATTTCATGCTCGAATTTTCGGGAAAGTACATACATATGTCTGGGAGAGTGCGTATAAGTGTGTAAAAACTTATATATTTTGAAAGCCTACTCATCAATATAATAGTAGACCATTTTGGATACCATCATATCCCATCCCAATTGTGACTGAACATATTCATTCAGGACCCCTAAATGTCAAATTCTGTACCCTGAAACTCAATTATCCACTATGGAATGAAATTCACTGAAGGTCACTGATGTCATCTCCTCTTATTTTGTGGTGCTGGGCATTCAAGGACTTACATAGGCACACAGTAGACCTCTCTGTTACTTTCTCAAATTATGTATGGTATTCAAATGTATTTCTTGAACAGTTCAGTATTTCGGATCTTGAAGAAGTTCTAGATGATCCGAAGCTTTATTTAGAGCATTTTTGTTTCAGAGAGCAAAATATAGAGATTGAAGTTTGAATACATAGTGTTCGTTTTGTTGTCGAAATAGTCCGTTAACCCATTCGATTCCATTGTACTGGGAATGGGTTAATACAGATTTTACATTTGTTTTTATTTTTCCTCAGATATGTTACAATAAATTTTCTGATTAATAAACCAGAATTTTGTGGAAATATATCGATTATTATTTTCAAACTTCGATTCAAAATAAATGTTCATGTTTCTCAATTTTTTTTTCTAAACAAACAAACACGAATAAAGAACACCTGATGTGGGAGCAAAATATAGCGATTTATGTACTTAATTACATACTGATATACTATGTATAGTTTTGCGTGGGTGGGTGGGTTTGTCCATTGCGCTTGATTCGTTTACTTCCAAAGCTTACCACATTTTTTTTCACTTTTTTACTAATGTTGTTTTTCTTGTTGTTTGTTTGTTTTAATTTTCAAACAGCCCCATTTTCCACTCCTCCCCCGCCCGCTCACTCCCGATTTGCATGTGCATGTTTTGCGGCAAAATAATTGAATTGGAAAGTACAAAGTGAAGCGCAGAAAATGTTTTATGGCTGCCTTCAATGTTTTTTTGTGGTTTTTTTTTCTTCAAATTTACTGTTGTTTTATTTGTTGTTGTACAAATTTTTCTTTTACTCTCATTTATTGCACATCGGAAAAAATATCGTAATTAAACAGGACATGCTTCTGATGTTGAGTGTACTGCAAAGCAGGACATGCAACAACAACACACACACCCACACACTCACACACACACCTGCACTTGCAATTTCACATATTTTTATGCTTTCATTTACATGTCAGTTATAGTTTCGTCGTGTTATTGTTATTGTTTTTATTTTTATTCTTGTTGTTGTCCACTAAAGTGTATTGAATATTTGAATATGCGCTTCGGCG
This sequence comes from Zeugodacus tau, assembly GCA_031772095.1. NCBI lineage: Eukaryota > Metazoa > Arthropoda > Insecta > Diptera > Tephritidae > Zeugodacus > Zeugodacus tau. The sequence continues at coordinate 61,428,940 of CM062650.1, read as the reverse complement.
CTCATATGTGGCGTCCATGTTGCAAGCGTATAGAGCAAATAGCAAACAGAAAAAAAACAAACACTGCCAACAAGTACAGTAAATATTCTAAGTTTTTATTTTCTCGATCGCTGCAGAGAAATTACATTTTTTATTGTTCTTGTTGTTGCTAGTTTCATTGTTTACTTTTTTCATTGTTTCAACTGTTTGTGTTGTTTTTGTTGCTGCTGTTGTTGTTGTTTCCATCAATTTTTCCTCTAAGTTGCACATTGATAAATGAATCCAATTAAAAGACACTTCACTTGCATCAATGATTCTCGCGCTGCTCCTACTGTGTTTGCCGCGCTGTGAGTGTAGCTGCACTGCCCTGTCCGTGTTGCCATTCTTTGAAGTCATGCGCTGGAAATTTAATTTTTCCACCTTTATGTGATTATTAAATGTAGTCTATTTCAAAGTACTGCAGACTAATTGAATTATTTCACGTTAAGTTGAATAAAATAAGGTTTTGAAAAGTAATCTTAAAAAAATCACTGAAGGGGGTCACTTGAGTGATTTTTAAATTTATTAAAAGGAATCGGGGTCTCGCTCTCTAGAACATTTAATGAACAAATCTTATAAATTTGGTCGCAAGATTGTATTCTATTTTCAGATGTGAAACGCCATGAATACAAAAATTTAATGGAAAAGATTATAAATATAGTATACCCTCATATATATCAGTTCTAACAATAATATAAGTAAGAGCGTCGCATCTAACAATGCATCTTTTAAACTCGTAAACTACTCCATTGATTCGAATAGAAATGTGTACAAAATATTTTTTTAACTATTTACCTTAGTTTGAAACCAACCAACATTACAGCAGATAACTGAGCTATTATTGAAGACAAATAAACAAAAGCCTATGGAAATATTGTATACGACACTTGGCATCTGCCATCTAAAAATTTTGCTTCCAGATACCAAGAGCGATTAGCTATGGACCTATAGCTTCGATGGATTTTCCGACCGAAAATATGCATAATTTGCGAGATATCTTAATGAAATAAAATAGAGTTGTTATTAATGTGATCAAGTGTTAAAAATTAATCAAATCGGTTCAGTACTTCTCACAACCCCATATACATGATATACTGGTTTTTGGTACTCATTAGTACTTCATAAATCGGTCAATAAATATTTTTTTTTACAAATATTATTTTGGATGTAATGTAGCTATAGCTATATATATATATATATAGTATATGTATATAGATATATGATGATTTTCCCTATTCTAATTGACTTTGCACTGTGTGAGTTTGTATGTATGTGATTGGCGTTGCAACCGTTTAGCCGGTTATAGCCGAATCGACGATAGTGCGCCATCTCTCTCTCTCCTTCGCAGTTCGGCGCCAGTTGGAGATCCCAAGTGTAACCAGGTCGCTCTCCACCTGGTCCCTCCAACGGAGTGGAGGCCTTCCCCTTCCTCGGCTTCCTCCGGCGGGTACTGCATCGAACACTTTCAGGGCTGGAGTGTTTTCGTCCATTCGGACAACATGACCTAGCCAGCGTAGCCGCTGTCTTTTTATTCGCTGAACTATGTCTATGTCGTCGAATAACACATACAGCTCATCGTTCCATCGTCTGCGGTATTCGCCGTTGCCAATGTTCTTAGGACCATAAATCTTGCGCAAAATTTTCCTCTCGAAAACTCCTAGTGTCGTCTCATCTGATGTTGACATCGTCCAAGCTTCTGCACCGTAGATCAGGACGGGGATGATAAGCGACTTGTAGAGCTTGATTTTGGTTCGTCGAGAGAGGACTTTACTGTTCAATTGCCTACTCAGTCCAAAGTAGCACCTGTTGGCAAGAGTTATTCTGCGCTGGATTTCGAGGCTGACATTGTTCGTGTTGTTGATGCTGGTTCCCAGGTAAACGAAATTATCTACGACCTCGAAGTTATGACTGTCAACAGTGACGTGGGAGCCAAGACGCGAATGCGCCGACTGTTTGCTTGATGACAGGAGATATTTCGTCTTGTCCTCATTCACCTCCAGACCCATTCGCTTCGCCTCCTTATCCATGCGGGAAAAAGCAGAACAAACGGCGCGGTTGTTGCTTCCGATGATATCAATATCATCGGCGTACGCCAGGAGCTGTACACTCTTGTAAAATATGGTACCCTCTCTGTTTAGCTCTGCAGCTCTTATAATTTTTTCCAGCATCAGGTTAAAGAAGTCGCACGATAGTGAGTCACCTTGTCTGAAACCTCGTTTGGTATCGAACGGCTCGGAGAGGTCCTTCCCAATCATGACGGAGCTTTTGGTGTTGCTCAACGTCAACTTACACAGCCGTATTAGTTTTGCGGGGATACCAAATTCAGACATCGCGGCATAAAGGCAGCTCCTTTCCGTGCTGTCGAAAGCTGCTTTAAAATCGACAAAAAGGTGGTGTGTGTCGATCCTCTTTTCACGGGTCTTCTCCAAGATTTGGCGCATGGTGAATATCTGGTCAGTTGTTGATTTTCCAGGTCTAAAGCCACACTGATAAGGTCCAATCAGTTTGTTGACGGTGGGCTTTAGTCTTTCACACAGTACGCTCGATAGAACCTTGTATGCGATATTTAGGAGGCTGATCCCACGGTAATTGGCGCAGATTGTGGGATCTCCCTTTTTATGGATTGGGCAGAGCACACTGAGATTCCAATCGTCAGGCATGCTTTCTTCCGACCATATTTTGCAAAGAAGCTGATGCATGCACCTTATCAGTTCTTCGCCGCCGTATTTGAATAGTTCTGCCGGTAATCTATCGGCCACCGCTGCTTTGTTGTTCTTCAAGCGGGTAATTGCTATTCGAATTTCTTCATGGTCGGGTAATGGAACATCTGTTCCATCGTCATCGATTGGGGGATCGGGTTCGCCTTCTCCTGGTGTTGTACTCTCACTGCCATTCAGCAGGTCGGAGAAGTGTTCCCTCCATAATCCCAGTATGCCCTGGACATCGGTTACCAGATTACCACCTTGGTCTCTACATGAGGATGCTCCGGTCTTGAAACCTTCAGTTAGTCGCCGGATCTTTTCGTAAAATTTTCGAGCATTACCCCTGTCGGCCAGCTTGTCAAGCTCGTCATACTCACGCATTTCGGCCTCTTTCTTTCTTTTTCTGCAAATGCGTCTCGCTTCCCTCTTCAGCTCTCGGTATCTTTCCCATCCCGCTCGTGTTGCGGTCGATCGCAACATTGCGAGGTAGGCAGTCTGTTTTCTCTCCACTGCGAGACGACAATCCTCATCATACCAGCTGTTTTTTGGGCTTTTCCGAAAGCCAATGGTTTCGGTTGCAGCTGTACGTAAGGAGTTTGATATGCCGTCCCACAGCTCCCTTATACCAAGATGCTGATGAGTGCTCTCAGAGAGCAGGAGTGCAAGTCGAGTAGAAAATCGTTCGGCTGTCGGTTGTGATTGCAGCTTCTCGATGTCGAACCTTCCTTGTGTTTGTTGACGGGCGTTCTTTGCTGCACAGAGGCGGGTGCGTATTTTAGCTGCGACCAGATAATGGTCCGAGTCTATATTTGGTCCTCGGAGCGTACGCACGTCTAAAACACAGGAGACATGTCTTCCGTCTATCACAACGTGATCGATTTGGTTCCGCGTGTTTCGATCAGGAGACAGCCAAGTAGCTTGATGTATTTTCTTATGCTGGAATCTGGTACTACAGACGACCATATTTCGGGCCCCAGCGAAGTCGATCAGCCTCAGGCCGTTTGGCGATGTTTCGTCATGGAGGCTGAATTTTCCGACGTTGTGCCAAAGACACCTTCTTTACCCACCCTGGCGTTAAAATCGCCAAGCACGACTTTTACATCGTGGCGGGGGCATCGCTCATAGGTGCGTTCTAGGCGCTCATAGAAAGCATCTTTGGTCACATCGTCCTTCTCTTCCGTTGGGGCGTGGGCGCAAATCAGCGATATGTTGAAGAACCTCGCTTTGATGCGGATTGTGGCAAGACGTTCATCCACCGGGGTGAATGCCAGGACTCTGCGACGGAGTCTCTCTCCCACCACAAATCCAACACCAAATTTGCGCTCCTTTATATGGCCGCTGTGGTAGATGTCACAAGGACCCACCTTCTTCCGTCCTTGTCCCGTCCATCGCACTTCTTGGATGGCGGTGATGTCAGCCTTGAGTCGTATGAGGACATCAACCAGCTGGGCAGAGGCACCTTCCCAATTAAGGGTCCGGACATTCCAGGTGCATGCCCTTATATCATTATCCTTAAAACGTTTGCAGGGGTCGTCATCAAAAGGGGGGTGTCTCATCCGAGGCTTTCGTAGATTTTTCATTGGGGGGTGTTTTTATGTGGTGGGTCCCAAACCCAACGCACAACCGCATAAGCGGGTTTCGCCTTCTCACTTTAGCTCGCCTTCAAACGGATGTCTGTTGGCTACCCAGAGGATACTTGGTCTAAAACCGGAAGTCGTGAGCTGCTTGGACCATGTGGAGAAGAATCGTTTCTGGCCACTCCCAAGTGAATGACAATCAAAAACTTTCCTCACTTGCGTGAACTTCTACACATGGTCCCATCCTCCTGTGTGAGTTTAGAGAATAAAAAGTATATAAGAATTCTTACTAACCTCGATATAGTGACTTTTTACCTACCAACTGACCCTAATTCCGTATATATCGGTCATGAGATATCACAACATCTTTCGAAAAATATTATATGAATTCGTCAAACAAATCTATTATTTCATTAACAAATCGGCTCCGCGAGCTTCACTCATATTTCTCATATTTGAAATTCGATTACATGTGACTGAAGTAAGACTTCCCAGAATGTGTCGTAATTATAGAACTAATTAAAAGGAGGGGTGAGTGTCTACCAATTTCATATTCGAGGAATGATATGATCCTATGTAAACTACTTATGATTTATCGTTTGCTTGAAACCCTCTGACTATAACAATGAACAACTAATAAACTTATTAATCGGTTTATCATTCACTAAGGTGATAGTTGGAATTATATGAGCCGAACGCGCAACAAAAGTTCAAAATATAAGCCTATGAAACAAAAACAGAAGATTTTTATACACAAAACTCACTTAGGAAACTTTACTCAAATACATTTATAGAACAATTTTGAAACTCAAGTTTACATACAGTGGAACTTCCATAACTCGAACTTCCATAAGTCATTACTTCCATAACTCGAACTCTTGAATTGGCAATAGAAGTAAAATTTCATCGAATTTTTCTGGGCATAATACAAAATTTAAAATTTTACTATCTAGTCAGTATTTTAAAAGAGTCTCTCTATATCGTATGGAGGCAAACAAAAAATATAATATTACACTTATGGATTGCATAAATCATCTAACAAAGGCAAGGGATACATAAAACTTTATGTGAAGTAAATAAATAAAACTGTGTATAAATCTATATTTTACAGCTTTTGGAAAAAAAGTATATTTTAATGAAAATTCTATAACTTGAAGTCTCTCTAACTCGAAGTTTTTTGGGGATTATGGTGATTCGAGTTAGAGAAGTGCCACTGTATAATACTTACAAAAAATAAGCAACATTAGGTCAAAAATTAAATTCTATTGGGGCTTTCAACTAACATTAATATGTTATTCTTTATCTATGTATATTATTTTTAAATAATGTTAAAATAAAAAATTAATTCATCTCCCTCCGTGACAATGCGCTACTTGAACACATTGCCGTGACCAGGATTCGAACCTGGGTTACTACGGCCACAACGTAGGGTCCTAACCACTAGACGATCACGGCTATGGGAGACATGTATAAGTGGTGAGCAAATAGCACACAAGTGCCGTTAGCCAGCTAAACGAGCTCTCACTAGCGAGTGGAATGTTGTTGTTATTGGTCACAACGCTCTAATCACCACCACTAAATCCACGCATAGTTGAACGCACTGCTCAACCGTCTTTTAGTTTTTTAATAGAGAGCTGTTTTATCGACGCGCTGGAGAGCGCATGCGGATAAAAGGTGAGTAATGCAGTGCGCTAGTGTTGTTACTGTAAAGCTGATAATGGCGCTATAAATAGCTGTGCGTGTTACTAAGCGTTTATTAGGTATTGCGTATGAAAGCAGTGATTAAATAATAGCCAAATTCTATTTTTGGTTGTTTTTATGCATTATTCATTCGAAGAAATCAAACATAACAACAACAAATATATGAAATTGTGATACGAGCTTTGATTCTTTGGTAAGTTCTTATCAGTTTCAAAATATTATTGTATATAATTTTTTAATAATTTGTAAGAAATATTTTTAAGCTTTTTAAGCGATGATGATACAAAATAAAAAAATATTTAATATTCATTAGATAGTTGTCATCAGATTTAAGTTTAATTACTTTATTAACTGACTGACTTAGTCACTAGCATCTGTTCTGTCGCAAGATCATTCTGATCCAAAGTAAATCAAGGTCAATCTTTCCCAAGTTATAGGTGTACTAACTGGCCATTGTCCCATCGGGATTCACGCGGTCAATTTAAAAATTTTACCGGACGCTAGCTGTAAAAGCTGCCAAGAAGAAGGTGAGGTAGAATCCTACCAGCATTTCCTTTTGGAATGTCCCGCCTTTGCGAGATCTAGACAAAAAATCCTTGGATCTCACTTTTTTGGGCATCCCCGCGAATTAGCGGATACAGAGGTTAAAAACCTCTGCAAATCTGTAGTAGGTTCTAAGCGCTTTGTCGATTCATAAATAAGTGAGGGGGTTGACTTTTACGATATCACAAAGGACTGCTCTTGATATTCTAAGTGGGTTTCCCTTTCTATGGAAACAGCCTTCGTACCTATCCTAACTGACTGACTTGGATTCATTGAGAGGCTTTACCTATGAACTGTTGGTGTTCTCAGTTCTATTAGTAGATCAGCCATATTCAAGGGTAATGTCTTGATATATATGTATGTAGTTCTAACCTAACCTAAAATATGTATATTTATTGTAGTGTAACACGGTTTCACAAATGCATTTCTGAATTATATTGGTAACAGCGACACCTCTTGTTGTTTCGAGAAAAAATCTGAAATATCCTATATGTATTAATACTTTCACTTTTGAAACAACAACTTCACTTTTGAAACTCTATAACAACATCATCTATATTCCAAAGCACTTCCACTCTCTCGTAGTATTCGTACAAAAACTTTATTAACATTCTATATTACCACACTTAAAAAATCGAAATTCCATAAGATATTATTTATTTGCAAATCAACTAGATTTTACCGGAAAACCTGAAAGTGAACACACACTTTCAACTGAAGTAGTTGGGTGAATATTTGTCTCAGTCATATCTAAAAACATTGTATAGCTATAAGATTCGTATGATTTTATTAAGAAGAACAGTTTATTCAAACTAAAATACAGTTGAACTTCCCTTCCCTCGAATCAACATAATCCACAAAAAAACTTCGAGTTACAGAGACTTACGGAAGGTAATTTTTATGAAACTTGACGTCTATTTTCAATTCGAAAGCTCGAGTTATGGAGAACTTTGAGTTATAGACGTTCGAGTTATGGAAGTTCAACTGTAGTTTTGTGATTGCTCTTTATATATCTCCAAATACAGAGGTTGTTTTGAGAATCTAACGAAATTTCAAAGTTATACAGTCAGCGCGCTAAAAAGTAGGCAACCTTTGGGATATTAAGTTTTTAAGATATCAAATTCATGGCTACGAGCCGTGGAAAATTTTTCGGGATTTTTTTTTTTTTTAATTTTTGTCATGTATTGAAGAATTTGGAACTAGTTTAGGAGATTTAAATAGAAACAGTGTAGATTGCATTCTTCTACTAAAATTGTTAAATATTATATGTTATAAAATTGTAGTGTTGTATGGGTTATAAGCAATTGCGTCCACTTATCTGGAGATTTAACAAAAAATCATTAATGAAATCCCCAGGTCGTGCCTTTAACACACACATAATTATATGTATAAGTAACCATAAGCACTACCCGTTCACAATTTCACACTTCATTTGTGTCATCAATACGCGCACGCACTCACATACATGCCAATATGTAAATGGCAGCAAGTTGCACAACACACTGTGTGGCAGAATTCTGCGTAATCTCTGGTCATTTAATCAAAAGCTAAACCAATAAAAGGGACCACTAGTGGTGTTATTGCTGTTGCTTTTTAAGCTTAATAAGAAGCGTTAATGAACACGACGAAAGATCAACGGACGGACGGACAGATGAATAGGAAGAAAAACTGTGTGCGAGTCAATGTGGCAACTGTGTGTCTGTACTGTGGCGCGGTGGTCGCTTTGCTTGTTGATTTCGACAACAAGTGGCAGCAGTTCAGTTGATGCAAGTGAATAAATATGTGCATAGGCAGCTGGCAACACGTGAGCCATTCGCATGCGAAAGGACACACACGGAACGCAGAATCCAAAGAGAGGAGTAAACACAAATAAATGCCTTACAGTGAATTCAACGGAATAAAAATGCAAAACAGGCGAACGCAACAGTCGATCGTGTGGCACAGAGACATATTATTTTTCAATATTTGTTGTTGTTGTTGCTTTTATTTTATTTATTTTCGCATTGAGAAGCGCATGTTGCACATGCGCATGCGCAGAATGTGCGAATTTGATTGGTGATTTCATGGAAACAACGTGCCGTTTGCCTCCGGTGCAACATACACGCCTTGAACGCTATCAAACAGCGTGCCACACACTACTCGTCAATAACAAATAAAAAAAAGAATCACTCCGTGAAGGCCTCGATTTCGAGCTGCGTGACTGTGTTTGCTGCTTATGAATCGCTCAAAGTGTTTGTTGTTGTTCTCATTGTTTTTGTTGTTTTTACGTTTTGTGGCACTCTTTAGTTTGGGAGCTTCAATCATTTCGGGAACTGGATTTCGCACGCTGTTACGAGGCGCGCACACACCAGCCATCAACTGAGCAATGTGGCATGAAAATGTTGTTTGACTCGGCCGCAAGCGTGTTGCATGCACACGCAACTGCAAATGCCAGCAGAATCGAAGAACAATTCGCATTCTTATTGAATTTATGAACAACTTAATAACATTCGACCAATTAAATGCCGAAATGCAATTAATCACAAATCGCAATTGAACTTGAGTGAGTGCTGCAGCACTCGTGCGATCGTGCGCTGTGGCATGTAGTTAGTGTGGCTGCCACATGTCAGCTGCTGCTCGGTAGCCACACTAACTACTCAGTGCATTCAGCAGTAGCTGACAGTTAGCCAGCAGCCACTCGGAATGCGTGCGTGCCACATCGATTGGCAGTCGAGCTGATGTATCTGCCACAGCTTCTGTGTGCGAGAGAGTGAGTGTGTATGTTTGTGGCATGCAACATAATGTTTGCATTTCTTTGATGGGGAAGGCACGCATGTGCTCAAGGAAGACACATAAACTGTTGTGGCAAGGTTAGTGGCAGCCGCACAGGTGCTGGCTTTTGTGGCAACTGCATTTTACTGGCTTGTTGCACTTGCCATATCCGTAAGTTAGGTGGAATGAAGGTGCTTAATGCATATGAACCTTTTTCTGGGGCTCCTGTTGCTGTATTGCTTGCTTATGTGCGCACGGACTGGCACCCTCGTACGACAAATTTTGTGCGATTTCATGTTTATCGGTTTGTGGCATCTTGTAAACCATTAAGTATTCGTGTTTGTGTATTGAGCAGCGATAAGCGCGGAATTAAGCTTAATGGGGGAAGTGAAATGTAAAACAATAAATAAAAAAATATAACTAAGGGTTACGAAGACCATTAAGAACATAGTATTCTTAAGGTTTACTGAAAGTAACGGTATAAAATATATATAGGCAACATTGAAAAAATTTTCAAAAAATATTCTAAAAAATTCAACAATAATTATTTATTTTTTTTACGGAAGGTGGCAACTCTGTATCAACAGCACTTTAAATATTTTTCAAATAATTTATTTTATAGGCATCACAGTTACTAGTAAGGTAATATTTAATTTAATTGTAAACTCTTCATTCAATTGAAGAACATGTGGCAACTCTGAAATAAATTTTTCGGATTAATAATTGTCAATTGAGTTGCACAACTGTCCTAAACCAAATATTTTTAATTGAATATAACAATATAAAATTAAAAAAAACTATTATAAAAACTTCAGCAATAATTTTGTGTATTTTTTTTTATTTTTCCTAGGTGGCAACTCTATGTCAGCAATACTCTAATTTTTGTCCAAATTAATTATTTTTATAGGCATTACAGTTACCAATAAGGTAATATTTAAGCCAATTGTAGCTCTTCCCTAAATTTATGTACATGTGGCAACTCTGAAATAAATTTTTCGGATTAATAATTGTCATTGAGTTTCACAACTGTACCACACCGAATATTTTTAACTGAATATAACAATATAAAATTAAAAAAAATATAAATTTATGATAATCTGGCAACCCTGTTGGGAACTTAAAACTTTATGAAGATTTGTATATTTATAAATGAAACCAAAACATTTTTTATTAGATCAAATTGTGATTTATTTTCTGTTTTTTACTCCCATACATTTTCGTAATAAGTGGAAACACTATATTTGCATGAAACAAAATATTTAAAAATAAGCAAATTAGTAAACTAATGATTTTATTTATTTTTAAAAAGGATATTTAAAAATTTTAAACTTATAGGTGGCAACACTAAACAACCCTATATTAAAGATAGAACTACTAAGTTATATATTCTATGCTTTTGAATCTACAATAGGGAGTAACAGGAATTATAAACGAAAAGTTTTGAAGAAGTACTCAGAATCTTACCAAAGAGTGTCTCGACTTATAAACGGTTTCACTATCAGGAGAGATTCCTGTTAGAAAAAGAGAGGTCTCTAGAGAGGTTGCAGGCAACTGCAATATACATATATATTGATATACTGATAGATCTCGATAGGGTCCCCTTAATTGACTTCCACTTTGTATAAAAAATATCATAATCTTTCCCAGTAATCGGGTCACATAGTAAACTCTCTCTCTTCCATATACATACACCCCTAGCCAATAATTTCTTAATTAACTTAATTTATCGACTCACGACGGAACAACACGCATTTCTACTCCACGACGCGCCACTCGATTCGACGCCCCCCATTTTTCAGCCATAACCCTAACACCTAGTTAAATTTATTGATTTATTTCGCCTCTAATTGTGCTCGCCGCTCGCTGTTTTCTCACGTCGTCGTCATCGTCGGATAGTTAATTGCAACACCTGTAAATATACATATGTACTACATGTGTGGGGTTGCAGCACATGCAACACACTAAATGCCACTTAACATTGACACGGCAATAAACAAATGTAGTCTATCTCAGCGATATACCATAATAATTTAATTTCGGTCATAATTTCTAAGTGTAACAACAAGCTGGAGATAATGAGGGGCCAACAATGTGACGATAAATTACAACTAGCGAAGAAGAAGTCACTTGTTGCAATGCCACAAATGGTGGCGCAAATGAGTGGAAAAATCGTAAACACAATATACAGGGTGCCCTGAGTGTAGTAAAATGATTTCCAAATTACATATATATATTTCGGGAATCATTTGATTGTACCATAAATTGTCCAAATTCCAGTTTCAAGTTCTTTATATTATAAGTAGAGACCCCTAATAGAGAACTCAAATACGTATGAGCATTTCAGAAAATAATTCGACAATTATTAGGTTAGGTTAGGTTGTAAGGCTGTTTCCCAAAGGGAAGTACAGGTAGACTTTAAATATATTCCTTTGTGAAGTCTGGGTCCCTAAATTAACAATTAGGAGTCGACAAAGCGCCCTGAACCTACAACAAATCTGTAGAGATTTTTAACTTCTATATTCGCTATTTCGCGAGCCTGCTCTAAAAAGTGAGATCCAAGAAATCTCTTTCTTAATCTCACAAAGACGGGACATTCCGGAAGAAAGTGATGAGACGATTCCTACTCATTCTCCTCCATGCAGCCTCTACAGCTAGCGTCCGCTAAGATTTTTAACCTTACAGCGTGGATCCCGATGGGGTAATGGCCAGTAAGAACCCCTACGACTAAGGAGAGGTAAGGTTTACTGAGGGCGAAAAGTTCGGTAGACTTACCGCGGTTTACCTTAGGCCAGAAGGATCTAGCGACAACGCAACTGGTAACTGACCAGCGCCTACCCAGCTCAGCCGAGGCCATTAGCAAACCGCAATAGGACAACGGTGCTGCGATTCCGCAGGAACCCAGACTAATCTAATTGAAAAGTATAACGATGCCACCGACAGTGAGGATAGGCATTCCTTAACCAATCCTGAGCGCATGGTCAATGAACTCAGTACTAGTATTGCCGCTCTACTATCAGGGTGGATCGTCACCTCTCTAAAGGCTTCGAAGCAATATATCCGTCACTGCCTTAATAGCAGCCACTTCCGTTTGACAGTAAACTCCCCCGCCAACTTCGACCCATCCGTGAAGAAGCTCACCGCGCCTCTCCTCCAACGACTCCTTCCCGCCCAAACGTCCTTTGAGGGAATAAGAAAAGTTGTTGACAGTTATTAACCTCATACAATTTGACATCAAAAATATTATTTTACATCCCTTTCCCGATAAATTTTACATAGTTCAATCTTTTAACCCCGAATATACTTGATATCATCTCGAAAATATCAAGTTCTCGGAAGTTATCAGGTCCGTTGTTAGTTTTGAATGATCTCATCTCGAATTATGATCATTGTATAGCTGAACTTGGTACAATAGAACCTGTAGGACTATTACTGGTAAACTTTTTTGTAGGGAAATCTATTTTGACTGACTGAAGGATCTTACTTTTTAGTGTTAATGAAGCATCCAACACATAGACCGATCTTAGAGGCTCTCATACCTACTAAGTGCTGAAACAACTATACTTTTTCCACCATTGTTCGGAAGATCTGCGAAAAAATTTATAAAAAAAATTTCCATCTGTTGATAGATCTTTTCTGCAGATTATGTTGTATTGGAGTAAAAGACAAGTTTTGCTCCTGTCTCTTTGATGAAAGCCATCGCGGACTGTTTGGATAACTGAAGGGAGCTCACGAGCTAACGTTCGGCACTCACAAGTCTCTCATCTGGCCAGGAAGGATAGATCCTAATGTGTATAATCTATAATTTGTGAGATATTATGAGTAGGGTTTCTTCGAATAACTTTCGACTTGATTCAAAGCTGCTGGATGGATTCTTACATATTTGGGTTTAAAAGAAGGTTCGTACTAAGAAATAATTGCTGAACAGAAAACCTAAAGATTCATTGAAAATACACCTCTAACAATTTGTTCCACTTTTTCTTTTGAGACACCCTATATATATGCTCGAGGCTCATATCCATATTCATGACTGTCCGTTTGTGTAACATACATATATGCCACGCATCACAATTAAAATGTAATTTTTCTTCAAAATGACAACAACAACATGAAAAGCAACAACTGTAGTTGTTGTAAAAATGCGAATAGGGCGTACAGAAGTGTGTAAAATGTGCAAATTATGCGCAAACAATGTTAAAACAAATGAAATGCGAAATATTTCTGACAAGCCTACAACGACGATTGCGTTGCCACAACAACAACAGTACATGTAGTACGGTCATGCCACTGCAACGCAATGTTGCAACGCTGCCAACGTGCAACATGCGAGCGCATATCGGGACAAAGGTGTTTGCAACGCATTTATGCGCGTATAATTAATAACTCAATCCAAGCGGAAATATGTACGTTTTCGTGCAACAACAACAACAACAGCAACTAGCAACTACATGGCGAAGTGGCAGCAACAGAAATGCCTATGTTGTTGCGAACATGAGAAATGCATGAATTGCGCTTGTTGCATGCCACATAAGATCGCTGGATATTTAGATTTGCAACGCAAGTGGCGTTCTGTTATGCGTTAACTTTGTAGTTTTTGTTGTTGTTGTTGTTGCACGTCTTGTGTTACAACTTGTACGTTATCAATTAAAGTGGTAATAATTATTTACGTTTATATGTACACGACTCTAAGCAGATAATAGTAATCTTAATTATGTACTAACGCTTAATGAGCGTGTTCGTGAAGAAAACAATACATAATCGTGAATTACATACGCATACATGTGTAAATATGTAAATCTCTATATAGATGGGTATTCATATCGGTGTAATTGGAAGACAATTAGCCGCGGTTATAGTTAGTTGCGTAGCATAGGCGAGTGATTATTGTAAGAAATTGTATTTTTTCGAGGTCAGGGGTAATAGTTTTTGCAAGGAAGCTTCAATTAGCTGAAGAATTCTTTAAAAAACTATAATTTTCCGCGAGAAAATCCTTTATTATATCTAAAACAAGTATTTGGGAATTTAGCAAATCCGCCTAAAAGTATGCTCGCTTGAAACCTTCATATATAATTCAATGCAACAAATAATCGAGGTGGTTAAAGCTATTTAAATGACATCAAATGTGTGTCTAACATCCTTATCAATAGCTTCGAACTATTTTGCGATCTGATTTGTGTGGATAGCTGGCCACCGCGGAATCGCTGGGCCAAGTCTCAAGAGAGGGTACCCTAGCCGGAGTGGAAGTGGACGTATAATTCATGGTCAACTTGCGCTAGTGCGCTGGACACACTAACTTCGACTGAGCTCAGCAAACGCTGGACAACAACCAGCACCTGTGCAATAACGAGGTCTTTCTGGCCCGTCGTGGATCGAAAACGATCGTTCCAGCTGTTGTCGCTTAGGTAGGCTTATCTCGCCGCAATCATTGGCATGCTTACTGGTCACTGTACAATAGTTACTGGTCACTGTCCAATAGGCACACATGCGTTGAGGTTATGGACAAAGCGAGACGCTAGTTGTCGAAGCTGCGTTGAGGACGGCGAAGTGGAATCATCCAAGCAATTCTTCCCTCAATGTCCAGCGTTCGTCAGACTAAGATTGAAACACCTCGGTAGGCACATCTTCGGCGAACCCATTAACCGACTTAAAAAATGTATAATAGAGTCAAAGCACTTTGTCGAATCATAAGGGTTGTTATTGTTTTATCGATTATCCAACCTTATCCAAACAGGTTTAAATCGTTAAAAGAACAGCTCTTGGCCGTATAAAATCCGGGTCAATTTCGGTATCGTAGAACCGGTTGTTGTGAGAATTGAATGAAAATGGACTTGATGATCCGTCAGGAATATTTGGATGTCACAAAGAGCAGTTGAAGATGAATCGGAGATCCCTTGACCTAACCTATTCAATTTTCAAAAAAGGAGCAATTTGTCTGTGGTCACTATCCCTTTAAATTTCTCTACTTGTACATTATGCTGGTCGTAAAGTCTAAGATTCTACCATACCGGAAGCTTTTATAGGAAGTCTACGACTAACTATATTTATTAATGTGGGTTTAAAGTCGTCTGTATGGTTTTCCCTATACTTATAATAGGGGAAAGTATCTAAATATTCCCTTAAATTACAGCAACTCCCGTTCCATCGATGTTGAACATACTTTAAAAGCCGAGGCTTGATTCTTGCTCACTAATTGCTGGTATTTAAAATATCTCTGGAGAAGTTAAGCACTTACAGTTATATTTTAGATGAGTTCGTAACGATGAAATAAAGCTTGGTATTTCAACAAAGTGAGAAAGGGCTAAGGTTCAGACGCAGCTGAAACTTTTAAAGACTGAAATTTGTCAGAATAATAAAAGCTTGAAATATTATGAGATATCTCATAAACTTTTTAATCTGACATGTATTCAAAGTCCTTATTAGGAGATAATGTAAGCACATTTTAGGAACCAAACTATCTAGATCACATGTCTATAGAGTTTCAATAAGTTATCGTAATTTTATTAAGATACCTGGAGATATACTGCGAAAAATTTAGATCCAGAAGATGGATCCTTATAAGGAGGTATGTATGTATATGGGAACTAGAAGTCTGTACTATAATTTTTGGTATCAAATCATAATATGGTTATAGAAAACCCCAGTTGTCTGTAATGGATTTTGGGCTCTATGGTTTGTTAGGTATACATGAGAACCAACAAGATGTGCCATGAGTTATAGCGACTTTTATTATACTCTCGCAACAAAAGTTGCTAAGAGAGTATTATAGTTTTGTTCACATAACGGTTGTTTGTAAGTCATAAAACTAAACGAGTTAGATATAGAGTTATATATATCAAAATGAACTGAGTGACGAGACGAGTCAAAATCCGAATGTCTGTCTGTCCGTCCGTCTGTCCGTGCAACGGATAACTTGAGTAAAAATTGAGATATCTTAACGAAACTTGGAACACGTATTCCTTGGCATCCTGAGGAGGTTACTTTCGAAAATGGGCAAAATCGGACCATTGCCACGCCCACAAAATGGCGAAAACCAGAAACATATAAAGTGTCATAACTAAGCCATAAATAAAGTTATAAAAGTAAATTTGGAATAAAGGACCGCACTAGGAAGGGGCATATTTGGATGTAATTTTTTTGGGGGAAGTGGGCGTGGCCCCGCCCCCAAACCGGTTATTTGTATGTATCTCGCAAACCAATAAAGCTATATAAACCAAACTTTCTGCAGTCGGTTCTCTTAAGTACTCCACCACACCATGAAAATAGTTGAAATCGGATAATAACCACGCCCACCTCCCATACAAAGGTTAGGTTGAAAATTACTAAAAGTGGGTTAACTCACTAACGAAAAACGTCAGAAACACTAAATTTCAAGGAAATAATAGCAGAAGGAAGCTGCACTCAGATTTTTTTACAAAATGAAAAATGGGCGTGGCATCGCCCACTTATGGGTCAAAAACCGTATCTCAGGAACTACTCGACAGATTTTAATGAAATTCGGTATATAATATTTTCTTGGTCGCCCTGATGACACTGATAAAAATGGGAAATGCGAAATTGGTTCACAACCACGACTACTTTCTTTATAACTCAATTGTGAACTCCATCTTATTCCTTCACTTTATAATATATACATAAGGAACCAATGAAGATAGCGGAATAAAACTTTACACAAATAGTACATATTATCTCTGACTTCACTTGTGAAAAAAATGTCGAAAACGGACTATAACTTTTCAAGGCCCCAGATATCGAACATGTTGAACTCAGCGCCTAAGGGTAAATTTTAACCGAAAATTTGGGTAAATCTCTCAGATAATTTAATGTAATTCAGAGGAAATTGTTTTCTTCTAATAGTTTTCTGTTAAAAAAATTATTAAAATCGGGTCATAACATCCCATATACCTAATTATATGTTTTTCAAAAATACCGTGGGCTTTAGTCCGCATATATGTATTGGTTAATATGTGAGATATCTTAGAAAAATTAAGTGAGCGTATAGTCGTGGATATAGTATACCCTGCTGGTGAAAATGAAAGAATTACCTCAGCCCTCATATAGTATATATTACGATTTTCGTTATTCCATTAAACTCTATGCCGAATTTATGGGTAAATTTTGTATGTTTGTATGTTTATTAAATAAATTGCGAGAGTATAAAATGTTCGGTTGCACCCGAACTTAGCCTTTCCTTACTTGTTAGATCTTGTTCTAATTGACCGAGTATAAGACAACGTCACCTTTTTTTGGACTTTCTGTAAAAAAATTTAAGTGTTATGCTAAATGGGCGTGGCAAGAAGGGTATGTATATAAACTTTAATAATTTCCTCCGAATTTTCTCTTTATACCTTTATTTTATACTCTGAATATATTGCTTACTTATACAACTATTCACATTTAAAAATTTATTAAGAAATATCTGACGTGAAGCAAGCTAAGAGTCTAATCCTACATGTTGATTAAATCATCCAAAGATAAAGTGTACCCATAGGCAAAATGCAAATAGTCTGTTTCAAAAAACAACAGTGGAAAAAAACACACAGACGAATGCAAAAGCAACTCTACCACCAATGCGAATTTACACTTATAACACAACCGAACAAGAAAAAATCAGCGAAACTGCGCACCAAAACGCATTTGCCTACTTGCAAGTGTGTGAGTGTGTGGCACCACAGATGACAAAGTAAATAATGAATTTGCATCAAGCAGGAGAGCAGAGCATTGCAAAAAGGACGAAAGGACACACCACTCACAACCAACATAACGGACCAATGTGACTAGGGCAAGGAGAGTAAAAAACTTAACGGAAGTGACCACTGGTCAAAGGCCGCTGCCAATTTTCATTTTATGCAAGCCGATGCGGCATACAAACGTACACACAAAGGACAACAAAAACAAAAGAAATATTGTGAAAATGCGAAGAAATTCTAAAACTCGGCAAAGGAAAAACAAAAGCGAAGAAGCGAAAATTCAACGGGCTTACAAATGCACATGTGGCGCCACACACACACATTGTTGATGTGTGAGCGGCGCTAAAAAGGACACAAAGTGAGCTGCACAGCCACCCAACCAAGATTACTGCCTACCATACACACCCTGTTGTTGTTGCTTGTTGTTACTTCCCATCGCTGTCTATCGTTGTTGCAACACGAAACGTAAAACGCATAAAAACTTGATGACTCGCTTGCATGCTGCGTCGGCAGCGGCAGGAGTACACCGACGATAGGCAGAGACAATCGAACGAACGTGCCACCAACCGCTTGCCACACGAAATGCGTCGCACCACCAAATAACTGTACTACTGCCGCAGTGGCAGTTTTGCATCGCATTGGCGCAAATGAATCCTGTCGGTCGGAGGCGATTTCCTCTGCGCTGCTGCTGCTCCTTCGTTTGCGCCTTTTTTGTGCAACATTCTATATGCATGTATGTACTCCCTATGGCACTGGCCGTGCAGCAGGCACACCTTCAAAAAGTGAAACGCAAAAAAGCCCATCGTCGTTGCTGATGATTAATCGAATTAGTTTTTCTTTCTTTGCTGCAACAGAATTTCTGAATGCCACACACACTCACACTTTATTGCTAGGGTTGTTGTTGTTGTTGTTGTTGCTAATGCCATTTCATGCTGTTTGTGCATGTCCTGCGCACAAAACGCAACCTAACGGCCAAAAGAAGGTAAAAAGCTCTGCTTCATCGCATTCGCATCGTCGGCGTAGTGAGCGCCTGACGGATGCTGCGATGGGAAAAAAGTTGAGAAAATGGCAAAATCGCATAACTGCAAATTGCATGGGCGTTTCAAGTGCTGTTTTTGTTTTTCTATTTTTGATTTTTTTCTTACCATATTTGTTATTTTTGTTTTTGGCCTTTTCGTATTTGAAGTATACACGTAGTTTTTGTTGTTGTTCCATGCTTTTTGGTGCATGTGGCAAGTCGTGGCAATACTACTATCACGTCTACAAACATAAAAGGTATGGTCAGCAGAAAAGGATATGCTGTAGGTACTCATATTGCAGGAGGTCTACACCTATAGGCGCTTAGCGGGTATAGTAGGACGTGACCACTTCAGTACTCATATGGGCAAAGGATGTTAGTGTGGAGGTAGTAAAGCTCAACCTTCGTAAACTTTTTGTAGAAAGTGTGAGCTTGAGCTTTCATTAACTTTCATAAATATACATGAAAAAGAAAAGCACATATGAAATGTGTATTTTTGAGGATAAAATTTTTGCTTAAAAGCTTTCTCAAAACTTTATAAGTTTGTTCCTTGAGCTTTCACTGTTATTAGTATTTTTTTAAGAATTAATCATTTTGTACTTAAATAAGGTTATGTGAAAATCCTAATATATGTATATTTAAGCTTTGTCTATAAAGCTTTGGGAAAATGTTTACTACATTTACATTAGCTTTTAATATTTTTTTTTATTTTATAAAAAATGAGTTATTCATGCAAACCGAGTGAAAGTGAAAATTAAAAAAAAATTGAAAGGTAAAATCGAAACTCAGTACACCAAATATCGGATTGAAAGTGAATTTGCTTGAATTTCACTCGGAAGTGAATTACAGAACCAGCCTAACTATAAAAAATTGTAATTCTTGAAAAATAAAAAAAAAAATCCTTACAAAATAAAGCGTTAAACATGTGAAAGCTCTAAGACTGAGCTTTACTCTCTTTTAGTCTAAGCTTAATTTTTAAGCTTTTTCCGGAAGAAATTCTCCTACCATAAAATATTGTGACAAATCTTTTGTTGTATACAAATCTATATCTAGTATTATTGTGAATCAATGAAAATTTAGTTCTCGTAGTAGGACCTATTTCGATGTTCTTATGTATATATCGTGAAAAAAATTATATTTTTCAATATTGGAATCCCCAAACTGTTGAAAATATAGTTCAGTAGCCTAAATATAGGCAACTCCTACTGGGTGAATGTGTAGAGTGAATAGTTAAGGCTTGAAGAATTCTCTTTCAGTAAAGCAGGAAAATATCTCAACAATTTTACTGTAAAATTTGTCTTCTTTTTCACTTTCTGCATTAAGAAATGAGGCGAAATAACAAGGGAAACATACTTTTAGGCGCATAAAATGAAGAAATTTTAAAAGGACATATAAATACATCTACATATATCAGTAGACGGGGAAAATGTCTTACGGTAAGTTGCTGTTGCCAAGAAAATTGAGGTTATCTATTGTTCTAGAAGTAGACGCTTAAGCAAGTAGTAGGTTGAAAATGGATTGCGAGAATGTATCACAATAAATATGTAAGCTAGAAGGTAAGTAAAGGTAGTGCAGAAAAAAATTGCTTACAAAGTAGTTTAGAATTGCTGCTATTTTATACGATTAAGAAGTATATCGTTTATCGATTGTTATAAAATATAGTATTACTGACAGTCTTCGTACATGATTGCGGTCATAACTGACACTTCAACGATTGAAAAATATTAACAGAAATTATCGATAACAAATTATTGATCAAAAATTATTATCGAAAATTATCGATATAAATTTATCGAAATTAGGGAAGTTGAACTGTATATCGATAATTTAAAGAAATGAATAATGTTTTAAATGCAAACACAATTTTTATACTCTCGCAACAAATGTTGCTAAAGAGAGTATTATAGTTTTGTTCACATAACGGTTGTTTGTAACACCCAAAACTAAACGAGTTAGATATAGGGTTATATATACCAAAGTGATCAGGGTGAAGAGTGGAGTTCAAATCCGAATGTCTGTCTGTCCGTCCGTCCGTCTGTGCAAGCTGTAACTTGAGTAAAAATTGAGATATCTTGATGAAATTTGGAACACGTGTTCCTTGGCACCAAAGAAAGGTTGCTTTCGAAAATGAGCAAAATCGGACCACTGCCACGCCCACAAAATGGCGAAAACCGAAAACACATAAAGTGCCATAACTAAGCCATAAATAAAGCTATGGAAATAAAATTTGGTATGAAAGATCGCACTATGAAGGGGCATATTTGGGTGTAATTTTTTTGGGGAAGTGGGCGTGGCCCCGCCCTCTACTAAGTTTTTTGTACATATCTCGCAAACCAATCGAGCTATATAAACCAAACTCTCTGCAGTAGTTTTTTTAACCACTTCCTAATACAGTCCAAAAATGAAAGAAATCGGATCATAACCACGCCCACCTCCCATACAAAAGTTAGGTTGAAAATTACTAAAAGTGGGTTAATTCACTAACGAAAAACGTCAGAAACATTAAATTTCACATAAGAAATGACAGATGAAAGCTGCACTCAGATTTTTTTACAAAATGGAAAATGGGCGTGGCGTCGCCCACTTATGGGTCAAAAACCATATCTCAGGAACTACTCGACCGATTTCAATGAAACTTGGTTTGTAATAGTTTCCTTACATCCCAATGATATGTTGTGAAAATAGGCCAAATCGCTTCACAACCACGCCGACTTCTTATATATCAGAACTTTGAAGACGATCTAAATTGTTTACTTTACAATATATAAAGTAAGCACTAGTGAAGATATCGATGCAGAACTTTGCACAAATACTACCTTTATAGTGTGGCAGCCCCATTCTAAAATTCGCCGAAATCAGACCATAGGTTTTCAAGGCCCCATTACTCGAACATGAGGACCTCGGTGCTTCTAACCTAATACTATGGTTTCCAACTTTCAATGGACTTTATACAATATATATGACGAATATGTGGGTCAAATTGTATATTATATAATATAAATAAAGTTAAATAAATAAATTGCGAGAGTATAAAATGTTCGGTTACACCCGAACTTAGCCATTCCTTACTTGTTAAGATATCGTTTTGAAATTTTGCAGATGTTATTTTCTCTTCAAGAAGCTGCTCATTTGTCGGAACTGGAATATCGGACCACTATATCATATAGCTGCCATACAAACTGAACAATCGGAATCAATGGCTTGTATGGAAAACTTCAGCATTTTACTACATATCTTCACGAAATTTGGTGTGAGTTATTGTTCATAGAAATAATTTAATCTCCGAAAAAATTGTTCAGATCGGTTCACTATAGCATATAGCTGCCGTACAAACCGATCGGAATCAATGGCTTGTATGGAAAATTTTCGCATTTGACGTGGTATCTTCACGAAATTTGACATGGATTACTGCTTAAGGTAATAATATAATCTCCGAAGAAATTATTCAAATCGGTTAACTATATAACCTTAATGTTTCTAGCAAACAACCTGGCTAAAAATAATTAGTAAAATGTTTTCTTTTTTTATACTCTCGCAACAAAAGTTGCTAAAGAGAGTATTATAGTTTTGTTCACCCAACGGTTGTTTGTAAGTCCTAAAACTAAACGAGTTAGATATAGGGTTATATATATCAAAATGATCAGGGTGACGAGTAAAGTTCAAATCCGGATGTCTGTCTATCCGTCCGTCCGTCCGTCTGTCCGTCTGTCCGTCCGTGCAAGCTGTAACTTGAGTACAAATTGAGATATCTTATTGAAACTTGGAACACGTGTTCCTTGGCACCATAAGAAGGTTAAGTTCGAAAATGGGCGGAATCGGACCACTGCCACGCCCACAAAATGGCGATAACCAAAAACACATTAAGAGCTATAACTAAGCCATAAATAAAGTTATGAAAATAAAATTTGGAACATAGGATCGCATTAGGGAGGGGCATATTTGAATGTAATTTTTTTGGAAAAGTGGGCGTGACCCCGCCCCCAAATAAGTTTTTCATATATATCTTGCAAACCAATAAAGCTATATAAACCAAACTTTCTGTAGTCATTTCTTTTCGCCGTTTCCTTATACGGTCCAAAAATGAAAGAAATCGGATAATAACCACGCCCACCTCCCATACAAAGGTTAGGTTGAAAATGACTAAAAGTGCGTTAACTCACTAACGAGAAACGTCAGAAACACAAAATTTCACAGAAATGATAGCAGAAGGAAGCTGCACTCAGATCTTTTTTTAAAATGGGAAATGGGCGTGGCATCGCCCACTTATGGGTCAAAAACCATATCTCAGGAACTACTCGACAGATTTCAATGAAATTCGGTGTATAATATTTTATTGACACCCTGATGACATGTGTGGAAAATGGATGAAATCGGTTCACAACCACGACTACTTTCTTTATAACTCACTTTTGAAATAAAACTTTACACAAATACAGTATATGATCTGTGGCATCACTTGTGAAAAAATTGTCGAAAACGGACTATAACTTTTCAAGGCCCCAGATATCGAACATGTTGAACTCAGCGCCTAAGGGTTAATTTTAACCGGAAATATGGGTAAATCTCTCAACTAATTTAATGTAATTCAGAGGAAATTGTTTTCTTCCAATAGTGTGTCTCTGTTCCAAAAATTATTAAAATCGGGTCACAACATCTCTTAGCTCCCATATACACAATTATAGGTTTTGCAAAAATATCATCCCCTAGCTCCCATATACCTAATTAAAGGTTTTTCAAAAATTCGTTGGGCTTTATTACGCATATATGTATTGGTTAATATGTGATATATCTTAGCAAAATTAAGTGAGCGTATAGTATTGGATATAGTGTACCTTGCTGGTGAAATTGAATGAAATAGGTTCAGGAATTACCTCAGCCCTCATACACTATATAGGACGATTTTCGTTATTCTATTAAACTTTATGCCGAATTTATAGGTAAATTTGTGTGTTACCTTAATAAAATTTCTTCAATAAATTGCGAGAGTATAAAATGTTCGGTTACACCCGAACTTAGCCTTTCCTTGTTTTACTTACTTTTTCTTACATCTTTAGATTTGCTTGAACACATAGTTACTAAAAGAAATGCACCTGTGAAGGGTATATTAGCTTCGGTACAGCCGAAGTCAACGTTTTTTCTTGTTTTCTACTTTTTTCCATTTCAGACGCGTCACATTTTCGGCGTGGCTCTTAGTCGCCCATGATTATTTCAGCGGGACTGCTGTTTACTGTATATGTATGTATGTAGGTATTGAGGGAAGGTCCCCTATATAGATGACGCAAGTTTTTGGCAAAGATTGATGAATTCCACTGATGAAGACGGCAATGATGATGATGATGAAGCGGGCGTTAAACGTAATAATGTTGGTGTTGTTGTTGTTGTGACACCCACGCTACTAGACATACTTATGTATAAGGTGTAAAAGCTTGAAAGAGCACGAAAATATGGAAGACATACATACATATATAGTTGGCGACACAGCTTTCTCTAGGAATTTTGGGCATTTTTGTGTCGGTTTTACTTGCAATCATCATATTTGAAGAATACATATATACAGAACTAGTTTTTCTCTCAGCATCCTTGAAATAACCTTAATCCTCGCAGCAGCAAGAAATGCATCGCTGCATGAAAAGCACTATATTTCTTACGCCCTCACTTTTCCCACATTTCTTTCGGCATTGCAACGCATTAGCAGTTTTGCTGCAACGCCTTGTTGCAAGCATTGTTTTGTGTGTGTGTGTATGTTTGTTGTTTGTATGATTGTTGGCCCACGTTGCATGCCGCCATGACAGCTGATGCTTAAATTCGCATATTTCGTTTCGTTTCGCTTTGTGCGTGTTTTCTCCGCTGCGTGCTAACTGCACTGTGCTTTGAACTGCCCCTCCTCGCACCGCAACAACGTTAGCGTGGCTTTGAGAAGAATACTGGCGCAAAGCTTAGTTGGAAGAAATTTTCTTTCTTTAACTATCATTTAGCAATGTCACAGAGGCTTTTTTCTGTTTTGTGTACTGAGTGAGAAGAATTAAGTATATTTGTGAATTTCGTGAATATTAGGTAACCCTAGTAGTTGTATATGTGCTAGCGATAGTGTATGTGCAACTAGCTCGAAAGCTAAGCTCAGAATGAGAAGTCAAACTCGACTTATGTATGTATGTGTGTTCTCACATGCATATTTTTGATAAGTAAATAGTGTTGTCTGTGTTTACACAGTTGTTTGATGCCCCAAAATATGCTGTATTTTTTAACATTCATACATACAGATATTCTTTTATGGGTACATATATATTAAATAATATATAAAATATATATTTCAAATGTCAGACACAAAAACCATAAATTTAAGTAGTCTTATGAGCGTCGGTGGTGTAATGGTCAGCATAGTTGCCTTCCAAGCAGTTGATCCGGGTTCGATTCCCGGCCGACGCACAGCTTTTTTTTTGTAGTGGAATCGGAAATGTATTTTATTAGTACCGAAATTTATATTCTTCAGTTTAACGAGCAAAAATTAACGAAGCACTTCGAAAGGTCCAAATTATTGCTAAAGGAACTGTAAAGTCAAAATTTGGGCTACAGGCTGGGTTCCCATACATGAGTTTTTCCCAAACAGACGACATCCAAATATTTCCATCGGACTCTAGAGAGCACTAAATGTGGAGGAGTTCCAAAGATCTCTTGATTTCATGATCTAATAGGTTGACCGTGGTAAGGAGTTCTTTAGGGTTATACTAATGATTCATATTCATATGATTCATAACGGAAAGACACATAATTTTATTACTTGTGGTTTCTAAACTGTATTTATTATTAAACGATGAGTATCTTTCAGATATGGTCAGACTGCCGCTTAGAGTATTACTCCAGCTCGAATGTGTTCACTTTTTAAAATGAAAAAACTTCTAAATGTTCCAAAGCTCTGAAACTCTTGTTGCAGTTCTTATCGAGTAGATCACTTGAGCAAATAAAGCTTGGTTCCACTTGGTTTAAGAACCACATTTCTACTCAACTTATGGATTGCTGGTACTATTTAGACAGTTGTTAAAATATGTACAAAAAAAGTTGAACTTGAAGAAAATCATATAATCTCATATACTATCAAGAACCAAGCCGCTATTCAGTTTTATGGGCGTCGGTGGTGTAATGGTCAGCATAGTTGCCTTCCAAGCAGTTGATCCGGGTTCGATTCCCGGCCGACGCACAGTTTTTTATTACAAGAAGAAAACTCTACGAGTTTAAGTGATAAGAAAAATGTTCCCGTGGGTTCCTTTCCGCATTAAAAAGTAACCATATAGCTGGGAGTTTGTCCAGCCATTCGAATCTGGAAATTCGAGAACTTAAGTCTCTTCTTGAAATATAATGTTCTCAAGGGATCGATCTCAGCACTGATGTCTGAAAGGCAGGTATGGACATAATGGAACCCATAATGGTAAGTTCGTGATTCACTGTCTTTAACACTCTATAAATTTATTCTTCAGGATTCCAACTGAGAGTTTTCATGTTCGGGAGCGTTCTGATCCTGAACTCACTGACCACTTTTAAGTCTCAGAATCGAATGCAAGAAAATATAAACGGATTCTTAGTGATACTATTAATATTTGTCCAGTTCACACTGGCTCAGCCATTTATATAGTTTCTCTAGTAACTAGGAGTTCATGTTCAAGTGTAATTAAAAGACCTATGTATATTGGGCTGAGTAAAGTAATCCACTTAAGCGATTGGCTTACAAAGTGTCGATGCCAACATTAATCACCTAATCAAAATAAAAATTGTTTAAACATAATATACTTGTTAATCCCTGCCAAGCTTCTAGTCGTTTACAACAACAATAAAAAGTATATAAAAATTCTTACACACATTGTATGTAATATATATACTTAACGGTCATCATCTGAGTTAATAGCTAATGACGACTATGATTAATCAGAGTGCCTGAAGTGGTCTGCATATATAAAGGAAAGGAATTACAACAAAAATGTTTATGCCACATAACTTTAGTAGCAATTAGTAACCGTTTGGTTTACTCGGTTGCACTTTATTCTTCGTTTAAGCAGCAACAGCTTAGAATGTATTAGGTTTTTCAATTTCACAGGCAATCAGCGCTGAGGCAAATTGTTGGTAAGCGCCGTGCGGCTTAAAGCTGGAATTAAAAACTATATAAGCTTGTATATATACACTTTATGCGCCAGTGTGTATTTATATATAGAACTTTTTACTTTTTCTTCTTCTTCTTCATGTGCTTCGTAGCGCATAATCATTCACTTGAAATCGGCCGCAACAAAACGCGCACAATTCATTTGCAAAATCGTCCAATTGTGGTGGGTAGGCTGTGTGCGCACGCGCAAATGGCGCACTCAACGCGCTCAGCATGGAGGCATTCGCCAAGCAAGTCGACTGGGGCGCAGATTATCTTAATTCACGTTGTGGGAGACGACAACGACAGCGACTAAACAACTAATGAGTGCAAGAAACCGTGCGCAACGTGGCCAACAAATGAGACGCTGACGTCGGGGGCATGTTATTGGAGCAGGCACACATACAGATATATATTCAAGCAAAGAGGCAGCTATTTATTCGTACAAGCACTGATAGCACCCTAAATGACTGAGTGATTGGGCCTTTTGACTGGTTTGGGCTTTAGTTAGGGCTACACAGTTGGCTTGTTAATCAGTTCGAAAAGCTTTGGTGGGTGTACATATATACATGTGTATATATTTGTATATAGTAAAATAGTCGCGATAAATATGTTCATGTAAATTCTGACCTTTTTCTTTCATACTTGTCCCAGTTTAGTTGCGTGGTGCGTATGTTGCATGCGAAGCATAATTAAAGTTGTTCAGTTGTTTTCACGCACTGTGGTTGATAAAGTAGGTTTCTTAATAAAAAAGTACGAGAAAATAATATTCTAAGAAATGTTATATCAGCTCTTCTCCTTCTGAGTTTAAATATGGTAGTAGGCCTTTCACTTATTGCAAAAAGAGCTTTCATTCGGAGAAAAATTTCATCAAAACAAAAAAAAAATAGAATATCGTTATAGTAGTAGTATAAATCTGTTTTCCATTTTAGCACAAACTTGTTTTTGATGAGCTTTCACCTATTGAATGAAGAGCTTTCATCCGAATAGAGGGAAATAAAAGGTAACTTTCGATCATTACAGTAATATAAAGAAGCCTTTTTTAGTGAAGCTTTCACTTAGTATAGTAAAAGCTTTTACTCGGGGAGAGCTTTCATCCGAATACAGGTGAATAATAGTTAAAAGAAAACATGCGATAGAAATGCAACATGTATTATATATAGAAACAATTTTCGATTTAACAATTATTTGTGGAGCTTTCACTTATTATAAGAAGAGCTTTCGCTCAAAAAAACTTATGTGGAAATTCTCGATAACATAATAATTTTTGGACATATTCTTAGTGCTCACTTTATTGCTGTTGCTGCCACTGATTTTAATTTAATTACAGTAGAACTCCAATTATCCGAATTAATGGGGACCGGGACCCATTCGGATAATCGGATTTTTTTTTTTAAATTGCCATTGGAGAGAATAAAAGCTACGTTTTGATATTACACTATTTTTTTATTGAATTAAATGAAAGAAACGTGAAATTTTCAAATGTTTTAAATATAAATAAAATGAATGTACTTATGTACTTAGAAATAAAAATCATTGTTTTTTAAACATCTCCGTCAATGTAAGCTGTTTTGGGGTCTTCAACCGTTTTCGGGCAGCCAGGTCACGCATTCGCTTGACGGTGAGCAGTTGCAAGTGGTCACACTCGGGCTGACGCTCCATCCACTTCAAAGCAGTCTCGAGGCCGGCAAATGCTTCACTAGCTGATGGTCCAGCGTCTACTTCAACATCAGCAGAAAGTTCTTCTTCCACTTCCACTTCAACATCTTCTCTCACACTTACAACAATTTCATCGTCATTGAGAATTTGAAAACCAGGGTCAGACGTGTCACAAGCCATCCACTCTCCTACATCTTCAGCACTTACTTCTGTACAACCAGGAATTTTTACAAACAAACACTGGCTTCGCGGGGGGAAGAATAATAGCGCACTTAGACTTTTTTTGGACAATTTTTTGTGATTCGGATAGTCGGAGTTGAGTTCTACTGTATTTTAACCCTGATAGGCAGTAGAACAGACTAGCTTACGCAAATATACACATACATAAATCATAAAAAAAACCTCATGAAAATTATATAAAACAACAAAAAATATAATTTTTTTTTTAAATTTTCACGTTTAAGTAGAAAAAGAAATACTTCTACCAAGCGTGAAGCTCACTAACTTAACTAAAAAGGCTACCACAACAACTGTCTGGGTGCAAAAAATCTTAAGTTTTCCACGCTTACAGGCACACACAGTACATGAGCTTGGGCGCCTTGTTGACCGATTGTTTTATGATGAACATAAACGCATAATCTATAGTCCAACAACAACAGCAACGACAACGGCAAGAAAAGTACAGCTTATAATCGCTTGTAAGAAAATGCCACCATCGCATTTTATGTTGCATATAAAGTGTTCAACATTATTATTTACACAATGGAGTGTGGAGTAGAACACTGCAGCTAATTGAGTCATCTCTCGCTTCGGTGTAGGCGCGAGCTTGCAACACGTCAGCGGAAATATATACCTACGCATGGACGACAAAAAAAAAGAATGGGAGGTTGCATGTAGCTATGTCTAGGAAAATATATGTGCTTCTCCTATATATCTATATTAGGTAGTGTAAGCTCATTTAAGACCCTATGAGGAAGTCTTTTTATTTTAAGATTAAAAATTTATCTTTAGCCTCGCTGTCCTCAACTCAAAACCTTCGGTTCAATGTACTGATCTTGATTTAATATCTAGTGAATCTTCAATTTCGGACATAAAAAAATTTTCCAGTGATATTTAGCTAGCCAGAAGAAACTTTCGATACATGGAACAAGTTCAAGGGAGAGGAAAAAATATATATTTATATTTTATATATATATTTTATCTAGCAACACTGTCAGCCATAAGTGACTTCTTTCAAGCTCTGGTTGAGGTTAACAATAAAATCAAACCCCAAAAGTTCAAATAATCTTACGGTTCTGTTCTGTTCTATGGACGAGAGTGTCCGAAGATTACATATATTCACAATTTTATAACATAATTTTCTTCTTCGGACAGGAAATGAGCGCCTGATCATTGAATAATCAACTATTTATTTCATTATCTATACTGCCGACCATTGCTTGATGGAATCTCTTGATAAATCTGGAGAGCGGATACTATATAGAGTCTATTGGTATAGCCAGCAATCTCCACTGCACTCCCTTGTGGGAAATTGGTTCCATTAATTTGAAGAGCTCTCAAACTAACCACCTTGTCTATATTTGAGAAATCGATTTCCAAAAAACAGTACGAAGCCTAAGTTTGTACGAAGAGCTCGAAATGAATTCCATAAATAATTGTACCGAAAAATTACCTTAAAATTTGGAAATGGAGTCTCGAAATCTGACGATGGTCTGATATCTTGACTTCCGGAGAAAATGAAAATATTGAAACATAAAAAAAGAAAATTAAATAATTATAAATTAAATCGAAATTATTTAGGTTTTGTTATGCCAAAATAATTAATATAGGGTTGCAATACAGTAAATATTTAATTATTTTTCCCATAAGGTCAATAGTCAATGTTTTTGATGTGCATAATGAGCTAAACAACATGCAACACGCCTCATATATACATAAGTACTTATATATACATATTTACACACTTCTATATCCATAGCTTGAAATAAGTTTATATGCAGTTACACACGACTCCCGACCGGCTTTCGGGTCGCTGAAAAATTAATAATTTTCACAAAATCTTTTGGCACTTTGACATTTCGGTTTGCTTTGTTCCGTGGCGTTCACTTTAATTTGGTAATTTTTCTTAGCCAACCAAACACCGCACGCCCCTCCACTAGCTGCAGGCCAGTATCTGTGGCACCCACTCGTAAAGCGCGCCACTTTGACGCCCGCCCGCCAAGCTAATACATGCGACGACGCTTCATTTCCCTTATAAGTTGAGATTCTTTTGGTGTCGCTGATTCATTTTTCTTGTTGCCTCAGTGACGCGTCTTGCGTGTCGGTTACACGTCTTTTTGCTGTTGCTGCTACTGCTCTCTCTACCGCTTCCTCTACTTAGTGCTTATTGAGTTCCTTCCTTCTGGTAGCTTTTGTTTTTGTTGCAACTTGTTTGTTTGTTACTACTGTTTTTTTGTTATTTCTCTTTTTTTGAGGTTATTATTGTTTTTGTTGTTGTTATTTTGGTTGCACTTTTCACAGTGAAATGCCCGAAATTTTATCCAAGATGGCGCCAAGAAAAATGATATGTCATAATTTGTTGGCATTTTCTGTCAACTCAGCGGGTGAGTCAAAAAGAAACTATGCGCAAACTATGAACCCACATACATACACAGATCTACATATACTATATAAGTGGATAGACTAACTTTGCCGCCTTTGACATGTCCTTCAGTGGATGGAAAGGCAGAAATAGAAATTAATAAATATGGAAAATGTGGCATAAGGATTAGGTTTAGAAAAAGTAATAGAAGCTGGTACAGGCTTTCGAAGAAGAATCTTATATCAGATCCCTTAGTCCATAATATCGTATTTTTCTTCAATTTAATATTCATAGAAATCTACACTCTAGCATTGTTCTCAGACCAAAATCTTTTCAAGTTCTTCAAAATATCTACAGACAGATCCTCAACGATTGGTTGAGTTTCATCTTCGTCAGATCCATTTTTTTTGTGGTTGTCATTGTGAGGGCAATGAGGAATGTAGTTCAGAGAAAAATCTTTGTCAGTTATGAATCTAGTTCATACCATTTATATGGAATCCATTACCTTGAGAGAACATTGCCATATTCAACGACAGACTTTCTTCTGGATCATAAGAGGAGCTCGTCGATTATTTTTGGACATACTAAGGACATAGAAGTCTCCATAGTAAATTCAATCTTTCATTCGTCCGAAACTGTACCAGATAAAAATGTCCGATAGTCCTTCTAACCCAGTACACTCTTTCTAAAAAAAGAACACCAACACCAGTACGTCAATAAAGGCCCAGATACTCAAGCATTGGCGACCTAGATTACATTAAATCAACCGATTAAATGGTCTTTCCAGAGACACTCTCTCCGACTCATTTCTTCCAAGTGGATCCGGTTCTTTGTCGGAAGGATTTGATTGTATTCTGTGTATATTCGATGAGTTTGGAAGTTTTTTGGAGTATTTTTGTAATAAAACCTCAGCCTTAGGTATTCTCAGTTCAGAGCTCACACTTGCAGATTTTGCTTCAAATGTTTTTTGTTGTTTTATTTTCTCTAACCTTCGATCTATTCGACTACAATAATACCACCGCAACGTCCATTCGCAACTATTATTGAACACTTCAATCCGTCGAGCCACAAAAGTGACGCGTTGACATCCTTAATTGGAGTCCATTATGTCAGCTCACACATCGCTCACGGAAACAGTAAAAACATATTGATGAGAGCAAACACACTCACCAGTACAGAGTAGATGCGATGATACGCAGCTTACGATTTCAGCCACACTGGCCGCGGCCCACTATATGCGATAGTTGCGGCATCGCGGTGGCTCTCATGTCGCTTCACACTGACCGAGGCCTCGATGCGTCTGTCAGTCAAATCAGCCAGGCAGCAGCGAACAAACGTACATGCAATAGTTTATTGGCAGCGCTGAGCACTTAACTGTCTGCTGCGTCCTTGTACCGGTGAGCAACGGCAACATACCGCATGTGGCAGGCAGGCATGGCGATGGCGAAAGACAATCAAATATCTTTGCCAATTGAAACTGAAATTGAAATTGAAAAATTTTCACAAAGCGAATCTCTAAGGTCGCATCAGTTCGACGGCTGACAATAGTAGCTACAACGTTAGCACAACAACAACACATGGTGACCGGCGGGCGGAAGGTTGACTGGCCCACCATATGCGGCGGCGCGGGAACTACTAGAAGAGGCTGAGAGTCCGGCTGGAGCTTGAGCAGTTCACAGAACTATATGTTGATAATGATGTGGCAAGTGGCAGCAGCGACAATGTTGCTGTCGTAATTACTTGGCCACCGCCGCCGACACTGTCGCTTTCGCATTCATCCCATTAAGCCGCAATCAATCGGCTGTTTTTAGTCTGCATTGTGGCAGCGACGGCTGATGGTGATGGCGGTGGCCGTAATTTGATTATGCTTAACGCAGTGGCAGGCGGCGGCATATTACGCAGTGGCCGTGGAGTTGCAACAACTATCGCTGACTGTTGTCGCATGCACTTTGCATGTTGCCAGCAGCATTGCATTTGAGCTCAAAATACTCGCGTGTCTCTCTGTGTATGCTTGCATTCGCGAGTTGTTACTGTCATTGTTGGCGTGTCAGCGTCATCAATGCCATTGTTAGTGCGCGAGTGGCGGTGACGCTTGTCAACTGGAAGCGCCAGTCGCGCGGTGCTCGTACACACATCGTCCTCCAACCAAAGCGCTCTCGTAAGTGTAACGCAAACGCGTAATTTTAGTTTCGTCTGTTGTACTATTGTCGGCGACAGCGTAAATCCATTGAAATCCCTACAGCTCTGCGTCAAGTGGCTCGGTGGCACCGCTGCGTCTGTCTATCACTATGTCAATACGCTGAATTCGTGTGTCAATCAATTTGAGGCACTATGATACTCAACGATATGCGAATTATTATCGCTTCTCGATTACGTCGACGAATAGTGATTTACGTTGGATGAGCACCATCGAAAGCGCACAGGGTTACTCTCAGTACTGAAGTCGGTTCGATGGGCTCTAATTATTATTTTTTAATTTAACTTTCGATCTTATTCCATACTAATCCTTTCCGCAAATTAGCGGTTTCAGATTCAGATTCAGTTGACCCAATATTTTGTGGATTGCGAGAAGTTCCTGCTGGTCGATTTCCACTAAATCTAAGATCTTCTCCTCAGTGTTATCTAAGACTAAGTTGTCAGGGTCTGGCACAGAGCTGTGGACGATATTCATGTAAGATAACCAATGTATCGGAACCAAGAATATGAAGATGTTACGGCAATACTGGCATTGGAATCGATGACAGTACGCTCTGTGATAGTTAAGGAGTGTCTTAGATCCTTATCAATAGCTTCCAGCTATTTTGCAATCCGACTAGTGTGGGTACCCGGTCACCGCGGGATCGCTGGTAACTGTATAGCGGACAAGCTTGCAAAGGAGGGTACCCTAGCTACATTGACGTCGGAATGGGAGCGCATTGGTAGTCCATGGTCCACCTGCGCAAGAGCGCTGGACATGCAGACTACGCATGAGCTCGTCAAATGCTGGTCAACTACCAGTACTTGTGCAGTGGCGAGGTCCTTTTGGCCCTCTGTGGAGCGTAAGCGGTCCTTTCAACTGCTTTCTCTGGGCAAGGTCAATCTCAGCGCAATCATAGGTGTACTTACTGGACATTGTCCAATGGGTACCCATGCGGTTAGACTTGGGATCGTGGCAGATGCAAGTTGCCAAAGCTGTATGGAGGAAGGCGA
Organism: Zeugodacus tau; assembly: GCA_031772095.1. Lineage (NCBI taxonomy): Eukaryota > Metazoa > Arthropoda > Insecta > Diptera > Tephritidae > Zeugodacus > Zeugodacus tau. Next base: position 61,394,389 of record CM062650.1, on the reverse strand, counting down.
GATAGAATCATCTAAGCATTTCCTACTGCATTGTCCAGCTTTTGCCAGACTGAGGTTGAAACACCTCCGAAAGCCCTTTTTCGACGATCCTAGCGAATTGACTAGAATCGATATTAGCCGTCTTAAGAAATTGGTAACGGATTCCAAGCGGTTTGCTGAATCTTAAAAGTCTTTGAGTTTTATTGGTACCACAATGGACAGCGCCTGGCTGTCTAAGTGAGATCTTCTGTCTTTGCAGGTATCTGCCTACAAACCTAACCTAACCTACATATATGATATCTGTACCGCAGTTTTTGCTAAAGGAAGTTGGTCCGATGGTCAGTAAGACATACACGGATGAATCATACTTATCAAATTCCAGACAACCAGATCTGAGACCGTTCCAACAATGTTGTCTAGGAAAATATGGTTCCTTTCTTGATCTATGTGATGGCAGAGTGTGGACCACAGTAATATACACCGTCTTTAGGTATCTTATAGACTAAAAAATATCGTATCCTAGGGAATCTAAAGACATAATTGTGTGTCTTCTGCGTTTCTAGTATTCTTGCATACAAAAAATACGCTGCTTATACAAGGACCTCGCGAGGGAGCGCGTCATAATCTCGCGTTTATCTTAACAAAAGTTGAAGTTGAAGTTGTCATGTTGTTATCTCATCTCGGCGGCACTTCAATGTTGGCGCAGCGCTTACGACCCTATCTTACTACCTTCATTTATTGTTGTTGTGAGTAATTGTTTATTAAGGAAAGAAGGAAAGTACAAAAAACAAGCAACCGAAATATAAGGAAACATAAAGAAAGTGTAGTCATATTGGCAGGCAGGCAAAAGTCAGGCACACAAAAATCGCAAGGAAGACATAACGGCGCCATAAGCTCGTGCTAACAGCTTCTCCACCTGTCGCACACGATGCAGCGAAGGAGGTAATGAATAAAGGGAGATAAAAAGCAAAAAAACGCGAAATGACAATGAAAAATTCCAACAGAACGTGCCACAAGCGTTGGCGCACAGCACCGTTCCGTAATGACGTTTGTTGCTTTTGCCAAAACGAAGACGTCAAGCCTACCGGTCGCGCGCGATTCATGCGGCTGCCTGCCACATGGCAAGGCACACAGTTACAGGCCCGTTACCGCCGTGCCACATTAGCAGTAAACAGCGAAAACTTTAACGTCCTCGACGTCTTGATTGGCGGCGGTGCTGGCAGTGGCGACACGACTACGGTTTTAGTCGGTGGGGATGTGGCGCGCATGTTTTTCGGCAGTTCGACAGCTCGTCGGTGGCGGTGCTGAGATGGAGTGCGAGCGCGTGTTTTGTTTGTTGCTGGCTGCTTGAAAGTTTTGCATTGCCTTTTTTTCATTTCTTATATATTTTTTGGCTTAATTCTCTTCTTTCTCTGAGAATTTCTTTCCTTTTTTTACTTTTGGCAATTGTGCGCTGTATCGACCTGCTGGCGGGTCGCGCTATCTTCCAAAAATATATGCAAAAGCGCTCATATGGGTATTTCTGTTTTTGGGGAGGTCAAAAAGGTCTTCGCTTCTTCTTCTCAACTTTCTTTTATTCGAGCTTTGTTCACTTTTTGGATGCCTTTTTCGGGCTTTTCTAGAGCAGACTAAGTTTCCGTATTTTTTAGAGTAGAGTAGAGTAGAATATTTATCTAGAATTTTGAAGCATGTAGAGTAATTTTCATTCCTATTACCGAAAAGTTATCAAGTGTTAGTCACTAATGTTAATTTTTCTTAAAAGTATATATTAGCTGCGTTAAATCCCGGTTTTTTTTATAATATTTTTGGGATCCCGAAATTTCGAGATTCACATTTCTATTCGGGAACTTACCTTAAATTAAAAAAACAATACTAAATTTTTAAAATACTACGGACTGGCACCAAAATTCAATGCTTAAATTCGAAAACCCCGAAATTTCGGGATTGAGAAAATTTGTGTACCGAATTCAAAACTTCACTTCACTTGGATTCTAAAATTATTTGCAACAAAATTACACATATTCTTCTCCTTGACTGGCGTAGAAACCGCTTACGTGGTTATAGCCGAGTCCACAACGGCGCGCCACGCATCTCTCCTTTTGGCAGTTTGGCGCCAATTGGTAATACCAAGTGAAGACAGGTCCTTCTCCACCTGGTCCTTCCATCGGAGTGGAGGTCTCCCTCTTTCTCGGCTTCCACCAGCGGGTACTGCATCGAAAACTTTCAGAGCTGGGGCACTTTCGTCCATTCGAACAACATGACCCAGCCAGCGTAGCCGCTGTCTTTTTATTCGCTGGACTATGTCTATAAAATTACACATATTGGTGTTAAAAAATATCAAAAATTACGAAAAAAAAATTCTTCAAAAAGCAACTCTGCTTCAACATAAATCCTTTCTCGATCCCAACTCAATCACTTGCCATACTTTTCGCTCACCCCGTCGCGAGTGGTGGGTGCCATTTGGCGTCGCCCCACATACACTTCTTCACCCTCTATCACTGGCACCTTGACGCGTCGTCTCGCCAAACCACGCGCCATGCCGCTCCGCACTGCGCCGCTTTTGTTTATTGCTGGATTTTTCATATGTCAGCTATAAACGTAAATTTAACTGCTGAATGACGTCTAAAGTACGCGAAATTTTTGGCAATTCCACTCAAGTGCCCCAAAATGCGCGCTGCACACCTCCGCAGTTGGCGGCCGTTTAGACTTGTGACTGTTATTGTTGTTGCAAATTTGTTGTTGTTGTTTTTATTATTATTGTTGTTGTTATTTTTATTATTGTTGTTGCTATTAACATTGACTGCGCGCTGGCATTTAATGTCTCAAAAGTAGATTTTTTGGGCCGCTTCCATGGGCGCACGCAGACACACACACAAATACAGAGTTAAAAACACAGTTATGCCGAAGTTGCACGTTGCTTGTTAATGTTGCCCCTAAGTTTTCGACTTTTTTGGTTTATATAATTTTTGATTTTTTTGTTGTTTTTGTATTTTTGATATTTTTTTTAAATTTGTTGTTCTTTTCTGAATTTTTTGCTACATTCTCCCCACTTTTTATTTCGCTTGTTTTGGCATTTTGTAATCCTTTTCCTGTTTTTTGGCGGTTTGGTTTCATTTGCTTGCTTGGCAGTCGTCGCTTTGCTTCATTTCAGTTTGGTTTGGTTTCAATTTGGTTTCGTTTGTTGTCGTGTGCTGTTGTTGTTTCCGGATTAATTTTTCGTATTCCGCTCCAGATGTGTGTATGTATGTGTGTGCTTGCAACCGCTTCCTCTATACTCGTTGTGTCCTGCAATGCTCAAAGAATGCTACGATTTTATTCCTTTTAATTTACTAAAGTGGCTTATTAAGGCATATCACGAGGTGCACTGCGGCTACACTAGCACACACATACATATTCTTAGTTATGCCAAGAGGAGTCACTTAGCGTAGAGACGACGGTATTGAAGACGAGTTGGACGGACGACAAGGCTTAAGGCTTATCGTTTGCGCCATTACCATTTTATTTGGCTGGTATATATAGTCACAATACATCCATACACACGATCTCCTCCCAAAAAGAGTGAAGCCCGCTCAGTAATTTTTATTTCCAGCGATTTTGTGACTGTTCTTTGGCATTTGTTTGTTTATTTTGTAGTTTTTGTTTTTATTTTTTGTTGTTATTATTATTGTTGCTTCTTTTTATTTACTTTGTTTTCCTTTCATTTAGCTTTGTTATCCTTTTTCCCTCCAGCAAAGTTTTTGCCAAAAATATTCACTGTATAATGTGTCGTTTTCGTCTTCGGTTTGGCCTAACGAAGGTTACAAAAATCCAACCAAAAAACCGCAAACTACAAGCAAATGCCATGAAATCAAAACGGTAATACAAAAACAAAGCAATATTTTATGGGGGAAAGTAAATGATTTAAAATTGAAGTACCCCCTCGAGGTATGAAGACGTTAAAATATGATTATTGTGAAAGTTCTTAAAGTTCAGACGTAATAAGGCATAATTTTAGGCGGAGAAATACCTGAAATGGCTCGTAAATCTTCGAGGTGAAATTTTTACGATTTCATTTTTAATATTTTCAAACAAGTTGATATACAAACGGATATAAATAAATGAGCTTACTTGAATTGAGGTTGTGTAAAGTTTTTGAATCAGTAAGGTTAGTTGGGATAAGGTATATAAATCATGTGGGAAAGGTGTGGGACTTTAAGAAAAATAAGTTAGAAAACTTTTCGGAAGATTGTGTTAATTTAAATTTAGGTCCGATTATGTAACGTATGAAACTAATCTTCTGCCTTGAGGTTAAGACTATCTACGGTAGATTAAAATCAATCAAATCATATTGTTGTTGCTGCTGCTTTAAGAACAACTCAAAGTGAATGGAAGTTAGATCATCCGTCGTTCAATTGACAAAGTTTTCTCTCTTTTGTGTCCAGTAATGTCAATGTTCTCTCAGTATACCAAAGTTAAATTGTGTAGTCAGAAATGTTCTCATTCTTACTACAGTTATTGCTCAAAAATCAATTGGTGGGTTCTAAGTTATACAGCCATTCTGTCCAGAACCCACTCATTAAATTATTATAGATTTCTTAGGCAATTTTTGTATTATTTACCCCAATGACCACAAGATATGTCTTGTACAATAGTTATTGCTTTTTACTATACTACAAATCTCTTTGGCTCATTTTTCTCTACCTTGCTTTTAAGTAGTACCCTGCTGTACTCGTACTCGACAATTTTCAATATATTTAAAAAATATTGAATTTTAGACCTATCGGGAATTTTTCAACAAAAGTGGTAACAAAGACCTAGGGTCTACTTCAAAGTGTTACAAAAAATTCAGCTGGTACCTAAAGAAATATAATTTTCAGTATCTTTCATAAATTGAAACTTTAAAATATCTGAGCAGTATCTGCACGTACATACATACATAAATATGTATAAGCATATGAGAAAATACTCATGATCTGTTGATCGTACTTGAGAAACATTTGTTTTGAAACACTTCATTTTGAATGTGAATATGTATTTCCGAGTATGCTGACTTTTATTTGAGAAAGCATTCCAGAATATTTAATTGTCTAGATTAAATACACATACCTAGATGTGCATATGTATGTGTAGTGTCTAACACATGAAAAAAAATTCATAGTATTTCCAGTTGCGTCGGTGGTGTAATGGTCAGCATAGTTGCCTTCCAAGCAGTTGATCCGGGTTCGATTCCCGGCCGACGCACATGATTTTTTTTGCATGCGACATTTTTTAATTAGTATAAAACGATTTTACAATAGTTAATAGATATATTTTCAATAATGATCATAAGTATCAAACTACACTACATATATAAAATAGACAATATAATTATTAAAAGTCAAATTTTAAATTGAAAAATAATATGCAAAAACAAGTAAGGAAGGGCTAAGTTCGGGTGTAACCGAACATTTTATACTCTCGCATATACTTCTCGTATAAAGTCCATTGAAAGTTGGAAACCATAATATTAGGTTAGAAGCACCGAGGTCCTCGTGTTCGATATATGGGGCCTTAAAAACCTATGGTCCGATTTCGGCTATTTTTAGAATGGGGCTGCCACACTATAAACATAGTATTTGTGCAAAGTTCTGCACCGATATCTTCACTAGTGCTTACTTTATATATTGTAAAGTAAACGATTCAGATCGTCTTCAAAGTTCTGGTATATAGGAAGTATGCGTGGTTTTGAAGCGATTTGGCCTATTTTCACAACATATCATTGGGATGTAAGAAAACTATTACAAACCTAGTTTCATTGAAATCGGTCGAGTAGTTCCTGAGATATGGTTTTTGACCCATAAGTGGGCGACGCCACGCCCATTTTCCATTTTTTCAAAAAATCTGAGTGCAGCTTCCATCTGCCATTTCTTATGTAAAATTTGGTGTTTCTGACGTTTTTCATTAGGGAGTTAACCCACTTTTAGTAATTTTCAACCTAACCTTTGTATGGGAGGTGGGCGTGGTTATTATCCGATTTCTTTCATTTTTGGACTGTATAAGGAAATGGCTAAAAGAAACGACTGCAGAAAGTTTGGTTTATATAGCTTTATTGTTGTGCGAGTTATATACAAAAAACCTATTTGGGGGCGGAGTCACGCCCACTTTTCCAAAAAACTTACATCCAAATGTGCCCCTTCCTAATTGGATCCTATGTTCCAAATTTCATTTTCATAACTTTATTTATGGCTTAGTTATGACAATGTATAGGTTTTCGGTTTCCTCCATTTTGTGGGCGTGGCAGTGGACCGATTTTGCCCATTTTCGAAAGCAACCTCCTCAGGGTGCCAAGGAACATGTGTTCCAAGTTTCATTAAGATATCTTAATTTTTACTCAAGTTATCGCTTGCACGGACAGACGGACAGACGGACAGACGGACGGACGGACAGACGGACGGACAGACATCCGGATTTCAAATCTACTCGTCATCCTGATCATTTATGTATATATAACCCCATATCTAACTCTTATATTTCTTGGTGACACAAACAACCGTTATGTGAACAAAACTATTATACTCTGTGCAACAGGTTGCGAGAGTATAAAAATTAAATTAAATTCTATAATATGCAAAATCTAAATTTTTTGATAACAAATCTACTCTCATATATTTTATGCAAAGATAGAACAAATTCTTAATATTTTTTTTTTTTTACTTTTTTAGCATCTTCGCCAACCAGTATCACAATGGGCAGAGCCAAGGCTGTCTAAGTGAGATCTTCTGTTTTTACAGAGATCTGCCTACAAACCTAGCATCTTCGCCGAAAAGTAGGAAACATTTTTTCTATACAGACTTTTAATGATTACTCGCAAATACAACAAATAATACAGTATTCATGTAGAATTAATAGTATTGCCTATCTACAGGCGCCACATACAATTCACTAATCAGAAATTAATTTAAATTAAAAATAATAATTCAAGCATATAACTTTTTAAGTAAAATTTTAATATCTTGACGTAAAACACTCTAATTTAGTTTGTAAGAAAAGTTTGACATCGCAGTTAATTCTAACCCGAAAATTGTAATTGAACTAAATGATTGGAAGGCAATAAATACTCTCTGAGATCCACCGCACTACAAGAACAAAGACAAACTGCTGCATAGAATAGATCGCAAAAACATAATCTCATATGTAATTATATTGAATACTTGGTAGACCTTGCTAGTGTTTCAATGTTGAATATTAAAATAAGATAACAAAATAAATCTAGTAAAGTTATGTTTAGATAAATATTGGCAAGTTAAAACTTTTAAGTTCTCTTTCGAAAATTTTCTGATATTTAGAATACCCAATCAGAATTCGTTGTGCTCGAATGAGAAAACATACCATTAATTAATACGGAGAAATATTTTTGAATTATTTATACTACTATTAAAGAGAGGAACGATTTGTATGTATGTTTGTATTGAATAAACTCGAAAACTACTGTGCCGATTTCAAAAATTGGAAAGCTACATTCACCCCGAGTAACATATGCTATATTTATTGCTAGAATCTCAACTTTCTAGAAATAGTTTCCAGGTGCTGAACAAAATAGTATAGAGCATGTGCAGCGGCTTGAAGAACAAAATATTGGAAATATACAAGATCACACTAGGGTGTCGAGCTCTGAGCGTTTTCAACGCCTTCATAATCAGAAAGAAAGAAAGCCAACGGACACCAAAGGTTAGAGATCGTCAAGTTTTAGCTCACTACAAATAAAATATAATTTCATGTTCGAATTTTACTTATTTTACTTTTTTTAAAGAACCCACGCAAGAAACGGAAAAGTACATAGAAAATATGGATGGGAGAGTGTGTAATAACTTATAATTTTTTTAATTTTTGTTTAAACCTGTGCGAAGCCGGAGCGGTCGGCTAGTATCAAATAAATGTAGAATGTTGTCTGCTCTTCATTATTAATATTGTTACAAATATTATTATTATTCTTTATTGGTTAAGTATTTTTTTTGTTTAATAAATGCAACCCTGTTCGCATTTCGCGCCATTTTGGAGAAGAATATGTAGTAAAGTATACATATTTATGTCATCAACATATAAATATGATTGAGGTCAATGAACTTCCGAAACAAAAGTTTGCCCTTCTAGACGATAACTTCATGAGCACACTATATTTTAAGAAAATAATATACATTTTAATGATATGAAGAAACAGATAGAGGCATGATTTGCAGGGAGACCAAATACGTAAATTTTTCGAAATTGTAGTTTAAAATTTAGTTTATTTAAGTTTCTTTATTTGAATAGTTTCTGGAGGAATGAAAACCACTTTCAGTATTAAATAATACATACATAAATATAATAAAGAAATCTACCGAAGTACATATAGACATTAAAAACTATTTACTATTAATCTATTGCGTTAAATATTTATGAGCATAGCCACATGCATGTTCGTAACAATGTGCGTCCCACCGCTATCTCAGCGTGTCAACTAAAAACAATTTTATTCGCTTAGTAACAGCTTCTTCCGCTTAGCGAAAGAACAACAACAACAGCGCTAAAGTTGACTAAATTATACTCTAAAGCGTAAATACATGAATAATGAGTTAACAAAATGCTAGAAAATTGTTTAATGCCATAGCAAAACAACAACTACATACACACACACAGCATGTGAAGTGCGCAGTTAGCCGTCGAAAGATCAACAGCTGCGGTGTCCGAGTGGTTAAGGAGATGGACTTGAAATCCATTGGGTTCTACCCGCACAGGTTCGAATCCTGTCCGCAGCGGCAAATTTTTTTGTTTATTATTATTTTAAATTAATTTATGAAATTATTGGTTGAAAAGTTAATATCAATATATAACAGTGATATACTGCAATAAATAATATTAGTTAATGAACTAAAGGTAAGTAATATGAAGTAGTTAGAAAAATACTAATGGAGAGATAATAGAGTGTTCCTATCACTAGCATTTGCTAATTATTAACTAAAATTTATAATGTTAAACAATATGAGCACGCAAAAGTAAGCAAATGAGATACTGTTGACGTCATTTTAGTGTCGTGTGATTATTTTTATATATTATACAATTGAAAGATATCAGCAAATACTGCAGTCAGTGCGACAGTGGAATTAAGCGATATCGAAGTTATTCATAAAAAAATTTAACAAAATGATTTAACAAAAATGAGATAGATTTCCAATGACAATATACTTAGTCTTCTAACGAGTGCTAAACACCTCTTCTTTATCATGAAAATACACCGAAAGGGATTTAAATATGCTTTACATTGTTTGTCATCCCCATGTTTACTCTGACGGTAAGACTATTTTATATTACTAGTTAGTGGAACTATTTTCGGCTATAACATAGACAAATCGGAATTTAAGCTAAAGGGTGATTTTTTAAGAGCTTGATAACTTTTTTTTAAAAAAAAAACGCATAAACCCATAGATTGGTTCATGACATTTACTTTTTGAAGATAATTTCATTTAAATGTTGACCGCGGCTGCGTCTTAGGTGGTCCATTCGGAAAGTCCAATTTTGGGCAACTTTTTCGAGCATTTCGGCCGGAATAGCCCGAATTTCTTCGGAAATGTTGTCTTCCAAAGCTGGAATAGTTGCTGGCTTATTTCTGTAGACTTTAGACTTGACGTAGCCCCACAAAAAATAGTCTAAAGGCGTTAAATCGCATGATCTTGGTGGCCAACTTACGGGTCCATTTCTTGAGATGAATTGTTCTCCGAAGTTTTCCCTCAAAATGGCCATAGAATCGCGAGCTGTGTGGCATGTAGCGCCATCTTGTTGAAACCACATGTCAACCAAGTTCAGTTCTTCCATTTTTGGCAACAAAAAGTTTGTTAGCATCGAACGATAGCGATCGCCATTCACCGTAACGTTGCGTCCAACAGCATCTTTGAAAAAATACGGTCCAATGATTCCACCAGCGTACAAACCACACCAAACAGTGCATTTTTCGGGATGCATGGGCAGTTCTTGAACGGCTTCTGGTTGCTCTTCACCCCAAATGCGGCAATTTTGCTTATTTACGTAGCCATTCAACCAGAAATGAGCCTCATCGCTGAACAAAATTTGTCGATAAAAAAAAAATTTGTCGAACACTGATTTTGGTAATAAAATTCAATGATTTGCAAGCGTTGCTCGTTAGTAAGTCTATTCATGATGAAATGTCAAAGCATACTGAGCATCTTTCTCTTTGACACCATGTCTGAAATCCCACGTGATCTGTCAAATACTAATGCATGAAAATCCTAACCTCAAAAAAATCACCCGTTAGATGTGTAGATCTGACATATTACGCCATATGGCTGAAACAACATGCATTGAATTTGGAGAACGGTGGACTAAAGAAATCATTAATTTTCATAAACGTATTGAACCTTTATAAATTATGAATCAGAACTATCATAACATTCTCCCTTCAACCTTTAAAGCGATTATGCCATCGTGGTTTAGTATACGGTCTATGAAATAAAAATTTTATTCATATTTAATGCTAAAATTGAGCGATCCACATGTAAATTTCACTTACTTTTCAAAGTAGCTAGAATACGACGATTCTCCAATGAACTATTTGTTACTATAGAAGCAAGCAATTTAAAAATATTAGACCATTACCGGGACAATCAATTTCACGTACATTTTTTCATCCCACAAGGCACTTGAAGCTTCATCGAACAACTAATAAGAACTTGCTGTCAATTAAGGGGCGTTCCAACAAATATTAAAGTATTTTCCTTTTACAAAGCTGTAATATAGTGAAACCTTAATGAGAGGTTGTATACTTTTCAACGGGTGATGCAAGTAGAACTACTTTTTTCAATAACCTTTTTTTTACAGATCCCGCGTGAGTCATTTCAATCTGTCATGTTATGTTTGTTCAATATTGTTTGACATTTCATCATGGAAAGACTTACGTCTGTACAAAGTTCAAAATTCTTTAACTTTATTATGAAAACTCTACGTTCTGTGAAGAATGTGTTTCGAGCGCTTCGCTCAACCTACTGAGCCTACTGAGCGTACTATTCGCAACACCAGCACCCATCTTGAGGACCAGCATTCATTATTGGATAGTATGCGACCGAATAGAACACGTCCAACACGCAATGAAGAAAAAATAGCAGCCATAGCTGAGAGTGTACACGAAAACTGTGGAGAGTCGATTCGGCGCCGTTCGCAGCAACTCGAACAGACGTATGGAACGTCGAGATCTTAAATTCAAAGCGTACAAAATACAGCTTGGGCAAGAGCTGTAGTCGGCACTGTGTGGGAAGATCCCATCAATCAATGGATTTATTGAGAGAACAATTCGGTGAGAAGATAATTTTATGTTTTTGACCGGTTGATTGGCCAACAATATCGTGTGATCTCACACCGTTAGACTTTTTCCTGTATGTGAAGTTTAAAGCCTATGCGGACAATCCCGCTTCGATGCAGGCCTTGAAGCAAAATAGCAGGCGTGATATTCGCCAGTCATCTGTCGAAATGCTCGACGAGTCATCGAAAATTGGACTCAATGGATGGACCAACTGGGACGTAGCCACGGCCAACATTTGAAAGAGGTAATCTTAAAAAAAAAAATGGCAAAAGAATGTTCTTTCGAATGATAATAAAAATTCCCCATAAAATTTGAATTTTTTTGTTTTTTTCTTAGAGAAAAGAGTAGGGAACCTCGAAATGTATCACCTTTTTTATGACCTATCGATTTATTTTTTGGCGAACATCGATTGTGTTCATATCCCTCTGGAAAATCGGTGGAAAACTCTACTCTTTCTTCATTAATTTATAATCAGAAATTAGTTACAGACGCTCATATGTGCTCATTATACCCTGAACAGGGTATATTAAGTTTGTCACGAAGTTTGTAACACCCAGAAGGGTGTTATGTTGAACTGAGTCGATTTAGCCATGTCCGTCTGTCTGTCTGTCCGTCTGTCTGTCTGTCTGTCCGTCTGTATATATACGAACTAGTCCTTCAGTTTTTAAGATAACGTTTTGAAATTGTGCAGATGTTATTTTCTCTTCAAGAAGCTGCGCATTTGTTGGAACTGCCGATATCGGACCACTATATCATATAGCTGCCATACAAACTGAACGATCGGAATCAAGGGCTTGTATGGAAAACTTCCGCATTTTACTACATATCTTCACGAAATTTGGTGTGAGCTATTGTACATAGAAATAATTTACTCTCCGAAAAAATTTTTCAGATCGGTTCACTATAGCATATAGCTGCCATACAAACCGAACGATCGGAATCAATGGCTTGTATGGAAAATTTTCGCATTTAACGTGGTATCTACGAAATTTGACATGGATTACTGCTTAAGGTAATAATATAATCTCCGAAGAAATTGTTCAGATCGGTTAAATATATAACCTTAATGTTTCTAACAAATAACCCGGATAAAAAGAATTAATAAAAAGTTTTCTTTTTTTTTTACTTACTTTTTCTTACGTCTTTAGAACAAACACATAGTTACTAAAAGAAATGCACCTGTGAAGGGTATATTAGCTTCGGTATTAACGTTTTTTCTTGTTTTTATCTGAGTTAAGCCGCAGACAGAACGAGTTCTATTCATTATTTCTAAAAATGTTCGAAGATTAAGTCTAATAATTGGTTCCTATGTGGCTAGGCGTATAGATACTGATATAAGAAGAAACTGGGATAGAAGTTTCTCTACATTATGAGTAAAGAAAACTGTCATGAAAAATAACTGAAGAAGAACTTTTTTGCAAGCGCCTTTTTCTGAACAAAATTTGGCAAAAATAAATTTTAATCCTTTGTACACAAGGACCATTACTCGCAATCCACACTATAAACACATACATACATATGAAGCGCCTCACTAAGCTGATGTATGCTCGCTTGTGTGCAGCTACCAATCATTCACATTGCCAATGCTTGCTTGCACCATTTGCGCGTAAAAATACATCCATGCAGACGACCCTAAATAAACACCAACACACACACAGACGCACACATACTATTGCAAATTCCGTTGTGTGGCACTCATATGGCCTTTGGCTAGTACGTGTTGTCCATATTGCCCCATGCAACTACACTCTAACAACAACAAGAGCATACACTTTATGTTATTGTTATTGTTGTTGTTGTTGCTGCTGTTACTGCGACAACACAAAAGCTGCCAATATGCATATCGACAGCCGGAAAGAGCTTGTGAAAAGCAGTGAACAAAGGTGCTGAAGCTTATGCGGCGAAATAACGGAGCCAAAAGGGCGAGGGACAGCGGGTGAAGGGCGGCAGGCAACGGTCCGGTCAGGGGAAAAGCGGACTGTTATCGGTAGCTATTGAAGGGATGCAAACTCGTCGATGAAGAAGAGGTTGCACAAGTTACATCCGCAGACTGTGCAACACCCCCAGGGAGGCCTATTTGCTGTGTCAGCAGCAACTCGACGATGTTATCTACCGTTAGAGCGCACCTGCATTGGAATTTGCGCAGATATGCTGGTGTGGCACGAACACACATACTCATTTTCGTATATGCGGCAACATGTGTTTGTGCCTCATGTGTCGTTTTGGCATATGTTGCATGCTGTATGCGGCACATTTGGTGGCAAGACAAAGACAAAGCGGCGGGCCAGCGACGCAATGGACCGGCCAACTAACAACGCCAAAGTTCAAATCTATGAATATGCCACACACACAAATACTTATATGGGTGACCCCTTTGCAACATGCCACCCACTCTGCGTTTGAATTTTTCATTGCCACACGAAATGTTGCACGTGCGCAGTGCAACATGAGCGCACACTTTTACAGCGTTGAGTATGTAGTAGGTGCGCAACCAAATGTGTTAATTAAGCAAAAGGTAACAGGCGACACACATGCATCCGCATATGTACCGTTATACGAGGCAGTGCCGAGCAAGAGTAGCAACATACGAAGCTGGACGCCGGACAAGTGTAGGCAATGCGGCAGCAATTGATGATAAGCCGGAAACATATGTATGTGTTGGTGTTGTTGTTGCAGGCGGTGGGTGAATGCGTCTGTCACACAAGCACCAGTACACATAGGGGACTCCTCTCCGCCCTCAGCTACGCCTACGACTGCGAATGTGTTTGCAACAATGGGCCTACCAATGCGTTGGAACTCGCTCTGCGCTGTTGTTGTTGTTGGGTGGCAGGTCCACTGCAGCATATTGCTGGTGGTTGCAATGAGGCAGGGTTGCATGCCACCAATGCTGGGATGCTTGATTGGCGTTGAGCACTGGACATATGTGATTGTATAACTCAGTACAGTTGAATACATGTGAACACTCGAATGGCTGTATGTGTATGCATATGTGTGTTGCACGAACAACCGAATCGATAACAATCAAGCAGAATAATTCGAAATTGGAAACTACAAACAAAATGGTGCAACAAAAAAATAAAGAAAAAAAATATTTCTAAGAACAATAGCGTATAAATAGAGAAGGAATGTGATAAACGATGAGCGCAGACAATGGCGTAGGTGATGATTGGTAGTGGGTTAGAGGCGGTTGGCGGTGAGGAATCGACAGGAAACGGAAAGGTGTTGCACATGAACTTAAGTTTGGGACTTACAATAGGAATTTGTGTATGTATTGAAGTAAGTATATGTGATAGAAATATATTTGAACATATGTACAACTTATGATTGTGTAGCAGTGATAATAGCCTCAAATAGCAAGCGTTTGACGGCAAGGATTAGCAGCAAGGATTAGCAGCTTGTCTTCACAAATGAGCGGTTATCTGAGGTGGGGTTTGATAATAATTGTAGTTCGTACATACATATATACATAGGATGGGTATTACAAAGGTCTCTTACTCTCTCTTCTTACTTGCTACAATTCTTCAATGTGCTGTGTCATTATCAATAGTATTGATAGAAATTTTAATGTAATTCGTCATTTACATACCTGTAAAGAGAGAAAGGTGTGGAAAATTAATAAAAATATTTAAACATATGTGTTGTGTTTGCTAAGAATATTTATAGCTCTAAAAAATTGATTTAAATTTAAGCACATCCGATTAGCATCCTGATTGAAATAACTATGTTTCAAGGAGAATGTGTATATTTTATATTTCTACAACTTTGCTTCCGCTGTTTTCCAATAGATGTCTCTAGGGTCAAGCACTGGTCGATTAAATCGATTTTTTTTTATATCGATCTTAGACATTTGTGTCAACATTAAGAGATCTGTTTGCATCCCAAACTTATTTTCAACTGAAAATGCAACTTTTTGAGCCGAATTCTCGACATTTGCGGGAAATTTTGATTTTCTTTTTCAATTCCAAGAAAAGTGCGGCTGCGGCTCATCGACATTTGTAACCGTTTTTATACAAAAAAAAATTATTTTCAAAAAAAAACGGCGTAATACTATGTTTACATATAACGAGATTATCTCCATTTACGAGCTTAACTCGATAATCTGTAATTAAGAAACGAGATTTCCCATACAAAATTCCTCTCTGGATAATCCGAGATTATAAAATTATCTCGTTTTATACAACTAGATTTTCGGTGTTATTCCTAGGTTTATCGATAATTTTGCGAAGAAAAGGAGAAATGTCAAATGAAAATGTAAACAATAATGGCCGACAGCGAGAGAAATATGTGTAATACAACAACAAATGCAACACATTTGACAATTGATAATCTCATTTGGTTATATGTAAACGGTTAGATTATTGAACGAGCTTAGAACGAGATTATTTTCATATGTAAACATACTATAAGCAAAGTTGTAGACCAATAAACTAAAGCGGACTAACCCGAAGGATACGGTGGTTTGGAGAGGAAAACAATTTTTTCACAATTTCACTAATTGAGCAATGCTTTTAGGCCTCAAAAGTCTACTTCAAGCTGAAAAATACATTTGAAGTCTAAAAAACTACTGTTTAAGTGTCAAATCCTTTATAGAACCAGCATATGCAGAGCACGAAGATCTTGTTAACCTCTGAAAAGACCTTGGCATCTAATTAGCTCTCGTCAATGCCTTTCGAGAAGTTTTCTTCGTGCTTCAAGTTCATCAATTAGATACGTGATCGATAACTCGGGAGGTACACTTCACATAGCGATATTTCGTCCATTAGTCTGCACTATCCTTTCCTTTTCTCAGTGTAATATAGAGTATATACAGTCTTGAGTGCTTGTGCAAATTGCAAAGAACTTGTATTCAGATCTACGTAGTGCAAAACACATCAAGAATAAGATTCATTGGGAGCTGCGATAACAGGCTGGTTATCGAATAAGATTTTAGAGGTCTTGAAGAGGTTGTTTCCTGCGATTTTTGAAATACATCTTCGTAATAATCTATCCGTCTTATAATCGAAATATGCATTAAAATTCTCTTCCGAATGTTACGAACTTTATATCGAAGGACTCGAGTTTCCTATTCTAACCTATTGAATAATTTCAATTTAAGTTGATTTTCTGTGGACTACTTAAACTAGAGATTTCGGGCGATATTAAAAATTTTATATAGGAACCGAAATATATTTAAATTTAGCATTAACTAATATGAAGAAAAAATAATACATGAACGAGTGGTGGTACCTTAGCAATGTACATACAGACCCGTTGAATTTACTTCCTTATTTAAATTTAAAATTATTTAAGAATAACTTGAATTCGAGAATTAAGACTTTTCTATATAATATTATATAATGACTTTTTTCGTTAGACATTCCTTCGATTGAACTTGAAAATATACTATATAAATTATATATTATATATAATATATATAATTTTTAGAAAAAGCTTCCCGTCATAAATAATTCTCATGAGAGTATTATTGTATTGACAAAAAAAATCAAGATTGGATTACAGAGAGATCCATTATTCAATATTTTTACAGGCTTAAGTTCTGAAATAATCCTTAAATCGCAAAGAATCCACAGGAATCAGTAAAAGAGAAAAGAAATTTAAAAACTTCAAAATATTTTTATGATCTGGCTAAAATTTATTACAAATAATGATGGAAACCATTCAACACTGATCTTCTTGTATCACATTTTAAATATTTAATGGTACTTTAAAGTTACAACAAACTCGGAGAAATAGTGAAGCTAGAAAATAACGTATTCAATATATAATATATACATATATGTATATCTATACAATAATACATACATACATATACGACCGCACATGTATATTAATATATCCGTCACGCAAAGGCTTCCATTTCGTTAACAAGCTTAAAGCCGCATTTATGCAGCCGTGTTCATTTTGGGTGCACAACTGACGCATTGAGAAACCTATGTGAGTCCACATACATACACATATACATCCGTATATATGAAATAGTTTGCGAAGCAACGCACAGGCAAGCCAACCAAATAACCAGACAACCTACCAACCAAATATAATCCACTAACGGCGCTCAGCTGGCACAAGCGAAACAATATGTATATAAGCAAGCACATGGAAATATATACATATATACATACACAGTTGTTTATTTATATACACATAATACCACAACAACAAATCGCCCACGCAACGCATTGATACGTCGATGACGCTGACGTTGTTGGCCCAAAATAAAGGATACCAAGCCAACTGACTAGTGAGGAATATATAAATATATAGCTATGGGTATGTGTATCGCTGCCGTCAGTCAGTGAGTCAGTTGATCCTTGCCGCTACTGGCACTTAACTGAAATATTTACGCTCCCACTGTGCAGCGCACATAATCCTTTACGCAAGCAGTAAGATGAGGGCACGAGGTTCCAAAAAGGCCTTATTGCCATTCGCACGGACCTAGTCGTTTTGGTGGCTCGTTATGTGCGCTGAGCTGAGTTTGTTGGTTGGTCGAGTGGTTAGTGTGTGTGGCATTGTGCGCCGTTGGTCAGCCGCCATGGAGAGCTAATGTGCTACGTTGTCGACTGCCACTCACTCGACCGTGCCGCTGCCTACTACAACGCAAGCCTGCTAAGCTCGATGGCTGTACGTGACTCGGCTGTACGACGTAGTTTTACGTTGCTGCGGCAAAATTTCCGTTCATCATGGCGCCCCCGCTACGCAGTCTCGTTGGTCCGCACTCTCGTTGGTGCGCCGAGGGTCCAGCAGTTTTTTGTGTGCACACTTTTTGGTGTATATCTTTCATCAATATCGTTTGCTTTCCATTCCTCTATTGCTGTTGTTTTCCTTTGGTGGTGTTGTTGTTATTATTTTAGTAATTTGTTTTTGTCCAACAGCATACGCAGTCTCGTTGCAATGGCTGTCCCTAACACAACTTGAATTCGTTCCGAACCCAACAACCGTTACGCTGTCAGCCTGTCCAGCTTCCCCTAGACGCAACCCCAACCCAAGCGCAGTATTATTTACTCGCCCAACGATGGGTGTTTTTTCCTCTAAAACAACCTCAATTCCATAGCACGCACCAGTTTGTAGAAGCTCTACATGTAGCCCTAACTACCGTCTTCGTTTCTTCGATTCCTACGTTCCATTCAAAACACACACTAGCAAACAGGAAAAGTCCACCAAAATCTGCCGCCATAAGCTCACTTCCTACCCGATGCGTCTTTCGGAGCCACCCACCCAATCCAAGTCTTCCTTGCTACCATCATCTCTGCTGCAGCCATCAATAATCCCGAATTTTTTGTAGTCCTTTGTTGTAGTTTACAAAGGTCGACTGCGTTTTTGGAGCGCAAAAAAAAGGAAACTCAGCCCCGAACCTAACCAACGCAAGACCGTCGGGCCACATGCATCCACTACAGCTCAAACTGAGTTCCTTTATACCGGTACGAAACGATAGCCACCCAACCGACGTCTTGCTGCCGTTCCGCGCTGACCCCACAGTCGGCTGTCCGTCCATTCGTCTGCACTATCGCCTGACGTTGCGTTTTCGTAAACGAAGCACGCACATACATATAGACAACAACAACTACACATCCCACACCCACACACAGACACGCAGCAGGCCAAACAAATATCATTTACCGTTACCATGTCCATCAAATGTGCCCGCTAGGCCGGCTCTCACAGCCGAATTCGAAAATTCGGACTGTGCGCACAGTACGCCTTCGACGGCCTCAAAGTGCGGCAGCCGAACGCTTCCTAGTTTCTCACACCCGTCACCGCGTTAGCCAATCGAAAGTACGCCTCTTGCGTGTAAGCGCCCCTGCACTGCCCTGCGTGGGCGTGGTCACGTGCATTGCGTGCACTGAAGACACGTAGGGATTTTCCCCTATTTGCCGCACACCGAACTCACACCGCGGCAGAAAGTGTGCTGTTGTTGTTGTTGTTTATTATTACTGTGCTTTTTTTCGTTTGTGGCACATCGGCAGTCCATCATAGTCGTAGGGGGCATTTTGAAAAACAAAAAAATGGAAAAAAAGTTTCCCAAAGCCACCTCGCACGCTTGTTAATATTTGACTCCAAAAATTCACTTCGACTTGTTGTTGTTCTTGTTGTGCGCTGCATAGTTT
This sequence comes from Zeugodacus tau, assembly GCA_031772095.1. Taxonomy (NCBI): domain Eukaryota; kingdom Metazoa; phylum Arthropoda; class Insecta; order Diptera; family Tephritidae; genus Zeugodacus; species Zeugodacus tau. The sequence goes on along the minus strand of CM062650.1, from coordinate 61,375,000 downwards.
GGTTGTTTACAAATGACTGTTGGCTCTCTGCGCTGCTAAGTCACGAGAGCTGCTCACTGCAAACGCGGTCGCTGCAAATGTCGACGTTGACGTTGGCGTCCACTTCATTGCAGTTGCGCTTAACAGCATTTCCGCTTCGAACGGTGCAACTCCGCTGCACTTGCAACATTCAACACACTCACTCAATTGGTGTGCTTGCGGCTCTCTCGAATCTCGCTCTCTGCCAGAAGAGCTCTCCATGCGCTCTTAGCTGCACTCTATCGCTGTTAGGTGGCATGTTGCAGGCGCTTGTTCGCTTGCAACACGCGTGTTGCCGCTTTGCTGCAGGTGTGTTTTTTTGCCGAATGAGTGGTTTTGTGGTATTGAGTGAGTGCACCTGCAGTGGCTTTATCTTCACTCGGAGTGCCCTCGGGTGTGTGTATGTATTGGTGTGTCGTATTTTTCTTAGAACTCGCATATCCTTGCATTTCTAAGTATGCACTTTGCACTTTTTTCGTTTTGCTGCTTTTTCGTAGACTTTGTGGCAGCAGATAACCGTCGGTAGGTGACAGCTGTATTGCCGTCGGAATTCTGATAGTTATATTTTCATTTGTGATGGCTGGTGATAGAGGAGATAGAAATAGAATACCATGAATTGGGTGGTATATTTTTATATTTCTTTATTCAATGGAATTATCTCATATCAAATCTCATATTTATCTCTTCTTTACGAAACTTTGAAGTCCTCTCTCCATGTTACTCGTCTCTGGTATCAAACTGTCTGGGATATTATTCGAGATACGAGAATAATATTCGAGAATGAGTTCCTCTTCGCATCCAGCTATAACCAATGGACCTCATAAGAGATCGTTAATTTTTCGACATTTTAACTCGGTATTATGATAGGGTGGGGTGATTAAAGAATTTGCTTAAAAAAATATGGCCGGATGATTGTTTAGAAGATAGTTTCAATGTCGTTCTTCAGTCTTTTTATGATATTGTCCATCTTTGTAATGTGACTATTGCAAATTTTCTGTCGCGGTGTCTAAATAAATGTCTACTTGACTTACAACCTCGATTTTTTTCTTGCTTTACCTTGGACCAGATTTTGATTTCAATATTTTATTCTCTCTTCAATTAAATTAAATAAGTACCATCCTTTTGACCTCGACAAACTCTAAACTAATATATGTTGGATGATCACTACCGAAGCTTTCCTTGTTCATGTTGGAAAACCATGACTGATTGCTGTAACTAAAGATAGATAGATTCATGTTGGTTGAGGTATCCAACGAAGGTGATAGTGATTGCTTATCATCGCGTCTTGTGTGGTTAACAAGCTTAATCCCGTAAGCTTTTAGATATACGAACCATGTATATATGGTTATGTCAACGAAACCAAAGTCCAGTCGTTTCAATTGAACAGCCCAGTAGTGACAACGCCAAAAAAGGACGACAAGTTCATTTTTAGAACAGAACTCGTATATATATAATTTTATAAAGATAACACAATTCGACCCATATATTGGGTATAAAGTTCAATAGAATAACGAAAATCATCATAAGTAGTAAATGGGGACTGAGGTAATTCCTAAACCGATTTCACTCGTTTTCACCACCAAGATATAATGTATGGAAGGCTATACGCTCACTTAATTTTATATTACTTATAAATAGGTATATGGGATCTGAGGAAAGCTATGACCCGATTTTAACCATTTTTGGTACAGAGACAAACTGTTATAAGAAAATATTCAGAGGGAATGAATTACATTAAATTATCTAAGAGATTTACCCATATTTTCGGTTAAAATTTACCTTTCAGCGCTGAGTTCTTCATGTTCGATATCAGGGGCCTTGAAAAGTCACGGTCGTATCATCGGTTATATACCGAATTTCATTGAAATCGGTCAAGTAGTTCTTGAGATATTGTTTTTAATCCATAAGTGGGCGACGACACGCCCATTTTTAATTTTGTAAAAAAATCTTAGTGCAGCTTCCTTCTGCCATTTTGTAAAATTTGGTGTTTCTGACATTTCTCGTTAGTGAGTTAACGCACTTTTAGTAATTTTCAACCTAACCTTTGTATGGGAGGTGGGCGTGGTTATTATCCGATTTCTTTCATTTTTTGACTGTATAAGGAAATGGCTAAAATAAACGACTGCAGAAAGTTTGGTTTATATAGCTCTATTGGTTTGCGAAATATGTACAAAAAACCTATTTGGGGGTTCACGCCCACTTTTCCAAAAAAATTACATCCAAATGTGCCCCTCCCTAATGGGATCCTATGTTCCAAATTTCATTTTCATAACTTTATTTATGGCTTACTTATGACACTGTATAGGTTTTCGGTTTCCGCCATTTTGTGGGCGTGGCAGTGGACCGATTTTGCCCATTTTCGAAAGCAACCTCAGGGTGCCAAGGAACATATGTTCCAAGTTTCATTAAGATATCTTAATTTTTACTCAAGTTATCGCTTGCACGGACAGACATCCGGATTTCAAATAACTCGTCATCCTGATCATTTATGTATATATAACCCCATATCTAACTCTTTTATTTCTTGGTGACACAAACAACCGTTATGTGAACAAAACTATTATACTCTGTGCAACAGGTTGCGAGAGTATAAAAAGATGGATATTTTTACTTTTAGGTAGGTGCGAGAGAGCTTTTTCGGATTTGTCAGAGACAGAGTTGATAGGATTCGTAAGTGAACTATATGAAAAACCGGGTTACCTCATATCTGTACCCTTAAAATTAGTCTGGATAAACGAAAGTTTCTCTCACAATATAAGAGGGTCACGGTAGCATAAATCCACCAGGTACTTCAGCTACTGTAATCGTAATAAGTTTGATGTATATATAGAATATTCTGTTCAGTAACCGTTACCATTTGGTTGTTTAAGCTAGACTTTGACCGAAATTGGGAATCGGTCCGACACTAGTTTAAGTCATATCTGGGAAAGGTCACTCTCATACTCCGGTTATATAATTTTAACAGCAAATATGTTTCATAGAGTTCACGGGCTTTTACGTTAAAAATTTGTTAAAAAGTAATATAGGCAAGTAGTAAATGCATTTACTGTGCTTTCTCAATCAACAGATAGGTGGTTCTCTTCCAGAAAATATTACAACAACAATAAAAACAACAAAACATTCAACATTTTCTGTGTGTGGAATATTATATTTCCCAACTTATTTTACAACTAAAATTTCAGATCTTTTATTGATTATAAATTCATAATTTTCATTAATTATTTGCATGACTGCTATTAGAAACGCTTGCGAATACCTTGTGTTAATTGATTTTCATAATTGCAATAAAATTATGAATATTAATTAGTTTCAACATAAAGTCTAACTGCAACTGCATTTTATGGGCATACAGTTTAGGCAAATAAACGAAGAAATAAAAGAAGGAGAAAAGCAAAACGAGAAAAATTATATACACTGCGCCGCCTAAAATAATGGTGACACAATATTTCTTTTCATTTTATTAATAGGTTACTTGAGTGGCTAAAATATGTGTGACTATATATATAATTATAGGTATTGGCAGTATTCATAACAATTTTACAAATAAGTGTTAATACCGAAATTTTGGGATCAGTTGAAGGTGATTCAATTCGTGACTATTTTTTGAGGTTAAAGTAGCTATTTCAAAATAAAACTTGTTTGCTATTAAAAATATATTTCGAAATAGATATCCATTAGCTGAAGTCAATAAAACTAAATCCAAATATTTGTAATCTTAAACCGTTAACAATAAACTGGGTACCGCCCTCATATCTGCTTTCAAAATCCAAATGACTTTATGTTAGTTCAACTCTGTATATTTCACAATAAAATACAGTTGAGTTTTAAGTGTCGAAATTTAGTTAAATTAAGAACAAAAAAGCAATAAAAATATTGTCACAACATTGCAATTCGATTACAGGGTGTTCCAGCATTGACTCTTTTTTAAAAGTTTTTATGATTTTATTGGTAAATCCGACTATGGCCGAGTGGGGTAGCTGATTTTTCGTGTTTAATTAAGAAATCGGTCAAAACTATAATCAACAGCGATGGTGCATTTAGTTTCTGATAACTATTATTTATGGTATTCTTTTCTAACAGTTTGACCTCGAGGAAGGTCTTGTCGTGACATGCTTGAAAGAGTGACGTCATCACCCTACATATGGTGAGTCGCCTCATAAGAGTTCTAGAGAGCTTCTACTTTCTCTCTCTCATAACTTTCTTAAGCATAATTTCCTGTTGAATCCTATTGAAACACCCTTTATTATTATAATTTGCTGAAACCGCTATTCGAACTGCACTTTAGCTATAACAACACAAAATCCATAAACATTTTTTTTGTGTTTTATCGCTTTGTCACTTTGTCAATTAGCCACTTAATCGCCACACCTTTCACTGCACAAATCGCTTCATAACTAACTTCATAATAACTTCATAACTAATTACAATACATTTTATGACTTTTGGAAAAACAACAAAGATACAATTCAAATCTTAAACAGTTAGTTTGCTTAATTGACATGCATTTTTTGTTGTCAATAGTGCTGTCAACTAAATGCAAATATTCATAAATATCACATTCACATAATAAAATCTTTATTATTTATTGCAAAAATATATTGGTGCATATGTATAGTATATAATAAAATTCGAAAATCTCTGGATATAAATAAGAACAACTCAAACTTAATTCTGAAAATAAATCGAAGCGTATACTGGAAGTATTATTTTGGGTTCCTGTGCTCAGTGTTTATTTCAGCACTTATATTCTTAAAACTATGTCCTTTCGGAGCAATTCTTATAATGTTGCACATTAGGTTTATTAAAGTGGGAGGACTGAATATAAAACCAAAACCTTATTATAAGTAAACCGTTAGTCACAGTACGCGTTGTTGAAGGCCACAATTCAGAAAACATTTCTATGGAAGGTTTTCGAAATCGACTCCGATCTTACCGTGGAGATGAAACACGAAGACCAATTATATAGTTTCTAACGTCACTGGTATTCTGTGGTCAGTTCACTCATCTAATGTAAAAACATGAAAAAACGTTAACTTCGGCTTCCGAAGCTAATATACGCTTCACAGGTGCATTTCTTTTAGTAACTATGTGTTTAAGCAAATCTAAAGACGTAAGAAAAAGTAAGTAAAAAAAAAAAAGAAAACATTTTACTAATTTTTTTAGCCGGGTTGTTTGATAGAAACATTAAGGTTATATAGTTAACCGATCTGAACAATTTCTTCGGAGATCATATTATAACCTTAAGCAGTAATCCATGTCAAATTTCGTGAAGATACCACGTCAAATGCGAAAATTTTCCATACCAGCCATTGATTCCGATCGTTCGGTTTGTATGGCAGCTATATGCTATAGTGAACCGATCTGAACAATTTTTTCGGAGATTAAATTATTTCTATGAACAATAACTCACACCAAATTTCGTGAAGATATCACGTCAAATGCGAAAATTTTCCATACAAGCCATTGATTCCGATCGTTCGGTTTGTATGGCAGCTATATGCTATAGTGAACCGATCTGAACAATTTTTTCGGAGATTAAATTATTTCTATGAGCAATAACTCACACCAAATATCGTGAAGATATGTAGTAAAATGCGGAAGTTTTCCATACAAGCCCTTGATTCCGATCATTCAGTTTGTATGGTAGCTATATGATATAGTGGTCCGATATCGGTCCGACAAATGAGCAGCTTCTTGAAGAGAAAATAACATCTGCAAAATTATCTTAAAAACTGAAGGACTAGTTCATATACATATATACGGACAGACAGACGGACATGGCTAAATCGACTCAGCTCAATATACTGATCATTTATATATATACTTTATAGGGCCTCCGACGCATCCCTCTGGGTGTTACAAACTTCGTGACAAACTTAATATACCCTGTTCAGGGTATAATTAAGGAACAGTGCTTTCAACAAATATAAAATATATAGATTAAGGTCCAATGCCAACGGTTGGCTTGAAATCCTGCATTCATTTATTTATCCAAAGTAGAAAAGATACCGGTGTAAGTCATGACATTGACTGAAGGATCCTAATGGTTGTCCATGAACACTATTGAGGGACTGGTACGAATTGCCGGGAGATTATACAAACCCAAAAAAGCACTATATAATAAAGTAAAAAAATCAGTATAAAAGCGCCCTTATTAGTGTTGGAATGAAGACATATTCTATCTGAAACAATTACGAAATACTCAAGGCTGTTCACTACGTTCCGATAACTATTAGAGAGAACCGTGAGAAAACTAGGATTTTGTTGGCCTTTCTCTCTCGATGTATTATTGTCAAACATTTGGGTTGTAGTTTCATAAAAGGGGTCCAAATTTGTTTATTCGTGGATATTCTCTTGATAGAACCGAGATTATGACACATTTTTCTTTACGACTTTCATTGGAAGGCTTATCCAGTTGTTTGGAAAGATCCGTGACAACCAAACTTGAAGCATTTTTTATTATTTTAACATAAAAAATCCAATAAATCATATTTGTATTAAGTTGTATACTGAACGTATTTACGAGTGTGGGGTAGGCTTTCCAATGAGGCTTCTCTTCCGTTTTGATATTTAGACTTCTTATTATTGTTATTACTAGCAAATCAGTGATGAGTATGACGTGCATTTGGCAACAAAATGGCTGACGTCTGTCAAATAATATGCAGTTACCTTACAATTTGGATATCAGTTGTCAATTCACTGTCACAACTATCAAATATATATTAGTTTATGTTGCTGTTGTTATTGTTGTTTGAATATTATTGACGTTGCAAGTTGTTTCAATTTCAACAAACCAAAAACGTTCGCTTATTACCGTAATTGATTTAATAGGCTATTAATTTCGAAAATAACAAAAACCAAGCAATAACAAAAATGAAAAAAAGCAACAACTATTGATGAGTTCAAATAGAGGAAAAAAGTTAGTGGAAGCAATGATTCGCTATAGAGTATTAATATATATATTGGAGTGTCTTTGATTGAGCAAATGAAGTGCCTTTCAAAATTTGACATGCAAAATAAACGTGACATGCCAAAACGGAAGCAATAATACTAAATTGTTTGTACTCCAGCGGACAATCGACAAATACACTCCAAACACACACGAAAATGAGACGTTTTGATTGAAACAAGCCATTGGGGCATGTTCTATGTGGCAAGTGTGGCAGCAGCCATTTTGGCAATTTTCAATTGTTATTGTTGTTGCTGTTCTCGTATGCAATTTATTAATAATTTAGTAGCGAATGCATTGTGCCGCTCATCCCCAACTAGAAATCCTATCACTTCTGACTTCAGGCACTTGCAACACCAGCTCCAAGGCTCCGTGCCTGGCTTCGGTGCGACCCCAGCACTACTTGGCGCTACACTTATGCGCCTGTGATTTGTTATTTTGTGTGCAGCCAACTGCCGCGTGAGCCTCACCAAATTATTGTTGTACGAAAACATTTCCGGCGCAGACACGGACAGACAGCAGATGGGTGGAGCAATTCGAAACAAATCGAAACTTAAATCCAAACAACTTGTCAAAGTATCTTGTGGGAGGGTGTAGAGTGTTGGCAGGGGTGCATTCGAAATGCGATTACTCGTAAATTTGTTTTCAATTAGTATGGAAGAAATAAATAACTCACCAATGAAATAAATAACGTATAAATTGTTGCAATTGCATGTGCCGTTGTTGTTATTGTTATTGTTTTTTATTGGTGTTTTTTTTCCTTTTTTCCTAAATGTTGTGCATTTTACCAAGTCGCCATAGCGCTACTTAATTTGGACTAGTTAAAGTTTTATTAGTAAACAGTTAATTTTCGAATATCAATTGCGCTCGCAATTACCGTTAATTGACTTTTTAGACCAAAGGCAGTATACATTTAAATTGATTGTAGTTTCATCCACTAATGGTGCACAGTAAAATATTCATGAAGAGGAAATTATATTGAGAACATATTTTAGAAGGCACCTATAGTGGATAGTATATCACAAGGAAGGGTCAATGAAACAGTAAAAGCCATATAACGAAATATAATAAATTTTCGAAGAGTTTCTAGTCAGCGCAATAGCGTATGCTACATAATTCAGCAATGCTCTAAATAATTTTTGAGTGGGGTATGGATATCGACTAAACTCGTCTGAAACCCCCAAAAAATCCTGTCACTAGGTGTATTATACCAAAAATGATTAACGTGGTGTTGTTAATCTATCACCGAAAGTATCTGAGATAGTCGTAGTATTATACAACGTTGGAGAGAATAGTAGACGTTTATCCCTATTCTATTAAATTGTATAGTATAAAAGTAAATAGTAGTATTGAAATATTTTAATATATTATCATTGCAGGAACTACCATTTTCAGGGGGAAATATAATATGTACTTCTTACAAAGGAGCGCTGTGAGGATTCGGTTTCTTTCTTGTGGTAGAACTTTTATTTTCGATTTAGGGATGAATTGGGTATGTCATTCATTAGAACCTTTTTTGGAGATCTTAGAATCACAATAACGAGCATCATCCTCTTTTAAGGGGTTACATGGGTTTTGTCGGGTAAAAAATGTATATTTTCAATATTATTTTATTTTTTTTTCTATGTAAAAAATTATTTCTTTAATTCAAGCTTTTTTCTGTCTTATAGAAACATTTTTAAAGAATAATTTTTTAGATTTCAAAAAAAAAGTTAAAGCTCCTCCATTGTGACGTAATTTCCGGTTACCCCTCGGAAAAAAGGTGTGTCCGCGTTGTTAGCATAACTCCTGACAGGATCATCCCAAATTAAAAAACAAAAATAAGTGTTTTAGGTAAGACCATAAACCCGTGCTTGAACGAAGGAGAGACAAAAAAAGTAAAAATTGGAATTTTGGCAGACATTTTTCCAAAAAAATAAAAATTTCGGTTAAATTTGCTTGATATTTTTTAAATGGTTGTAATTGAAAAAAAAAAAATAATCCTTCGTTCAAGCACGAGTATATTGTATCTTGAACAAATGAGCAAAATTTCATCAAGCTACTGAACCGATAGTAGTTTTCGAGAAGATTTAACAACCGACTTTGAAAACATGGTTCCGAGAAAAACGCGTTTAAAGTTTTGAGTAACAATAGTACCTGACTTGGAGCGCACACCTCCAAAGGGTATATCGCCAGAACTATTATTCGGATAGACTTGAAAATTTAGGACAATATTCTTGAGATGTTGTAGAAATTAATATGCCAAAATATCGATTCTTTGAACCCACGAAATCCATGTAACCCCATAACTGATACCGTGAGTCTTAGATCATGAGATCGCCAATAACTATTCATTATGAATATATATAAGGGACGATAAAATTACAGTATATACCCTACAATCCTTTATGCTCGAGTTGCTTTAGACCCCGATCACATATAAAATGAGATAGATTGTACGATATAACTAATGAGTATGATCACATTAGACGAGTGGGTTCAGTTCCAGACAACCTATTGGTAGTTTGCAAGTTTGATTTATGGATGAATTAAATGTGGATTTTAAGTATGATTGTTTTATTTCAGATCAATGGAATAAATTACCATTATTTTGATTTTATTAGTTTTTTATGAAATTTAATTTGGGAGTTTCGGGCACAAGACTATCTTGACTTCGTTTTGTTAAACCATCTTGTTCATGACTTTTTAAAGCATGGTAGGTTTCTTAGGATGAACCATAGGTTGGACGAACGCTCACAAAAATAGTCTGCGTTAGACAAAGCACGTGAATGTGACAGTTTAACGGACTATATGGCTTGCTATTCGCATATGGAACTAAAAGAAGAGTGAAGGGAGTTCGGCTGAACATATCTGCGAAAATTCGTTAGTTAATGCTGGTGAAATAATAAAATTTAATATATTACAAGTTTATGAATTGAAGAAAATTGACTGCCAAATAAAATACAAATTAAGTTAAGTTAAGTATATGGGCGATAAACTCATTTAAACCATTCAAGTCCCCTGGGCTGGATGGTATCATTCCAGCGCAGCTGCAGCATGCAATCAAAACATCATGCAGCTGGTTGACCCCTATCTATGCGAACTGCATTAGATTGGGTCACATTCCGGGGGCTTGGAGGCAGGTTAGAGTTACGTTCATTCCCAAGGCTGGAAAGAGCTCGCATGTCGCGGCCAAGGATTTCAGGCCCATCAGTCTCTCCTCTTTCTTATTGAAAACTTTGGAGAGGCTGATTGATCGGTATATCAGGGGAAGGATACCAGTAGATCTCTTATCTAGCGCGCAGCACGCTTACTGTAAAGGCAGGTCAGTAGACACCGCCCTACACACTGTGGTTACTTGGATAGAAAAGTCTATCGCACACAAACACTTTGCCGTGGGAACCTTTCTTGATATCGAGGGGGCTTTCAATAATGTTCTGCCGGAAGCGGTAATTGGAGCCCTGAATAGGTTCGGGGTTGAACCCAACCTTAAGCATCTCGTTTTCAGTCTGCTCTGCGAAAGAACGATCGTAGCGGACTGGGGCAACGCGCGTGTACACCGTGCCGTTAACAGGGGAACCCCCCAAGGAGGAGTTCTCTCGCCTCTTCTCTGGATCATGGTCGTTAACGACCTGCTGGAGAAGCTTGCAGAGAGGGGCTGCCGGGTGGTAGCCTACGCTGACGACGTAGCTCTCATGGTCGAGGGGAAATTCCTAGGCACTGTGTACGAACTTACACAAAGTTATCTTGGCGTGGTATCGAAATGGGCTGCGGAATGTGGCCTTTCAGTAAATCCAAGCAAAACTGAAATGGTTCTGTTCACAAGACGGTACAAAATACCGGAAGCGCCCTTGCCATCGATGGGTGGAACTTGTCTCCGTCCAGCGGATAGAGTCAAGTACCTGGGGCTCATCCTGGATAGAAAGCTCTCATGGAAAGCTAATATAGAGGAGAGAGCTAAGAAGGCCTCGGTTGCCTTATATTGCTGCAGAGGCGCCATCGGAAAAAGATGGGGTCTCTCACCTAAGGTGGTTCTTTGGCTATATGAAACTATAGTCAAACCAATAATGTTCTATGGGATACTCGTGTGGTGGAAGTCTTTGGAAAAGACTTCTCTAGTCAAAAGACTAGTAAGTGTTCAACGAGCGGCTCTCGTAAGTATGAGTGGCGCGCTCCGTACGACACCAACTTTGGCACTTAACGCCTTACTGCACATAGTACCCGTAGATATAGCTGGACGGTACTTGGCTGCGAAAGCGGCTGCTAGACTTGGGGAATCCGAGTTTTCAGGCGAGTGCGTGCCTGGGCACTCAAGTATCCTCACACACTTCAGCTTCATTCCGAGATCTTTGGATCACCTCCATGCCACCGAGCTCAGCCCGGGCAACAATTTCACTGCTCTTATTCCCTCAAGGGACGTTTGGGCGGGAAGGAGTCGCTGGAGGCGAGGCGCGGTGAGCTTCTTCACGGATGGGTCGAAGTTGGCGGGAAAGGTTGGTGGGGGAGTTCACTGTCGTGAGCTCCGCATCAACCTTAGTTTCAGGCTCCCTGATTACTGCAGCGTTTTTCAAGCGGAAGTGGCTGCTATTAAAGCAGCGACGGACATATTGCTTCGAAGTGCAACAACCTCTAGGGAGGTGGTGATCCACTCGGATAGTAGAGCGGCGATACTAGCTCTGAGTTCAGTGAACATGCGCTCAGGGTTGGTTAAGGAATGCCTATCCTCACTATCGGTGGCATCGCTATACTTTTCAATCAGACTAGTCTGGGTTCCTGGCCACTGCGGAATCGCGGGGAATTGTAAGGCTGATGAGCTTGCAAGGTCAGGGACGACGGACTCACTATTGGAAGCATGGAAGCATGTAGGAGCACCATTGTCCTACTGCGGTCTGCTATTGGACAGATGGGCTTCGGCTGAGCTGGGTAGGCGCTGGTCAGCTGCCAACACATGCTTAGTCGCAAGATCCTTCTGGCCTAAGGTTGACCGCGGTAGGTCTGCTGAACTTTTCGCCCTAAGTAAACCTCACCTCTCCTTAGTCGTAGGGGTTCTTACTGGCCATTGCCCCATTGGGATCCACGCTGTAAGGTTAAAATCTTACTGGATGTTAGCTGTAGAAGCTGTTTGGAGGAGGACGGGGTGGAATCATCTCATTACTTTTTTCTGCAATGTCCCGCCTTTGCGAGATCAAGAAAGAGATTTCTTGGCTCTCACTTTTTGGAGCAGGCGCGCGAAATAGCGAATATAGAGGTTAAGAATCTCTGCAGATTTGTAGTAGGTTCAGGGCGCTTTGTCGACTCCTAATTTTGTTAATCTAAGGGGGATCCAGGCTTCACAAAGGACTACATTTTAAAGTCTACGTGTGTTTCTCCAGTTGGGAAACAGCCTTGCAACCTAACCTAACCTAACCTAAGTATATGAAAGACTGTAAATTCACTTCATATATGCACTTTCATAAACTATAAATATTTACCCACGAATGTAAGCAATAATAGTAGCTGCCGGAGCAAATGTTGCATAGACCCCATAGAGTATGCAGTTGTAATCAACTAACCTTCAAAAGCTGGATTGCTGAAGCTACCGCATTCCACTATGTGTTTATTATATATTCAAATTGTTACATATAACGGGTGATTTTTTTGAGGTTAGGATTTTCATGCATTAGTATTTGACAGATCACGTGGGATTTCAGACATGGTGTCAAAGAGAAAGATGCTCAGTATGCTTTGACATTTCATCATGAATAGACTTACTAACGAGCAACGCTTGCAAATCATTGAATTTTATTACCAAAATCAGTGTTCGGTTCGAAAATTTTTTATCGACAAATTTTGTTCAGCGATGAGGCTCATTTCTGGTTGAATGGCTACGTAAATAAGCAAAATTGCCGCATTTGGGGTGAAGAGCAACCAGAAGCCGTTCAAGAACTGCCCATGCATCCCGAAAAATGCACTGTTTGGTGTGGTTTGTACGCTGGTGGAATCATTGGACCGTATTTTTTCAAAGATGCTGTTGGACGCAACGTTACGGTGAATGGCGATCGCTATCGTTCGATGCTAACAAACTTTTTGTTGCCAAAAATGGAAGAACTGAACTTGGTTGACATGTGGTTTCAACAAGATGGCGCTACATGCCACACAGCTCGCGATTCTATGGCCATTTTGAGGGAAAACTTCGGAGAACAATTCATCTCAAGAAATGGACCCGTAAGTTGGCCACCAAGATCATGCGATTTAACGCCTTTAGACTATTTTTTGTGGGGCTACGTCAAGTCTAAAGTCTACAGAAATAAGCCAGCAACTATTCCAGCTTTGGAAGACAACATTTCCGAAGAAATTCGGGCTATTCCGGCAGAAATGCTCGAAAAAGTTGCCCAAAATTGGACTTTCCGAATGGACCACCTAAGACGCAGCCGCGGTCAACATTTAAATGAAATTATCTTCAAAAAGTAAATGTCATGAACCAATCTAACGTTTCAAATAAAGAAATGAGATGAATGAGATGAGATTTTGCAAATTTTATGCGTTTTTTTTTAAAAAAAAGTTATCAAGCTCTTAAAAAATCACCCTTTACATAGGTATATAAAAAAATTTACTACTCAAAGATATACAAAACTAAAATAAACAATTTCAGTGACACAGTCGCTGAATATTAGACTCGCACAGCGTCACCGTTACGTGCAGCATCTTGTGAATGCATTTATTTCTATATATTTTTACACTTATGTACATATATATTATATAAATGTAGTAGCATACAAAAAGTCAATAGTTTGTCACATAAAAGCTTAACTGTGTGTGATTGTCGCTTTAAAGGGGCACATCCTGTCAGCTTCCGTTTATGCGCGAAAACTTCGGAAGCGCGCATAAATATGTCCCTTAATATGTGTTTATATGTTAATATGAGTACAGATCTACTTTAAAAATACTATTTCAACAAAAAGGTATATTTATATTGTATATAATGTATGCTTTTAAATATAGATATGGCGATAACTGGGTTAACTGTTGATACTAATACCAACAACGACGATACTTAATTTATTGTTACAACTTTTAGGGATTGGAAGCGTAAAACGCGATGACGATGTGGATAAACAGTTTTATAGTTATATATGTAGGTATATGTTAATGAGACGAGCATATTGAAATCTCAAGCCAAATATTAGTAGGAATATGAAATAAGTCAAAGAAAGTGTCTGAATATATCATATCATGAAAACTATTTTTCTTCGAAACCGAGAAACACTAAGAACATAAAAAATTAATTAGTATATTATAATACTGTCATAATATACAGAATCGATTCTCCGTACTGAATCATCTCTTAGACCTTCAGAACACAAGGCCTTTATTTCAAATAGTTCTTATTCTTCCTGTATAGTAAATACCGTAACAACCCAAGCAATTGGTGGCCGATTCATCATATGTTTACCGATCCAGAACAATGCTAGTCAGGTCTTTGTCATTAATCATCTTCTTTTATTTCCAGCAGCCGACAAAACTTCAAAAACAATTGGATATGGGGCTTTATTCGATGAAAATGACTTTGACGTTGTTTTGAGGTCGTTGTTGACGTAATTATTTAGTGATTAGGTGCATCTTCATTAAAAACGCAAAATTTGCAAATTCCTTTGGAATATTTCTTTCGTAAGCTACAAAAAGCGGGGAAGGTTGGGGGCGTGGTTTATTGTCCGGAACTTCTCATCAACTTCAGCTTCAGGCTTTCGGACTACTCTAGCGTGTTTCAAGCGGAAGTGGCGGCCATAAAGGTTGCAGCGGATTCATTGCTGCGGAGTGCAGCAGCTCTCAGAGAGGTGACGATCCACTCTGATAGTAGGGCAGCAATATTAGCCTTAAGCTCAATGACTGTGCGCTCCAGGCTGGTAAAGGATTGCAGTCCTCGCTATCAGTTGCATCGGAACACTTCGCAATGATATTAGTTTGGGTGCCTGGCCATAGCGGAATTGCAGGAAATTGATGAGCTTGCTAGGCTAGGCACTTCGGTTTCATTTACAGTGGAATGGGAACAAGTAGGAGCGCCGCTGTCCTCTTGCAACTTGCTTCTGGATGAATGGATCTCAGCTGAACTGAGCAGGCCGTGGACAGTCACTAGCATTTGTTCTACTCATTACTCTAGGAGTGCTTGGCTGAATGGTCTCTGTGATCATCCTGAAGGAAGTTTGGAGAAACATTTCTTAATCCGATAAAATTTTGGAACATCTTCTACATTCAACTGTCATCTTAGTTTGGATCAAGTTTTGGGTAACCACGATTTGGAATCAAATGGTGCTCTTCGGAGAGGGTTTGATTATTTCTGGGTCAAGTTATAATTGTTAATTGTTTCAATTATAAAAACCTTGTTATTAAGATTATGTCTATATAGAGAATCTGAAATACTTTCCAGAAGAACCGGCTTCACACGAATCACCAACCAAGTATTATATTATCGGGATATACATACATATATTTGTTTAAATTCCCTCAAAGGGTCCTAAAAAGTGTTCTATGAACCCAACGTCATAGGTTCAACTGTTACTTTTTAGGATCGTATGACTTGGATTTCCTTTATATGAACAAAAACTGATTTTGGACTAAAACTTGAGACTTTCTTACTCGCTAATTCCAATCTAGGAATTTGCTTAGGGCTATTATATACTAAAACCCACGCATGTTACATGCCACAACCTGAACAAAAGTCCAACAACGACGCCAAATAAGAGGAATATCGAATCAAAATGCATGTGAAAGCTATAGTTCAGCAAGCACTTGCAACAAATCTAAATGTTGCAAAAACGTATACAATAACAACAACTCAAAAACAACCATTTAATTTGAAGGTAAACTCGTTGGCTGACAATTACTCGCTTAATGTTTATTAACTTCCGCATAATTTATTTTTCTTATGATTTTCATTAACTTGCCACCACAACTTGCCACACATAATTAAACGTGAAAGCACATCAATTGTGAATGTACTTGAGAGTGGTCGCGGTGGGCGGATGACCTTTTGTGCCATAAATATATATTTTTCAAACGAATTGTTTTGACAATGAGCTGCTAACACACACACACACTCCGCCACAGATTTCGTGTGCCACTTTTCGTTGCGTTATTGACACAAAAACTGGACACTGACAGTCACACAGTCACAGTGGCTGCATATTGGTTGCGGCAAGTGACAGCGCAGCTGAGGAAGTGCGAAGGTACCGCGCACCGCATACACTGACTAATAACGGTATATATTTCGTGTGTGTGTGTGGCATATAATAAAATAATGGCGTTAATAATAAAAGTGTCGCAAAGTTTCACAGCTGCAATGTCGCCATGCAGCTTTTGTCATTGCATTGCTGCCTTGGCTACTGTTGTTGTTGCTGATGCTGCTACTGCACACATTTCGCACTCCTTCGCACTTTGGATTCCGGCTACGTTGTCTCGGATTCTGCCATTTGACTGCGCCACACGCGACAGCTGACTTGGTAATGAGTTTAATGGGCAGAGACATTGCCACACACATACACACTACTTGGCATTACTATTATTGTTGTTGTTGTTGTTACCGTAACATTGAAATGCACTTAAGTTTTGTAACGCACATACACAGATGCAGGCGCGCATATATGCTTTTCCCACGTCGCATTTCATTTGATAAAGACATCTCCACATTTGCCATGCTCGGCCATGTGACAGTTCTGGAGAAATTTCAACACGCTCTTTGGCATATAAATATTTGTTTGCAACTGAGTGACAGTTAGCCTTCCTCATTAATCGATAATTCAAGTGAAAGTTTTTTTTTAATTTTTTTATAAAATATTTTTTGAGGTTAATTTTTTCCTTCGTGGTCAATATAGGTTATTAACAATGTGCGAGTTTCCAAACTTAATTTCTACTTGTCGGCATAAATTGGAAGTAATTTAAAGTAAAACTAAGCTGGGATTCCTCGATCCAATAACCGTTAACTTCCACAGAGCTTCCCGTCCAAAATTTAGGTCACCATTTTGTTGCAATATCGTCAGACCTCCACCTAAGAATTATCGGATTCGGAGAAAACATTTCTCCATTCTCTTAGAAATTCAAACGATCCAATAAAACATCTCTTGAATCTTAATTATATATTAGTTCCTATGAATATCCAATGAAAAAAATATGAGTGAGTTCTCTATTCACGCACCTAGAATCGAATTCGATAGGCTTGCCCACCAGGTAAAAAGATATCTAGTAGAATAGAATGCATGGTACCTTGGCCGCCAATGTCAAAGCTCCATATGTATTTTTAATGTAAAGCATCTTCTTTTATATCAGGAAAACCTTTTAGGAGCGTTCGGTATCCTTTGAGATCCGTACACATTTAAAAGAAATTATTCTTACATCTTTTCAAGATCTCAAACACAATTTCAACGATCTATTAGACAAATTGATAAGAATAACAGTACATATGCAATGAGGACAAGAAGAAATATCTCCTGTCATCAAACAATCACTGTTGACAGTCATTACTTTGAAGTTATATATAGTTTCGTCTACTTGGGAACCAGCATTAATAACACCAACAATGTCAGTCTCGAAAACGCAGTATCACTCTTACCAACAGGTGCTACTTTGGACTGAGTAGGCAATTGAAAAGTAAAGTCCTTTCTCGACGAATCAAAATCAAACTCTACAAGTCGCTCATTATTCCCGTCCAGCTTTATGGCGCAGAAGCGTGGACGATGATAAAATCTGATGAGTCGACTCTAGGAGTTTTCGAGAGAAAGGTCTTGCGCAAGATTCATGGTCTTCTGAACCATATATATGGTATATACTGTGAAATAATTTGTGTACAGTCTCCCAATAACCTTAGACTTGGAACCAGCGGCGCAGAAACATCTACGATGACAACCCGAGATGAGAAGTTACTTGGATTCGAGAGAACTGTACTCCACAAGATCTTTGGAGCAGTCCTCGTGAGTGAGGATAGAGGCAACCGACGAAGTTTTGTGTTCTCGGCACAGACCAACCAACGTTGTAGTGCCAAAGTGGAAGAAGAAGAAGGAATCTGCGAAATACTCTACATAGTATAGAATTTGGTCTGAATCATACTTAGACTCTTCTAAAATAACCTCACGTGGAGTAATATATAAGTCGGAATATTCATACATCACAAAATTTTTGATGAGAGACTATTTAAATATTATACTCAATTTAGAGTAACATTTTTGCAATTTGCGCAAACAATTTTTAACTCTTGTGCATAACAATGAGCTTCGTATAAAAATCAATGACTCGCATAGCCCAAAAAATTACACAAGATAAGGATTATACTAAAATTTTATAGCAATATGTTTAAAGATAGTATTCTGTTTTCCTAACTGGGTAGGGAAAGCTTCCTGTCCAATGAGCCATCATATTTGGTGTCAAGCATTGGCGACTTTGAAGATAAGAGAGCAAATATAAAGTGCTGTATCAGCAATTATGTGTTATGTGGAACTTCTGGTATATAAATATGGTTTTGTGTAAATAAGAATTTTATATATATACTCAGTAGTAAAATTATCAGAGCAGAAACTAGTGCCTTGTGAGGTTGCCAATAGTTTATAACTAATTCGAAGTCTAGAAAGAAGTTTTAAATGCTTAATATGGTTGCAGACATTTACTTTCTGCGCATTTATGAATTTTTGGTTTGTTATTTAAAAATTTCTAATTGGTCCAAATGTAACTAGTTTGTAACTAATTCGAAATTGAAACTAGGACACGATAATTTGTTTAACTACAATGATATTCACTTTATTTATTTGTTACAAATTAGTTTACAATTCGAACTAGTTCATTTGTAACTAGTTTGTAACTAGTTAATTTTTTAAATAAAATTTTATAAAAAATAAAATCAACAAAAATGTAAAACAAAATGTGTACTCATACTGACTGCTTGCAATTTTGTTATTGTACCTACTTAAATTCAATATCTAATGCTTGTGGCACAACAACCATTTGGTCACACATCCTCAAAATCTCTTACGCTCACCAATAACATCAAATTTTACGTCTACTTACAAGGCGATGTGAAATTGTGAAATAGCAAAATGTGTTAAAGGCAAAAGACGCAAACATCGTTATCTCCGTAGACGAGTTAGGAAATGACTCGAGAAAGGCGCAACGAATGCGTCGCAACCCGAACTTGGGTGGACTTTACGGCGAGAACGGCCCATTGAACATTAACAAGAGCATTGCGGCTTGAGCTTGGCAGCCTTTGCGTTGCTGCAACGGCACGTCTCAACACTGACACACCGAAGGATGTGAAGGACGAAACGTTGCCACACCACCGTCATCGCCGCCGCCGCCAAATTACACATCAACAACAGCAAAAGTAATAGCAAGCACTTAACGAGCTGGTCACAGGCATGAAACTGCTGAAGACAGAAGAAATTTGGGGGCAAGCGAGCTTGAGTGGAGCTTGGCAGGCGTTCCGGCTTGCGGTGAGGGGTGAGAGGATGCAAGAAAATTGCAATCAACTGCAAAATCGGCGACCTAACAATGACGCCGCATCAAAGCAAGGATACACCGCGCGCTGAAAGACACTGAACACAACAAGCCAAGACAACGAGCCAAACGCGTGACTGCAGCGCAGAGGAGGTGGCTGCAGCGGAGGAGTTGGTCGCAGCGTTGGAGGCGTTGACATTCTGTGGAGGCGCATCAATTGACATTTTGTTACTTTCGCTCGCCGCCTTTGGCTGCGCGCGCTCGTCCTGCAACCAAACACATACAGAGGACCCTTGCGTAACTGCGTCGTTGCATGTATGTACGATATTTGGTATTTTTGGCACTTTTATTTCTGCTGCCACAGCCACTTTCGTTGCGCCAACCAAGGATGCGAATCCTTTTTAAGCCATTTTTCTACGTCAAATGTTGTTTTGCCCAAAGTCGCTCACTCGCGCCTTTCAGTCAACACGAGACGCGGCGCGCTGGCAGGCTCCGCGTCAGGGACGTTGCGCGCCGTAAAATAGCCAATGTCGTTGGTGCAACGTAGCGGCGGTGAAGGGGCAGTCAGTGACTGGCAACAACAGCCAGATTCCATTAATTTTTGTCGTCCCAACACTGCGAAATTGACGCGTGTTTTTTTCGTGCAAGAAGAAAGGAACGTAAGGAGTTTGGCGCTGCATAGCGTTGCTGGCTTGTAGGGATGGCTTTTCGGGGTCGCGGCAGCTGCCGTTGTTGGGCGCTTGATTGAGCGGCGTAATCGTTGTCGTTTTCCTGTTTTTGAGATTTTTATTTTGTTTATTTATATTTTGGCAAGTTCGTTATTTTAGCGCGTTTTCTGCGGAGATGTGCTATGTTGGTTGGTGGTTTAATGCCGCAAATGGGTTTTGGGATTTTCAATATTTCACAAATTTTACTTTAAGGGAGATTAATAGAAATTTTGGTACGTTATTATACCAAAGTGTTCGAGAACTTCTGCTGGAGAATAGTCCATGAAGAACTAAGTCTCTCAAAGGAGGCACGAACAGTCTTTAAGATATGTCATATAATATTTACTGTCGAAGTAATCCGTCCGATTGGGATTACCATAGCACCAGATTTTAGAAACTCGTAAAACTATCGTCCATACTTCAAGATCCGTTTTCCTTATTGGCCTTCAAAGTAGTTGGATCATCCGAGTTTTGACATCTACAGAAGCAAATGAGGAACGAAAGTTCGTAGAACGATGAGTTTTTGGTTCACAATTTGAAGTTCCACAATGGATGGATCCCACTAATGTAGTGTGAACCTCTTTTATTACTACGTTATATATCGTGTTTTGCATCCGTTTTCTTTTGTAAAATATCCTCTACGTCCTCATCTATACGAAGAGTTTAATGTTTTAATGATTTAAATTGGATCAAATTGCTGATGGGTTTAAAAAATCGCTGTAGAAAAATAGAAAGAATTCTTCAGATGTTCTCAAAAAGATGTATACTTTAGATCCACTATTGGAACCAATACAACGCAGTTAAGACTATTCCACTAATTCATTGTTAATCTAATGGAAGTGTAACGTCTCGAATATCGTATAGATAGTAGTGTAGTTTCGACAAACTTTCCTACGAATTTCAACATTGAATCCAGAAAGATAAATTGACTCAGCTTTTGGATATGATTGTTAGTGATGATCTATCTGAGCTGAACATTAGTGGTACATATCCAGGTCGAGTTTTTTCTTCTATATCAGTATTCGATTCGTCAGAATACATGTATCGCTAAAGTGACTGAATGGACTATGGGTAATACCGGTATCTCCAACTATTTAACTGTCTTCATTTCGAAAGAAACAAAAAACTCACAGCGAATAGGTTGCAACGTCCCAGCAACTCGATTCCTCGATGATCTACCGAATACATAGACAAAGTCCTGAGTTATTTCTTCTTCGTAATCTTTCGGGTCACGAAGAATCGAACTTCACGATTTTTTTAACGAACCAATTTGGTACCATGCCCTCGAGTAGAACCCCTTTTGGAGTACCAGTAAAGGCTTACAGAGTCTAAAGAGCTGAAATGATGGAACCCTCTAATGTTCTCTGACAGCTACTTCTTCCTTTTTGGTTCAACTCATACTATCTGCAAGTTATATTCTGCGCTTAACCGCCGCTACTGCTGAGGAAATCTGCAATGCAGCTGAGATATTTTGCCAAGTAACCGAAAAAAATGATTTTAATATTTTTCGCGCGTTATCAGCATCAATTAATTTTCATGCCACAAAATACGGCCACGCCAACACACTTCATCATGCTTCATCTTAATCATCGTCACTGGTGGCCGACAGGCATCAACGGCATTACAGCGGCGGGGAGGCGCGTTGATAAATAATAACAATGCGAGAAGAAGGCGAAGGAGTGTGCAAGCTGGCTGAAGGTGGCATAAGCGGACCAGGCGTCACACAGACATACTCGGAGAGCGCCTGTCTAAGCTCATAAATCCTGGCGCTTACAGCCAAAGCGACAGCAAAAATAATGGCAAATGGCGGAGTGAAGCGTAGATGGATTGAAAAACGCCTACTGCGCTTGTTGTTGCGCTTTAATCCTTTTTTGGCCGACGCGCCACCCTGTAGTTGATTTTACAGTTATTTTTTTCGATTTTTCTTGCATCCTTTTGGGCAGATTTTCAAATTTTTGCCATTTTCCGCGCATTCTCTGCTTCTACTTTTTTTTAATTTTTTTACCAAATTTTTTATATGTTGTTTACTTGCGTTCTGTGCAACACAGACAGCCAACAGTGACAACATAAATTTTGATGCAACCACAAAAACAACAATGCATCAAGCGCGGTTATGTACCACGACGCGGGCATATATTAGACAACAACACAGACACACATACATGCCAGTTGCACATAAGCAAATGTGTGTGTGGCATGCAACGTGTGTGTGTGCAACAGCAGCAAGTTTACGCCTCACGTCAGTCCTTGTCAGTTTTTCTAAATTTATTTATTTGCGCAACACAAACACACACACATTCATCCGAGCGCGCGAATCCATTCCGCTTAGCCTCAGCTCGCGCCTGCTGCCTGACGCCGCACGGACACATTCATCACGTGATGGATTGCAATGGGAGTGACATTTTTATTTCAGTGATGGACGACGACGCTGACGACAACAACGTAGCAAGCGCTATGGCCTTTTCACTGCTGCAATGGCGTTTGGCCAGCTCGACTTTGCTTTGCGCTGTCAAATCGTCTCCCCAAGCGCGTTGCAGCGCTGGGCGATGTCACAAAAATAAATTTAGAAAAAAACAAAAAAAAAATGGAAAATAAATAAAACTATTTTGAAACGTTGTGTATGTAAGCCTGCAACGCGTTGAACCAAAACTGAAACTAAAACTAAAACAACAAGAACAAGTGATAATAAAAAAGGTTTCGATAAAAGCTATCGAATTTTCCGTCGAATGAACTTTGCAAAAATAGAAAAAAACCCTTAAATACGAAATTTAAGTTTTATTTTATTTTATTTCTTCCTTTCGCCTCCACCTCGTCCATACAGAAAAGGACACTCCGGCATTTCAACTGTCACAGTCAAATGGACAATTTACGCTTTGGTTGCTTGGCAATTGTCTTTTTGGCTCATGATTGAAGTGCAATAGAAAGAACAAATGACCAAAATGAATTGCTAGTTGTTGGGTATGGAATCTCGAAAAGTCGATATTAAATATTAGAGATGCCGAAATTTCGGGATTTGGAAAAAATCATTTTTATGCATTACTTTTTGAAAAATAAATTAAAAAAAAATTTTTGTTTTTTTTTCGAAGGTTATTTGGTTAATAATATCCTGATTCCTGTCCTGAAAGTGACTACAAGGAGTTATTAATTTAGTAGAATGCATATGAATTTGGTTTATTCTATTTTTTAACATCCCTTTAGCTAATTTGAAAATATCATTGAAATATGCATAGTATGTCTGAATGTCCTTGAAGAAGTGTGTTATATAAAGCTAACGTTTAATGAGTTCATATGTAATATATACATTATATTCTCAGAGAATTTTATTAGAAAAAATCATAAATAAACTTTTAAGACCAACTTTTCAAAATCCCGAAACTTTATTTTTGAATCCCAAAATTTCGGGATCGAAAAAATTTTCCTAATTTTTGGCAGGCTTCTATCACTGAAATCATTTTAAAACATTTTCAAATTTAAAAACACAAATATTTCCGAAGTAAATCGGGATTGAGAACCCAAAATTGGATCCTACATATTTCCAAATGTTTTTATTGAGCTCAACTTGCTATATAAATGTAGTAGTTACTTCTATAGGAGAACCAAATAACACATACTAGGCTCTAATTTAAAATGCTTCCTTTTCATTATATTGGGCAATCGCAGATTGTCTGAATATATATAGGTATGCATATTTCCCATCCTCCAAAAAGGACTTTCGGCATTTGGCATTTCCTGGAATTTGACGAATTTTTAATTGAACACGATGTCACAATTGTACAACATGGCTTATAAGTATTCTAATCGCAATAAATTGTCGAAGCAATTGGTAGAGAGAGGGAACCACATTTCAGACTGACGTTGCCAATCATGCATCTGTCACGTTTGACTGCAACATTTTGTGGCAAGTGAGATGATAATATTTTAGTTAATGATAGCGCTTGCACAAACTGTTCTTGCTACTAATTTCGCTGAATGATAAAATAAAGGAGGAAGGCTGTAACAAATAATTGGGTATGGAATTGTGTTCTAAAGGAAGATACTACATATACTAAAAAATACAAATATTAAAAAAAGGATAAATATTTTACAAAGAATTTGGTCTTATTATATACTCAAATAGATGGACTGTTTAAATTGTTAGGGTCACTGAATCTAGTCATGCCTCCAACACTAGTAGCTTACCGGTGCCAGCCTTTCTAACCAAATAGATCATTTAATTACACTAACAATCTTCATATTACAGTTGTCAGGTATCAATTTGATATTTGTGAAAGGGCATATAGAAGATGTAAACTTAATTTATGGACTTAGAACCATGCACTTTTCAATACAAGTTTATATCTAGGCAACTTATTCACAGCTTTGTTAAAAAAATTTATATTTCTTGAAAGTCCTTCTAAGATTTATCCTTATATTAGAATATCATAATAAGAATATATTGTCTACATTTCGGCGCATATTCAAATTATATCTATTGAACTCATATTTAATAGTGTGATGTGTAATTTTGAGTTTAATAACCCACCTTAAAATTATGGGAAGAGTTCATTTGGTTATTTCTTAAATTTGGTTTATTTATGAAAAGCCTGTATTTGAATAAGTTTTTATACTGTACTTTAAAATTCAAGGCTCGACAATACCTGAACCAACAGTCGCATACGAAGTTTCTTTATACTATTCCTCCGCTCTTCTTCTTTACGTATTACCTTTTTTCTATTCGCAGGCCGCAATATGGATATAACGGGAAATCATTAGGGATTATAGAGTCTTCTTCTTTACAATATTTCAGTGTGACATCTAGTGAGCGTTGCATCAAGTATTTATTAACCATATATTGGCAAATAACTAATATTTCTTGATCAATGATATCACATCTCTGGACACGCTTTATAGTTGTATAGGAGCTATTGGAAAAAAGTGGGGACTCTCACCAACAGTGGTTTCCTGGCTCTATGAAACCATAGTTAAGCCAGTATTGTGTAATCATATAATTCTTTATTTATTGAATCTGCTCTTTGGAGCCTAACAATAAGTTATAAAATCTTAATTCTAATTAAAACTAGACAAGCTCAACCAATTGATTGAGTTGTTTTGGTGAAACGTTGCTCCTCAGTGTGCTGGCATATCTCTTCTTTTTAGACGTGATTGATTACAAGAATGTAATAAAGCATTAGCCAATGGGTTTGGGTGATCGCGGAGTTTGGACAAATATTTATTTCTGCTGTTCTCTACTTCTTTCTTTACCATGAGAATACCAAGATCTTTATGGATATTTTCATTACGCATATACCATGGTGAGCACGTGATTGTTCTAAGCATTTTTGATTGGAATCTCTGAATTATATCGATATTGGTTGCACAGGTCGTACCCCACAGTTGGATGCCGTACATCCAAATCGGCTTTATGACCGCGTTGTATAATAGAACTTTGTTGTCTAGGCTAAGTTTTGAATTTTTATTTAAAAGCCAATTTAAATGTGCTGCTCTTATCTTCATGCAGGTTATTTTGCTCGATATGTGTTTTCTCCACGTGAGCCTTCTATCCAAGTGAATACCAAGATATGTTACTTCAGTCGCTTGGGGTACTAAAATATTGTTCATTTTAACTGCCGGACACGTTTTTGGTCTTAGAGAAAATGTAACATGCTTGCACTTCTGTTCGTTTACATTTATACGCCAGTTTGCTAGCCATTCTTCGACAAAAATCAAATGCGCTCCTAATACTTTTGATGCTATAATTGGGCATTTGTTTCGGCTCACTAAAGCTGTGTCATCCGCAAAAGTTGATGTCAAAATATTACTAGCTGTTGGAAGGTCTGCTGTATATATTATGTATAGAGTTGGCCCTAAAACACTGCCCTGAGGTACACCAGCTCTTATTGGTCGTTCTTCAGATATGAAGTCTCCTACTTTGACAGTAAACTTTCAATTTTTTAAATAAGACTCCAAGGTTTTATGCATTTCGAAAGGTAAGCTTTTTTTAATCTTATATAAAAGCCCGTCATGCCACACTTTATCGAACGCCTGAGCCACATCTAGAAATATAGCAGAACAGTACTCTCTATACTCGAACGCCCTTCTGATTTCGTTAGTAATTCTATTTACTTGTTCTACAGTGCCATGTTTTGCACGAAAACCGAATTGGTGCGTTGGTATTACATTATTTTCATGGAGGAAAGGAGATATCTTTGATAGTAACACTTTTTCAAATATTTTAGAAAGACAGGGTAGAAGACTGATTGGTCTGTATGAAGACGGCTGTGTCAAGTCTTTACCTGGTTTCTCTATCATGATGATCTGCGACTTTTTCCATGAACTTGGATAGTACCCGAAACTGAGAATAGCGTTAAAGAGCAAGGAGAGTACTGTTAAAGCAATATTTGGTAACTCAATTAGCATTTTTGGAGTAATTTTATCGTGTCCTGCCGACTTTTTTAGGATTCAGCTCTTTTATGATTTTAATAATTTCGGAAGATGACGTTTGAATAGACCCAAGCGACTCGTTAGCGCTATTGGAGATGATTGGCAGCTTAAAGCTGTTCTTTGGGCAATTAGGTTGAAATACCTTTTCTAGGTGATTTGCGAAACAATTTGCCTTATCCTCGTCACTTCGTGCCCAGTTTCCACCCAAGCCTCTTATAGGCAAGTTGGAGTCGACTGGAGGCTTCATTGACTTTTGGGCTTTCCAAAGAGAATTTCCTTTGTTTGAATTTGGACACAGTTTCTTTATATAATTGTGAGTGTGGTATTCTTCCTCACGTTTAAGCGCTATTTTTAGTTTTCGTACAGCATATTTTAGTTGCAGCTGAGTAGAAGGGGAGCGATTTAACTGCCATTCACGTCTAGCTCGCCTTTTTTCATTTACAAGCTTTTCTATTTCATTATTAGTGAGTTTTCTGCGGATAATCGGTTTATTGCTTGTGTTTGGTGTTGCTATGACAGCTGCATTTGATATTACATCATTAAATTCCCTTATACCTTCATCAATATCTCTTTCTGTATCTATTTTTACATCAATATTAATGTGGCTACTCACATATTTTTTGTATTTTAACCAGTTCGTTTTGTGAGATGTTAGACCCACCTTTGGCTCAACGAATATGGGTTCTTCACACAACTTTATTAGTACAGGTGAATGATCTGAAGATAAGTCTGTACATGTATCAGCTGTCACAAGTGATCTATCTATATTTTTGGTTACAGCGAAATCAATTAAATCTGGTATTTTGTTACGATCACTGGGCCAGTATGTAGGCTTACCAGGAGATATTATATCAAGGTTATTGTGGTTCATAATGGTTTGGTACAACTGGCGTCCTTTCGGATTATTAAGACGTGACCCCCAGTACATGTGTTTTGCATTATAATCTCCACCTGCTAGAAATCTATGACCTAGCGTTCCAAAGAAGTCTTTAAATTCGCTATCTGTAATTTTAAAACGAGGTGGGCAGTATATAGCCGATAGATTTAAATCACAACACCGATTTTTTAACGATATTGTTGTAGCTTGTAACTGTGCTGTAGCATGGGAACCCAGAGTAAAGTGGTTTAACCGATTTCTAACCAATACTGCCGTTCCGCCATGTGCTTTTCCATCCGGGTGATTTGTAACATACAGTCTAAATCCCGGTATTTTAAAATTGTTTTTGTTTGTCAGATGAGTCTCTGATATTAACATTACATCTATATTTTTTTCAGACAGAAATCTAATAATCTCTAGTTTATGTTGGTTAACACCGTTAGCGTTCCATATACAAATGTTTAGTATGCTCATTTTTTACTTAATAAAGTTTGCAGCATGTGGTTTTGTGATTTTATTAAATCTTGGATCATGTTTTGCATTGTAGACATAAATTGTGTCATACATTGCGTAAGATTTATGATCATAGTTTCAATACCACTATTTGGAGGATTTTGCGGTGGTTGCATTTGTACATTGTTGCCTTTTACAACATTGGCATAGCTCCCTTGTACAGTATTATTTTTAATATTACTAGATTTCGGAATATGGTCTGTGATATCTATAATGTCAGTACGGGGAGTATGTAACATTTGGTTACGTCGTGCTTGAATTCCCTGTGACAACTTCGATTTCAAATCTTTATAAACAGGACAACCCCTGTAGTTGGCAGTGTGACTTCCTCCACAGTTGCTGCATTTTTTGTTTAAATCCTCTTTCTTGAGGATACATTTTGAAGTGGGATGTAAATCTCCACATACCACACAAACACTGCGTAGAGTGCAATAAGATTTGGTATGCCCATACTCTTGGCAGTTGGTGCATTGTACCGGACCGTTTCTTTTGTGTGGTTCTTCTACGGTTACTCTACGGTGCAGCAAATATTTTAAATTATATATTGGATGCACTTCGTTCTTTTTAAGCTGGTTAGAATTCGGCATCAATTCAATTCTAAACATTGGTTGTGGTACTTTGTTTCTGTTAAAGATGTTTACGACAGTTTTAACTTCAAAGCCACATTCTTCAAGAGCTTCTTTGATTTCACTAGAGTCTACAGATGACTCTATACCTTTAATTACTACAGCTAGGCCCTTTGAGCTCTTCAACTGATAGGAATAATAATTTTTGTTTTTATCCGACAAAAACTTTACAACATCCATAAAACTTTTCTCAGTGTATGTCTGTATTTTCGTTTCATCTATATTGCCTTTTTTTAAAGGCACTATATGAAAGTTTTTTGTACCTACAATTTCGCTTAATTTAGCAACAAGAGTATTTGAGCTACGCTCGCGCAAATATATTGGGGGCGGTTTGGCATACGCGACTGTGGTGGTACCCTTCGCATCATCATCAGAACCATTGCTTAGTACGGCAAATCTGTTGCCATTTAAAACGTCAGGTTTATTCTTGGTTGGCGTGCCGCCTTGAAATTTTTTAGGATTGACCGCTGACTTCACAGGACTTAATTTCCTTTTAATATTGACGTAGCGGTCAATGCCAATCTGAACAGATGGACCTTTTTTGATTTGTGCATTCTCACCTTGCGTTTTCTTCGCTGTCTGCTCGCTTGCAGGTACCTGCTTATATGTTGATGCGTTCGTGTTTGTTGCTGGCCGTTGTTGGCTGCCGTTCTCTGCTACTATTGTTGTTGCTAAGCTCTGCTTAGGGTGCTGCTCCGTTGATCGCTGTGATGTCTCATCCTTCTCGCCTTTGCCTTGTTTGTTGGTAGGAGCTGGTTTTGCAGGCTCGACAAAGCTAAAGTAGGCATTCAGAGAATGCCTACGGCCTTGTTGGTGAGGCTGCGCAGCGCTCATTTTATTGTTTATTGTTTATTTTCTCGCACTTAGAATTTGTTATTTATTTATTATTGTTTGTACACTTTTATTTTTGTGATTTTTTTGTTTTGCTAACAATTTCGGCGTTATTGTCTAACGCTTGGCTTAATGCACTGTTTAAGTTGTTTTGTTTTTTACTTATTTTATTTTAATTTTAGGTTTTAGAGAATAATCACGGAGCGCATAAAATACACGTCCGTATAGGTTGAAAGCTGTGTAATGGCGTTGTCGTCTAGTCGGTGCCACTCGGAAAGGTCATACACGCTAAGCAGCTGAAGCGTGTCCAGAGGCGGCTCACAGTAGAAAATGCGGAAGATCTCTATCTGTGCAGTAGCGAAGTCCAGCTTCTGTCGCTTTGAAAGTCTTATCTCGCCGCAATTATTGGTGTGCTTACTGGTCAGTGTCAAATAGGAACACATGCGGTAAGGTTAGGGATCATGCCAAACGCAAATTGTTAATGCTGTTTGGAGGAAGGCGAAGAGGAATCATCCAAGCACTTCCTCCTTTAATGTCCAGCATTCGCAATACTAAGGTTAAAACAGCTCCGTAGGTGCATCTTCGGCGAACTCAGCGAAGTGACTGGAATCCACATCAGCTGACTTAAGAACTTTATAAAAGAGTCCAAGCGCTTTATCGAATTATAATGGCGTTCCGCCAGGAGTATTTGAATGTCACAAAGGACAGTTGAAGCTGTCTAAGACTTTCTGCAGTTGGGAGATCTACGCCTCGACCTAACCTAACCTAATGATTTTACATACCGATTTTTTTGTCTCATTAACTATACCCACTAATCCTAAGAGAACTTGTACGCCTACCCTGTATAACTTCGATGATGAAGAAAAGCTATCAAATAAGACATTTTTCAACTTCATTTAAATAAAATATGCTCTATATAATTAATTAGGAGAGCTTTGGTTAGTTGTTGCCAATATTTAATACATTCGATTTCTTATTTTCTAATTTCAAGACCTCACAAATGATTAACCGACTTCTTGCTACAAAAATAAAGCATTCCCTCGCTCTCTAACCCATTTACTTAAGCTTTAAATTAATGCAAATTTTGACTGCCGCAAACTTGGCAGGACTTTTACGCCTGACAGCTGTTGGCATAACAAAAGACAGATGCGGCTCGGTGTCTGCCATATACTCTCTATTCTCAGGCACCGTTGTCAACTCTTTTATTCACAATGCATATATGCAATTGTCTCACAGCGGGAAATAAGTTACAGTAACTTATTGCAAATTATAGTTGTTGTTGTTGTCCAAGTTTGTTGCCACAAATTTGTTGTTTGTTTATTGTTTGTGCAAACTTCACTTCAAAGTTGAACTGGAGCAAAAGTATTTGCCCTAGAAATCTCAGCGTCACACTCGAACTTTTTGGCAACAAAGTGGCAGACAGTGTTGTTGTTGTTGTTACACTTATACTACAACAATGGAAATGCAAACAAACACATTTGAGATTTCTTTTTAGCTGCTGCAAATGTGTAACTGTGTGTTGCTGCCTTCAAAGAATGCGCGCTTTTTCATTTTCGCGCTACACGAATAATCTGCGCGCCAGAAGCTGCTGCTGCTGCTACTGTGTCATGTATGTGTGTGTATGTTTGTTGCTTGGCGGCCAAAGCGCCAACATCTGCTGCCATTAGCTGTGCGCTTGGTGTTGTTGTTGTTGTTGGCACAATGTTGCAATGTCTGCAAAGTTTTCCGCAAACGAAATGAGCTTGTGGCAAGTAGCAAGTGGCAGGCGGCAAGGAAGCTGCATATATATTAAACTAACAGCAACAACTACAACGACTGCAAAAGTAAAGACGGCGACACTGCAGACAGACAGACAGCCAACTGCCAACAATTACAACAAAAGCAACAACAACAACAGCAGCAACATTGCCGTCGCCGTCGTCTAGCGTCTAAGAGTCAGCAGACATTACGAGTTTTCACTTTGCAATAACTTTGAAAACTTGAATAAGGATAATAAAATTCAGCGCGCTAGTGGCAGAAAACACACACATATACACATACACATATTTATTTATACATGTGTAAGTGTAGCAGGATGTAGAGAGCAAGTTGTATGTCTAGTATATAAGAAAGTATATAAGTCTGTTAGTATATATACACATATATATGTGTGTATAACGGTACTTTCTTATTACATTCAGCATGCTGTGCTCACAATTGTTATTGTTGCTGTTGCAATAACTGTGTGGCAGTTGCAGTAGTACAAATGCATGTTGTTGCTGTTATTACTATAATTGTAGTGGTAGTTGTTGTTGTTCTTGCTACTAATACAGTATTTGTTGCCACCATCGTTGCACTTTTCCATGTTGTCGGATTGTCTGCGCGCTGTCTGGCGCAATTGTTGCCAACTAGTAATGTTGTTTTTGTTGCTGTTGCAGCATAGCAAAGCTTGTGGAAAACGCGCATCCAGACATCCTTTGCTGCCACGCTGCTACACTTTGCGCAAAACTTTTTAACATAATAAAATAAAATACGAAGTAGTGCAAGCGCAAAAGGCAACAACAACAAGGACAACAACAACAATTGCAACAAGCGAAATAACTTTGGAAAAAAATATATATGTATGTATGTATATGTAATAAAAATACATAAAATTTTCTATTTAACTAGAGCAGCAGTGGTGTTGCAACAACAACAACAACAACAAAATCGAGTGACGCAAATATGTAGATGCTGCTGCAGATGTTGCACATACATTTATATGTGTGTAAGTATCTGCAATTTAAATTGTCGTTGTTGTTGTTGTTGTTGCAGCGTTCGCGCACATTCCAATGCCAATGAAAATTTCACTTTCAACACACTCAACACATTTTCCAACTGACGCGACGCCGGTTAGACACTTAGCCACTGCAATTGTTGTTAAAGTTTTAGCGCACTACCACCATTACATACCTACAAACACACACACATACATGTATATATGTACATATACACTGAATGTCCTTTCTATATACACTTTGCTCTTGAAGATGCTGCTGCCCCAGTTTAATAAGCAGCGCAGCGCAGCGAAGAGATTTAAAACTTTAATTTATGCAGATGTATGTGTAAGTGTATGTGTGTGTGTGTCCTTTTTATAAAATTCCTGCTGATAGTATATAACTGCCAATGCTACACGAACATATATGCAACTGATAAGTGGAACAAGGATAAGCGTTTTAATTTAACAAATTCAGAGTTTATTTAATTGAATTTATTTGTAAAACGTCAAGGACAAATAAGTTTAAAGTTTGACAGTTCAGTAAGTCGGTATGTATGTGTGTCTTGTATAATTAAATTTTGTCTTGTGGCGTTAATTTAATCCAAAAGTGGCATTTTGATATGTGATCCATGTAGTATGTCTTTATATGGTACTTCGAGATATGGAACGTTCCAGCATATCATGATATGAAATTCGAGGTATGGCACGTTCCAGTGGTTTCCAATTAGGATGGATCGAGGCTTTATGGAGGTAGTCTATGCCTCTCTTAATTAATCAAGATCAATAGCACGAATCCAATAATAAAACATAAAAACTCATCAACGACTAGATTACAAAGCTATTGACAGATCTTCTTTTAGGTCTAAAAATCTCCACAAATTAGGGAATTCCTCTTTGTTCCAATGAATACGGGTTTTGCGGACATGTAACTTTATCTCATACAAGTTTCATATGCTGTTTCATATTTTGTAAACGAAATCTACAAAACTATTAGTTAAAAATAAAATTACTAATCAAAATGCTGTCATAACGATATAACAACAGATCTAACGATGGGTTCTCTACATGAACCTTCTATTTATAAGATTATGTATCTTCTAAGCAGTAATTATCCTTAGAACCGCCCGGATATATTAGACAGGCCTGGACCACACAGAATTGAGCCGGGTATTCAGCAGTGTCTCTCAAATGCCAAATCATTTCGGTCTCCTAGCCTGTTCACTTAGTGCTTGATGTGGAGTTTGAATTACCAAAGAAAAGGTACGACTCATGACTTCAAATTAGAAATGATAAGATAGCCTTTGTATAAAGAGTGTTTTGGACCATTTGCTATTATTACGAGTATTAATTTCGATTTCGCAATATTAGACTTCATATCCTAGTTATTTCAAAGTACGTTGTCAATGGTTTTAGTTTTCATTAGAATCAATTTATTTCCAAACGATCAGAGTCAACATAACCTATAATAGGTAAAACGAAACACAACCTTAACAAGCTAGACACAACATAATCTTGTATGAAATCTTTTGGAATCTTGTACAGAAGTATATTAGAAACAAATAAAATGTATACCAAGTTTGTATATTCTATAGCAAATTTTGATCTAATTAAACCAATTGATTGACAGATATCAACTCAGAACAGACATCGTCAATGAAAATTTTTTTCACTAACCAAAAGATCTTCGATATATGGAATATACTCGTATACCTAGTAATGAAATACATATCAAGTCTCCACCAACGCACTTCAACGTATCTTTATTGATGTATAGACTTGAAGCTTTCTTCTTGAATAATGCTTTGAGTGAGCTTACAACTTTTTCAAGGTAGGATCGTTGTTGAAAAGGTTAACAGGTTAATGACTCTTCCGGTTGGTCTTGGACAATTTGTAGAGTTATACTTTAGGTTTTAAAAGTATATATAGTGTTCCTAAGCAAAGGTGAAGTACGATTGCAATCAGCTGCGAGCAGCTTTACTCGACTCTCTGGACGACTTACGATTTTCAGTTTCAGATTAAGATTCTCCATTACGGAGTCTTTTTGATACCCTCACCTGGGAACTATTTCCAGAAAATTGATATTCTAGCAAAAAATACAGCCTATGTTACCCGGGGTGAATGTAGCTTTCCAATGGTAAAAGAATGAAATCAGTTGTTTTTGAGTTTATTCATTACAAACATACATACAAATATTTCCACTTTATAAGTAGTATAGATAAAAAAATAATTTGGAAAAAATATGAGCGGATAGTTAGAACGACATTGCCAAACACCAAATAGACCAATTTATTGCGCAGCACAGGTGGCGACAGCTTCAGTATAAAAATACAAAACCACTATTTCTTCTGTTCCAAGAAATGTTGTTGCACGAAGACCTAATTTCGATTTCAATATTATATTTATTATTTTTATTAAAAACTTGCGCTACACATTTCATCAGCAATTTACTGTTGGGCGTACATTTTAAAAGTAGCAACAACAATAAAAACAACAAAAAACTGAGAATTCAAACCGCCAACTAAGCAACGTTTAATTGTGCAACATTTTGTTGCACACCACAACAAGTCACACAAAAAACAACAACAACAATAAATAATAAAAACATTTTGTGATTTGAAATTATCTCACGAAACTGGAGCAATTTCAGTGCAAAATGCAACGCCGTTGAACACAGGCAAACCGAGGCTTGGGAACAAATCACGCTGCCGCACACGGCAACTACTGCACTTGCAAAAATAAAAACAAAAAGATTTATATATTTTATTTTATTTTTAAATTTTCATTTTAAGCTGCTTGCATTGCCTGGCTCTTCTCCCCTTTTAAGAGCTTGCTTTAATTCTGCAGCTGCAATATTTGTTGTTCTTTTTATATTTTTTATTTCTAAATTTATT
Organism: Zeugodacus tau; assembly: GCA_031772095.1. NCBI lineage: Eukaryota > Metazoa > Arthropoda > Insecta > Diptera > Tephritidae > Zeugodacus > Zeugodacus tau. The sequence goes on along the minus strand of CM062650.1, from coordinate 61,339,999 downwards.
TTCTTTTTCTTATGTTGGCTGGTAATTTGAACTTGATTCTTAAAGCATTCGCAAAACACGGCTCCCACGCATTGTAAGAAACGCCAAGTGTGTGACGGAGTGACGCATGGAAGCTGTGAAGTTGGCTTCGTTGAGTTGTGTTGAGCAAGTGGCAGTTGCAATGTCGTCTGAGACGACAGCAAACAATTTCCGCTTGATAGGCAATTTTTGGTTGCACTTGCAATGGATTTACATGCATTCAGTTATACGGTAAAGAGCACATTTTAATGATCTAACGGTGATTAGGTAGAATTCCTTGTGTTACTGTTAGTTATCTATCAATTTTTTGTTAGATAGGTCCGACAGGTTAATTAGCTAACTCTTTTCTGGATCCAAAGATTTTATGATATAGGTCTAATATGCCTCCGATAAATCCCAAGAATTATACAAATGGCACATATTAAGCAAGTCCGGGTGATGAGAATTCTAGAGGATATATTTAGTACTGAGAAACTTAAAACTCATCAAAGAGATGAACACCATGGATAAGCCGGCGGAAGACCTGTGACGACGAATACCGATCAAATCATGGAAAACATCGAGTTTGACCGGCATGTGGCATCTCGTGACATCGCCCAGGAGATGGGAGTTAGTCACCAAACCATTTTAAATCATTTACTGAAGGCTGGAAACACAAAAGAGCTTCATGTTTGGGTGCCACATGATTTGACGCCAAAAAGCCTTCTGGACCGAATCAACGCCTGCGATATGCTGCTGAAACGGTACGAACTCGACCGATTTTTGAAGCGGATGGTGACAGGCGATGAAAAATGGATAACATACGACAATATTAAGCGAAAACGGTCGTGGTCGAAGACCTGTGATTCGTCCCAAACAGTGGCCAAGCCGGGATTGACGGCCAGGAAGGTTTTGCTGTGTGTTTGGTGGGATTGGAAGGGAATCATCCACTATGAGCTGCTCCCATATGGCCAGACGCTTAATTCTACCATCTACTGCGAACAACTGGACCGCTTGAAGTAGGCGATCGACCAGAAGCCAGACCACACACTTCGTTGATGACTCGTCAGAAGCTACGGGAGCTCGGATGGGAGGAAATTAAAAATTATATATTATATGTGTAGGGCAATCACCACGTAAGGCCGGTGGCTGTTGCTATACTGTGTACTCAGCCTAAGTATAACTTTAGCTAGCTGATATTATAAGCTCAGATATGTGTTACAGGTGAGCAGATTGAGTGAGATTGCGAGTGGGCAGAAATCAATCCACACAATATATTGTACAGAAAACTAGAATCCTTTGAGAGTATATTTTAGGGTCCCTTATTTTCGTTTTGTGAGAAATTATTATGAAAACTAATGATTTTTATTTGTTTTGAAAATATTTCCCAAAGAATAATAGTACCAAAACTTACATACCTCTATTAGTCTCCTCTTTTATTTAACAGTATAACCACTCCCATGAAAACCAATTTAAACACCATGAGGATTTTTATATAAGTAAATGTTTGTAATCGTCAAAAAATCGATTTGTCACTATAATATTTAGCAAAAACCAAACAATCAGCAATTAAATGCATAAGGCGTGGGAAGCCTGAAACGGCTACGCTGAATTCTCAAGCAATTTACAAAAATAAAACCAAAAAAATAAGTCCCCTTCAGTTTCCTTCAGCTGAAAAATGCCAACAATTTAATAAAAATCAAAAAAGCGCCGGCCACAGTGACATGTTGCATGTGAATGCTGCGAGTTGCAGCATCATCACTTTAACATGTGTTAAAATTTATCTTTTAACGATTCTTCATATCTTAATCGGTTTAATTCGGCGTTGATGTACATAGTGAGCGAGCCGCGACACAGCACGGCACGGCACAGCACCTGGGCAACAGAACATGCAAGCCAACTGGACACGCCAACTGGAACTGCAGCTGCGGCGCTGGCGGAGATGGCTTTGCATGCCACAAAGTTACTTCTTCACCAACGACTCCTTCAAATATTCATAGAAGCTGCGCAGATGACGACGACGCTGGCAGTGGCTTTATCAATTGCAATTGGCAGCATTAAGCGCTTAAACCGACGCCACCGACGCTTGTATCGTAAATTCACCGCTGACCAGTTATGCCTGCGACCATATGCGCCGCTTCATCCTTCAGCGCGGCGTTGCACCGTTCGTTGGTCGGTGTTGGCTCGTTGGTGTTGCATGCGCATGCGCAACCGTGTTTATGTTTTTATTGATAAAATTGACATTAATCGCACATTTAAGGCGATTTGCAGCAAGATTTTTATCGCGTGCAAATTGCCGACGGCCTCTCCAATGTCTCAGCTCAATTCGAGGCAAATTTGCATACTTGCCACATTCGAACAGTTTCAATAATTTTTCAGCGAGTTGCAAACGCGTGCATAACTAGCAACAACAACAACAGCAACATTAAGTAATATGAAATGTTGTATTTTAACGCTGTTTAGTTGCCGTCGCTTTGGTCAGCGTTGCAGCCACCTATCGGCGCACGCGGATAACAGCAACTGGTTTGCCACCAAATAATTGCTTGAACATTTAATCATTTATTCATTTGGCCACTTTGACTGTTTGGTTAATTGGTCAGCGATACGCGATTAAAAGTGTTAATTTGCATTAGGGATGTTCTTTTTATTCGATTTTTTTTTAATGTTAAATTTCGACTTTTCCGGTGGTAACAAACCTCTTACAAGACTTATCATGGTATTCATTGCTGTATTTGTATTCGTTATTATATCCAAAGCTGTTACATCTGAAGTATCTATTCTTAAATATAGTTCTCATTTGGTGAAGACTGAAATCTTCAATTTAGTCTCAGTCGAAAGCATCGTCGTTGTTGTCGTTAAGGCGGCTGAAAACTGTACCCAAATAATTTTGAGGAAGGCTGCCAAGTTGACAATTCTTTATCGGACAAATATCCGGGTCCGCTCTGGTTACCTATACACGACTGTCATTGGAGCGATATTCGAGGCTGATTTCGAAGTAAGATAGTAAATAACACTGACCCAGTTCGATACATAATACGAGTTGAGAACCATATAATATTATTTCTTCATTATTCAACCGATGTTTCTCCGAAGCTAAGACCTTGTTCAAAGGCTCCCACTGCTTCGTATCCTATATTGTGCTCCAGTAGAAAACATGCGAGAACGAAAAATTGATCTCAAACAAGAATGTCTAACTCGATCTTGATTTTAGGCTGTCAGGTCTATTCCAATCCACAAATAGGTTAGCTTTAGATTATACTTAATTAAGTAAACGAACATAGGTTAGGTTTGTAGGCAGAACTCTGCAAAAGCAGAAGATCTCACTTAGACGGCCTGGCGCTGCCTTTTGTGGTACCAATAAAACTCCCTGTGGATCAAAGACGTTTAAGATTCAGCAAAAACGCTTGGAATCCGTTACCAATTTCTTAAGACGGCTAATATCGATTCTAGTCAATTCGCTAGGATCGCCGAAAAAGGGCCTTCCGAGGTCTTTCAACCTCAGTCTGGCAAAAGCTGGACAATGAAGAAGGAAATGCTTAGATGATTCCATCTCGCCTTCCTCCATACAGCTTTGGCAACTTGCATCTGCCTCGATCCCAAGTCTCACCGCATGGGTACCGATTGGACAATGTCCAGTAAGTACACCCATGATGGCGCTGAGATGGACCTTGCCCAGAGGAAGCTGTTGAAAGGACCGCTTACGCTCCACAGAGGGCCAAAAGGACCTCGCCACTGCACAAGTATTGGAAGTTGACCAGCGTTTGACGAGCTCATGCGTAGTCTGAATGTCCAGCGCTCTTGCGCAGGTGGACCATGGACTACCAACGTGCTCCCATTCCGACGTCAATGTAGCTAGGGTACCCTGCATTGCCAACTTGTCCGCTATACGACCCCAACATAGGAACAATGAGACGAAATTGGTTTGAAAATAAACCAAGTGACGATCTCAATAACTCTTACCAACTGATTTAATATATTTTGATAGAGTTTAAGTTATAGAACTGATTTCTGGTTAACTCGTAACATACAACCTCAATAAGTCTTGAACGAAAGTTAAAATTTGTGTTTACTATTAGCTCTCTTTTGGCCTTTATACTTCTTCTAGCACTCTTTAGGAACCTCTAGTTTGTTCTTGAAAGTCAAAAATACTTGATTCTGATTCCATATAATTATGAACCCCCCTAATACGAGTATAAAATTATGGACAACTCCAAAATGAATAAGTACAACAATTCAGATTCTGCACCTTGCCACATTGATTGCTTTTGCCATTTAATAATCGAATCGCTTACTCGCATTTGTGCTCTTAATGAGCCGTTATTTACTTTTGGCCGATAAAAAAGCAGTTAGCCAAATTAAAAACAACTGGCAGTTGGCGAAAAATGCAAATCGCACGCTTTAATTTACATATAAATGGGCATAAATGGGTAAATATGTATGTAAAAGCAATTCGTAAAATAAATTTGAACTTGTCGAGGGAAATGTTCAAAACCCACAGATGCTTGTTTTCTGCGTTTTTATGCCAAAATTTTAGTATTTTATTTATAAATTTAATTAATTGCGCTGTTTGTTGATTTATTGGGTGCGATAGCGATTTCAGATAACTAAATACATATAATTTATTATTGGATTTATTGGCATATGGAGATTAAAAATTTATTGGAGAGGTTATTGGCAAAATAAAATGAGGGAAAAAAAATAAAATAAATATATGTTCAGAAAACTCATTTACAACTGAAATGTTTCGAAGAAAATATCAAATTTTTTGGTGGATTTACAATTTAGTATAATGTTAAACTAAGGCTGAGGTCACAGTGGTGTGAAACAGAGATGATGGAGGAGAAACGTATTGTTTAAATACTCGACAAGAGTCCAGATTTTCCTTGGATTAAATATTGAATTAAATATTATTAAATATTTGAGTGTGTGTTCTGTAAATTTGAAACACTGTGTCGCCCAACATTCCACTATGTACATAGCCTTAGGTTGTTGAAATAAATGTATTCAATTTTCTTCGGTTATTACATATTTTTTTGAGTGAAAAATGGAAATGACAATCAAATGATCGTTAAAATATTTGGCCAAAATTTTTTTAGAAAATTTTCGGGATTCAAATATAAAAAAATATATAAAAAAAATAAAAATTATTTTTTTATAAAAAGAATTACAACAAGTAAGGAAGGGCTAAGTTCGGGTGTAACCGAACATTTTATACTCTCGCAATTTATTTATTTAACTCTATTAATATTATATAATACACAATTTGACCCACATATTCGTAATATATATTATACAAAGTCCATTGAAAGTTGGAAACCCTAATATTAGGTTAGAAGCACCGAGGTCCTCATGTTCGATATATGGGGCCTTGAAAACATATGATCCGATTTTGGCGATTTTTAGAATGGGGCTGCCACACTATTAACATAGCATTTGTGCAAAGTTCTGCACCGATATCTTCACTAGTGCTTACTTTATATATTGTAATGTAAACGATTCAGACCGTCTTCAAAGTTCTGGTATATAGGAAGTAGGCGTGCTTGTGAAGCGATTTGGCCAATTTTCACAACATATTATTGGGAGGTAAGGAAACTATTACAAACCAAGTTTCATTGAAATCTGTCGAGTAGTTCCTGAGATATGGTTTTTGACCCATAAGTGGGCGACGCCACGCCCATTTTCCATTTTGTAAAAAAATCTGAGTGCAGCTTCCATCTGCCATTCCTCATGTGAAATTTAGTGTTTCTGACGTTTTTCGTTAGTGAGTTAACCCACTTTTAGTAATTTTCAATTTAACATTTGTATGGGAGGGGGGCGTGGTTATTATCCGATTTCTGTCATTTTTGGAATGTATAAGGAAATGGCTAAAAAAAAAACGACTGCAGAAAGTTTGGTTTATATAACTCTCTTGGTTTGCGAGATATATACAAAAAACCGATTTGGGGGCGGGGCCACGCCCACTTCCCCAAAAAGATTACATCCACATATACCCCTTCCTAGTGCGATCCTTCGTACCAAATTTTATTTCCGTAGCTTTATTTATGGCTTAGTTATGGCACTTTATATGTTTTCGGTTTTCGCCATTTTGTGGGCGTGGCAGTGGTCCGATTTTGCTCATTTTCGAAAGCAACCTTCCTATGGTGCCAAGAAATAAGTGTGCCAAGTTTCATCAAGATATCTTAATTTTTACTCAAGTTACAGCTTGCACAGACGGACGGACGGACGGACGGACGGACAGACAGACATTCGGATTTGAACTCCACTCTTCACCCTGATCACTTTGGTATATATAACCCTATATCTAACTCGTTTAGTTTTGGGTGTTACAAACAACCGTTATGTGAACAAAACTATAATACTCTCTTTAGCAACATTTGTTGCGAGAGTATAAATATTCGAAATTATTTTCTCAAAACGAAAAAAAATATTTTTTTTTATAAAATAAAATGCAAAATTGCAGAATAAAGCCTCTAATATTTATTTAAGCTGACTAAAAGCAATAATGATTAAAAAATTATGAAAAAAAATAAAATTTGCAACCATTAACTACACTTTGTAGTCTAAATGTAGTAATAAACAGAAACCTCCGCATATATTATTTACAATAAATTTACATATTCCACAGCATGCATCCATATATGATTATGAGTACTCATTAAGTATAGCCTTCCAATTATTTTTGCCGTCGGCTATGTTAAAAAAGACGCGCGAATTACATGCCTCAGGGGCCTAGCATAATCTGCAACTGACATGCGAGTCTATAATTTGCACAACATACAATAGCAGAACAAACAATTCTTTCGCCAAGTTTATTTGAATTTTTTAAACATTTGACTTACATTGTAAGCAAAACATGACATTTTAATTGCAACACATTTGCTTAGGTAATGTGCAGGATACATGAAACCATGCCAAATATGTAGATTTAGGCGTGAAGAGCTTCATTTCAGCGCTCAAAAGCTGCTTTTTTAATATAATTGTAATATTAGTGCAATAAGGCGGAGCTGCAGACTGCACACGAGAATCGGCAGAAATTCGTGGCAAATGGCAATGAAGCAACCGGAGAGGTGTTATTAAGAGGCTGAAAGCGGTTTTCTGCGCAATAATGAGCAATTTTAATGAAATGGAAAAAATATGAATATTTTTCAAGAAAAATAAAGTAATTTACTTAAATGCAATCATTACTACTTAATAATAATGATAATATATTTTTAAGATAAAAACATAATATCATAACGAAAATAATCTATACTATTTATATGGGATTTTTCTTATAGAGAATATTTTTTGAAAACATCTTATATCAATAAATATTTAATGGGAAAGAAATTTTAAATAAAAAATCGAAATTAATTAAAAAAATTACATAAAATAATATGTATAATAAAAGAAATTAACGCAGCCGGTAGGATTCGAACCTACGCTCCCAGAGGGAATCTGATTTCGAGTCAGACGCCTTAACCACTCGGCCACGACTGCTCATAAAGAAATTGTGCTCAATGACGTATACAAAGCCAGCTGTTGCAGTTATGAGATGTGTTTAGAACGTTTGAATGAAGAAAGCGCACTTCATTATCGACATTCTTTTATTGGGGATGATTACTAAGCTGTTGGATATGAATATGTTTTCAGAAAATTGTCAGTCAGATATCTCAAATATTGACCGATATATACGATAAAAAGCCTACCAGAGTGAGAGAAAGTAATATAGTAGAAAACCTGGGGCAATATAGGGACCAATATACATGACCCATTTTTGGTAGAATTATACCTATATTTTTTGTTTCTAATTTCAATAAGGTATCTCTAATAAAATATACATATGTATGTATCAAATTATACTGTTCGGTCCTAAGGATTCACGGCGGGGTATGTGAATTTTCAGAGCTATGAACATACAACTTTTCGAGCAATAATTTCTTAAAGCATTAATATAGATTTTCTCCTGGCACTTTAGGTCTAAATTGGTTTCCAGGATTCTTCAAAAACCCGGAAATTTCCGACTTAGAATTAAAGAAAAGAATGGAGTTTCAAAAACCTTAGGAGATCAGATAATAATATTTGAGTTATCCTTCTTATTTAAATATGATTCTCAGCTGAACTAACGACAAATCGGTGTTCCATCGTAGGACAAGATTTCGGTGATCTCACTTTACAATTTAATTGAGAGACCATCTGCGATAAGAAAGTAAATTCATATTATACTCGTATGAGAACTTACAACAAGTTGCTCTGAGCGCTGGTGTATTTGTGACTTTCGTAGTAAATTTTGATTGTAGGTTATAGGTTATACCTCTATATAAAATGAGTGGTTCAAGCAAAAGAAGTAAAACTAAATGAGAAACATTGAATATCTCATACAGTCCTCATGTCAACTTTCATAAAGCGAAGGGTGAAATACTCGTAAATAAAAAGGACTCTGTCATTTTACCATTACAGTGATCGGATTTAGTTGAAATATGCGCCGTTTTGTTCTATATGGTATGGCTATGTGATGGATGCGGTAAAACCTCCCATCCGAGCGCCCGTAGTTTCTGACGAGTCATCAACGAAGTGTGTGGTCTGGCGTTGTCCTGGTGGACAATTCCGGACGATTCTGGTCGATCGCCTGCTTCAAACGATCCAGTCGTTCGCAGTATATGGTAGAATTAAGCGTCTGACCATATGGATGCAGCTCATAGTGGATGATTCCCACTTGGCCACTGTTTGGGACGTTACACCAGCCTTCGACCACGACCGTTTTCGATTGATATTGTCGTATGTGATCCATTTGGCGTCACCAGTCACCATCCGCTTCAAAAATGGAGTTCGTTGCGTTTCAGCAGCATATCGCAGGCGTTGATTCGGTCCAGAAGGTTTTCTTGTGTCCAATCATGCGGCACCCAGCCTTCTGCAGATGGTTTAAAATGGTTTGATGACTAACACCCATCTCCTGGGCGATGTCACGAAATGCCACATGCCGGTCTAACTCGATATTTTCCATGATTTGATTGGTATTCGTCGTCACAGGTCTTCCGCCTGCTGGTTCGAAGTGATAGAGTACCATCCCCCAAAACACCATTAATCTCACGGAACGTTTATCTAGGGGATTTGCCTTTAACGAAGGAAAACTTTAAAATATCGCGAATTTCGGCGTTAGTGAACTCCATTTCTATAACTGTTGAACTCAATATCCAAACTAATCATGCATACCGTCGTTTTGTAGGTTATGTCAAGACCATTCAAAGGAGTATAGTATTACCAGCGCTCTAGCGTTCAACGTAGTATCAACAAATTATATGTTCAAATAAAAAGTAGTTAAATGGACGAAACTTGGAAACCAAAATCATATCTATTTTTATGGCCACCGGTTTACCTGTTTATTATTAAGCGCTGTCAAGTGCCTACTATTAATCGTATGTGCACTAAACGATTGAGAAAATTACGACTTTAATCACAACTAATCCCACTCAATGAGCAAAATTCCGGAATATTCACTTGCACTTGCTTTAAGCTGGTAAATGAGGATGTAAATATGTATGTAAGTACATAAACATATGTAAATTTACAGCTCAGGTGTGTTGGATACAAATTGTTGTTGAGTTGACTGTCAAGAGGGCAGTAGATTAGAATTCGAAGGAAAGGGATTTACAAGCAGATATATTTATAAGAGTATATATAAGTAATTGTATAACTTGAAGAAATATATATAGATGTTTACTTATATATTGTATATGTTCGTAGTTATTTTCCATATAAGAAGGCATATGTAAGTAAGTAAGTGTATTCACATATTTTTTGACTTATTTGCCTAAGTAGAAATACACTTGCCTCACATGGAAGCCACAGATGCAGCAATAGGCATATTTATATACACACATACATACATTTGCATTAGAATATTCACATACTACTTATATATAACTCATACATACCTTTAAATTTGTATATATTTCCATCTGCAGCGCACAGCCCCCAAGTGTTGTAAGTGTTAATACACACGAAGGGCGGCTTAAGCTTCTAAATTACCGGCTGAAAGGAAAATGAAGAAGTGCAAAAAATGAAATAAGAATTTAATTCTCAAATGAAAATAGAAATGTAAAACAATAAAAGAAGGCAAAATGCATAAATTTTGCTAGTAAAATAGAAACAAGAAAAATCGTAATATATATGTATGGAAAACCAAAGAGAATGTAAAATATATACTCACACAAACATAGAAACATTAAGAAATAAAAAATAGCTTAATAATTCTATTGAAGCTAAGCAACGGTGGAAAATGCTGGCGCAAGCAAGCGGAAATTGATGAAAGTTTAAGTGGCAGCAAATACTTAAGTGTTTAGTTGATGCATGCCACATGCTTTTACGGAGACCCATGCTTATATATACATACATCATACCTATTTATTCTACATATAAATGCATACATATTTAATTGTAGTACCTAATATTTTGGCTTCAAATTTTGTTGCACTTACGGCAAGGCGAGCTTAAAGCTTAACCAATGCCCCACACGGTGTTGGTTTAATATGCATGTATACCTATATAAATTTAAGAAATAGCGGATTAGCGGTGTAATAGAGATATCAACAGATGAGGTTGAGAGTGTGAAGATGTCTGTTGATAGACATCTGAGGTTCTCAGTGAATTTGACAGTATCAGCTGTTTAGCGGACGTCAGTGTAGCTTCTGTAATTTTTTTTATAAATCTATTGATTATTATTTATCTTTGGAAAAGGGTGTCTTTTTTCTACATATAACTTTTTTTTTTTAATTTGGTCTTTACTCTCTTTATATGTCTGCTCATTGCAATATATTTAAGTCAAAAATATCACAAAAACAAGTAAGGAAAAGCTAAGTTCGGGTGCAACCGAACATTTTATACTCTCGCAATTTATTGAAGAAACTTACAAACATACAAAATTTACCCATAAATTCGGCATAAAGTTTAATAGAATAACGAAAATCGTGTTATATACTATATGAGGGCTGAGGTAATTCTTTCATTTTCACCAGCAGGGCACACTATATCCAAGACTATACGCTCACTTAATTTCGCTAAGATATGTCACATATTAACCAATACATATTTGCGGAAAAAAGCTCACCGTATTTTTGAAAAACCTAAAATTAGGTATATGGGAGATAGGAGATGTTATTACTCGATTTTAATAATTTTTGGAACAGAGACACACTATTAGACGAAAACAATTTCCGCTGAATTACATTAAATTATCTGAGAGATTTACCCATATTTTCGGTTAAAATTTACCCTTAGGCGCTGAGTTCAACATGTTCAATATCTGGGGCTTTGAAAAGTTGTAGTCCGTTTTCGACAAATTTTTCACAAGTGAAATCAGAGATGATATGTACTATTTGAGTAAAGTTTTCTTCCACTATCTTCATTGGTTCCTTATGTATACATGATAAAGCGAAGGAATCAGATGGAATTCAAATTTGAGTTATAAGGAAAGTAGTCGTGGTTGTGAACCGATTTCGCCCATTTTTTATCCGTGTTATCAGGATGTCAAGAAAATATTATATACCGAATTTCATTTAAATCTGTCGAGTAGTTCCTGAGATATTTTTTTTTTTTTTTTTTTTTTTTAATATAATTCTTTATTTATTGAATCTGCTCTTTGGAGCCTAACAATAAGTTATAAAATCTTAATTCTAATTAAAACTAGACAAGCTCAACCAATTGATTGAGTTGTTTTGGTGAAACGTTGCTCCTCAGTGTGCTGGCATATCTCTTCTTTTTAGACGTGATTGATTACAAGAATGTAATAAAGCATTAGCCAATGGATTTGGGTGATCGCGGAGTTTGGACAAATATTTATTTCTGCTGTTCTCTACTTCTTTCTTTACCATGAGAATACCAAGATCTTTATGGATATTTTCATTACGCATATACCATGGTGAGCACGTGATTGTTCTAAGCATTTTTGATTGGAATCTCTGAATTATATCGATATTGGTTGCACAGGTCGTACCCCACAGTTGGATGCCGTACATCCAAATCGGCTTTATGACCGCGTTGTATAATAGAACTTTGTTGTCTAGGCTAAGTTTTGAATTTTTATTTAAAAGCCAATTTAAATGTGCTGCTCTTATCTTCATGCAGGTTATTTTGCTCGATATGTGTTTTCTCCACGTGAGCCTTCTATCCAAGTGAATACCAAGATATGTTACTTCAGTCGCTTGGGGTACTAAAATATTGTTCATTTTAACTGCCGGACACGTTTTTGGTCTTAGAGAAAATGTAACATGCTTGCACTTCTGTTCGTTTACATTTATACGCCAGTTTGCTAGCCATTCTTCGACAAAAATCAAATGCGCTCCTAATACTTTTGATGCTATAATTGGGCATTTGTTTCGGCTCACTAAAGCTGTGTCATCCGCAAAAGTTGATGTCAAAATATTACTAGCTGTTGGAAGGTCTGCTGTATATATTATGTATAGAGTTGGCCCTAAAACACTGCCCTGAGGTACACCAGCTCTTATTGCTCGTTCTTCAGATATGAAGTCTCCTACTTTGACAGTAAACTTTCTATGTTTTAAATAAGACTCCAAGGTTTTATGCATTTCGAGAGGTAAGCTTTTTTTAATCTTATATAAAAGCCCGTCATGCCACACTTTATCGAACGCCTGAGCCACATCTAGAAATATAGCAGAACAGTACTCTCTATACTCGAACGCCCTTCTGATTTCGTTAGTAATTCTATTTACTTGTTCTACAGTGCCATGTTTTGCACGAAAACCGAATTGGTGCGTTGGTATTACATTATTTTCATGGAGGAAAGGAGACATCTTTGATAGTAACACTTTTTCAAATATTTTAGAAAGACAGGGTAGAAGACTGATTGGTCTGTATGAAGACGGCTGTGTCAAGTCTTTACCTGGTTTCTCTATCATGATGATCTGCGACTTTTTCCATGAACTTGGATAGTATCCGAAACTGAGAATAGCGTTAAAGAGCAAGGAGAGTACTGTTAAAGCAATATTTGGTAACTCAATTAGCATTTTTGGAGTAATTTTATCGTGTCCTGCCGACTTTTTAGGATTCAGCTCTTTTATGATTTTAATAATTTCAGAAGATGACGTTTGAATAGACCCAAGCGACTCGTTAGCGCTATTGGAGATGATTGGCAGCTTAAAGCTGTTCTTTGGGCAATTAGGTTGAAATACCTTTTCTAGGTGATTTGCGAAACAATTTGCCTTATCCTCGTCACTTCGTGCCCAGTTTCCACCCAAGCCTCTTATAGGCAAGTTGGAGTCGACTGGAGGCTTCATTGACTTTTGGGCTTTCCAAAGAGAATTTCCTTTGTTTGAATTTGGACACAGTTTCTTTATATAATTGTGAGTGTGGTATTCTTCCTCACGTTTAAGCGCTGTTTTTAGTTTTCGTACAGCATATTTTAGTTGCAGCTGAGTAGAAGGGGAGCGATTTAACTGCCATTCACGTCTAGCTCGCCTTTTTTCATTTACAAGCTTTTCTATTTCATTATTAGTGATTTTTCTGCGGATAATCGGTTTATTGCTTATGTTTGGTGTTGCTATGACAGCTGCATTTGATATTACATCATTAAATTCTCTTATACCTTCATCAATATCTCTTTCTGTATCTATTTTTACATCAATATTAATGTGGCTACTCACATATTTTTTGTATTTTAACCAGTTCGTTTTGTGAGATGTTAGACCCACCTTTGGCTCAACGAATATGGGTTCTTCACACAACTTTATTAGTACAGGTGAATGATCTGAAGATAAGTCTGTACATGTATCAGCTGTCACAAGTGATCTATCTATATTTTTGGTTACAGCGAAATCAATTAAATCTGGTATTTTGTTACGATCACTGGGCCAGTATGTAGGCTTACCAGGAGATATTATATCAAGGTTATTGTGGTTCACAATGGTTTGGTACAACTGGTGTCCTTTCGGATTATTAAGACGTGACCCCCAGTACATGTGTTTTGCATTATAATCTCCACCTGCTAGAAATCTATGACCTAGCGTTCCAAAGAAGTCTTTAAATTCGACATCTGTAATTTTAAAACGAGGTGGGCAGTATATAGCCGATAGATTTAAATCACAACCCCGATTTTTTAACGATATTGTTGTAGCTTGTAACTGTGCTGTAGCATGAGAACCCAGAGTAAAGTGGTTTAACCGATTTCTAACCAATACTGCCGTTCCGCCATGTGCTTTTCCATCCGGGTGATTTGTAACATACAGTCTAAATCCCGGTATTTTAAAATTGTTTTTGTTTGTCAGATGAGTCTCTGATATTAACATTACATCTATATTTTTTTCAGACAGAAATCTAATAATCTCTAGTTTATGTTGGTTAACACCGTTAGCATTCCATATACAAATGTTTAGTATGCTCATTTTTTACTTAATAAAGTTTGCAGCATTTGGTTTTGTGATTTTATTAAATCTTGGATCATGTTTTGCATTGTAGACATAAATTGTGTCATACATTGCGTAAGATTTATGATCATAGTTTCAATACCACTATTTGGAGGATTTTGCGGTGGTTGCATTTGTACATTGTTGCCTTTTACAACATTGGCATAGCTCCCTTGTACAGTATTATTTTTAATATTACTAGATTTCGGAATATGGTCTGTGATATCTATAATGTCAGTACGGGGAGTATGTAACATTTGGTTACGTCGTGCTTGAATTCCCTGTGACAACTTCGATTTCAAATCTTTATAAACAGGACAACCCCTGTAGTTGGCAGTGTGGCTTCCTCCACAGTTGCTGCATTTTTTGTTTAAATCCTCTTTCTTGAGGATACATTTTGAAGTGGGATGTAAATCTCCACATACCACACAAACACTGCGTAGAGTGCAATAAGATTTGGTATGCCCATACTCTTGGCAGTTGGTGCATTGTACCGGACCGTTTCTTTTGTGTGGTTCTTCTACGGTTACTCTACGGTGCAGCAAATATTTTAAATTATATATTGGATGCACTTCGTTCTTTTTGAGCTGGTTAGAATTCGGCATCAATTCAATTCTAAACATTGGTTGTGGTACTTTGTTTCTGTTAAAGATGTTTACGACAGTTTTAACTTCAAAGCCACATTCTTCAAGAGCTTCTTTGATTTCACTAGAGTCTACAGATGACTCTATACCTTTAATTACTACAGCTAGGCCCTTTGAGCTCTTCAACTGATAGGAATAATATTTTTTGTTTTTATCCGACAAAAACTTTACAACATCCATAAAACTTTTCTCAGTGTATGTCTGTATTTTCGTTTCATCTATATTGCCTTTTTTTAAAGGCACTATATGAAAGTTTTTTGTACCTACAATTTCGCTTAATTTAGCAACAAGAGTATTTGAGCTACGCTCGCGCAAATATATTGGGGGCGGTTTGGCATACGCGACTGTGGTGGTACCCTTCGCATCATCATCAGAACCATTGCTTAGTACGGCAAATCTGTTGCCATTTAAAACGTCAGGTTTATTCTTGATTGGCGTGCCGCCTTGAAATTTTTTAGGATTGACCGCTGACTTCACAGGACTTAATTTCCTTTTAATATTGACGTAGCGGTCAATGCCAATCTGAACAGATGGACCTTTTTTGATTTGTGCATTCTCACCTTGCGTTTTCTTCGCTGTCTGCTCGCTTGCAGGTACCTGCTTATATGTTGATGCGTTCGTGTTTGTTGCTGGCCGTTGTTGGCTGCCGTTCTCTGCTACTATTGTTGTTGCTAAGCTCTGCTTAGGGTGCTGCTCCGTTGATCGCTGTGATGTCTCATCCTTCTCGCCTTTGCCTTGTTTGTTGGTAGGAGCTGGTTTTGCAGGCTCGACAAAGCTAAAGTAGGCATTCAGAGAATGCCTACGGCCTTGTTGGTGAGGCTGCGCAGCGCTCATGTTATTGTTTATTTTCTCGCACTTAGAATTTGTTATTTAGAGTTTATTATTGTTTGTACACTTTTATTTTTGTGATTTTTTTTGTTTTGCTAACAATTTCGGCGTTATTGACTAACGCTTGGCTTAATGCACTGTTTAAGTTGTTTTGTTTTTTACTTATTTTATTTTAATTTTAGGTTTTAGAGAATAATCACGGAGCGCATAAAATACACGTCCGTATAGGTTGAAAGCTCTCTCTCTGCTGAGAGATATGGTTTTTGACCCATAAATGGGCGACACCACGCCCATTTCCCATTTTGTAAAAAAATCTGAGTGCAGCTTCCATCTGCCATTTCTTATGTAAATTTAGTGTTTCTGACGTTTTTCGTTAGTGAGTTAACGCAGTTTTAGTAATTTTCAACCTAACCTTTGTATGGGAGGTGGGCGTGGTTATTATCCGATTTCAACTAATTTCATAGTGTGTGGTGGGGTACGTAAGAAAATCGACTGCCGAAAGTTTGGTTTATATAGCTTCATTGGTTTGCGAGATATATACAAATAACCGATTAGGGGGCGGGGCCACGCCCACTTTCCCAAAAAAATTAAAGCCAAATATGCCCATTCCTAGTGCGATCCTTTTTCCAAATTTTACTTTAATAACTTTATTTATGGCTTAGTTATGACACTTTATGTGTTTTCCAGGTTGAATTTATAGGCCATTAGGCATCGAATAGGGTTTTATGTGAAATCACAATTGCATTCACGTTTTCCCAAATTAGCTTATAAAAACCTTATTCAAAACCCACTCAAATATAGAAACCTGTTCGGAAGACTTTCCTTCCCATCTTCTTTCTACAATTTTCTACAATTTTCTGATTGAGAAAGATCAGTTTTCAACTTTATTAACTCTAATTTACACGTGAAAAAATTAATGTTCATTGCACATAAATATACGCGAGTACCTACGCAACACGGCTCACATCAAAGCTCACATAAAGCTTTCATTCATAATTCCCCATAATTTCAGCGGCGCATTGTTTTCCATACATATCCACTTACTACTTCAACGTCATGAAATACAAAGAGAACATAATACAATAATATCCCACCTAGGCAATTGCAGAATATAAATTCAGATTTACTTACTCCGCGAGCAGCGAGAAAATTGCTTTCATTGCATTAAAAAGCGCAGCGCGTCGCACAGTGGTGCCAAAGCGGAAAAAAAGGATTTTTTTTATCATTCCAAATTTGTACCATCTTTTCAATTTAAGCTAAGAACTAATCAAATAACATTATCCGAATACTTGGGCTTGATATATTCAATGGTTTTTTGTTGGGAGAGCTTCAAAGTCCAACAAAGTATCAAGGCAAAGTTACTCAGAAAAATGTGATGAATATTGCAAAGGTTAAAACTCAAAAGTTACCCATAAAATATCAATTGTAAAGTTTTTATTTATTAAAACCAATGTTATAGATGGGATTTACATCATCAAATGTATACTTTATTTTTAAAGATTTTTTTTAATATGATATTTTTTCATGGTCCAAAAAAATCATATATTTCACAACTTCAACAGAATATAACTATTGTGCGCAGGAGCGCGCAGGTTAGCCACTTACACAAAATAAACTTTAAAATCTCCTTAATCGATAGAAAAAAAAATCAGCTGCAATTAGCTGCCAATTCATGAGTAATTAGCATTTTAATGTACTGCAACTGCAACTGCGTTGTTTGTTTGCTTGATTCGTTGCTTTGTTTTTTTTGCCTGCTTCGTTATTTTGTTTGTTTTTTTGAATGTTATTACTGAGGAAGTCAACCGTGTTGAAAACGAAATTCGTAATTTAAATAACAGTGTAGTAATTATTTCAAACCGAATTTTCGAAATATGTCATTGCCTTGCTCTTACAATTATTGATGGTAAAGTTGTTAATACCGTAACTGAAACCTCAGCAATTAGTGTATGTTTCATATGTACAGCAAAACCAAAGGAAATTAATGATTTAGATGATATATTGAGGAGAACAGTAAACGAAGGTTCCCTAAGATTTGGAATTTCTCCCTTGCATGCAATAATTAAGTTTATGGAGTGTATTCTGCATATTGCTTACAACATTTTCGCAAATGGAGAACTGACGATCGTACCAAAAAACTGAAGGCAGATGAAAAAGCACGTATTCAAGCAGATTTGAAGTCATCCTTGGGAATAAATGTTGATGTAGTGAAGCAGGGACTGGGTACGACAAATGATGGCAATACCTCACGAACATTTTTTGAGAATCCTGCTAAAACTGCCGATATTGTTGGCGTTGACGAAAACCTGATGCATAGATTTAAAATAATATTAAATACAATCAATAGTCAAGCAGCAATAGATCCTCAAAAATTTGAAATTTATTGCATGAAAACTGCGAGGTTATATGTCAGCCTTTATGAATTTTACTATATGCCAATGACGGTACATAAAGTTTTAATGCATGGAAGAATTGTTTCATCCTCTATTTTACCATTGGGCATGCTATCAGAGGAGGCTCAAGAAGCTCGCAATAAAGATTACAAGAAATATAGGCTTAATCATTTTAGAAAATGCGACAGAATTTCTACTAATCAAGATGTAATGCACTTGCTTTTAGCTTCATCGGTTCCTTTTATTAATGGTTTCAGAACAAATCCCAAAAATAAAACTTTAGAATTGGACGATGATGTTAAAAAATTACTTGTTGAATAAATAATTAATAATATATGATCATTTTTGAATATTTATTGGTTATGTTATATGGGAGGTGGGCGTAGTTGTGGGCGGATTTTAACAAATTTTTTATTTTCATCTATTTTGGCAATATGAGAGATGTGTGCCAAATTTCAAAGCCCTACCTCGATTCCTTCTATTTTTTGCCGCGGCTTGTATGAAGCGGCACCACTGTGCGTCGTGTTGCGGCACGGCCTACTGGTCTATTAACTGACGCCGTTGACTCCATTAAATTGCAAACGAAATGGTCAAATGGCAGTCAATTTCATAAATCTTTCAATAAAAGCTGCACAATACAATCGCAACAACAACACCAACACTACCTATAGATGGCAAAGAAACCAAGAAAAGAGGAGTGGCATAACTGAAGGCATCTAAAAGCGCACAGAAGTCGAAATGAAGTGGACAGCAGAATGCTAGGCGTTAATTGACACCAACATATGGGTGGATATGACGACATACATAGGCATATATGGAGTAGGACTACATATATGTATATCTTGTAGCCCAGCTGGAAAGCGTTGATTTGTGAGAATTATTGTGACGATCGTTTACTATGGAGAGCCTCGATCGATAAATATCGAAGAAGATAAAGATTTTGATTGTGAAATTGAATAAAAAATTATTATTATTTGTCAGAAGTCAATTTTTTTCAAACTATACATTACCTAGTCAATTTACACCATTACTTTTGTCAATGCTTGCCTGCTGGGTCATCTTTTTGGACGATCTCTTGTAAAGAATTGCGCGTTAATGCGCAGCAATGCTTGTCAACAATAGAAAATCGCACGATCAACGATTTGAGAATGAACACCAAAGTGCGAATTGAGGCACACATTTCAGAATTCAGGGCGTTGAATCCAGTCGTACACTCAGTAGGTATATACTGGTTTACCTGAGATCATTTTTATATATTTTCTTACTTTTTTTCCAGCGTAGATTACCATGATATGGCAGATGGGAGGCGATCAGTATTTCTGATTGCATTTCGTCATGAAAATCGTTCAATTGCTTCAGATGAAAGCCTTGTAAAGGATTACCACAAGAACTATTTTATGAAATACCGAGTCAAAATTGATTTTAATAACATGAAGCAGTACTAGGGAAAATATTTAAGTATACGACCTGGAAAAACTGGAAGACTTTGTTCAATATAGACGAAAGGTTGGGCAGCTATGACCATTTTCCCAGCTTAAGACAACAGGAGATATAGCTCGAATGCTCTTTTTTTTGGAACAATACGGTTAAATAAAAGGTTGCTGATATTTTTCGATACTTGATTGTTTTAGGAGTCTTGTGAACGAAAATCACCAATTTACATAGACTTCGAAATCATAAGCTATTTTTGTGACTCACTGTCTCCAAATAAGTGATGAATATTTAGAAATACAGTAATAATTTTATTTTCCCACACACTGTAATGCATCAAAGATCAATGGCAGAAAGCCGAAAGCGAAGCTTTGTGCGTAAATTGCGCACGCCAACTGGGCGGTATGCGAACGAACGAAAGCACTAGCTTGCGGATTGGTGCCACAGAGCAAATCCCGACACAAATGGGACATGGACAACAACTGCAACTAAATCACAAACAAAAGTGTGTAACAAATAAAAAAGCAACACAACAACAATAGCAAACGTCTTCAAAGAGTGCACCAATCGTGTGGCAAGTGCAACAGAGCGGCGATTAAATGAAAATTTACGTATGTAAGAGGGATCATATGTAGCATCCAGCTGCCAACAAAAGCACAAAACAATAAAATTGAGCAGCTCAACAATTACAGAATTGCCTTCAATTCTTTTTTTGTTTTGTACACCGACCGATCACCGGCAATACACACGCTTTTGAATAGGAGCGAAATCAGTGCAGTGCGATCATTGTGGCGATCGACGATCAACAGTCGGCGATCAGCGGAGATCTGCGATTGCGAATGGCAGATAGTATTGCGGCGTTGATATGCGTTGCGATTCGATTAAATGTATGTGATCGGTGGTTACGCCCGCCCGACAGCAGCACCAGCAGCCGCAGCAGCAATGGGAAGTGGTTAATACTCTTGCTCGAACAACTGTATACTTACTCACTTACGAGCGTATTTACTATTGTAGATCACTTTTGCCGCCGCAAAAACAACTGTCATACAAGCAATAAGATATATTTTCACGTGGCATTTAGTGTCGCACTGTGGTGGTAATGCAGGGACGGAGGTTGATAGTGGATCAATCCGCAAATAAAAAGTGTGCTGCTAGGGTTGCCATGCTTTCGAAGTATTGTAAGGAGTACACCATAGCAAGTTCTTTTATAAGAATTATCGGTGTTACAATACGATATGTGAAACTAAGGACCTTAGAGGTACTTTAGGGCTTTGTGCTTGGACAATGTCATTGCCTCGAGTAGGGGCTCCGCTGTCCTCTTGTGCTCTAGCACTGCATCAATGGACCTCTCACGAGCTTGGTGGACGCTGGGAGTCTCCTTGCATCACAATGGACCGGCACCTTCAGCTGTCCAAGTGTGATCCAACGCGACACCTACCACGAGGGTCAACCTTTGAATCTAACCTAACCTAAGATCTATTGAAATAAGTTTCACTTTTCATGAGATGGGATATGATTATACTACATATAAACCACAGTTTAGAGTCAAGTTCAGTCAACCCACCAGTACTCTTCCGGATTAGTCTTTCGGAAGATCCGATTGACCCCATTCTGTACACTCTCTTCATAACTCTTTTTCCCCAACTTTTGCCTTTGAGAACTTTTAAATAATATGCACACTTGGCAACCTCCCATTGCTCGCCCATTTACCACAAAGTTGCCGCAGCGCCAAACCAATTGTACTGGAGCTACTGAGGGCTCCCTGCGGACTCATTTGCGACTCGAGCTGTTGTGCGTTTGTGACACAAACATGGACACAGAAGCGCAAGCATTTATGCAACAGATTCGCATTGTCCGTATTACTGTTGTTGTTGTTGTAGCACATATTATATTCTTTTTTAATTTTTTGTTGGCGTTACCAAGCATGTAAGCGTCCGCTTTGTATGGCCGTAAATCGACACTTTAGCATAATCGATTGCCGTTCAACAAGAAGGCAAGAGACGCGGCGCGTTGCAGCTTCAGCAACGTGGCAATGCGTTGCGGCACCACTTTTAACTAGTTTTTCCTAGCTACCAACCAATTGCGAACAGATGTGATGGGACCGAGAACGCGGCCATACGCAACCAGTGCATTTAGAATGTTGTTGTCGTTGTGTTTGTTGTTGGCATGTGGCCAAAACGGTTGGCCGGTCGGCCGCCTTTGGGGTCCTTGTGGTTGTGGCATGTTTTTACGCAATTTAGGCGACGTCGGCGGTGAATTTGTGTTGCGTGGCGGCGGCCACTGAACGCGCCGTGCTCTGAAGAGTGTTAGTTTCGTTGTTGGTGTTGTTGTTATTGATATTGTTGCCGGCGATCGTTGAATGCCATTGCCACGGTCGCCGATCGTCGGTTGTGCCACAGCAATTGCAATAAATAATCGTTGAATGTCGATGTTGTAGCAGCGGCGGCAGCAAAAACTGCAGTCCACATGCGTTTGTGTTTGTGTGTGTGTGTGAGAGTGTGCGGTGCGAGTGCATTGCACCACAGTCGCGCTGAAGATGAGGCTGCGCAGCCGCAATGCGAACGCGACGGCGAGCCAGCGACAACCGAAACCGATCGTGCGATAAGGTAATTGGACTATTATGTCAAAAAGTATTTGGCGTTTAAAAAATATGGCCTGACAGGTGACATTTCTCAAAAGGCGCGGAAGAGAACGGTTTAAATGTAATATACATACAGACAGAAATACATGTAATAAAAAAATATTTAAAGCGAAAAATAAAATTAAAAAAAATCGAAAAATTAATGTATATTTATAACCATATATATGTACGTTTAACAAGCTCGCCACACCACACAGCAGGCGTGGCAACACCTCTCATGTCACTGCAGTCGCCTTTATTCTTGTCACATTTTTGTTGCTCCTTTTTGTTGTTATTTTTTGCTTTTAGCTTACACTTTTGCTTTCCGCACATTTGGCAATTCAATTTAAATATGAGCAATCGTAAAAAAATATGCAAAAATTTTAATTAATTTTATTGTTATGTGGCAGTTGCACGCCATTTAACGCTGTTGTGGCGCCCATTCGGCAATATAAATTTTGCTAGCAGCAACAATAAATGTATTGAATAGTTGTTTTGGCGCACAGCAACACCAACAACAGCATAGTTGTGGTCTAAACACGCTAAAATGTGATACGTACATGCTGCTTGCCACACATGCAACATGTCGTAAAGGAAATGTTCGGGAATATTTTAGTTATTGCCGAAAAAAATTGCTCTTAATGTGCACATTGTGGCACGCTGCAGGCGAAAGTCTTGGCTTAAATGGCTCATACGTTATTTAGCTGTGTGTTTGAGGCGTTCAAAACTAGTACAAAAAAGTACCGGGAAGCCATAACAATGCTCGTAAGTTTTACTCAAAGTAAAATTAAGTGAAATTGTTATTGTTGTTATTGGGTGAATTTAGACGTAGATAAGCGATTCCATTCAAAACTATAGAGCGCCAAACGCAATTTGTTGGTTTATTATGGTTCCCAGGACTCGTTTGAAGGGACAAGTTAAAATTTTGTAAGTAAAAATTAATGAAAGCTTCGAGAAAGCACACAATAATCTTCAGAGTGAAAGCTTTCGGATATATGACTGTGTAAAATTAATGAAAGCTTCGGGAAAGCACACAGAATAATCTTCAGTGTGAAAGCTTTCGGATATATGACACTGTAAAATTATTGAAAGCTTCAAGAAAGCTCCCAGAATAATCTTCAGAATGAAAGCTTTCGGATATATTACACTGTAAAATTAATGAAAGCTTCGAGTAAGCACGCAGAATAATTTTCAGAGTGAAAGCTTTCGGATATATGACACTGCAAAATTAATGAAAGCTTCGAGCAAGCACACAGAATACTCTTCAAAATGAAAGTTTTCGCATATATGACACTGCAAAATTAATGAAAGCTTCGAGTAAGCACACAGAATAATCTTCAGAATGAAAGCTTTCGGATATATGACACTACAAAATTAATGAAAGCTTCTAGTAAGCACACAGAATAATCTTCAGAATTAAAGCTTTCGGATATATGGCACTGTGAAATTAATGAACGCTTCAAGTAAGCACACAGATTAATCTTCAGAATGAAAGCTTTGGGTCATATATGACTATAAAATTAATGAAAGCTTCGAGTAAGCACACAGAATAATCTTCAGAATTAAAGCTTTTGCGTATATGACCCTGTAAAATTAATGAAAACTTCGAGAAAGCACACGGAATAATTTTCAGAATGAAAGCTTTCGTTTATATGACACTATAAAATTAATGAAAGCTTCTAGTAAGCACACAGAATAATCTTCAGAATTAAAGCTTTCGGATATATGGCACTGTGAAATTAATGAACGCTTCAAGTAAGCACACAGATTAATCTTCAGAATGAAAGCTTTGGGTCATATATGACTATAAAATTAATGAAAGCTTCGAGTAAGCACACAGAATAATCTTCAGAATTAAAGCTTTCGTTTATATGACACTATAAAATTAATGAAAGCTTCTAGTAAGCATACAGAATAATCTTCAGAATGAAAGCTTTGGGTCATATATGACTATAAAATTAATGAAAGCTTCTAGTAAGCACACAGAATAATCTTCAGAATGAAAGCTTTGCGTCATATATGACTATAAAATTAATGAAAGCTTCGAGAAAGCACACAGAATAATCTTCAGAGTGAAAGCTTTCGGATACATGACTCTGTAAAATTAATGAAAGCTTCGAGAAAGCACACAGAACAATCTTCGGAGTGAAAGCTTTCGATTATATAACTCTGTAAAATTAATGAAAGCTTCGAGTAAGCACACAGAATAATCTTCAGAGTGAAAGCTTTCGGGTATATGACACTGTAAAATTATTGAAAGCTTCTAGAAAGCACCCAGAATAATCTTTAGAATACAAATATCAAAGCTTAAGACTGTCAGTCAAAGAGCATCGTTTTTTATTACAAATTAGACGTTGGCGCCACCTCGCTGTTGTAAATTTGAACGGTCCCTCTCAAACTCCCTCAAAAACTTCACTGAAATCAGTTTAGTGCACCGGGCGTCTATGTTTAGTACAATTATATACAAAACACTTATCTACAACCATAATCTTTATCTTTTTTCACACAACCGACGCATATTTTCATATTCATACATGCCACCAATTAAAAATTCACCACTTTCTTACTTGCTTGTTGCAAGCGCATGCAATCACCGAAAAGGTGTTTAAATATTTTTTGGTGTTGAAAGCAAACGGCCGATGAATTTACGGCTTTATGTACCTACAAGGCTGAACATATGTACATAAATAGCATATGTATGCATAAGATTATTGTTGGCGTGCATGTTGCACCTTTGGTGGCAAGCGGCAATTCATCTTCGAAACTGCTTTATTATTTATGCATTTTTGCTTAAAGTAAAGTAAATACATATGTACAGTGTTCGAGACACTTAAAAAGGCATTTAAAACATAACTAAAAATGTTAATAAGTCAAGCTGCAGACACACACACATACAGTTACATGTGTGAGTAAGTTGCAAGTCGGCATGCATACAAGCGGCATGCTTGTTGCACTTGAATTAAGTAATTAAGAGCGTGCAACGTGCCTTTTTGTATGAGTCAAAATGAAGTTCATGGTGTTCTTTATATATATATATAGAGGTAAATATGAATGGTTTTAAGGTGTACAACATATTTATTCAAACTTAAATTGATGTTGCCACAAACTTAAATTCAATAAATTTGACTTGAAGGTGATAGAAAAAATGTTTAAGGATCATTATAAGAAGCTTGTCTCAATTTAAGAAGACATTTATGTCATTAGCTTAAATCGAAATTAAAAGAAGTTTGATGGGAACATACCGAGGAACATACAAAAATGATTTAATTTCAACACCAACAAAAATCTATATATATAAAAGAAAGTCGTGTTAGTTACACCACTTATAACTGAAGAACGGCTGAACCGATTTGGCTTAAATTTGGTTTGGAGGTAGCTTAGTACCGGGGGCAGGACATAGGATACATTTTATACATTTTTCGTGACAAGAACGTGAATAAACTGTGGTATAAAAAACGCAACTGACATTCCATATAAAACACAAATTTATTTTTCAAAACATCTTAGTAGGCTTTCTTTTCATAAAAATGAAAACAAAAAAAATGATAGCCAAACGAAAAAAATTCAGTCAAAACATTTTCATTTTGACAAAAAAAAATAATGTTGCCTATGGTTGAACATTTGAAGATTTGAAATTTTGAATTTAACCCTTTATCTAACCGTGTGATAGTTATGTTACAAATCGTTTTATTGAGTAAAATTTTTCTTACTGGTATTCTCTTCGCTCTTCGGGCAACGTAACATTTATTAACATGAGATAGGATATAACATAAACGGGAACGGGAATGTAATCTCCAGAAAGATTTAATAGTTCAAATGACCCCTGCTGAATACCCAACAAAAAGAAGTTTATGATACACTAATTTATATAGGAAATGGTAGTTGATATATCCTGCATATACCAGGGACAGTTCTGAAAAGACATTCCTCATGCCAATAGTTTTAGCCATTGTTTGCGCGTGAATAGCAGCCACATTGTTCGAAAGATGACGTACGGCTCATTCAAGACTATAATTCAATTCAACATGTAATATTGCAAAACAATCCGTGATGGCCCAAGTTTGAAAGACATCAAAAGTTCTCATATAGGACGAATGCATAATAATGCATAAAACTGCATTAGAAGCACTTAACCGAACAGTAAAAGATCTACACAATGACAACTGACATGAGAGTTGTGTTACTAAAATATATGTCTGTTGAAGATAACTCTGAGCAATTGCTGAATTTCGGAACGGATTTCTAAGAATAAAGACATAGATGACTTAAACTACAAAATTCAGAATGGGATCATTGGTCCACCTCATTCATTCAAATCTATTGACTACGTAATAAATGAAGATGAAGCCACCAACTATTCAATTGAATTTTTAAACTCCTTGGATGTGCTTGGCTTGCCGCCGTACAATTTACGACTAAAGATTGGCTCCGTAGTGATCATATTGGGAAACATAAACTGTGCACCGAAACGCATTTGATGGTAAAAAGGAAGAAGTTCTCATTTCGAGGATCTCGATAATCCCTACCGATATGACGTTTGGGTTTAAACGACTTCAATTTCCGATTCGTCTTGCATTCGCTATAAATATTAACAAATGACAGGCCAATCCTTGAAAGTCGATTATAAAACGAAAAATGCCGTCTATCACAAGGTGCTTGACTGGAG
Source organism: Zeugodacus tau (assembly GCA_031772095.1). Lineage (NCBI taxonomy): Eukaryota > Metazoa > Arthropoda > Insecta > Diptera > Tephritidae > Zeugodacus > Zeugodacus tau. Next base: position 61,313,027 of record CM062650.1, on the reverse strand, counting down.
AGTGCAAACCAATGCTGAAAAATTAATAACAAACTAAGAATAATTGAAATACTTTATTTCTTATGTTATTCTAATACAAAAATGAACTCAATAAAATTTCCTCATTTATTGTCTCTAAGGCGGAAGAAACTTCTCCGCTGGGTCAGCTAGTATAAAATAAATAGTCTGTGAATATTTCTAATTATTATATTTCGAATTAACTAACTTTATAATTTAACACAATTTATATTGCTGCTTTGAAGTTGCCGCCAATCGTTCGCGCTTGTGTGACAAAATGTCGTCACAGCTGTTGTTGTTCTAGTTCACTGCGTCTGCTAATCCACGTTCAATATCCGTTCTACCGTTTAATTACTATATATTTATATTCGTTATGGTTATATGTGTGACATATACTCGCACTGCCACACTCAGGTGTACCAGGTGTCTGAAGTAAATGGGCTATCGACCGCCCAAGTTGTAATACGGAACTTTTCTAATTACATATGTATATGTATATTGAAAGCGTTTGATATGCCATAATAAATAGCAAATATCGAGAATAAATTAGAAACTAATTAACGTGAAATTAAATCGCTGGACATCCATCTATAATTGCGCAGCTGTGGATTCAGGTGTGAAAATATGGGAAATATACATACATATATGTATATTGCTAGTGCGAAAGTAATGTCATGTTAATATGAATATTAGATAATCGTCACATCGTGGTGGGTAATAAATATTGCTTGACATGTTATAAAATGCATAAAATTGCTTGGTTTTAAAGGTCACTTGCCTTTAATAAGGGCCACGACATTTTAAAAGGAACCTCTATATCATATCTTACACAATTCATTTTTCAATCTCGATCAAAGTTAAGAATTTTTTTTCTAAGGAATACCCAACTAACCTGAAATCTACATAGGTCAGTGACTTCGAACGCTAGACCAACAGAAAATGCCGATAATAGATGCCTCTACTAACAAGTGACCAAACATAGTATATCGGACATGGCTACCAATGATTTGATGGGTCGAAAAATCTACTCGGAGTCGACAACATAAACAAGTTGAGATTAGATTTAGATTATATTATATTGTGAGGATTGCACTGCGACCTAAGGTCTATTGTGCCCTCTCCAGTTATCACAGCACCCCCTCCAACCCCGTCACGTTAAGAAATCTTAACAGTGTTGCAGGGCTGATGCATGCGATACTTCCTCTTTGGGGATAAAGAGCCCCAATTGTCTGTCCCCTTTCCTTCGCGATCGCCGGGCAGTCAAGGAGTAGGTGCTCTGGTGTCTCTGGTAGCGGCCGCCATCCCCAACTTGGGCACCGCCTGCCTTGTGTGTCTGTCCACTCCTCGATCCAGTAGGAGGAAGTTTTGAGTGAGCCTTGTACCTTTTGTTGTCCGCTTCATTTGGTGTAATGTGCCCGCTTCTCCGCTATCGGTGTGGGACTTCCCACTGTCCGAGACAACGCCCCTGTCTCGCTCCAGAGTGAGAGCCCTGGCTTCACTGGGCGATTTGCATTTGCTGAGGTACCTAAGGTACCACTTTACGCTGGCCCCACTCATTCCAGCTCTCATTGGGTCATCATAGCCCCCTGGGCAACCGTCAGTTTGGTTTGGACCTTCTCCGATTTCTCGTCCTTTTCCGGCTATTACTAGGCGGCGTAGTTTGTCGTGATACCTCTTCTGCCCTCTTACTAGTAGAGGGAGCCTCATCATCGTCCCTGGCATGTTCCTCAAAGAGATATCTCTCCTCAGAGGTTAGTCGTGCCAAGAATTGTCGACGTTTGACACCAGCCGCTCCTGGTGTGCGAGTACCTTCACCCTTAGCTGCCTCCTTAGGCGTTGCTACAGGGTTGATCGATTTTTTGTTTTCGATTTTTATCTTGTCCTTTATCGTTGCCAGTGTCGTTGCCTTTAGGGGTATTGTCATTTTTGTTAGTTGTGTTTTTTTGTTGTTCTTGTTCATCTTTGTCGTACGACCGGTAGCTCGAGTAGCCAAGCATCGCGGTCTAAAATTCTGAAGGGGAACTTACGGTCCATCGCGCCAGCGCCCCATAGCGCGGCAATGCCACAGTTACTTCCCAAGGCGGCCCGGTATTGGGAAGGCTCCGTAATACTACAGTCGAATTTACCTCCCGGCTGCAAATCATCCAATGGGCACGGTACGCATAACACCCTGGATTGGGAGGTGGTAGCTCTTGGTCACCGGACACCGCTCCACCTAGGCGGGGCGAATGTCCGGCTAAGCCTCTGCACCAACGACAAGGTGACTACCATCGCAAGAGGCAAGTTGAGAAGTCAGTAAGAAGTTTATCGACCCATCAAATATATTCTAAATCTGATCATTGTCAGCTTGGAAAAGATTGTGCTCAAGTTGATGGTGAACTTATTAGTTAGTTTAGTGTCAATGCAAAGCAGGTGATGAAATTGTCCCTAAATTGTTGAACAGAATATCTACTTTCCTAAAACAAAGAGAGAGAGGGAGAGAGAGATAGATAGAGAGAGAGAGAGAGAGATAAATAGATAGTAAGATAGACGGATAGGTAGAGAGATAAATATACTTATAGTGGGTTAAACAAAGAGAAAGATATAGTGGAATAGGAAGAGAGACAGCAGTTTGAAAAATGGGTAGAGTGTGATAGACGGAGAGGTAGCGAGAGAGATATATAGCAAACATAGATAGAGATATCTCGGACTCATGTTTATTTTAGATATTTGATAAGAAAATTTTGTTTGTTTCAACATAGTTAATGGAAATTATTTTAATGATTTATGTGGAATAATTTTTAAAAACGTCTAATACTGAGCTCTGGCAATTACTTTATAAACGTTTTTCTAGAAATCTCAGACTATTTGTACTGATACGTATCCGTATAATATCGTAACCATATTCGAGCTATTCATCTTTCTCATGTCAGGTAGGGTGCCGAGAGATTTGTAATACATATATATAAAAATGAGATCGGTCGACATGCTTCTGGTAAAATTCATACTGACTTCGATTTTAAGAGATTTAAGATATTCAACAAGGGCTGCGATACAAATCTGTATGAAAGCTGGAAGTTCTGAGTATCATTTTATAACACCTCAAATCCTAGACCAGCAGCTGAGATATGAGATAATATTGATATAAGCACAATTTTTATCTACCGCTCACATTTTGTTTTAACTTTCAAATAACTTAATAAGTACTAGTTAAAACAATCTTTTTTGGATTTCAGGATTGCAAGAAAGTTACTCGTTTCAATGAGTTTCATAGGCACAATTGCATACCTGCCACCAACAATAAAGACTAACTAACTAAGCGAGAGTAAAAAACGTGTGACACAAATACCTGCTACATACAACACAAATATAGAACAGCGCACAATTTAAAATATGGAAACACTTAAAAATTACAAAATTTTGAAAACAAGCCAACACCAAATTTGGCTATCAGCGAGTGGGAATCGCCAGGTAGACAAGCAAGCGACGCAATGTTGCAACTGCCACAACAATGACAAACTGTCAAATGAGTGAATGGATGTGGTTGAATGAATGAGCAGTGTATTTGTTGTTATTATTGTGGTTGCTACTGGTTGCTGTTGCTTTGTTGTTGTTGTTATTGTGACAGCTATTGCTGCAACGGCTGCAACACATCTAATGGTAAAACGCTTTAAAAATGCAAATGTGATGGCAGCAACACGCAATTGCACGCAGCCAAATTTGAGCGTGCCACAAACACACAAACACAGATACACGATGTGGCAGGCGGTGTTTGCAGTTACAGTTGCAATTGCAATTGCTGCAACCACACAACAGCCAGCCGTCGGCATGATTGTCAAATGTTTGTCAATTGTCACAAATTTACAATTTGACATGCGACAGAGTGTTTTTGGCTGTTTTTGCCTAGTTGCATGCCACATTGCCACATTGTAGCCGCCTGCGTTTTCGAAGCCGTTCGCAATGGTTTGTCACTGTCACCGCTACCGTTTTTTCTGCGGTTGTTGCTGCTTATACTATTTAGTATTGTTGTTGTTGTCACTAGTTGTGTTGTTGTTGTTGCTGTTGCTACAGCCACTCTGTTGCGGCTTTTAATGTACTTGCTAGGCAATTGTTGCCATTTTTGGTGTAACACAAAGCGACAGCATATTTTGCATATGCAGCATTGCTATGTGCTTGCAACAAAAGTAACAACAACAAAGTTGTTATATGGTACAACAACAACAAACAGCTGTTGAGCAGCCTGCAAGCCGACCACTTTTAATTGAAAGATGTCAATTTGCGGCTAAGAAATAGAAGTCGACCAACAACAACAAAAACAAAATGTGGCAGCAATGATTGTGTGCGAATGTGTGTTTCGCGAAAAATTGCGTTGCGCAATACGGCAATTGTCCATGCAGCCGCTTCACCATCAAAGCGTATATATGCAGCATCAATAACAACAACAACAACAAAAGTCAGTCAACCAGCACAAAAGTCAACTATCAGCAACCAAGCATCAGCGCTCTAGAGTACACGACCCAAAAGGTGGGCGTCTGGCTACCAGCGGAGGCGACGGGCTAACTTGCCACACGGATGGGCTCAGACGCATGTCACTCTCTCTGAAGCTCGGCTCCATCTCCTTCTACTTAGACAGTGGCTTTTGTGCGTCGCACAACACAGAGTACAACGCACCTTCCATTTACGACTTTGTAGAGAGACTGTTGCATGCCACAAACGACTGCATGCCACAACGCAATATTTAATTGGCAAAATATGCGTCTAAACGCACATAAATTGCACGCCGCACTAACGCGCATTCCGCCGCCAACAACAGCTAACAACGAGCAATGAAGCGACAACAACAACAGCAGCAACAACAAACAAGCGGCAGTTGCATGCCACAGCTGACAGCGCGTGTGCGTTGCCGCCGCGCACCAACTACGTATACACGGCGCGTCTCATATCTGTGGCGGCTCATCGTTAAGCGGCGAGTTAAGTTAGTAACTCGATGCGACGCAGCGCGATGTGCAACAACAATAACAACAATGCCGCGCGCTGCAATTATGTAGTTAGTTAGTTGGTTGGTACGCTCGCTCGCTGGCTGATTGTCTTGCGCGCTTTGTTGCGCCGGTAAGTGGCACTGACGCATGCCGCAGCCGTTGCTATAAAGTGTAAGACAGCAAACATATGTTTGATATTTGACTGTTGTTGTTATTATTGTTGTTGTTGTTGCTTTGGTGTTTATTACATGTGTGCACGCGTGCGTTTGCGTAGTTGATGTGGCTTACATGTGCTAAAATGTCAAGCGAAATATTTTTGAAGTGAAGCCTTCAGATTGTTGGCTGAATTGTTGCAAGTACACGCATACATAAATATGTTGCTACAATTACTGTGTGCGGCGCAAAAATATATTACACGCAATACATGTACGCGCTCATGTCAGGGGATGCGTGATATAAGAACTTCAAGCATTTTTGGGCGTGTAAAGATTTAAGGCGCCCATTCCAATAGTGTTGCTGCCTATTTTCACAAGAAATGAATATGAGGTTATGTTAGGAGATATTAAGAGGACTCGATGTTGTATTAAAAAATATAATAAAATTAATAAATATTTTAAATTAAAAATAAATAAATATAATGAAAGTGTTGCCACCTATTTGAAAAAATATATATTCATTTATGCTTTTTAACTACTTTGTTTGAAAAAAGTGTATAGAATTATTTCAAAACATATTCATTAAAGAAATTGTATGCATGGAGTTGCCTAATCGTAACCTAATCGTAAACAAATAATTAAAAAAATAACAAAAATATAAAAAATTAGTTCTGTACGTTCGAAATATTAGCAGTTAATATACATACATAATTATATTTGTTTAAATAATAAACCTATAGAAATAGGGTTGCCATTTTTCATACAATTATAACAACGGAATTTAAGTTCAAATATTGAATATATAAATTTATTAAAGAAGTGTTTAAGAATTTAAATTTAAAAAATCAGTTCTAAGGGCCTGATAGGGTTGCCACGTTTTTTTACGCATATCAAAAATTTCAAATTTTTTTTTACCCGGAAAATTTTACATATTATTTCATACCTTATAAATATATATAGATACCATGCTAGCATAATTTTCACCTAGAGTTGCCAATAATAATTTAAAAAATCATTTTTCAAAGTTAATTGTGAATCTTCAGTGAATAGTAAAATTTAGTAGTTAATATAAAGGGGTTTTCAATAGAGTAGCTACAAAAATAGACCGATAGGGACAGCAAACGACGACAAATTTTCCCCGCTCTTTTCAAATTTCTGTTCAGTAAAATTTGCCATTTCATCATGGAAAGATTTACGATCCAACAACGAGTCGAAATTATTAAAACTTACTACCGGAATTCGAAGTCAGTGGCCTCAACTTTAAGAGCGTTACGTCCAATTTCTGATGAGGGTCATTTCTGGCTGAATGGCTTCATGAATAAGCAAAATATGCGTTATTGGTCAGGCAGCAGTCCACACGTATTCCATAAGTCACGAATGCATCCCGAAAAATTACGGTTTGGTGCGGTTTATTGGACGGCTGCGACATTGGGCCGCACTTTTTCGGTGATGATAAAAACCGGCACGTTACTGTGAATGGAAATCGCTACCGCTCACTGATAATCGAATATTTTTGGACCCAGTAGGATGATATGGACTTGGACAATATGTGGTTCCAACAGGACGGCGTCAGAAGGCACACAGCGAATGTCACAATCGATTTATTGAAAATCAAGTTTGGTGAATGTGTTATCTCACTAAATGGCGCAGTCAATTAGCTGCCACGACCGTGTGATTTGTTGCCGTTAGACTATTTCCTGTGGGGCTACGTCAGGTATATGGTCTATCCCAGCAAACCAGCAACGATTGATGAACTTCATATGTACGAATATCGAATGTGAAATTGCAGATGTAACGGCCGATTTATGCTTGAAAACCATCGAAAATCGGGTTCAGCGTTTGGACTTCTGCAAGCGTGCCCGTGTTGGTCATGCAAAAGAAATCGTACATAATAGCAGCGAGTGTACTTCCAGAGGAATAAAGAATTTCCTTGAAATCCCAAACAATTTTTTATTTCATTTAAACTTTTGTATTACTCTGATTGAGAAACGCATTATACATAGATTTTCCCCTACATTTTATGAAAACTCTCTTCACATGAAATCTAATTAATTAAACAAGTGATAATTGCCTATACGGTTACCAAATTATAACCAAGTCTCAAATGTGTTGAATAATGAAAATTATTACCAAAATCGGTTATGATTTATTTACAAAACATCCAAAAAACGAAAGCTTAAACGTTTCTGAATGATTTTTCATCATTATTTACTATAACGCAAATTTCTTCAAAATATTCTCGGCAATATTTTTTCAATTTTATGCGATTCGCCTCATCGAGCTTGTTATTTGTTTTCGTACCATTACCATTACATAAATACGATATTTTATATGAGTGAATGCGAAAAGTAAAGAAGAAGGCACATTTAAATTTTTGTTGCCAAGCCACCCACTCAAGCGAGGACAAAAACAACGCATTAATTTTCCTAATTTCATGCCGCACATATCCAATCACGTTCCACAAACAGTATTGGAAAGATGGCTAAAAGTGTACCGAAGAATATTTGAAAGAGAATCATGGAATAAAAAACTGTTATCGAGTTGTAACAGAATGAATAATGGATGGAAATCGAAAAAAATGGATCTTATAAAGAGTCTTACCTTAAACTTGGGTGGAATTCTTATTTAATAATTCCATGTATTATTCCGGTTTTCCGGTTCCCTGATCATATTATTTAGGGAGAATCTACAAACCATTGAAAGTTTGCCCCTTAACCATCATATCTTCAACAGAATTGACAATTTTTGGGCCCTGATAGTACAGAAGTGATCGCATTCACGCGTCTTATATTTTTTTTCTAATTTTAACTCTCAAAGATATCCGTTCTTCGTCGAAAGACGCCCGACGCCAGGGTGACTCCCAAACTTTGGAACCGAAAGGAGCTTAAACTTATATTTCTTAAAAAATTTAGTGGAATTTTCATGCCATTTTCATGCCATTTTCATTGGAGACGAATTTATTTATACCGCTTTTCGGCACTGTACCGAACACTTCGCAAATTAGGTATAATCAGAGTAGCTCTCTCCATCTTTCATGAAAACGCATTGCAACCATTTGCAGCCTGCCTGCCTGTCTTGAAGTGCCGCTTCAATGGGTTGCCATATCGGCGCGCCGACGAAGAACTATTTATCAATGTTGAAGTATTTCATACAAACGCACAGCGATGCAAAAAGAGGAAGAAACCACCACAACAGCAGCGTCACGCAGCTTTATCCTTGTTGCAACTTGCAAGCCAGCAAGCAATCAAGTAACGGCTCTAATGGCATAGCGTTTTTTAGCAAATGGCCATGTTTTTCGTACAACGCCAGCAAAGCGAAAACAACTGAACCCACAGCAAGGACAAACAACTATAAGTAGAGTGCGAAAAAATGGAGCCAGTGGAGGCAGCCGAGGTAATAATGCACGCAGACGCCACCTACAGCGGCAATGACGACCGAACTAGCCGAAAATACGCAAAAAGGCTGACGTGCACAGGGCGTTCGGGCGGGGGTTCGACGATAAGAAAATGCAGAAAATTTTCTTATGACAGCTGAGCAGAGAAAAATAAAGAAACGACATGGCAGATTGCAAACTCAAGATGCCAAAAACTGACTGGTGCGGCAGTGCGACGAGCTGACTGACTCAGTTTCAGCTAGGCGACGGAATGACAGAGGCTGATGGTTGTTGGTTGGTTGGTTATTGGTAGCTGGTTGCACTGTCAAATGAAGCGGCAAAATTCGGCAGCTTGAACGATTGAGCGACGAATTGACGAACGGTTAGTTGCTGCCACAACGGCGAACAGCTGGCTAGGCAAGTGCTTGAGGTGCAAGCAAGCTGAGCAGCAGGCCGGGTCGGGTTGGGCCGCAATGCGCCGTGATGGCGACGGACTAAATGACGCCCCAGCGACGTAAAGTCCTGTCATTTAGCTGTTGGAAGTTGCAAGAACATATTTACGTTGCAACGCATACGTCGTCGTTGTAGTCACAACGGCAACGCATACAAAATTTCATTTTCGACGATGCCACACACAGAAATATTGAACACCCTCCGACCAGCCGGCCGGGTTTCAAAACGCCCGCAAATGTCGAAGCCATCCGCCGCCAAATGAGTGCGCATTTTTAGGGGCAAAGCTGAAGGCTGAAGGTTGGCAGTAGCGGGGTGCGGTTGATTGGTTAGCTCTGGCTTTGTGGGTGGGTTCCACAACCCAAGTAGCAAGTGCGTATGTGTTGGGGGGTCGCTTGCAATTTTCTTGCGGTAAATGTCAGGCAGTTTGTACGCCAAACGACCAACAAGCGCCATTGTGCCCAAGGCACCAACGCGTCGGAAGCATATTTCATTTTAGAGGACGAACAGGTCATGCGGCACAAAAACAAGCTGATGGCAACTTATTGGGGTCCATAATATGTGTGTGCATGCGTTTGTACCGTGAAAGGGAAGTAACGGATGCTGGGCATCGCGATAAGGAGACTTCACGCTGCTGCTATTGGCAACAAAATGTTGTAGGCAAAAATGCAATTTGTTGTTGTTGTTACATAGCATTTAAGGCAACTATAAGCGAGGGCGGTTTTAGCACTGCAGGCAGTTGAACTGCAATGATGACTTTTGCAGAAGGGATCAACGCTAGAAGCCTGCACTCATACAAACGCTGTGGGAACATTGCGTATGCAGAGAGCTTAGCAGGCACTTTATTACGCCAAATACAAGCGTCCGCTTGAAAGTCACGCACTCTGCGTCAAGTCGTTACGTCCGCCATGTCGCTTTGCCCTCCATGTCTCACTCGTGCAACATTTGCCCAGCAAGCAGTCGAATGAAAGCTGCAAACAGGGTAAACAAGTGAACGAGGAGTCAAAAGCTTTAGATGTCTGTTTGTATTTGCAATAAGTAGGAATGAAATATTACGGTCAAAAACTGATTCGTTGCAAGTTAATATATCCTAAAGTTGGATTTATTTTTTGCTCCTATTAATTTAAAATTTCAGAGTTGCTTTTTGGGAGTAAAGTAGCTGTGCACAAATCATAAGGGCTTAGGTTCTAGTGTCGTATTGCACTGTGATCCACTTCTTATCAGTATACGACCCCCTCGAGGTTGTCCGAGTTCTGTTAAGGGTCTTATACGCTCATACTGAATAAAAAACTTTCCTAACTTGCTCTGTGACCGTTCCCACGGCAGTCGGGTCTAAGCTTTAAGAATCACCATCATCTCTCACTGGAACATAGATCATTTAAGCATTTCCATCTGGTCCTGTTTTATCTAGCGCCTTTACTTCGGTCCACGATTTTCACACTCATCGATTTCTTTTTGTAAGGATTTCCTTCATGTGGTCTTACGGCGGTCTATCTTTCGACTTCCTTGAGAATTCCAAACTTCTGGAGCATCTTGCAGTGTCCTATCCGTCTTCATTTTCACATTTATATAGGTGGCAATTGGAAAGGACTCGGATTAATATTCGGCCAGTGACTGTTAATTCGGCAATAATCCCTAATTATTTAAAAAATGTGTTCTAACGCAATCACAGCGACAACAACAACAACTATCTTTGGAATCACAATTTTCAGAAAGCAAACCAATGAACTCGTCGGTAAAGGCGTTGATAAGGTTTGTGAGATCGACAAGCCAAGTTCCAGAAGGTACAATCAAACTTATAGCACGATTGCCAACTATGATCTTGAATGAGTGCTGTAGCATCTGCAAGACCACTAAGACGATCGTATATAAATATAACAAACAGGTCAAAGACGTCGGATAAATTCAGAGTCACAATAAGAACTTTAGGTCACTGACTTCTAAAAAGGAAGACATTCCACGAGTGTCCAGCATTCACATTGGGGTGACTACCGGAACTCCATTACATATATTTTAAAACACGAAGTGCGGACTGTGGACGCACCTTCTTTAAATGTTATCAGTAGAGTTCGAGGGTTTCCTCTAACCTGAAAATGTTTCGGAAGAAGAAGGGATGGCGTGAGCTCTTAAAATAAAGATACTTTAGCGAGTATTGACCAAAATGGGGTTTCATATAATATTTGTAGATTGTAGGTGATAAAATATATTGCTTTCGAACGAATATTAGGAAGTATAATTATTTTGAAGAGACCCATACTGGAAATGAACGATAAATACCACAAACACCCTCGCACGGTTGACTTCATCTTTTGTGAGCAGTATATTTCACCAGTTTACTTAACCATCCAACCAAACAGTATGAGGCTTTAAACCTATTTGTACATCCAACTCACTAAATTCATTTAATCTTATGCTGTATTTTCGGTGTAAAGAGAACTTTCAAATGCATTTAAGTCAACCAAAATCCCGGTTTATTTCCAATTTTCTTTGGGCTTCTTGTCTTCGGCAGCAGAGTTGTATACTTACAACAACAACAACCAGACGCACATACATGACTCGCACTTAAGATGCTGTGCGCACAGTACGCAATTGCATTACTAAATCCTTGTAATCCGCACATTAGTCTTTTTTACCCCGAACAGAGAGAGCGCGTACAGCACCCCAACCAGCCAAGCAAACACGCAGCAGAGGCTAACTGGACGCATGTACGAATGCAACCTTGCGCCAGGCAAGCACAGATAGGAAAGTAGACGGAGAAGAAAAAGAAGAAGACGAAAATGAAGAAAAGTTGGATAGCGAGGCAATCATATATGAGGGCAACGGATATCCTTGCCACACGCGTACACCCACACACACATACATCTGAGTATAACGTGGCACATGCGAATCCCGCTTTTCGAAGTGAAGGCGAACAAATGAATCTAAATGGAGGACATGACGGCTTGGGGAAAACGCGGCGCCAGCATATTTGTAGATTTGTAGCCAAACAGGCGACTACAACAACTACGGCTTTGGGGACTATGGCGACGACGACGGAAACACAACGAAAAATGAGTGCGATTCCGGTAAGACGAACATAAGCACATATCTACGTTGCGAGGTTGGGCTGTCAAGTTGGAAGCCTTGAAGATGCTAACGCATTGTAAGGCATTCAAAAGCATGTGGCACCGCTTGACAGTGTGTGGCGGTCACAAGGTAGGGAGTGTACGGTATGAAAACTAACGGAAGCAGTAGTGCAACGCGTGTTTAACTCGTGTGGGCCGATAAGCGAGTGAGACACGCGTAAATGCGCCCCAAAACCAATTTTCAGTAATGACTGTTGCCGCCGTTGACGCGCCGCCACGCGCAGCTCGTTACATGCCTGCTTTTTGCCTCGATCCTCCACTCCTCAATGCAATCAAAGCTACGGGCTTCGCTGCCAGAAAGCTCACTGCTCTTTGTCCTAACTACGGTCCCCTAACTCTCAAGCGATGCGTTGGCAACGTTGCAACGCAGCCGAAATGCCATTGACTGCCACGGAAGGACATTCCAAGGGCGTACGAAACTAACAACAAGCCTTCGCTTGCATTATGCTCGACGCTTCAAATGTGCTGTAGGGTAAACTGTAGTTTGTGAGGGGGGACAGTAAGTGACTACTGAATATAGTTGTTGTTGTTTGTGCTGTGGGACTTTTAGGTGCTTGTGCAAGGTTGAGGGATCCAAAGGCAACAGCAGAGTGTTTTTTTTAATTCTCACAGGAAACATTGCGCGTATTTACTCTTCGTCAGGATTTATTTTATGCTTTGAGACAAAAGCAAAGGGAAATCGTAGTAGCAAACAGTAGTAATAAGAAACAACAGTAAATACGTTTCGTTGCGCAAAACTGACAGAGCGAAGCTATAGGGGTTTGCGTTACGCACTGAGACAACAACAGCAAAAATAAATAGCCGAGAACTGCGTTGAATAAGCAGGAGAAGTTACTAATATTTGTCTTCCTCAGAAAGCTGTTAGGGTTTTTCCTCTAATATAGTGGAGCTTCCGCACGAGGCATAATATCAATGTTTAAAATTTAATTTTTTTTTCGATTCGGTCAAGTTAAATGATATATGTATTACAGTACTCTCGGTCCAACTGGACTAGGGTTTGAGGTTCTAAGTATAGATCTGAGCTCATTTTACATGGAAGGCATGACCTTATATGCGGAGAGTGATCTTTAGATTAACCTAAAACTCTCACTTTTAACAACAATTTTTCAAATATTCTAAAGAAGACCGTCTATACCAGACCATTGAAATCACTTTTTATCTCTCACCTTTCAAATCTTACATCACTAAAATTTGAGTATACAAATCTTTATAGACACTCTCGTGAAGAACTTTTTTCAAAAAATCTTTTAAAACCTGTCTTCAATCCATAAAGAGCTTCTAAATATATACATATGAGAATATCGTTTTTTTAACTACATATATTTTTCAATAACTAAGCAGGAATGAAAATCCAAACTTGTAAGGTCTGCGTAAAGATCAGAATGTATTCGTAGATGATGGTGTCCGAGTAAAGAATTTTTCTTAGAGAATTTTTTGTAAAAGTTTCGACAATGTAGAGGCAATGTTATGCATTATTTTTTGTTAAATCAGTCTTTCAAATAGGTTGGAAATGAAGTAAATATCATGGAAAACATCAATTTAGGCCGGCATGTGGCACATCGTGACATCGCCCAGGAGATGGGAGTTAGTCACCAAACCATTTTAAACCATCTGCAGAGGGCTGGATACACAAAAAAAGCTTGATCAACTGCGAATAACTGGACCCCTTGAAGCAGACGATCGACAAGAAGCGTCCAGAATTGGTCAACAGGAAGGATGTAGTGTTCCACCAGGACAACGCCAGATCACACATTTCGTTGATAACTCGTCAGAAGCTACGGGAGCTCGGATGGAAAGTTTTATCGCATCCACCACATAGCCCGGACATAGCGCCAAGTGATTACCACCTGTTCCTGTCCATGGCGAACGTCCTTGGTGGTGTAAAGTTGAACTCAAAAGAGGCTAGTGAAAAGTGGCTGTCCGAGTTCTTCGCAAATAAGGAGGGGGGCTTCTACGAAGAGGTATTATGAAGATGCCGTCTAGATGGAAACATATTATCGAACGAAACGGTGCATATTTGAACTAAATCCGCTCACTGTAACACTTTTTATAATGCATTGAATAAAGAGCAAAAAACGGAATGAAGATATTTGGCAACCTAATATTTTCTTCTTCGTCCTCAGCTCCAATATTTCGAGATCTTAAGAATTTTCAATACTCTCGAGATAAGTAGTTTGGAAGTGGGGATGTTCTAAGTTTAGTTTGAATGTTCCGACTTGGTATTCGACGCTCTTCACTCGAGGTATATAAGTCTTCCTTTGTTCTCAAGACCCTATAAGTATATTAGAGCCCCTAATGGTTTGAAATATATAAAATTAAAGGGTGTTCTTGAATTGACCGACCAAATGTCCTTTATCTGTATTCAAGTACGCTCAGTAAGATTTGGAATTGACCTAACGAGAATTCATATATAAATTGGGTTAAATTCCCATAGAATCATTCAACCCCTTTGATTCATTAAAATACTTTTCATTGTGCTTGTCACCAAACAAATTTCGAAAAAATGTTGGAACCAAATTGAGTTGTTTCGCAGTTTTTTGGAGTTCTTCGTGTAGAGATTAGAAATTTTTCGTGGAAAAAAAGAAAACAAAAAAGTAGAATTACGCAAGGAGCCAATAGTTGGCAACTGTGGAATGTTGTGTCATCAAATCCAGTGCATGCCACACACGTAGCGTAAATAGCTAGGCGTAGACAAAAGTTCAACCGAAATTGTTGGCGGCCATTTTCCAAAAACACAACAAACGTGCGTTGTTGTTGTTGCACAGGAAAGTAGCCAACAAATTGTAGCAAGGAGTATGTGAGTGTGTGCAGCTTATTGGCATGTTGCACATTGCTTTTTTTCGGATTTCGTTTTTCTTTTTTATATATTTTTTTGTTTTGCACTGGTGTGCCATGTTGCATATGCCATGCAAGTGCCTGTCATTTGCCACAAACAAACGTAACGGTAATAGCAAAAAAGAAGCAGCTTGTTTGTAAATTGAATGGCAGATAGGCAAAGCAAATAGCAAGCCAAGTCAAGCAAAGCAAAGCAGCGTGAAAGACACACACAAACAACAACAAACAGTGGACAGTAGTATGGAATTACAAAGCCACTGGAGGGGTGTGTTGTTTGGCCAAATCGCAGTGCCAATGTGCCGGCAATAAATGCAGAAACAACAGCAGTGTGACAACAACAATAACAATAACGAAGTGAAAGCATTTCATTTTATAGCGCACACATGCCAACGCATAAACACACACACACACTCATGAATGCGCTCAGTTACACCCACATGTGACTGCCTGACTGCATGTGAGCTTAGATAAATGAAAGCATATTTCGTGGCGTTGCGCAAACAGGAAAGGCCAACATTCGAGGCCATTTACGTCGCACCAAGCCAATACAAATGCCAACACACACACCCACTCAAAATCATACATACATACGTGTGTGTGCACACGAGTGTACTTTCCATGTGCAATGCATGCGTTTTACTTTTGTTTGCCAATTGCTGTTGCGAAAGTTGTTTTTTTTTTTGTTCTTTTTGCTGTTGCATGCAATTTTCGCGCTGCGTTGTCTATTCTCATCCTTGCCTCAGTGTCTATCACTGGCTGTGTTGTGTGTAGGCGTGGCAGCAAATGAAAGCAAGCGGCGTGTGCAAGTAACAGAATTTTAAATCGTGTTGCAATATGAGAAAAAAATCGTACGAAACAAAATGTGGCAGACAAACAAAATTGTATGGGGAATATTGTGTTGTGTGGCACAAAATGGCGTTTAGGCCGTGTGAAGTGACGCAAAGCCGTGCTCTTTGCAAGTATTTCCAATTCATTTTTGGGCGAATTGAAATGCAGATTCTGTGGGATTAACCCTTTGGATTAATGTTCGAGATTAAAATAATATTTTAAAATAATTAATAATTTTATTTAAATATTAGAGACAAAATTTGCTGAAAAATCTAGTAAAAATACGTGATATGATAATTTTTTAAGTAATATGATTATTTAGTGTGAATCCATCAATCCGATTAAAAATAGGCACATAAAAGCTCTCTCAAATACCTTTAATTTGATACTAATATCGCAATATTGAAAAATATATATATTTTCAACAGGTGGCAACCCTTTTTTTTTACAGAAATATTGTCGAAATGTTTGTTAAAACTATTTGCCTGATACCCATAACTGTTATGAAATTCTTATTAATTTTTTATTTAATTGTATACAAAACTAAGAAGACAGCTGGTAACACTTTTCAAAATATTTGGTACCCTAAAAAACTAAAAATAAATTTAATAAAAATTCCTTAAAATTTAATTTTTTGTAATATTCAATTTACTTTTCCAATAAATAAACTAAAATCAATCAGGTGGCAACCCTAGTAAAAAACATTTTCAGCTGTAACCATTCTTAAATCTACATATTTGTCTGGATATTTACACTGATTTGCGGTAGTCTCTGCCAAGAAAAAGTAATTGAATTTAATTTTTAAACAGGTGGCAACTCTTACACAATTTTCTGTTATACATTTTTTTATACCTCTTCAGTATTCAGAGCTTCTGTTTATTTTTGATTTGTGCCTAAAATTTTTAAAAAAGTTGGCAACCCTTCATTTTTTTTTCTAATATATTTTGATATATTGACAGAAAAGTTCTAAGCCCTAACCTTTTGGAAGAGCACAACGACATTCAAACCCACTCTTTTCAACATATGTTTTGCTTCGTTCGTGTTATTCTTGTTTCCAATGGATCTATGTACATAGCTGATTTGAAGTAACTAAACACCGATATATAACTTAACTTAAGTTAAGGTCGATTTTAGGGAATTCTGAAGAGAAGAAAATACTTATTTTTGGAACCAGCTTCTTGAATATTAATAATACGAATTCCTAAAACTCGCAGTGAAGAAACTTTTCTAGTTTAATGAAAGCTCTTCAAGAGATAAAAGCTCACAAGGGATTTACAGGTCAATTAGATCCAGGAATTTATAATTATATGCGCCTAAAAGTAGACTTAATTGTGTAAAATGGTTTCTAACCGACTCTCAAGATTTCCTACTTTCTCTCTCTTTCTAAATTTTATCGAAAAAAAGAAAATTCGCCTTGACAAAAACTATCATCTTCAAGCAAAATTAAAATTTTGTATAAGCCATTCACAGGGTTAAACCGGTAAGCCACTACTGCTGCCGAGTCATTGCTTAAATTAAACGGCAGTATGCACAAGACACTATGAGATTGCGGTAGAAAAGCAAAAGCTACAAGAAATGTAGTGAAATTGAGTTGGGAATATGAAGAACACAAACGTACAACAACAATAACGCGCAAACAAATGCAAATGCGCGCTACGCAACTAGCATTTTTATGCGCTTAAGCGCCAAAATGTATGCTTTCAATTCTTTTCAGCGCTAAGTAGATGGCCTTCGAATGGCAGACACCCACAACCAAGCATTCATATACCCACAAACACGAATACAAACACAGAGCAATGCAAGCAACCATTTCAGCTTAGTTAATGTTTGTTGTTGTACTACGCTTGTTTCTTCAAATATGGCGGTAATGCGTGCGACGCGCAACGACCTACCCCAATGCAAATCGCCTTGAGCCAGAGTTGACTCTCACAAACACACATACACATACATATGTATGTAACTGTACTGCTTTGCTAGTATGTGTTAACGGATTTTAATGTTTTTATATCGTCATTATGGCCGCTTGGTTGCGTCCCTCAGCACATTTGGTGCTGGCGTGGAGACAAAAAAACCAATAAAAATTAAATGCGAAAAAGACTGACGTGTAATACGAACTCAACACTGGGCTTTAGCCATTCAACATAGCCACAACGCAATGGCTGATGGCTGACTGTCAAGTCAAATGGCTGCTCATTCACACATTCCGTCATTTATTCATATATATTAAAAGTTAGACAACCACTTGCCCTGCTGGCGCTCTTTCTTAAGCTGTTTCGCCTACTTACCACCATTTGTGGCATGAATTGCGTGCTACTTAACCTACCACAACGCATTTTAGCTTCACTTAGGGTAGTTACGACACAGCGTGGCAAGTCTTTCTTCCACACTTCCCACCCACCCCTTCGTCAGCGCTTTTCTCACAAGTCATTTTTCGCACCCTTCAAATGCTCATATTACCTTTTACGACTCGCCACGACACGGCCCCCTCGACTGCCTGGCTAAAAGAATGTGAATGTTTGTGCGCCGTACGCAAAGCTATAAATAAAGTCATAATGCCCTCGTTTCTTTTTGCTTTACTACCCTCATTTTTTTGTGTACTCGCTCTTGTCGTCGCCGCCTCCCACACAGCGTTTGCCTCTACGCCTTTGTCTCTCCGAGCAACTCTCCGCTGTTCTACTGCTTCCGCCGCTTGTTTGTCATTTTGTTGGGGCAGGTTCGCACTTTTATAGCTTTTTCCTATTTCCTTTTTGTCTCTCAGCTTCTAAGTGTAGCCACCCTCTTGTGTAGCGCCAACCCATGCGCTCGCACAGCCTGCTCTCTCCTTGAAGCAACTTTCCGCTTTGCTTGTCAATGACTTCGTACGACTTTCAAACGACTTTCTGTGTCGCCTTGTGCGTGAATGTCTTTGCCGTGTTACGCGCGAAACCCCTCCCTCCTCTCGCATCTTTCGGTGTTACTGATGCAGTCACGTATTTTTGTGCATTTATAGTGTTTTATCATCACTTTCCTACGAAAATATATATTTGAGGTATTATTCCCATCAGTGCGAATCAGGTAATGCTATCAATATGTGTAACGGATGTAGTACTTAAAGCAAATATGAGTGGATGCGATATTATAATAGATAGCCATGTTTTAAATGAAGAAAACCAAGATTTTTTGTGATATTTTTAAGTAATCGAGAGGAATTTATTTATATAAAATAACAAAACGATCACAATGACGAGTTGGTTTGATTTCCGGATGTCTGTCTGTCCATCTTCTCCTGATATAGTTATCGTCTGAGTAGAATGTTTTGAGGCTACTTGGTACACTTGGGCATTCTTAGGATATGATATATCCATCTCTATCCGACTCGTTGGGATGCCTGGTCTAAGCGGAATCACTGGAAATTTGCAAAGCCTATAAACTTGACAGGGAATGACCAGGTTCTCTTTGGAATCAGATTCGAATCGGCAGTCCGTAGTTCACTAAAGCTTGAGTGCTAAACATACAGACCACGCCGGAGTTCGGCAAATGCTGGGCTTCAACTAGCGCATGTGCCGTTGCGAGTTTTTTCGCAAGATCCAAGATGACCTTAAAAGGGCCTTTGGACACTTCGGCAGGCATACCTACGGCTATCCCAGTAAATTCGCTGGAATTTCCATTAGCCGACTTGAGATTCTAAGCGCTTTGCCGAAACGTGAGAGTTTCCCTGACCCATTGCTCGAATGTTTTTGATATTATTAGTGTTCATAGCTGTCCAAGTGGAATCCTTGCTTCTTGGTACGTAATGATCGACTATTGATATGACTAAGTAAACTCAGAAAGCTAGTGGACGAGTGGATCAGCAATGGATTTGGAAAATGTAATCTTTTGATATCATATATATCCCTTATATAAAAAGAAAAGAGACAGAAGATAGAAGTCCTGAGACAACTGATGTCTATGGCAATGTAAGTTTACTAGATAAATATGTTAATTTTTCAGAACGGAAAATTAGTACTATGGATGATTCTATATTATTGTCCGTAACTGTATAACATTACTGTATCATAAAGGTATGGTTTTGGGACAGTCTCCCTTGATGATCTCCACTAAACGAGAAAATCTCTCACTACATTTGAAAGCTTTTCCTTAAACTATTTTTTCTTACACTTTTGTAAACTTCCCTCTACTACAATTAACAACATTTTAATTATTGATCCAACCACTGTTTATTTTAATAAATTTTTATTGAACTTTTCATTTTAATTCCCTACACTTAAGCAAACAAGGACATTTTTGTGCTTACGCTGCGTTTTTATACTTGTCCGTCAGTCTCTTTGCGTTTCTTTACTTTTAGCGCATATCTCCCCTTGTTATCCCCCCTTACACTTATCCATTTTATTAACTATTTGCTGCCGCTGCCGTTGCGTGTGCTGCGCAATTTTCGCTGGCGTTTTCTTCGCAATCACTTCTTTCCTATTACCGTTAAATGTGTTCTTATTATATATTTTACTCGATGTCAGTTTGTCCCACATACAGCCTTGAGCTACCCTTTTGGCCTTGTGCGGCGTGTCGCATGTTGTTCGCCTTTGAGTTTTATTCACTTGTTTTGACACACGCACTCACAGTCACTTATATATACAGACCAACTTAGCCTTGAGCGTTCTTAAGAAATCTGCGTTTGCTCCCCACAGCCGCCACATAGATTTTCGCTCTACTTATTTAATATATTTTTATTAGTGTGTTGTCAAATATATTATAAATTCGAAGTTTTTCTGTGAGAGTGGTTTTTTAAATTTCGAGGTTATTTACTTGGAACTAGCAATAAATATGAATCAATGAAAATTATGCGAATCGACAAGATTCAACATACATATTGCTTGTTAACTCGGAAAACAATTTAAAGTTAAGCAACTGTATTTTTGAGTCCCCTCATATTATTGAATATATAAAATGAGGAAAAAACTAAAATTTTAAAGAAATTAGAAATACCAAGATATACTGATTAGTAAAGCTCAGTTCCGCTACATAGAGTGGTCGTTTCTTAGTTCTAATTGAAGAATGACAAACCTCCGAGTGTATTATTGCTATGAAAAAGTCCATCTATCACTGAATCTATTAGCCGTAAGGGACCTATTTAAAACCCATTTGGATGATGAAGTCAAAACGCAGACAAAAATACCTTCTTCTTAATATGCACAATGTAAAATATGTAAATTTTACAACAATTTTAGACCAGATTAGAAAAGGTTAAATCATGATACATTTTTTATTTTTTTACATTTTTGAGATGAACAATCTCCAATAAATATTCAAATTTATAGGTTATACTTGCAATAATTTATACATATATTTGGATTTGTACACCCTAATGTAGGTATTATAAATACAGTGGAACTTCTCTAACTCGAATCACTATAATCCACAAAAATTTCAAGTTAGAGAGACTTCAAGTTATAGAATTTTTCATTAAAAAATAAAATTTTTTAAAAAGCTTTAAAATATAGATTTTTTGTTTGCCTTCATACGTACTCTCTCTTTTAAAATTCTGCGTCGATAGCAAAATTTTATTTTTTGTATTATGCTCTGGTCGAAAAGTTCGATTTATGGAAGGAAATTTCTATGAAATTTGACTTCTATTGCCAATTCAAGAGTTCGAGTAATGGAGAACTTTGAGTTAAAGAAGTTTGAGTTATGGAAGGAAATTTGTATGCAGATCTTCGAGTTATAGAAGTTCGAGTAATGGAAGTTCCACTGCAAGCACATACATTTTTGCATATTTTCTAAGTTCCCAAAAAAATACATACATTTTAATACGCTGTTTTAAATAAATCATATGATCTTAGTAACATTATATTGAGTCATACACAAAACACTCACCTTTTTCACTCAATATCAGTTCCTGTGTATTTACGCGTTTCCGTTTTCCTTTAAATTGCCACTGAATGTTTCTGAGCGAAGTAGTCATATTTTTCTTCTCTTTCTAGCAAACACATTCTTAAGCACTGTATATATATATTTAATAACACTCATACACTAGTGAGAGATTCTCACATTTACTCTCAGAGCGCACTTAAAACAAATCGAATGAGCTTTCAAAGTTTTTTTTCTAATTAGCTAAACAACTTAGAAACGAGCAACTCGCGCAACGCTAAACACATTTCCGTTACACCTGCTTCGGCGTTGTTGACGAGTGAAATACCGACAAACATATATACATACATATGTATGTATACATACGAACTGGTGACTACGCACTTTTTGTTACGTTTCTATACATGGCTTTCCTTTATTTTTAACACATATATTTTTATATATTTCTCTTAAATAAACATATGCCTTCTTATTGCATTCCCTTCATCATCTCTTTGCACATTTGCTGAAGCCACTTGATTTGATACACAATAGACGGCTTGCTGTGCAATGGCCACCGCAGCCACTGCGCTGAATTTACTTATTCGTTTTCACTTACCACGATTGCATTTTCGACACATATTCTATGAAAATACTTTTGTTCTAGAATGCGCGAACTACTTAGCAAACGGAAAATAATATATTTGCTATATATATTCAACAATTTAACATTTTAATATTACCACAATAAGAGCCACCACGACGAAATAAACACACGAACCGAATTCCTTTGCAATACTAATTGCTCGTTAGGTCATTGATCTCGCTCATTTGCATGTTGCGTAACGAACGAGTGGAAGGTCAGTGATGTGTAACTGAAGTAATTTTTATTTATCTAAGATGAAGGATTAATATAGATAAATGAAAATAATAGATAATTGTATCAAATAATTTAACGAAACATAGAAGATAAAATGAATCGGTAAGGTAGTTCAATAGTATATTTAATAAAATATGAAATTAATTAATTTATAAAAACGTATGTATACAAAATTATATACAACAAGTAAGGAAGGGCTAAGTTCGGATGTAACCGAACATTTTATACTCTCGCAATTTATTTATTTAACTTTATTAATATTATATAATACACAATTTGACCCACATATTCGTCATATACATTATATAAAGTCCACTGAAAGTTGGAAACCCTAATATTAGTTAAGAAGCAACGAGGTCCTCATGTTCGATATATGGGGCCTTGAAAACATATGGTCCGATTTTGGCGATTTTTAGAATGGGGCTGCCACACTATTAACATAGTATT
The DNA here is from genome assembly GCA_031772095.1 of Zeugodacus tau. Taxonomy (NCBI): domain Eukaryota; kingdom Metazoa; phylum Arthropoda; class Insecta; order Diptera; family Tephritidae; genus Zeugodacus; species Zeugodacus tau. Next base: position 61,290,159 of record CM062650.1, on the reverse strand, counting down.
TGTGCAAAGTTCTGCACCGATATCTTCACTAGTGCTTACTTTATATATTGTAAAGATCAGATCGTTTTCAAAGTTCTGGTACATAGGAAGTAGGCGTGGTTGTGAAGAGATTTGGCCTATTTTGACAACATATCATTGGGATGTAAGGAAACTATTACAAACCAAGTTTCATTGAAATCGGTCGAGTAGTTCCTGAGATATGGTTTTTGACCCATAAGTGGGCGACGCCACGCCCATTTTCCATTTTGTAAAAAAATCTGTCAGCAGCTTCCATCTGCCATTCCTTATGTGAAATTTAGTGTTTCTGACGTTTTTCGTTAGTGAGTTAACCCACTTTTAGTAATTTTCAATTTAACATTTGTATGGTATTGTACGATTTCTGTCATTTTTGGAATGTATAAGGAAATGGCTGAAAAAAACGACTGCAGAAAGTTTGGTTTATATAGCTCTATTGGTTTGCGAGATATATACAAAAAACCGATTTGGGGGCGGGGCCACGCCCACTTCCCCAAGAAAATTACATCCACATATGCCCCCTCAAAGTGCGATCCTTCATACCAAATTTTATTTCCATAGCTTTCTTTATGGCACTTTATGTGTTTTCGGTTTTCGCCATTTTGTGGGCGTGACAGTGGTCCGATTTTGCTCATTTTCGAAAGCAACCTTCCTATGGTGCCAAGAAATAAGTGTGCCAAGTTTCATTAAGATATCTTAATTTTTACTCAAGTTACAGCTTGCACAGACGGACGGACAGACAGACATTCGGATTTGAACTCCACTCTTCACCCTGATCACTTTGGTATATATAACCCTATATCTAACTCGTTTAGTTTTGGGTGTTACAAACAACCGTTATGTGAACAAAACTATAATACTCTCTTAGCAACTTTGTTGCTAGCAACTTTGTTGCGAGAGTATAAAAATCGCAAACCCGGAACTACCGTATACCGGTTATCGGAAAACATTATTTCGTTGATTTGAAAAAGTAAATTGTGGAATAACAACAGTGTTGCCATATATTAATTTTAAAATTTCTCACTAAATCTAATACCGCTAATATATGGCTTATAGTAAAAATCTTTCTTGGAAAAATTGTTACCAAACGTATTTGAAATATAGCTAAAACAAGAAAAAACGTTAACTTCGGCTGTACCGAAGCTAATATACCCTTCACAGGTGCATTTCTTTTAGTAACTATATAATTTTTTCGGAGATTAAATTATTTCTATGAACAATAACTCATACCAACTTTCGTGAAGATATGTAGTAAAATGCGGAAGTTTTCCATACAAGCCCTTGATTCCGATCGTTCAGTTTATATGGCAGTTATATGATATAGTGGTCCGTATCGGCAGTTCCGACAAATGAGCAGCTTCTTGAAGAGAAAATAACATCTGCAAAATTTCAAAACGATATCTTAAAAACTGAAGGACTAGTTCGATTATATACAGATGGACAGACAGACGGACATGGCTAAATCGACTCAGCTCAACATACTGATCATTTATATATATATACTTTATAGAGTCTCCGACGCTTCCTTCTGGGTGTTACAAACATCGTGACAAACTTAATACATCCTGTCTGTTCAGGGTATAAATATTATATATGAGTTGTCACAGGAAAGCAAATTTTATAAGTCGAGGTAGTATCAGAGAACGTTAAATGTCAAATTTTGTATGATGCTCTATTGGCCCGTGTACAGAGCTAAAAAAACGACGAGCAGGGTATTCACCATTTTATGTTCTCTGGTAGTATATCTCAGTTAAAGCCCATGACGTGCAAATTTTCGATGTGTGACTATACCCTCAGCTGATAGGTGACGCTATGTTCACATTTCTGCCAAAAATCATATTATGACCCGATTTGGGTCCGTCAAATGAAACGTTAGGCGCAAGCAATTATCAAAAATTAGATAATGATGAATATTCAAAATAAAAGAATTCAATTTATATAATATAGTAGTGGAAGCGACGCATAGTATGTATACGTATATTGAAGTATCCATTACTCGGTGCGTAAGAGCATTAGAAAAGCTCAGATAAAAGCTCGATCGTTCGTCCGTTCGTTGGAGCAATGAAAATACCGTCGCAAGCACTATGCTGAGCTTTGTTAGAAGACTTTGCAAGAATTAATGGAAATTAAAGTGGCGGACTTATCTGAGTATCCAGGATTTTGTAGAGATGGTGCGGAGAGAATGAGTGAACGTCTGAGTTATGCGTAGGAGAGAGCCTAGGAGAGCATTTGTTCTTGTTTTATTAAGTGAATTGCTCGAGTGGAGTTAATATAATAGAGTTCCTGATACAAAACGTGAATAAATAGGTTTCAAAATATTATTTATGATAAAAATGTAAAGTGTAACTAAAATTGGAATTCATTATAGTATAGTAGCTTAAACAATTTAAGTTAAAATCTTCAATAAAATTATATTAAAGATAAGTTCTACATGGCTTTAGTTAACCGTTTTGTGAGTGAATTGCTGAGCCAGAGTGCTTTGAGGTGAAAGCTTAAACTTAAAAGGATTAGAAAAACTTTTCTTATAGAACGGATGTGTTTAAAAGGTTTTTAGGATTTGCGTATAGACTCAATTTTTATACTCTCGCAACCTGTTACACAGAGTATAATAGTTTTGTTCACATAACAGTTGTTTGTGTCACCAAGAAATATAAAAGTTAGATATGGGGTTATATGTACATAAATGATCAGGATGACGAGTGGATTTAAAATCCGGATGTCTGTCCGTCCGTCTGTTCGTCAGTCCAAAAATTAAAGAAATCGGATAATAACCACGCCCACCTCCCATACAAAGGTTAGGTTGAAAATTACTAAAAGTGCGTTAACTCACTAACGAAAAACGTAAGAAACAGCAAATTTTACATAAGAAATGGCAGAAGGAAGCTGCACTGAAATTTTTTTACAAAATGGAAATGGAAATTATAATAGATATATACATTAGGAACAAATGAAGATAGCAGAATAAAATATTACACAAATACTGTATTTGAGCTGTGACATCACTTATGGAAAAATTGTCAAAATCGAACCATGACTTTTCAAGGCCCCTGATATCAAACATGAAGAACTCAGTGCCTAAGGGTAATTTTTCACCGAAAATATAGCTAAATCCCTCAGATATTTTAATGTAATTCATTCCCTCTGAATTTTTTTCTTATAACAGTTTCTCTCTGTACTTGAAATGGTAAAAATCGGGTCATAACTTCCCTCAGATCGCATATACCTAATTATAAGTAATATTAAATTAAGTGAGCGTATAGTCTTCGATACATTGTATCTTGGTGGTGAAAACGAGTGAAATCGGTTTAGGAATTACCTCAGTCCCCATATACTATTTATGATGATTTTCGTTATTTTATTGAACTTTATCAAAAAAACCAAAAAAACCAAACTCTACAAGTCTCTCATCATTCCCGTCCTACTTTACGGTGCAGAAGCGTGGACGATGTCAACATCCGATGAGACGGCACTAGGAGTTTTCGAGAGAAAGGTTTTGCGGAAGATTTATGGTCCCTTAAGAATTGGCAACGGCGAATACCGCAGACGATGGAACGATGAGCTGTATGTGTTATTCGACGACATAGACATAGTCCAGCGAATAAAAAAACAGCGGCTACGCTGGCTAGGTCATGTTGTACGAATGGATGAAAATGCTCCAGCTCTGAAAGTATTCGATGCAGTACCCGCTGGTGGAAGCAGAGGAAGAGGGAGACCTCCACTCCGATGGAAGGACCAGGTGGAGAGGGACCTGGCTTCGCTTGGAATAACCAATTGGCGCCAAACTGCCAGAAGGAGGGATGCGTGGCGCGCTGTTTTGGACTCGGCTATAACCGCGTAAGCGGTGTCTACGCCAGTCAAGAAGAAGATTGAACTTTATACTGAATATATGGGTCGAATTGTGTTATCTTTATAAAATTACGTCAATAAATTGCGAGAGTATAAAATGTTCGGTTACACCCGAACTTAGCCCTTCCTTACTTGTTAATTATAAAAAATTTTGTATGAAAATTTTGAAAAGTTGCTATGGAATTTTTATGTTGAGTGTTTTAATTTCCAGCGTCTGCGCTGACTTGGTCATGTTGTGAGCATGAATGATAACGCTCCAGCGAAAAGTGTACTCGATGCGAAAGTTGGTTGCTTGGAGTGCGATTTTCTATTAAAAAATAAAAATTTCCGCGTATATCGCTACTGTAAATTTATATTTAGCCTTTATATTATTAAATGCAAGTGGTAACCTCTAACAAGTTAAACAAATTAACGGATTTTGGATGGAAGGTCAAGCATAAAAATATTCCATAACCTTCCATAAAATTTAATCACACATAACCCACGAGTTGCCAGCATTGCGTTCTCCCTACAACGTGTAGCATTTTCCATAACCGCAGTGACCCTAGTGAAGGTTGCTTGAAAAGAATATAAAAAAATAAAAATAAATAAAATGTAAGTGGAAAGAAATAATGGCCACGGCACAGCAGCAAATCGTGGCACACTAAATTTTCTCAAGCTTAAACTTAAATTAAGGAGCTTGTTGATACGCTGGGAAATTAGTGTAATTCCCGTTCGAATGCACTTACTGTTGCAACACATGCAACATGCTAACAACAGCAACAACTTAAGTGCTCCAATTCAAACTCAAACGCATTCACCATTTCGCTCGCTGTTGTTCCCACTGCCCAAATCATTTTTTCGTTAACGAAAAATTAAAAAAAAATATATTGTTTTTTGTTTGGAAGTAAATTATAAAGTTGAAAAAAGGCAAAATCGCCAGAAAAGTAGCTGCAAAATTAGTTGTTGGCATTTTATCTGCGGCTTTGTGGCGCATGAACACGATTTACGAGCACTGTTGCGGGCTATTGCACGCAGGGCTCATTGCTGCAGTTGTTGTTGTTGCTCAGGGTGATGATGCATGAAGCCCATTCGCCCATTCGGCTGTTCTGCTCTTCGGTTGTTGTGTGATCTATGCGATCGTAGCCGCGTAATGCGACCATCAGGCGGGTTAACTAAGTTGGTTACTGCCACCTTCAGCCACTTGCCACGTCTGCAGTGTTTGCTGTTGCTGGAGTGGTTGTTGCTGCAGCTGGTTGACTGGACACGCTACTCATCGCATTGCTGGCAGGCTCGCAAGAACGTATTTCGACACTTAAATGGGAAAATTATCTGCGGCACATAAATACGGGAATTTAAGTCAAATAATAAGAAAGCTAATGGCGTGGCATGGCAAGCAATGCGAGGAACATGCGAAATCAGCAGTCGGCAGTTGTCGGTGGGTTTCGAGTTCTTAGAGTTGATATGTGATTTTTCTAATTTCAGAAAGGCAGAAGGGCTTTTGAGACTCAAAAATGAATCCCATGAACTAAACTATCAGAAAGCTTTCGAAAGCTTTTGAATTATGAAATATGAATTATATTGTGTGAAGTATTATTTCAGACTTTTTCCTTTATGTACTATACTTTATAACTTAATAAATAATAAAATAATTAATTAGTCTAGATTAATGTTATCGCCTTCAAAATAGTCCCCAATCGATATTATGCCCTTATGCCAGCGCTTCATCCAATCGTCGAAACACTTTTCAAACTCTTTTTTGTGATAGCCTTGGGCTCTTTCTCCGATGTCTCGTAAGTAATACTATAGCCCTTTAAGTTCGCTTTATTTTTGGAAATAGGAAAAAGTCACACAGAGTCATCTTTGGCGAATATGCAGGCTGGTGTATCGTTACAGTGTTGTTTTAGGCCAAGAATTAACGAACAAACAAGAAAATGTGAGCTATTTGCGGAAGAAAATAACCTAGCTAAAATTTTTATCAGAATTCAGAGCATGTTTATCAGCAAAATAAAATACTTGAAATAAAAAAATTCCAATTTATCTTTTTTACAAAAATGTAAAATGTAAAAATTCCCGTTATTTTTTGAACCGACCTCGTAGATTTTAATAAATTTTAATTTTTATAAATAAGAATAAATATTGGAAATTATCAGTGTAAAGCTAAAGTTATCTTAATTTTTCCACGCTTCACGCTTTTGTCGGTCGTCTATTGTTACGCATAGCCGTGTAGACACAGACCACCATAGTCGGTCTGCCACTGTTTACACTTTAGAGAACGCAGTAGCTATTCAGTTGCGTAATTTTTCGCATAATTACCGTGTAAGTGTTTGTCTCTAAATTATTTTACATTTGCTATGTACCTGTAAGACATCCTCATTGTTCAGCTTTTGTGCTTAAGAGTTTATTAAATTATTTTTTTTTATAGATCAACAGACAGTATTTGTTAAAGAATTTATGAGTTGTGCTCAAAAAATAACTGGAGCCTTTAGCTTTTTCAGCGATTTTTTCTTTATATAATATTGTTTTATATAAGAGATCCGTTAAAAAGGTATATTCTTTGCGTTTGCGGTTAAGTTACAGTCGTGATCCATGTTGCTCATAACACTCATAATACCTTGGAATTATTCCACAGTATTACGGCTTCATTGAACCGACCTATTATATTTTTTTATTCGGAAATTTGTCGATGTTAGAGGTACCCGAAATGTTTTGGAAATTACCTTATCTTGACTTTAAATTAAAAATAAGATTCAGTTAAGAAGTTTTGCACCAAAAATAGTGCTTTAAGAAGTGCTTTTACCCTAACCGTGATCTCTCGGCAGATCCAAAAGCCACACAAAAAAAAATTTGTTAAGACCTGGGGGTCTTACTATGTGTGCTATGTGTTTTTGGGTACCCTGAATCCGAATTCGAGATACATTTAACCTCATCAGATTAGGGTTTTCAGATAACTCCATAAAAAAACAAAATGGTGGACAGCGATTTTTAAAATTCATCGGATGCGCTTGAAACTCGCTATTCGGAGGTCACAGATTATGAATCCGGCGTCGGTTTTTCAAAATTTAAAATGTCGGATCCAATATGGCCGACTCTTTTTTGCAAAATTCATCGGAATTTGGCGTTACTTTTTAAAAAATCAAAAAAGACGAACCGATATGGGGGACACATTTTAAAAATCCGCCATTTTGAATTTTAAGTTTGTAAAATGGTATATGTCTGGTGTTCTTATCAATGAGGGCAGTTCCAACACAAACAGTAGATTCTGTTAGATATTCTCAATAAAAAATCAATAAGAATTTGTAAATAGGTTTCTCCTTTAATATATAAAAAGCGACAGTATAATGGTTCCAAATTCAAAAGATATTTGCTAAACTCTGAAGACGGAATGTCTACAAATTTTTTTTTTAATTCTGAAGAAGTTTGGAGAAAGCTGCGGAACTATAATTTTATCTCCGTATCTCCCTTCGATCAGTTTAAGTAATCGTATGAGATTTCATTCGTTCGGAAGTACTATTGAAGATTACTGGAATTGGGACCAGTCTTCGGGAGCCCATAAAACAATGAATCTCACATATTTCTAAATATATTCCTTCTATCTTGTAAGCATGCCTGATTTTTGATTCCCAGTCCTTGTTAAGCTTTGATTCCATTATTTTGATGTCCTGTACCTACCTTTAAATAAAAAGCGCTTTTTGGTAACTCTGCTCCTATTATGATTTATTTACAGCGTTTTTATTTCTGCTGCTTATTTCCTTGTAACTCACTTTGATTTAAACAAAAAAAAACTGTTATGTTGTACTACTTGAAGTGAAATACATTTTGTACACTATTATGCAGGACTTTACCTATACCCTTATTGTTGTTGTTGGTGTGTGTGTGTAATGTAAGTGTACTGGTAGTTGAAATTTCATTACATTAACATGTCCGTTGCATTCATTAAAGGAACAACTCATGTGTACATTTTCTAATTAAAAATTGGAAAATTCCGAGCACATCGAACATGCAACATAGCCGTAGATTGAAACGGAGAGGGCCGAGTCGCACAAATTAGGAGCATACGATGGAGGAGCAATGGCTCAAGCACAAGCGGTAACCAGCATCAGTGAGGAACGGAGAGTCCTGCAGCACAGGAAACCCAAACGAGAATAATGAAAAATGCTCGCATATGGTAGAGGAGAAGAGGAAAGGACAGCTTGTGGTATGAGGCATGAACTGATGGTGGTCCTCAAGCCTCTTTATGCGCACCGAGTAATGGAAAATTCAAATCGGAAAAAATCTAACTACATATGTGCTATATAAATGGTCCATTGGCTGTGGTCGAGCTGAATGCAACAAATACAAGCAACGCAAAAAATTTTGATGGAATGTGGCATTAAGGGGACGAACATAGGTCGTCCGAAGGCACCTGAGGCGCCTACCACAAACGCACCCTCCAAATGTATGGACATTCAGGGAGTAATCTGATTGTTGGATCTTTGGAGGGGTTGAGCAGTGGAAAGTTTGATATAATGCCGTTGTCGAATACATCGATAGCTGAATGGATGGATGGATAGTTGATGTGACGTTTGATTAGTATAGAGGGCATGAAGTATGAAAGAGAGCTGAGCTTGTTCAGAGTTGTATTTTGTATGTACGCGCAGAGTTGACTCACAAATTTCTAAAGCAACAAATATTTTTAATGATAAATGATTCCATGTAGTAACAACATTATATATTCCAAAATTCAAAATTCTCCTTTAAACTTTGGCAGGGATCAGACATACTTCGAAGTCCAACACTCTTCCTTAAATACATAACTGTATTTAGTATATACAGATATAAACCTTTTGAAGCTCTTCTCTTCTCTCCTTCATTTATTCTCTATTCCCCACCTGTTCCATCGCCTAACTTCATACCCCCCTCTTACCTGATTGGTATTGGTTGCCACAAATGTAAGTTCAACAGTCCGTATCTATTGATTGGCAGGACATCTGCATATGTCCAAATGCAAATGCACACATACATTACAACACAAAGGTAGAGTGTTGTAGAGTTAGAGTTTTTGCGCCACTCATGCCTTATGCCACACACGTGTATTCATGTTGCACGGCAAGGATAAGCCAAAGGTGAGTTAAGACGACAAAATAGAATGTGCAAAACAGGAAGTAAATACAAAGTGCTCACTAATACATGCAAACTATTATATTTTCATGGAACACATTTCGGTAAATGCATTAACCTTTGTGACGATTTCATCGGCTTAAAGAAAACAAAAAAATTATATCGCACAAAGTAAAAGGAAGCCGTTGGGATGTCGAAGATTGTGGAGTTTGATATAAAGGTACATTTTGGGTACAAATTAATGGCTATAATCTATGTAGATGAATTCTTACTGTGAATATTTTTTTAGCCCTAATGTAAGAAATTAGAAATTATGTAATTTGACCGAGGTATCGTTGGCTCCAGAACCGCTGGAAGTGGTCTACATCTCTCTTACTCTTAGTTAAAGTTGTGTTCATAATTCATTAAAAATTGGAGTTTTTGATCATGATTAATAAAAAATCTCAAACCTTTTGATTCTAAGAAGGTTCTTCGTCTCGCAATTCGAAATTGTGATCTGATCTCCTTGTCGTTTGAAATCGAAATGAGCCTCCATATTTCATATATCATCTATCTGCCCAGAATTTAGCACTTTCGAATCTTAAAACTTTGCATTGCTTCGAACGACATGTTATTGATGTCGTCATAAGGGTCTTTTAGAACACAGAGTATTCTCTTTAACTGTGGTGTTGTCCAATCGGATGATGTTATTGTTAATAGTAAAAGAAAACCTCATACAGACCAGCCTAATATATCAGCATTTAAAACTGTGATTAACAGCGTCTAAAAACCTAGAGAAAGTAATATGTAAGTCCGCTATAGTGATCTTTTCCTATATTTTCAGTATCTATTAAGAAATTTTCATACATTATATACAACTTTGCTTCCGCCGTTTTCCAATAGATGTCTCTAGGGTCAAGCACTGGTCGATTAAATCGATTTTTTTATATCGATCTTGGACATTTGTGTCAAAATTAAGCCAAAACAAGTAAGGAAGGGCTAAGTTCGGGTGTAACCGAACATTTTATTCTCTCGCAATTTATTTATTTAACTTTATTTATATTATATAATACACAATTTGACCCACATATTCGTCATATATATGGTATAAAGTCCATTGAAAGTTGGAAACCATAATATTAGGTTAGAAGCACCTTCCTTGTGTTCGATATATGGGGCCGTAAAAACCTATGGTCCGATTTCGGCGATTTTTAGAATGGGGCTGCCACACTATTAACATAAAATTTGTGCAAAGTTCTGCATCGATATCTTCACTAGTGCTTACTTTATATATTGTAAAGTAAACGATTCAGATCGTTTTCAAAGTTCTGGTATATATTTCTTATGTGAAATTTAGAGTTTCTGACGTTTTTCGTTAGTGAGTTAACCCACTTTTAGTAATTTTCAACCTAACTTTTGTATGGGAGGTGGGCGTGGTTATGATCCGATTTTTTTCATTTTTGGACTGTATTAGGAAGTGGCTAAAAAAACGACTGCAGAAAGTTTGGTTTATATAGCTCTATTGGTTTTCGTGATATGTACAAAAAACTTAGTAGGGGGCGGGGCCACGCCCACTTCTCCAAAAAAATTACATCCAAATATGCCCCTTCATAGTGCGATCCTTCATGCCAAATTTTATTTCCATAGCTTTATTTATGGCTTAGTTATGGCTCTTTATGTGTTTTCGGTTTTCGCCATTTTTTCGCTATGGTGCCAAGAAATAAGTGTGCCAAGTTTCATCAAGATATCTTAATTTTTACTCAAGTTACAGCTTGCACAGACGGACGGACGGACGGACGGACAGACAGACATTCGGATTTGAACTCCACTCTTCACCCTGATCACTTTGATATATATAACCCTATATCTAACTCGTTTAGTTTTGGGTGTTACAAACAACCGTTATGTGAACAAAACTATAATACTCTCTTTAGCAACATTTGTTGCGAGAGTATAAAAAAATTTTTAGAAATCTGTTTGCATCCCAAACTCATTCTCAACTGAAAATGTCACTTTTTGAGCCGAATTCTCGACATTTGCGGGAAATTTTGCTTTTCTTTTTTAATTCCAAGAAAAGTGCGGCTCATCGACATTTGTAACCGTTTTTATACGGTTACGGTTTTATATATATAAAAAACTTAAATTTACAAAAAAACGGCGGAAGTAAAGTTGTAGACCTAATAAGTCCTTCTTTTCACGATCGGAATTGCTACTCTTTCAGCTCATCACCTTCTACGCTTTTTCGCGCATTATTTATTTTGACAGACCGTTCATCATCTTGGGAACCTTAAAAGAAACTATTTAAAATCTTCAAATGTTTGAGCTCGATAAATTTTCCATCATTCTTACCATGTATTGATTATATCATCGGATATCATAGAGACCCTTGATAGATTTGTACACGGAAAAACTACTTATAGAGTCTGAGTGTAAGTAATGCTTTGGATATTGAGATTATCCCAAGAACTTTAGTATTAACACTAAGTACTGTAAATAATTTTGATGCCTCAACTTGTATCGAAAATGAAGAAAAATAGAGTTTTACAACCCTGTTATGTTATATGTATATAATAAAGAATCTTACGAAAGTAATAAAGCAAATACAGTAATTCCCGCTTAAGTGCATCTTTTTAACATGCAAGACTTCTGAGACACTTAAGCGGGAAATGCACTTAAATGAATCCCGTTTAAGTGCCTCGAGGTACTTACCAAGCTTTTACTAGGACACTTATGTAGAGGGAGAATTTTATATGTAAATTTGAGAAAAAAGAATAATGCCTCAAAATATGGTCACTTAAGCGGGGATCACTGTATCTACAATGCCACAAATACGTGCTGGGATGACCGTATTGACCGAAGCTTTGAGATGTATTGCGACCACATTACTTGAGATAATATTGTGAATAAAATAAAAACTCCGGCTAAAGAGAAGGCTGAACTCAAATAAAAACGTAAGCAAGCATAGCTCTCGTATATATTTTAGTAATGCGAGTATTTATACAAATGTACATTTATACTCATATTCACGAATGTTTGGCTGAAGTCCACACGCATCCAAAATTTCAAAGTGAAAAAGTGGGTGGCTCACACGCATACAAATGGACGCACGCACACAACTCTGGAGGATTTTCGGCTAGGAAAAATATTACGAAGCCAGGATAACAATATTAGGTAAGAAAGAGAAAATAGAAGAATAGTAAAAATGACAGGCTTCGAAGGCAGTGAAAAATAAAATATAAAGAGGATGAAAAACTAGTAAATATACGCTGGACTTGTGAAGGGAAGCTCATTGATACATATACTAGATACATGATAGTCAGGAATATACATGAATATACTCGTATAGTACAGTTGCAGCAGCACTTTACACTTCTCTTCTTATAGTAAAAATAGGCCTTCATTAAATAATTTTGAAGCTTTTGCAAAAGCTATAAAAGCTCCAAGTTTAATAAACTCCGTCCATTTCATGAACTAACTAACTAAACCGTTATCTACTTGCCTGCAACGAGTCGTAAAAAATGCAGCACTTACACGGAGAAAACACCAAAATAAAAAAACAACAAAAAGTTTGTGAAAAATAACACCATTAGACTTTACGGCAACAAATGCCCCGCCGAACAAAAAGCACAAAAATATTTTGTTTTTAAAGCTACACGCCAAAAAAGAATTGACTGTCACCAAGGCAGAAAAGCAGAACAGATAACAAAACAACAACAACAAAAAAATCAAGCAGTAACAACAACCAAAAAATACAACAACAATAAACCTTTGTAATAATAACAAAAACAATAGAAAAATCAACAGAAAATAACAACAACAACAACAACAGTGCAATTGTAACTGCCAACAACAACAACAATAAAGCGAAGTTAACAACAAGCAGCGTTGCCAAAAATAACTGCTAAACAATATGTAGACGCAATCAAAACAACAACAAAAACAAAGATAAACAAGCCTGAAGCGAGGGTGTTCTATGTAAGAAAGGAAAATCTGAAATGCACCTTGCAACACGAAGGGAAAAGGTAAGAAAAGAAGGCTGGCGAAAATTGGCAACGCAAACGTGTGGCGATGGCTGAAGGGACTGTCAATATGCCACACACACACATACACCAATTTATTTGCGAGTGTATATAGACAACCTAAAAAGCATGTGTGCCACATGATGTTGCAAGGCTGAGCGGGTGGACGCTAGAAAAATGGCAGTTATCGGCTTGGTTGCATGCGCGAACGTGACAACACAAACAACAAAACGCATTTACAAGTGTATGTGTGTGTGTTTATAAATTTGTTGCATGACCAAAAATCAATATGTATTAACGGTGCTGCCGCCGCACGGACGCCTGCCTACGAACAAAAAGTGCACACACACACATAACGATGGCCAAAAAACGAACACAAAAATAGCAATAACAAGAAAACACAAAAATAGTTACAACAACAACAAAAATCAACTGCGACACTAGCCACATGCAACAGCAATCGATTGTGTTACGCATGAAGCAAATAGCAGTAAATACGACACCCTACCAAGCGAAACGCGCAACAACATCAGCTTATACACTATGCAGACACCCTCAACAACACTAACTACAACAAACAAAAAATAGTGAAGAAGCTCAAAAAAGCATGCAACTCGTGCCACACAGTTCAGTAGCAGTCTTCGAACCGATCAACCGACCGGCTGCCCTAACCACCGTGCGACCAGTCGAAACCGAAGCAACCAACCAGCAGCAAAAGCGTCAAGTTGTCCGTCGTACGCGCATTCATTCACTCACTCACTCGTTCGTTCGTTCGTTTGTTCGTGCAACCGTCCATTTGGTCTGTGCGTCCTGCAGTCAGTCGTTTTGCAGGACCAAGCACATGCATACATACATATGTATGTACGTATTGATGTCGAGTTGCGCCACCCCTGTCATGCCACATGCAACACATGATGGCGTGTGTGCCGTAGTGTGTGATGGTGCAACACATGCAACACGAAACGCAAAACGCATCCCTCATGCTATGCCCGAAAATAAAAAACAACAACAACATGCTGTTGTAGAAGCTTTACAGCCACCATGCCACTTACATGCATGCTTGCCACATGCCACCATCATTGCTGCTACATGCCACATGCTAGCTACAGCACTGCGCTTACACCGCACCTCCCGTTAGTCATGCCTTTGCTGTGTCATTGCAACGAAAAACAACAAATAACCAATGCAACAACAATAACTACAACAACAGCAAAGCTTACTCAATAGCATTCGCATCGCATGTTGCCTACACAAAAACAGCACCAACAAGAAAGCGACGCACTGTCTGTGGCAAGGTGAGGGGTGTACACGTCGCACAGGCGTAACGGTAGGGCGCGTAAGGCCGTAGTAAAAGGGGAAAAATGCCGACAAGTTTGAGTTTTGTGTGTTGCACCAATTGGCCAATCGCAGGCAAGTGCAGCGTTGTGTGTGGGTGTGGCCTAAATGCAACCCCCCGCCAGTAGCCTTCTAGCCAGGCAGGCAAACAGCTAGGCAGCCAGCCAGCTAGCCATGGCGTCTGACGTTGGATTATTTCGCACAGTTATTTGTTCATGTTGTTGTTGTTGTTATTTCTATTTTGCAGCTGCAGTTGTGTTTACGTGCCACACAGCAGTGGCAGGTGAATATTTTTTTCTGTTCTCCTTATTTGCTTGTTTGTGTGCGTGTTGGTTGCGGGGGAAAACAGTTGGCATGCACTCAGGCTGGCAGGCAACAACGCAAAATAACAACAACAAAAACGAAATAACAAAATAATAAATGCAGAAAAACAGAAAAATCAAGTGCTGAGGAAAAAGAGAGGGGGAGAAAGAGAGAAGAGAATTGCACCCAACGCATATAATTGATTGATTGAAGTTTGTTGGTCAAAAGCTTTTCGAAAAGCTTTCTTGAAGCTTTCAGAGCCTCCAAAAGATAATTTTTGAAAGGGGGCTTCTTTCTATTTTACTTTTCTATATTCATAATTCCCTACATGGCTGGCCTTACATCATTATTTAGGTTCTTAAGCCACTTAGATTGACTTAAAAGAAGAAAAGCTCTTGAAAGCTTTATAACATTAATATAGAATATTGTTGTTTTTGTAGCTTTTCCTGTTGGAAGTATGAACATTTTTTTTTTGGACTTGACTTGGACAACGTCATCTTTGAATTTATATTTCCTTCCACCTACCAAAGATCATAAGTCCATGATCCGTTGCTGGTTTGTATGTCTGAATAAGGTTAGATCCCGTCTCAATAGAATTTCCAGTCTCTACAGTTTTTCAGAATTCAATTCCAGTATTTCTAAACTTTAGGTTTTAAGAGTCACATCTCCGGGTTCGTTCGAACTGAAATGCCTCGGTCCGCTGTATGGCTTTACTTAGATTCTTGTTTTCCCAATTGGGTTGTGGAGATGCTGTCTTTGTTCCTGAACCAAGCTAATCATCTGAGTATCCCGCCCTTCGACGGCATGAGTCACGCCGGAGTCATAGTCCAAAGTCGTTTCTGAATGTGCTCAACTGGTCTCATCGACACCCTAACAGTCATTCCGTTTTAGACTTATCTTGAATCGAGTAGTTTCTCTGAAGCTCCATATATTAGCCGAAATCCTAATATTTACATGGATGAAGTATATAAAGGATTAATTTTCCAGAATCCATATGTAATTTTACCACTTTTAGATTTCTTTCAAATTCCAAATGATTGAGTCCAACTTGGATTTCGTTGTTCGCTGGGTATAAAAAAGAGGATATGAAAGAGTAAACAGAATAAAACCAAACGCGAACACCCACACGACTCCAAAAAATAGTTCGAACTATAATCGTGAGTTTTGGAGACAGAGCTAAAGGTGGATGGAAGACGAGCTGGCTCGAGCTGCTCACAGCGCCTATTGCTGGTGGTGGAAGGACACACATAAAGAGGAGAAAGTAGGTGAGTGAGTGAAAAAGGAGAATGCAAGCAAGGCATTGTAAACTGTGGGCCAACTATATATTTCCAGCACACTTTTAGGCGCACAAGCAGTTCAACTATAAACCCACCACCTCAGACTACCGACGAACACTGTGACCAGTTTTAGTATCGAATAAAAACGACTGCCGAAATCGATGTGTAAAACAAAAACGGCCGAAATGGACAAGATAAAAATATTGAGCGAAGTAAATAAAATAAAAAAAGAAAAAAATAAAGAAATTAAATAAAAATAAAACGGAGCATGAAAAGGCGGAAGATAAAAATGTTTATGGAAAAGCAGTTAAAAAAGTTGTAAAATTTTAAAACGAAAGAAGTAAGCGTATGAAGAAAAAAGTGGGCAAAACAGAGGCAGTTGCTGCCAAAATTTGTTTGTCTTCGTAGGGGTGCTTGTGGGGCTGTCAATGTCGGGAATACTGCTACGCATAGCCACCCGCTTATCGGCCAGCCGAAAACGCCTAGTTGGCGGAAAAAGGAACGAAAAGCCAGTGCAGCGCCATGAATTGGTAAGTGGAAAGTAAAAGAACAACAAAAAGTATGTATATTGCCGGACGCATTTGCGAGTGCGCTCACGTACACGTAGACGACTTCATATCTATTTACACAAAATGTGTGTGAGTGTCGGTGTGTTGGGTTGTGGTCGTAGCTGTCCCTCAGTGCATCACTTGCGCCTGACTTTTTGTTTGTGTTTGAGTTTTTACTGCGTGTTTTCGTAGGCGCACGTGCCTGCCGCTGCACACTTGAGGCGACGCAGTTATCCTGCCTCTACCGCCCGCACTTCGATAAAATTTTTATTTTTCATTCTCATTTTGGTAGTTTTAAGCGGATTTTCTGTCCGCTGCAAGGCTCTGCTGCGAATTTTATGCGTTTGTTTTCGCATAAATATCTTCCTTTATGGCAGTTCTATTATTTTGAATGCTTATAAATTCGCTCCTCAATATCGAAATATAGTGCTGATAACACACGCATATGAAAACGGAATATTTTATTATTATTTTAATAGCGCATTTAATGATGGAGAACATAGCTTTGCTTATAGCAGATCGTTTGAGTACCAATTATTCCTTCAAAATTTCTTATCGATTGAGTATATTTTTGAAAAAATTGGTTATTAATTGTAGCTTTCGAAAAAATAAAAAAAATTTCGCACTTTATCGTCCCTGGAGTCATTTATTATTCTAGAAAGATACTTATCGAGTAGGAAATCCGTTGAGATATAATTTTAATTTAAATTTAATTTTTTATAATTTTATAATATTAATTGATTTATTTTTAAAAGTTTCTCGATACGCAAAATATTAAGCAAATCAAAAAGTTTCTCAAAATGTTATTCCTTTAGGAAAGGCTCTGGTATAACTAATCCCTACGTCCATCGACAGACAACATCAGATCACCAGAGGTACTTCCTATTGTTTGAAAATACTCAAAATCCTATCACATATGGTAGTAGTAGTAGTGAAATTCGACATCGGAAAAACTCGCTTGATACCCATATCGTATGTTGACTACCGAGTTTTCTACATAACCTCAATTGATTGAAATGAATAGGAACAAAATAAAGTAAGATTTTCAATTACACTGTACAACACTCGCTTTGGGCCAAACTATTTTTTTGGAGGGTATTAAGTCATAAGTAAAAACTCAACTTCTCCGATTTTCGAAGTTAGCCTCCAACATCGAAATATTTGGATTCAAAGTTCGAAAAAAGGATTTTATAATATAAAAAATTATTATTTTTCCACTCCAGCTCTGAAAGTGTTCGATGCAGTACCCGGAAGCCGAGGAAGGGGAAGGCCTCCGGAGCGGGGGGACCAGGTGGAGAGAGACCTGGTTACACTTGGAATCTCCAACTGTCGCCGAACTGCGAAGGAAAGAGAGGAGTGATAAAGCTATTAAAAATCCAATATATAAAAATTTTATAAACATTTATTTCTTAATTCAATGGTATATGAAACTTTTCAGTCAAGCTTATAAGGCGATATTTTTAGGGGTCCAATAATTTTCGATAAATAATTTTTTTTTTTTTTTGAATATCAAACTTTAACATTCCATAACATCTGGTATATGTTTAATGCTATGTTGCCCGAAATGTAGATTTATCTTCAAAATGAAGGTTTTTGTTTCTAAAGGTTCTTTTATAAAACCTTAAAAAAAGGATATTTGATTTATAAACAATTTTTCCTTAATTTTCATAATTTTGTCCAATTTTTGTAGATTTTATAAAATACTCTGGCAACATACGTGTAGTTCAAAATCCATTACATTTCTCGTGCCTTTTAGTAACTTCAATTAAAATCATTTGAAAGGAAAAGTAACACCCATAATATTTAGACTAATGCTAATTGATCAATTAACCGGCCTCTGTTCGATTAAAACGCTTATTAAGTTCAATTTACCATACAAAAAAAATCTACATTTATTTTCAATTGAATTTTAATCGACTTAAAATTCAAATGCAACTCAGCGGCTAATTTTTTTGTTAAAAAAAAAGCTACGGTAGATGTAGCTGCTAAAAAATATCAATCTGCTGATGAAACAAAACAAAAACAAAACAAGAAAAAACGTTACTTCGGCTGTACCGAAGCTAATATACCCTTCACAGGTGCATTTCGTTTAGTAACTATGTGTTTAAGCAAATCTAAAGACGTAAGAAAAAGTAAAAAATCGTTCAGTTTATATGACAGCTATATGCTATAGTGAACCGATCTGAACAATTTTTTCGAAAATTAAATTATTTCTATGAACAATAACTCACACCAAATTTCGTGAAGATATGTAGTAAAATGCGGAAGTTTTCCATACAAGCCATTGATTCCGTACAGTTTGTATGGCAGCTATATGATATAGTGGTCCGATATCGGCAGTTCCGACAAATGAGCAGCTTCTTGAAGAGAAAATAACATCTGCAAAATTTCAAAACGATATCTTAAAAACTGAAGTACTAGTTCGTATCGACATGGCTAAATCGACTCAGTTCAACATACTGATCATTTATATATATACTTTATAGGGTCTCCGACGCTTCCTTCTGGGTGTTACAAACTTAGTGACAAACTTAATATACCCTGTTCAAGGTATAAATATATAACATCTGATCGGATATGGAGTAGCCGGCAGTAAAAAGGGCAAAAAGGGTTTCTCAATAAAAATTGTAATTGATCAATTAATTTGGCTGTCTAAAAACTCTATAAGAAAGTTAATATTGAAAATGGAACGAAGTTTATTTTGTTTACAACGTATAACGTATATTAGGTATATGTCTTTGCTAAAAAATACATCAATGCGCCAAATTGTAGGCAACACTTTAGATAACTGAACTGATGAATTACTTACGAAGTTTTAAAGCAAGCGAAATTGAGAACATTTGTGAATTAAATGATTAAAAAAATTCAAAATAAAATTTGTAAAAATTAAATTTGTTATGATTCGAGAACAAATATGTTACATAAGATATTTCCTTCAACGAAAAGTTGAAATATAAAATTTTCGATCTTTATTTGAGACTAAAACTAATGCAACTTTAAATCTCAATTGGAAAGTATTCTATTGCAGTTTGATAAATATTAGAAAAATTACAGATGCCTTAAATGCAATACTAAATTTACTCTACATTTTAAATTCCATACACCTTCAAATTTTAAATTGAATAGCTTGCAATTACTAACACACTTTTGTATATGGACTTATATGTATATATGGATATATGTATTTAAATTTGTATTTTTATTGGAAAGCACGAGCAAAACTATAAAATATGCAATAGGAAAAGTACATAATATATTTTAAGTAAGTAAATAAGTAAATATATACATAGCTAACAGCGAGTCAGCCAGCCAGCCAGTTAGTGTCTGTGACATGTCCTTGAGCTAAAATTCGCGAAAGCGCGCCAACTTCTTCAACGACTTTGTTTGGAGTTTGCACACAAACACCACAGCAACACTACAAACACAAGTAGCTGCCATGCTCCGATTGCCGCCGTAATGCCCCTTCTCTAGCGTCTAACGTCGTCTAATGTCACATCACCTACTTATGTATGTATAAGCATACCCCTTTTCTACGCAGACACTTAACGATTTCACTTTTCTTTCGCGATGCAGTTTCGACTATTCTGCTTTTTATTCAATGAAAATGCTGAAATTTGTACCAAGGAATCCCCCTCCTTCAGAACTCCCCGCCCTTGCTCCCTGCTATTTAACTCAACGCTTGGCAAGCGTCTTCAAGCGATAAACTTGGTTCCTTACTGCGCCAGTAAAGCGCTATAATGCTACAAGCAAGCAGCCAGCTACTATTCTACTTCGAGTTTTCTGTTATTGTTGTTGTTGTTGTTGTTTTGGGGTGCTGATGCTCCATTAAACTCGTTGAAAGGATTCTTTGCTGCTGTGCCACCAACTTTTTGCGGTTTGTTTTGCTGGCTGGTGTATGTGTGTGTGGCGCATGATTGGCAGTGTTGTTAGAATCTCTATATAGCGACTACTTCTTCTAGTGTTATGTACATATGTATGTATGTATATACATATGCACTTCATATAAAATCTCGTCATCGTTGTTATACACATGTGAAATAATAATATTCTGGTATAGGAAGAAGTTTTGTTGCATTAACGGGAAAAGTGTCTCAGAAACTTTCTTCTTCAGCACTTAAATATACAATATACATACATACATATTCACCTCTTAAAACACAAGCTTTTTAAGCTGTGGCTGTTATGAGAAGTGAATGCTGGAGGGTCCCCCTTCTTGTCTCATATTTCTTAAAACTGCCACAAAAGGGGTTCGAACAGGTCTTGAGATTAGTTTTAAAAAGGTGCCAAAAGCTCTCTTATTCAATCAATCTCACCCTCAAAGCTGAAAGTTGGTCTTATATGATTCTTAATGCCTTCTTAGATATACATGCGACAAAATGATAAATATTATCTTCAGATCGCTTTTCTTCTTGAAAATAATGTAAATGCCAATGAGTAAATTTATAAAAAAATTTCGGACCATCTCAAAAGCTTTTACCCTACAAGATTGTGAATTTAGCGGTTGTTAATATAATATTGTTGGTAGAAGTATCTCATTAGCTAAGGCTAAATAGTTCATAGTTCTCAACCTGAGCAGACATTTTATTTGAAAGACCCTTCTCTATTTCTTCAGCCCAGAGTGGTAGGAATATCCTTAGATGTTCCGCATGCAACTACAAACTTCCAAACTTGCTTCTGAAATGAAAATCTCTTTATAAAAACTTGTCAAGACCTAGTATTTGTTGGACAACAAAGTCCCACGAAGAAGGCGAAAGCTCTAAATTTTTAGTTTTTTAACATTTCCGACTGTTTTTGACCAAAAAATCCGAATTCGATTTTTCTTACTCGGTCTCCTGCCGTTCACATCGAGTTTGTAGTTCGAACTGATGCATAGATAAATTGAAAAAGTCTCGCATTGAATCAAAAAGAGCATAACGAAGAATTCCACTACTTATATTGAGATCACTCTCGTTCTATTACGTATGTAGAGATATCTAGTATATATATATAATAAATGTGTAGGTATATATTATACGTAGTTAAACCTATCCCCATTTGAATCCCTAATGAGTCTCGGCAACGACCCGATACATTTTTGTATAATTAAATAATATTTGTATGTTTAAAATATTTCTTTAAAGACACCATCGCTTTGTGTGAAAAACCACTTTGAAGTATTGTCAATGTATGATCAAAGCTTATTCTACTCAAAAAAGAATAAAGAAAGATTTGTTTGAGAATAACATTTTAAATGGCAGACTTCTTGATGATGTGTGAATATATTACGTTAGAATCTCTAATAATATAATCAAATGAATAGTATATATAGAAGGGAGTCAAAAAGGATACTTTGCGTCGCATACAAGGAAAAGTTTTCAAGCGAGAGTAAAAGTAGAAAGCTGGGTGGTCAGAGTTGCCACGGTAAAGGAAAATTTCTAATTAATTCAACTGAGATATCAAAGTTTAAGGTAAATGGCGGAAACATATTTCAGAACTCCTTAGTCTGTTTTTACTATTTCAGGTCAGAGACGAAGGAGTATTCAGAACAATACACACTGTAAATAGTATTTCTATCTATACGGAGGCTAAATCTGTCGACTATTCAGCAAATCTTCGAGAGTGGTGAATCGAACAGTAACTAGTATAAATCTCAAAAACTAGTATATCACAAAAAAATAGAAAAACTTTATACAAAGGTAAATAGTATTTCATGCTATAAGATGGCTAAATGAGTCTTTAATTGAACAAATATTGGAGAGTGGTGAATCAAACAGTAACTGGTATAAATCTCAAAGACTGGTATAACATAAATTAAAATGGAAGAACTGTATATCTACGTTGCTCAATATCAATGAAATGATTTTACCGATTGATGGGCGCGAAAAGCTTCGTTACAACCTGTCTATATGTCGGTGAGCTTTATTTAAACTAGTTAGCCTACTTGCAAGCAATGTGGCAACACTGGCAGCGTTATGAAATCTATGTACAATTATAGAAATGTCTATAAGTATGCAAGTGTAGCGTCTGCTCGCTTCCAAAGAGCGGGAAAACTTTTTAGCTTTTCACTTTCAGTTTCCTCGCTTTTATCTGATGACGTCGACAACAACACATGCCAACAAACATACATATATGAAAACACATACAGGCACTCCGTGAATGATATTTATATACAAATGTATATGAGAATATGTATAAGTAGTGTAGCCCCCTCTACCTCCTCCTGCCAGCACCTCCACTGCTGCTTCCTCCGGCTGCAGCAAACTTGTTGGCAACAACTTTAAATGCACGCTTTCTTCTATGCGCTATTGCTGGCTGTATATTTCTATTGGTGGTTATTGTTGTTGTCGTTGCTGTTGTTGTTTTTGTTGTTGTTGCACCCGGCATTATGACACACTTAAGTGGTTTTATTATGAGGTTAAAAACTTTTGAAAGCTGACACTGAGCGCATTCCTTTTGGCGCAACTATTCATACGGTGAAACCGCAGCAAAAACAACAACAACAACAACAATAACAATAGTTGCAACAACAACAACAACACATATACACAGAGAAGAGTTCCGCCAACTAGCAGTTAAATAGTAACGGTATGCTAGTTGAAGTTGGATAAGGAGGAGGAGCAGAAGTGCTGGTAAGCCACCTACTTCCTACTTGCCACATGGCTGCAAAATGGTGGCAACACCAACAAACACACACACACACACACACCAAAGCGAGCATTTACATAAAGGGTCATATAAGAATGTGTGTGAAGTTATGCACTCGCAGACTCACGCTCAAGCGGCGCAACGTGGCACGGCTCGGCTTGGTGGCAACATTTTGCTGGCGGCATAAGTTTTTAATTATTTTAATTGCTCTTAATTTCATGGCGCTAAGTTGACTCGCACTTGTTGCCCGAACAAAAATTGTGTTGGAATAAAAGCAATGACAACAACAAACTCTGCTATAGCCATATGAAGGTATGTGTGTGTGGCAGTGCAACGCAAGGCGGCAGCCAGCTAACAGCCAGCGAAAACTACCGTTAAAGTCGCTTAAGTATAAGTTTCTTGTTTATTTGTTGATTTGCTTGGCTTGTTTGTTTGTTTGTCTGTCTGTTTGTTTTCCTATTAATTTTTGCTGTTTGGTTTGCAGTTTCATTCAGTTGCACTTTTTGCTGTTTTGCAACTGTTTGTTGTTGTTGTTACTGTTGCTGGTGTTTGTTTGTTGCTGCTGTTGTCGTTTGCCAAGCTGACTTATTTAATAATAACTGCAAAGTGAATTACTTAGCAGCGCACTAAATGCATAAGTTTTTGATATGAGATTATTTATTTGAAGAGTTACAACAACAACAGCAAGCAAATAAACAGCAACAACAATCACAGCAGATGTTCATATGAAAATATATCAGAGTGTGGAAATATTTAATAAAATTATATGAGAATATATGACAGATGAAATTATATTTGTAAGGGGAACTTGGGTGTACTGGGTATTCCCGCCTTGAAAATAGAATGAAAATACTCTTAAACGTACATATACAAATTTAATTAGAGTAAGATCACTCTTTAACGATTGTTTTAAATAATAAAAAAATTATGCTTCCTCAGCTCGAATATTAATTTCATCTCCGTAGAAGCAGTGCTAAGTCATCGGCCAAATTTTCATCAAGAAAATACATCTCATAAAAATCTTACGAACATTCGGCAGAAACTTATGGTTATGAATGAGAACGGATTATTCTATACTTATGTTTCTTTGTTCTCTTGCCAACAGCTACTTTGGACTGAGTAGGCAATTGAAAAGTGAAGTCCTCTCTCGACGAACCAAAATCAAACTCTACAAGTTGCTCATTTTTCCCGTCCTGATGTATGGCGCCGAAGCGTGGACGATAACAACATCCAATGAGACGACTCTTGGAGTTTTCGAGAGAAAGGTTTTGCGTAAGATTGGCTACGGCGAATACCGCTGACGATGGAGCGATGAGCTGTATGAGTTATACGACGACATTGACATAGATCAGCGAATAAAAATACAGCGGCTACGCTGGCTAGGTCATGTTGTACGGATGGAAGAAAACACTCCAGCTCTGAAAGTATTCGATGCAGGAGGAAGCCGCGGAAGAGGACGACCTCCACTGCGGTGAAAAGACCAAGTGCAAAGTGACCTGGCTTCACTTGGTGTTTTCAGATGGCGCTAAAAAGCACAAAGGAGGAACGAGTGGCGCGCTCTGGTGGATTCGACTATAATCGCTTAAAGCGGTTTCTACGCCAAATATATATATATATATGTTTCTTTGTGCACTGGATATAAATAGATTTTATTTTTTTTTATCTTATCCGTAGCTTCAGAAATTCATTGAGTGTTGCAGCATTACTACATTTCTGAGGTCTTCATTAATACAAATACCAATTTTGAAAGGCTTCAAGTTGATTGACATCAGGAAAACCGTTTAACAATACTCATTTTCTCTTAAGAAGTTACTTACTAAGAGGACGTAGGTATTCATAGGTTGAACATCGAAGGTCATGTTGACAATCTGAAAGTAC
Source organism: Zeugodacus tau (assembly GCA_031772095.1). Taxonomy (NCBI): domain Eukaryota; kingdom Metazoa; phylum Arthropoda; class Insecta; order Diptera; family Tephritidae; genus Zeugodacus; species Zeugodacus tau. Next base: position 61,265,256 of record CM062650.1, on the reverse strand, counting down.
AATTTTGTAATTATCAAGAACTCCACACAAACTCTGAAAATCCGCAGTGATCTATACAATTTCCTCGACGTGATCTTTTAATTCGTGTGATCTTTGAGTTTTATTATAACTATTATTTTTTATCATTATTATATAATATTTATTTTTCGTCGCCCATTCTTCAAGATCAGATCTATATAAATTTAGTCTCAAAAAATTAAATTTACTTTTCTTCAAGATAAATAATCCATTAAAAAGATAAAGAATCTACAACTTCGAGATGGATAGCTGCTGAGAACTGAGAAAGCGAGATAGTCAATAGCGACATTAGCATTTTTCCTATTACTTTCCACTTCATTTGATATCACAAAGCACAAACTGAACCTCTTTACGTAATCTTATGTCTTATTATTGTAAAGATCTGACTCAGCACTCGTTCAGCAATGTTATCTTCGAAACACACTGAATTCAAAACCAGAGAATATGAAATAATACATGATTACCAGTTGCTTCTCCATTCTAGTTTGATTATACCAGTTTATGAGATTTATACCAATTGCTGTTCGATTCAACGTTTTGCGAATAAACCATAGACATACGCGATATAGACATTGAGATATCTTAATGAAACTTGGAACGCATGTTCCTTGAGACCGTGAGAGGATTGCTTTCGAAAATGGGCAAAATCGAACCACTGCCACGCCCACAAAATGGCGAAAACCAAAAACACATAAAGGGTCATAACTAAGCCATAAATAAAGTTATGAAATTTGGAAATTAGGGAGGGGCATATTTGGATTGTATTTTTTTGGGAAAGTAGGCGTGGCACCGCCCCAAATTGGTTATTTGTATATATCTCGCAAACTAATAAAGCTATATAAACCAAACTTTCTGTAGTCGGTTCCCTTATGTACCCCACCATGCACCATGAAAATAGTTGAAATCGGACAATAACCACGACCACCTCCCATACAAAGGTTAGGTTGAAAATTACTAAAAGTGGGTTAACTAACTAACGAAAAACGTCAGAAGCACTAAATTTTACAGAAGAAATAGCAGAAGGAAGCTGCACTCAGATTTTTTACAAAATGGAAAATGGGCGTGGCATCGTCTACTTATGGGTCAAAAATCATATCTCGGGAACTATTCGACAGATTTCAATGAATTTCGGTACATAATATTTTGTTGACACCCTGATGGAAAATGGATGAAATCGGTTCACAACCACTACTACTTTCTATATAACTCAAATTTGAATTCCATCTGATTTCTTCACATTATAATATATATGTAGAAAAGGAACCAATGAAGATAGCGAAATAAAACTTTGCACAAATTCTGTATATGATCTGTGGCATCACTTTTCAAAGCGTCGAATATCGAATATGAAGAATTCAGTGCCCGATGGTAAAATTCACCGAAAATTTCGGTAAATCTGTCAGGTATCTTAATTTAATTCAGAGGAAATATTTTTCTTCTAATAGCACACTATGTACCAGAAGTGGTCAAAATCGGCTCATAACTTCCCCTAGCTCTCATATACCTAATTATAGCATTTTCAAATTGGGTCAAATTGTGTGTTATCTTAATAAAATTATATCAATAAATTGCGAGAGTATAAAATGTTCGGTTGCACCCGAACTTAGCCTTTCCTTATGGATAGTGTTCTATCATATTATTCTTCTTCAGTTCATATGGAGTTTATCTACTTTGTATTTCAACCCTTTTAAAATTAAAAATTTTTTGGACCAGTTGCGTAGTGAAAGGCTTAACTGGATAGATCCTAAAGAGTGTCTCTCGTTTATAGATGGTCTGTAGTCTAGCCTAGTTGTTCTAAAGTTGATTTTTGATTTAACTTCAAAATTTTATGTTCAAATCGAGATGAAGAACTAAGTATTTGAGTTATTCTTAACACTCAACTAAATTTATCTTAAACGGTGTAGATACTAAGCTCTCAATATAGTTTATGGATGGTGAAAAGTTAGGAAGAAAACGAGAGGGTTACATATGTAGGTTTCTCTAGACATTTTTTGCCGCATTTAATGGCGTTGCGATTGTTTCCGCTTTGTCAAACAAAAAAAAAACACGCTTGTGAACCATTTGCTTACAACAAATGCGCCGGCATTCCCAATAAATCAATCACTATTGTATTACGAATGAAGTTGTTGTTATTGCTGTTGCTGTTGTTGCTGTTGTTGTACTATAACACACAATAGACAGCGAGCAATAAAATTGGGCTGTGAATTCATTGGAATCACTTGTTCTACAAGCAATAAATAAAAATATGCACGTTGTATGCACTCAATCACTTGTAAGATGCCGCAGCAGCAACACACAGAGAGCAACATGCAACATGCAATAGCAACAATAGTGAAATCAATTTATAGTAGTAGCTGCAACAACAACAATTTAGCAGCAATGCTGCTGACAGCAATTTTCGCCCGAACAATTGATATGGCGGTGCCACCAATGCGAACAAGCATTACGATTACGATCGAAATTTACATAAATATATATGCATGTGTAGATGAGTGGCTGTGCAACGCTCATAGATGCATTGTGGCACCGATAGATGTGCGCCTGTGTGTGTCATAGGCGCTTGGTGGCGGCTAGCGGCATGCCACAAAGCGCCGAATAGCAGCAAAATTAATTGCGATTGCGCCTAACAAATACAAATTAAGCCGCGCTCAAGCACACACAAGCAGAAACACACTCTCTACTCATCTATATGCATTTGGAGCGCTGAAAGTACAGCGGTGGCGCGGCGGCGTTGGTGGTGGCGGTGATGGCGATGTTGGCAGCAACACGATCGATACGATCAATAGATCGTACTGGCACTGCTACTCTTATTGTTATTGTAGTTGCTATGCTAGTAATCGTCGATCGTAATCGCAGTCGGCTTGAAAGCCCCGCCGCCATGTTAGCTGCCACGACACATCATTGTTCAAACGGGCAGCGCGGCAAATAGCTCATGTGGTTGTTGTTGTAGGTTGGTTGGCGGCGGCGGCGTCCGAGCAATGAAGACGACAAACCACCGACGACGAAGACGCCAGCAATGCGCAGCGCTGCCGGTGTCGCTGTCGCCAATCAACAAAGTCTAATTTACTAATTAGCGTCATTCGAACATGTTGTTGGCATTGTTGTTGTTGCTGTTGCAATTGTTGCTATATAAGCATACAAGTTGTTGACAATCGTAATTGCAGCGCTGCAGTAGCCAAACGAGGCTCAGCCTTTAGGAGCGGTACTTGCCGCAAAATTTGTGTACATTTGTTGCATGCAACACAGTACCGCAAGCACTATCGGCGACTTTTTGGACATCCATTTGAAGTGCCATGCGGTACTCTGTGGCTGCCACACGCTGCTACTTTCCCGCTCCTGCTCCTTCTTGTTGTTTCTTCTTGTTGTTGTTGCAAGTCTATTATTGATCACTTTTGCCGTGGTCGTTGCTCGTTGGCTTGCAACACCACATCGTACATGACAGTTGAACAAGTGCTTGCGGCGCTGCTGCCAACCGCTGTCGATTACATTCACCGCCTGACTGGCTGCTTGCCACCGTTCTTCACCGTTCACCATTCGCCGTGTAGCAAGCAACATCTTCAAATGAATGTTGCAACAACTAATCGCTACTCTTACGTATGTACTATGTTGTCTACATGCAATGCCACGCACATCCGCTGCGCCAGTCGCGATCCGTGCGCAATTCGCTTGGGGGCCGCCGCTTGGCAACGTTGGGCGCCATGTCAGTTAAATTCGACACGCAGCCGCCACAACTGTTGCAACTACAACTAAATAACATTGGTAAAAGATAGTTTGTTTGTTGTTGTCATTCGGTGTCTAGCTACCATTTGACAGATTCGCCGGTGCGTGCCTTAAAGCAAATCTGGGAGCAGCTCAAAGTGTACGAGTAGCTTTTGACTGCTTCTTCTTCTTTGCTCTGTTTAATTTCACTATTCTGAATGTTATTTATTTGCCGAGATAGGCTCAGATCTTGTTAAGATCAATCGAATATTTTATTGGAAAAGACTTTCGAAAATTCAGGAGTGCTTTTATTCCATAATTCCAAAGAAGGGGTCTTACCTCTAAGGATGTTGAGTATTGGAGCACTTCTATCATTCTCCAGTCTCTTAAAATCATTCAATTTGACGTGATGAGTATGGAGACTTTTATGACGCATGTTCTTTAACCATAAGATGAACCTGAACTCAGTGACCAGTCTACGTTAAAGATATGGAAGCAAACTCGTCTGACTTCTACCTGATCTCTCCCTCTCTTCGTTTCTTTGAAGATTTAGTTTTCGAAATTTATAGTTTTCATCTCTTATATAATATATCTACGGTTAGAACCCCTTTACGAAACAAGAGCTACTGCTTCAAAACAGTATTCTTGCCTTAAAATAAGAATGAGCTAAGATCCAAGGGTAAAGGGCAATACTAATATTCAACCCAATTTTCAATTTGTTTTTATTTATAAACTGTATAGTATAGTATACTAATATAGAATAAGGTCTATACTCTCGTTGGTCGAAGGTTCTATAGAGAGTACATACTATGAGTTATTTGTAGCCCACAGTATTTCAAAAAAATATTGAACTTCTGATTTAAACAATCTAAACTTAAATATTTGTTTATTTTGAAGAGTGGACAAACAAATTTGTCGTCTTGAATTAGTTTTCGCTTGAGTAAACAGCCTCACATGAGTTCTAAGTGAATGTTTACATATAAACTTTATATGATGCTAAGAAAGCTCAATTGGGTAACAAAGCAATGAAATAATCAGATAAAGGTGTCAAGTATACTGCTATCAATAGCCTCAGTGTGCGCTTGATAAACATGTGATACTGCGACTGCTACATCTCCTCATCCACGAACAACTCACAACCTGCTGTGATTTGCATTAATGCTAAACGAAGTGCCCAATTTATCAATTGTGCACAATTGCGACTGAAGAATAAACATATAAAGAAATTATATATTAAGAAGAATGAAAATTTTTGAGCTGTACATGAATTAGTGAAATTTCGCAACCGTTACATGAGTCTGAATATTGGTTTAGTCTTGCTGCAACCGTGTGCCACAACGGAGAGAGAGAGCGTGTGATTGAAAATTTTCTTAATTTTGTGTCTCCAAATCAAATAAAAATTAAAATATTCTAAATTTTATTCGAGAAAAAGATGTTTTCGTTTTTTTGTCTATTTCGAAACTCGAATTTAACGTGAAATTATGGGTAAAATTCGTAGATGTGTGTATTTACTCGGTGTGATAATATTGATTTTATGTATTTTTATGGAAGCCATCGAAGCGGGTAGGTGTTTGGTGATGTAATGAACTTTGAAAAAAGAGTAATAACTTGAAAATCTAATTTTAATAATAATTAAACTTTAAACTGAAATAAGAATAAAAAGAAAAATTAAAATTAAAATTGAAAATTAAAATTAAAATTAAAAAATAAAAATAAAAATAAAAATTAAAAATTAAAAATTAAAATTAAAATTAAAATTAAAATTAAAATTAAAATTAAAATTAAAATTAAAATTAAAATTAAAATTAAAATTAAAATTAAAATTAAAATTAAAATTAAAATTAAAATTAAAATTAAAATTAAAATTAAAATTAAAATTAAAATTAAAATTAAAATTAAAATTAAAATTAAAATTAAAATTAAAATTAAAATTAAAATTAAAATTAAAATTAAAATTAAAATTAAAATTAAAATTAAAATTAAAATTTAAAATTAAAATTAAAATTAAAATTAAAATTAAAATTAAAATTAAAATTAAAATTAAAATTAAAATTAAAATTAAAATTAAAATTAAAATTAAAATTAAAATTAAAATTAAAATTAAAATTAAAATTAAAATTAAAATAAAAATAAAAATAAAAATTAAAATTAAAATTAATATCTAATTAATTAACTCAAACTTAAACTTAAAGTCATATTTAAATTTAACCTTAAATTTAACCTTAACTTTAAACTAAAAAATAATACTATAACTAATTAATGAAATTCAGGAAAAAATTTAAGAAATAAACTTTAAATAAACATATTATTGTATTAATAATATTAACTCTCATATCCTAGGCTGGAGTGCTCAATGCTGGCGGAAGCACAATGCCGGTTCCATACAAACGCCAGATGGTGAATTCAAACGTCCTATCGGCATACTGTGCACATACCGTTGCATGCTGTGGTTTCCACCAGTGTAAGTATCGTATTCAGTACAGAATGGGTGTCAACTTAAGTTCTAGATTTACTTGGTTTTGCTGTAAAAATTATTAATTTTTTCGATTAATTGTAATCGATTTATCCGAATAGAGTTAATATAAAATTTTTAGTAAAATATTGGTCAAAAAATGTCTAAACATTTTTATTTCGATATTTCAATATCGACTAATTTCGATTTTTTATAACAACTCATTTTTTATTTATTTATTTTTTTTTTAATATTGTCTTTGAAAATTTATCGATAACAAATAATCGTTTTAGAATTATTTTTCGATGACCATTAATTAGCATATTTATATAGAATCTATTTAGGTCATTTTTCTAAAAAAAATACTGACGATGTTTTGACTAATTAAAACAATTTATCGATAACAAATAATAATTTTTCGATATTTTAATTATCGATAACCACTTGCTTATTTATATAGAATATATCTGAGTTTCTAAAATTGCCTAAAAAAATTAATGGCGAATTTTTGATGAAGTGCAATAATTTATCGATAAAAATAATGTATATTAATCGATATATATTTTTTTATCGATAATCAGTCATTTGTCTATTTATATTGGGCTGATTTATTTCCATAAAAATATTATTTTCGAATTTAGTCTTATTGCAATAATTTATCGATAACAAATAATCGTTTTTGTTTGTTCAGTTAACATTATCACTGTGAAAACAAAGCTATATTGATGTATATTTGTAAAAAATTGTATTCACTTTCAGCTTTCCTTACTGTGAATTCATTTTCGATTTGCGTTTATCGCGGCACTTCACCTCATTCCCCGATTGCTATGAGATACGCTGCAATGAGACCTTCAGCTTTATCGGAAACTGAGACCAAACATTTTGTATAAACATTAAGTAAATAAAATAAAATTATAATAAAATATTTTAAACTATTTTTAATTTGTAAATAAAATATTATTTTCGCATATTTATGTAAACCAAATAATCAAAAATAAATCTTTCGGAAATTTTTGTTGAAAGTCTTTCAATGTAATACATATAAAAGGATCTCAGTAAGACTACCGCACGACAATTAAAACTCACACTATCATGCCACCTCCATGCTTTCTTGTTGTTTTTGCGTTTCACTTGCTCCAAGGTGACTTGAAAAGTTTTTAACTTTAAAGTTGTAGACAAACAAACGCATTAAAACGACAATTAAACGTCTCAGACTTGTCTGCCACACTGATAAGCGGCAACAACAATGGCGCGGAAAACACCTTCAACGCACAAACACACACACACACCCATACAACCGTTTGACTTTGGCTGTCTGTCGTGCAACATCAGCAACAACAACTCATAGCCAACTATGGAATTCGTGAAACGAATAACAAACTTTTGGCATAAGTAGGTCTGCAACTTCCTGGCTGCAATAAAAGCAGCAGAAACAATAACAACAACAACAGTGGCACCAACAATAATGGAAGTAACAATTGTATAAAATCAGCATCAAGTTTTGATGTTGCCAACTTTCACTATCAGCGCGCGAAGCACAAACACACACATACCCACGTGCACTGTTATAACTGAGTACCGTTATAAAGTGGTATGAATTATATCATGCCATTTAAATTATGGCAGGAACTTTAAATTTCATGAGAGGCAAAAGGATGCGTTAATGAAATTCTTTGATCAGCTAATTGACAGATTTCTGTTTCTAAAGTTTCTGAAGAATTAAAATGTGATGAGCTTGAAGAGAGTGTGGAACGAAAATTTAATGAACAAAAATAAAAAAATCACAACATTATTTTTATGGTTCTCCAATTTGATAAGAAAAGAAAAGATCTTTAAGATTGTGCTTCTCAGTTTACCTAGCCGTGGTTTGAGAACCTGGTCTAAGTTCTACTTCTTCATTACCAAAACTCCATTAAACAAGTAAGGAAGGGCTAAGTTCGGGTGTAACCGAACATTTTATACTCTCGCAATTTACTTAACTTTATTAATATTACATAACACACAATTTCACCCATATATTCGTCGTATATATTGTATAAAGCCCATTGAAAGTTAGAAACCCTAATATTAGGTTAGAAGTACCGAGGTCCTCATGTTCGATTAATGGGGCCTTGAAAACCTATGGTCCGATTTCGGCGATTTTTAGAATGGGGCTGCCACACTATAAACGTAGTATTTGTGCTAAGTTCTGCACCGATATCTTACCTAGTGCTTACTTTATAAATTGTAATGTAAACGATTCAGATCGTTTTTAAAGTTCTGGTATATAGGAAGTAGGCGTGGTAGTGAAGCGATTTGGCCTATTTTCATAACATATCATTGAGATGTTAGGAAACTATTACAAACCAAGTTTCATTGAAATCGGTCGAGTAGTTCCTGAGATATGGTTTTTGACCCATAAGTAGGCGACGCCACGTCCATTTTCCATTTTGTAAAAAAATCTGAGTGCAGCTTTCATCTGCCATTTCTTATGTGAAATTTAGTGTTTCTGGCGTTTTTCGTTACTGAGTTAACTCACTTTTAGTAATTTTCAACCTAACCTTTGTGTGGGAGGTGGGCGTGGTTATTATCCGATTTCAACAAATTTCATGGTGTGTGGTGGGGTACGTAGGAGAACTAACTGCAGAAAGTTTGGTTTATATAGCTTTATTGGTTTGCGAGATATATACAAATAACCAATTTGAGGGCGGTGCCACGCCCACTTTCCCAAAAAAATTGCATCCAAATATGCCCCTTCCTAGTGCGATCCTCTGTTCCAAATTTGACTTTTATAACTTTATTTATGGCTTAGTTATAGCTCTTTATGTGTTTCCGGTTTTCGCCATTTTGTGGGCGTGGCAGTGGACCGATTTTGCCCATTTTCAAAGCAACCCTCTCACGGTCCCAAGAAACGTGTGTTCCAAGTTTCATCAAGATATCTCAATTTTTACTCAAGTTATCCGTTGCACGGACGGACGGACGGACAGGCGGACAGACAGACATTCAAATTTTGACTCGTCTCGTCACCCTGATCATTTTGATATATATAATCCTATATCTAACTCGTTTGGTTTTATGACTTACAAACAACCGTTATGTGAATAAAACTATAATACTCTCTTAGCAACTTTTGTTGCGAGAGTATAAAAATGATGAAGGAAAATAATGTCTCACTCTCCTTAATTTTCCCAGTCCCCCGACAGCTATGTAGACCCAAATTCAGGCATCTTCTCTTTAACTATAAGTTCTAAGGATTTGATTATTTTGTCCATTTGTACCAGAGACCTCACACTCAAATAGTCTAATAGCCGTCTCCTAATATTCTAACCCGTTTATCATTAGTTTTATTTGTATTCGAAACTAGAGTCACTCCTCTGCAAAATATAGTAAAGGGTTGGCCTTAGTAAGGGCGGCTTCTATGTTTCGACGCCTCTTTCCACATTCGATGTTCAAGGCGTCTCCTTCTTCTTCTTCATGTACCCTTCGAAACATACTTGCTTATTCATATTTAAATCATTTTACGCTAAGTCAGATTCATTTTGACTACGAAGATCTATGATAAGAATTCTACAGTTCTCGTATTCTACTTAAAGTTAGACACTATGAGTTGGCTCTACGTTCGTCCGGCTAAAGTAGAATCTTCGTTAACGGAAAGATCTAAATGAGCATGATCCGAAAAATTTCTAGAATCCATGAACTAATCTCAGCTAACCTCTATGTCTTCTCGGTGCTTCAGATACATACATATCTCTTTTCGAAATACTTAATAAAACCACGGAGTCTAGGCAACGTAATCAACGCAAAGTTCGATGACTGCAGTTATAAAGTCTTGTCGATTCCTGATTTTTGACTGAAAGATAAAGAAACATTTGAGGATTGCAAGAAATCAAGAACCACCCGTATGACCAATTTTAGAGTCCAGTTGGTGACGACTGCAGGGGAAAAAAGAGATGAAATCTTCAAACGATTTCGTATCAAATCTGATAGTAGATATCAGGAGTATCACGACCAACTCTCATAAATATAAGTATGAGAGACTCTCACCATCAACCAGCTTTGAAAGTAAACTATCGACAAATCAATTTCCTCAATTTACCGCACGCACAGACTTCAAACTCCCAACCAAATACAGCTGGCTAGACAGTGAGCTCGCAAGCTTAGCCACTTGGCGTGTCCGATTGTACTTTTGTCATCGCAAAACTAAATAATCAACAAAATGAGCATTCTAAGGCGAGGTTTAATTAGTTAAAATGAAAGTGATTGGCGACAAAGACACAACAACAATAGAAATATATAATTTTATAAAAAAAGTGGAAATGAAAAACTTACAAAAACAATAACAATAGCAACGACAATAACATTCGCTAGCGGCATAGGAAATGTGTGGCCGGTTAAAAATATAATGAGTAGTAGACAAGCGGGTCTCACACCTCACTGCAAAGAGCGAGAAAGTGTCCATAACGCGAAGATACAAAAGGAGACATACAGCCTGTGTGGCTGGTAGGCAACGCGCTTTTGAAAACGCAATGCAACAGCCAAGTGCCACAGAAGTGTGACAAAATGGCAGCGGCGAAGAGGAGAGGAAGTGCAGAAGAAGAAACACAAAAGCAAAGGTAGGCAGGCAGTCGCAGCCAATGGAAGGCTTGATGGTCTGGAAGTAGCTGCCGCGGCCACTATTTAGTTGGGAGTGAGTGTTAATGGACGTCAATAAAATGACAGACGAGGTGACAACACAAAAGTGAGTGAAATACAAGTAAATACAAAAACAAAAAATGCATGGAAAATATAGAATATAAAATCAAAAACAAGTAAGGAAGGGCTAAGTTCGGGTGTAACCGAACATTTTATACTCTCGCAATTTATTTATTTAACTTTATTTATATTATATAATACACAATTTGACCCACATATTTGTCATATATATGGTATAAAGTCCATTGAAAGTTGGAAACCATAATATTAGGTTAGAAGCACCGAAGTCCTAGTGTTCGATATATGGGGCATTAAAAACCTATGGTCCGATTTCGGCGATTTTTAGAATGGGGCTGCCACACTATTAACATAAAATTTGTTCAAAGTTCTGCATCGATATCTTCACTAGTGCTTACTTTATATATTGTAAAGTAAACGATTCAGATCGTCTTCAAAGTTCTGGTATATAGGAAGTAGGCGTGGTTGTGAACCGATTTGGCCTATTTTCACAGCATATCATTGGGATGTAAGGAAACTATTACAAACCAAGTTTCATTTAAATCGGTCGAGTAGTTCCTGAGATATGGTTTTTGAGCCGTAAGTGGGCGACGCCACGCCCATTTTCCATTTTGTAAAAAAATCTGAGTGCAGCTTCCATCTGCCATTTCTTATGTGAAATTTGGTGTTTCTGACGTTTTTCGTTAGTGAGTTAACTCACTTTTAGTAATTTTCAACCTAACTTTTGTATGGGAGGTGGGTGTGGTTATTATCCGATTTCTTTCATTTTTGGACTGTATTAGGAAGTGGCTAAAAAAAACGACTGCAGAAAGTTTGGTTTATATAGCTCTATTGGTTTGCGAGATATGTATAAAAAACTTAGTAGGGGGCGGGGCCACGCCCCCTTCCCCAAAAAAATTACATCCAAATATGCCCCTTCATAGTGCGATCCTCCATACCAAATTTTATTTCCATAGCTTTATTTATGGCTTAGTTATGGCACTTTATGTGTTTTCGGTTTTCGCCATTTTGTGGGCGTGGCAGTGGTCCGATTTTGCTCATTTTCGAAAGCAACCTTCCTATGGGGCCAATGAACATGTGTTCCAAGTTTCATCAAGATATCTTAATTTTTACTCAAGTTACAGCTTGCACAGACGGACGGACGGACGGACGGACGGACGGACAGACAGACATTCGGATTTGAACTCCACTCTTCACCCTGATCACTTTGGTATATATAACCCTATATCTAACTCGTTTAGTTTTGGGTGTTACAAACAACCGTTATGTGAACAAAACTATAATACTCTCTAGCAACTTTGTTGTTGCGAGAGTATAACAACAAATGCGCCAGCTAAGTTACCAGGAGTGCATTGCATTGCGAGGAAGCGTGTTTATGGCGGCAACGAATGAGAATTGACAATAAAAATTAATGTTGCGGCCTAAGCGGAACACGCAATTAGTAAAATTAATTGCTTAAATGCAGAGTGTCGGAGAGTGGAGAGTTAGTTGACAGTACTGTGTGTGTTTGGCAACAGCCGAGTTAATGAACTATTTAGCGCATCGAATTGTAATTAAGTGGAAAATTTTAATTTCATACAGAATTTTTAAAAAATAAATTGTTAATATAGAAAATATTTATTTCTAGTTTTAAATTAATTATTTTTTTTGGATTTTAAATATTTAAATTTGTTTTTCGAAATTGTTTTGCTTATCACATGAGTGATCCTCATTTGATCGCGCGAGTTCGTTGCTTAAGTCTTTTGTTTGGATGGCAAGGATGAGGCTAGATGTAAATAGATTTCAAATTTTTTGTGGAGCCTTAAGCCATATTTTCTACATTGATGTAGAGTTAGAGCGTATAAAAATTTTCGGTAATCTGAATACTAAGAACACTAACACTGAGAGCCACTGAGAGCCAAGCGTTTGGATCTAATTTTGGAAGTCAAGATTATCGAAACATGAACTCATGATGTTTTATAAAAAATAATTAACCTAAAATTTCACTTGTAAGATTTGGTATAAATACATATCGTTAAAATTAATTGGCAACTCTACGCAAAAATGTTTCAGAAATCATTTTTGAAGACATTAAAATTTATTTTTATACTCTCGCAACAAATGTTGCTAAAGAGAGTATTATAGTTTTGTTCACATAACGGTTGTTTGTAACACCCAAAACTAAACGAGTTAGATATAGGGTTATATATACCAAAGTGATCAGGGTGAAGAGTGGAGTTCAAATCCGAATGTCTGTCTGTCCGTCCGTCCGTCCGTCCGTCTGTGCAAGCTGTAACTTGAGTAAAAATTAAGATATCTTGATGAAACTTGGCACACTTATTTCTTGGCACCAAAGGAAGGTTGCTTTCGAAAATGAGCAAAATCGGACCACTGCCACGCCCACAAAATGGCGAAAACCGAAAACACAAAAAGTGCCATAACTAAGCCATAAATAAAGCTATGGAAATACAATTTGGTATGAAGGATCGTACTATGAAGGGGCATATGTGGATGTAATTTTTTTGGGGAAGTGGGCGTGGCCCCGCCCCCTACTAAGTTTTTTGTACATATCTCGCAAACCAATAGAGCTATATAAACCAAACTTTCTGCAGTCGTTTTTTTTAGCCACTTCCTAATACAGTCCAAAAATGAAAGAAATCGGATCATAACCACGCCCACCTCCCATACAAAAGTTAGGTTGAAAATTACTAAAAGTGCGTTAACTCATTAACGAAAAACGTCAGAAACACTAAATTTCACATAAAAGATGGCAGATGGAAGCTGCACTCAGATTTTTTTACAAAATGGAAAATGGGCGTGGCGTCGCCCACTTATGGGTCAAAAACCATATCTCAGGAACTACTCGACCGATTTCAACGAAACTTGGTTTGTAATAGTTTCCTTACATCCCAATGATATGTTGTGAAAATAGGCCAAATCGCTTCACAACCACGCCTACTTTCTATATACCAGAACTTTGAAGACAATCTGAATCACTTACTTTACAATATATAAAGTAAGTACTAGTGAAGATATCGGTGCAGAACTTTGCACAAATACTATGTTAATAATGTGGCAGCCCCATTCTAAAAATCGCCGAAATCGGACCATAAGTTTTTAAGGCCCCATACATCGAACACGAGGACCTCGGTGCTTCTAACCTAATATTATGGTTTCCAACTTTCAATGGACTTTATACAATATATATGACGAATATGTGGGTCAAATTGTGTATTATATATTATAAATAAAGTTAAATAAATAAATTGCGAGAGTATAAAATGTTCGGTTACACCCGAACTTAGCCCTTCCTTACTTGTTAAATTTATATTTGTCTATATTAAAAAAATTCTAAAGACCTTTCAGGACGGTTTTTTTTTAATTTTTATAGAATTAACACATTTTTTTAATATTCTGCTGATTTTTTCTTTATGCGTTAGGTGGCAACTCTATTTATAAAGTTGTCTAAATTGAATATTCTCGTATACTTCATAAAAGACTTTTTAGAAGTCACGTTGATAGCACATCTTATATTATTTTCAAAATTAAAATTTCCTATAGGTGGCAACTCCATTCCGAATTAAATATTTTTGGAATAATTTATTAATGAAAACACCCTAGACACTCGCATGAGTGTCAACAATACAATTAATTGTTATGACAATTTAACAAATATTTTACTTTACAAAATATGGCAACTCTGTTCTTCAATTTTTTTTTAAAAATCTAACAATTTATAATTTATGAAGAATTATTTAACGTAGTACGTATATTTAACACAACTACATAGTTAGGGTTGCCACTAAAATTTTATTTCGTAATTAAAAAATTTTAGTGTTTTTAATTTTAACAATTTTTGAATATTTTTAAAAACTAAAAAATTTCTAAAATATGAATTTTGGCAATATTATTTTTATATTTATATTTGGAATAGTTCCCTTTTGAACTCTAATACCCCTTACCACTATAACCCCAAAAATATCTCCATCAAATGTGTGGTCCACACCACACCCACTTCCATTTATCGCTGCTACCAATTTACAGTTAACTTAAAAATTAATTAGACATCTCACAGACACAAACGCACCGTCACCGTTGGTGTTGATTTCATTGTCTTACACTGTTAAACAGCTGCCAACAATTTTTCTACACTGCTGGAGAAAGTGGCTACCTGCTGCCGCCACCGTTGCTTGTTGTCAGCAATAGTCTATGAAATTTGCAAATTTTTTCAACTAAATTGCCTCCGGGTCGCTGCTGCTACTGCTACGCGCTCGTTGCTTTTCGCCTCGGCCGCATAATATTATATTTTGTCCATTAATTATGGGTTTCAGCTACTTTTTCAATCACTTCATCTGCCAAGTGGAGCCGGCTTGTTTAGCAAAATCGCTTATAAACCTAATTAACTTGGCAACAATTGTGCTGTTTTGTGCCACTAAAGTGTTGCTATTGTATGTACTATGACGTGTTCTCATTAAGCGTCTATAAAAGAGGCGTTTCCAATTGGTTGTTGTGATGGGGGAAAAAAAATTTGCGAATTCAAAGTCAATAACCGCGAATTAAACACATGTGCGTGGACTTACACATAGAGATTTGTATGTATGTATATTCATATAGATGTGATTAAGTTTAGTTATGGAGTTAACGTTAGGTAATTGAAGTCGCTATGAGTTATGATTTCCACACGCACAAAATTTAATAATATAACTAACTCTAAATAATTCCAGAACTTAGTCATATCCAGTAAGACCAGCCTAAAAATATAGAGGAAACCCCTTTTATGAATCTTTTAACCGATCTATTGAGTGTTAAATTTTGAAACAATGACGAAGTGAGGATTCTCCACATATTAAGTATTCTTCAAAGTAGTCTGAAGATTCCATAAATCCTACCGATCCATTACTTCCAAGGCATATCGTACTATCACTACAATCCGAAACTAAATTTAACACCTTCACTTTGGTGAGAAAACACACTCTTTCATGCTCAAACAAACTGGTTTTTATTTCTATTCGTCTCAAATCGGACTTAAAATCTGGACCCAAGGCTATTAAAGAAATCTCCAAACTTGAGAGATTGTCCAAGAGTCATTTACTTAACGATTCTATAAACTCTCTAAAGAACTTCTGCTTTTACAAATCCTACATTATACCCGATAGAGCCAGTAATAAATTATAACTACGAGACTAGTAGTAATGAAAGATGAAACTTCGAATTACTGAACATTGCTCTCAGAGAGCTAAAGAATTATAATCCGAGATCAGCCGCAGTCGTTAAGGACATTTTTTTCGTATACTGAGAAGGTCAGTATTCTTAAATGAATTCGAGATACTCGGACTACTTTTACTCGGTTTATCGATACTTTTTACCGATCTTGGGAACGTAATCGCAAATAAGCGATCTAATTCTGATTGTGGTGAGATTATCATTCATAGTATTCCGTTACGGAGTCGGATTCATTCAGCTACTTTCAGTGGATCCTCAAATCGAGTATGTAATAACGTCTTCATTGAAGAGCCAACTATTTTAGGTACGATCTAAGGCTCCATATACCACCATATTTTACTATATTTTTACTAATCTTGCGTTGCAGAAATAATGGATTCTTTGATTCCATAACACTTAAGTCCGTCCCAGAAAGGATTCCTTGGCAGTTTGTCTGTCAGCATGGGTCAATTGGTCTATTGTAAAAAGGTCTTACTTCAAAAGTCTTCTTGCGAGTACAAACCTTTTTAAGTAAGCGACGGTTCGATATATATAGCTAGGAGCACAGAGGTTCGGAAACTATCGTTATTAAAATCCGCACGATTGGATATTAGATTTCCCAGACCTTTCGGATATCAAATTGGTTTGAATCCAAGAAACCAGAAGATTAGTTTTAGTTCCGGTGAAGTGAGAGAAACTCGGAGAGATAAGTATGGAGAGTTGATCGCAAGGTCTCCGTCTACCAAGAAAGACTGATCCTGAATTAGTTCAGAACTTAAGTTAGATGTTTTAGCAAATGTTTTGAGCTGTCGAACGTCCTCTCATAGCATACTTGGGAGATGTTGAACTTGTACAAATCGCGTATGTAAAATCATCATCATTGAAGAGCCTATTCCTTTAGGTATGATCTAGGACTCTTCTATATGGTTAAACTACCATATTTTACTACATCTTTGCTAATCTTACGAAAATTTAAGAAACTGCTTAACTAAAAATACATAAACTCAACAGCGTTTGCCGCAAATCGCAAAGGTTATTAACCAGCCGCTATGCAAGTCAATAAAACCAAGCTCCGCAAATACTTTACTATTTTGCAACAATACCCCAAGAAGACCCCCGTCTTCAGCGCTGCACTTTGTTTTCTTGCATACATTGCACACATGCAACGCTGTATTGTCTTCTTAGTTAGTCATTGTAGACTTGCGCTGCCATTTTACGCTTCCTCAAGGACCTCTTCATTACACAGGAAGCAAAGATTTCGTTCGATTCTTTTTTTTTGCATTTCTTACTTTTGCATCTTTTAGCAGCAATTGCCGAATAGACGAATGTATATTTGCTTGAAAGCTACAACAAAACACAACAAGCAATGGTAAAGTAAAAGCGGAAGAAGAAGAAGCAGTACAAATGCTGAGCAACAATGTCGATGCCGAAATTTTAGTGCATTGCTTGCAACAAAATTGAAAAATGTTTACAAAAACTAAACTAAAATAAAAGTAAATCTTTAGAATATTTGAGTGAGGCAAAAAAAATATGAAATTGTACAGGCTGTTGGTTTCACATTTTAGTCAGCCGCATGCACTTGCAACTAGGCAATGCAACGCTGCCTGCCAAATGAGCATGCAATATGCGACCACTCATTCATTTCTTCATTATTTCGTTTGTTCCAGTCCAAGGAAGACAGAAGACTGCAGGCTGGCAGGCTACATGTCCGGAGGCAGAGGCAGGCTGGCAGGCCATTTACTTAGCACAACGCTTACATACTTAACGGCTGGTGGCACTTAGCTGTTGTTGTCGAGGCTAAGAAGGCTCAGTATATACTTATGTATATCCGTACACAGTTTTTTGGTTGAGTTAATGGCCTCTTGTGTGCCCCGCAAATCGATGCTCATTCTTTGTTTGTGCTTGTGTGTGAGCTTTTCAGCTATTATTTTCCCATCTGGTTGTCTATTCGGTATGGCTAATCTATTGAGATATAAGTAAACGAGTTGAGTATTTTATACCATACGTCGGAATGCTTACATGGGTCATCTGAGGTTCGTGCGATATCTTACCTTTGAGAAAATAACCATTTTGAATACCTTCTTCAAGCATAAAGTCCCAATACAAATATTATAAATATATAATACCCAATATCGACCAGCGCGTGTTCCAACCAACATGATCCGTATAATTTTTAGGTCATCCTCTTAAGGAAAGAATACTATTTAGAGTTCGTGTTCTCTTTTCGAGTTCGAATTGATATTTTAGTCAATCTGTAACAAATCATCTTCAAAACAATGCAAAAAATGAAGATCATGTCACCAATGCTTCTTCTATAGTTCACTAAGCTCTGTATATGAGTGATGAGGGATCTTCTGTGGAAGAAAGATTCAACAAACATAGCATACTGGAAATTCTAAAGCAATATCATGCTAAATGTTTCTTTCAACTATCGCAAGAGAGTAAATAATCTGTTCAATAGGGATCGAGAGTATCTATCAACTTATAATTGAAATATCTTATTAGGAGCTGAGTGCATTTGCAG
The DNA here is from genome assembly GCA_031772095.1 of Zeugodacus tau. Lineage (NCBI taxonomy): Eukaryota > Metazoa > Arthropoda > Insecta > Diptera > Tephritidae > Zeugodacus > Zeugodacus tau. The sequence goes on along the minus strand of CM062650.1, from coordinate 61,246,693 downwards.
AAAAAATGTACCACCCCAGAGGTCATAGTTCAAGCTTAAACGTAGTTTTCTCACAAGAGCGTTGAAGAAGTAGTGGTTTCATTGTCCTCCAGAACCCTTAAGTCCGTTCTAGAAAGGTTTCTATGGAAGGGAAATAAGTTTTCCATGCTAGTTTGAACAGCGAACAAAGGTCTTTCAGGCTAACTTTAGTTACGATCTTCTTGATCTTGACGTAAATTGGTATTTACGTATATAGATCGGGTGATCATAATTTTAAAATTGCATCATTTCCTTAACATAGTATTCTCCAGCAATGGTCTGCTTCAAAAAGGTCTTACAAAAAGTCTTCTTGCATGCCCAAACTTAATTATGTAAACGTCGAAAATATAGTTGGTAACCCAAAGGTTCGGTATCTATAACTGTTAAACTCCTCCCAATTGGTTATTAGACTTCCCAAACCTCTCGGATATCAAATCGGCTTGAATCCAATAACAGAAAATAACAAAAAATTTGTTTTAGTTCCGGTAAAGCAAGAAACTGACTGAAAGTTAATCGCAAGATCCTCCCTTCATATAGAAGTCTACTGTTCTGAGAGAATTAGTTCAAAATCAAGAATAGGTCTTGTATCAAGTGCTTTCAGTTCTGAAGTGTCTTCTTATACCATATTTGAGAGATCATGCTAATGACATTGTGAAAGCATGGGTATTCTTTCTATACCGATCCTAGAGTAGCCATAATACTCAGCTGTTTTATGAGTTGGGTATAAAAATATTCGATTTCCATAGAACTTAAATTTCTGTTTTCTTGTTTCTAACAAAGATTGTTGCAAGTTCTGCTTGTTCATATTACTGTCTATTCTTCTTTTCTGTTTTTGATTTTTATTTTTGCTTAGTATACTGCCCCTCCCTCCCTCAGTTCGGCATAAACTGTGTGTGAAAGAAGATTTTTCCTCGTGAATGAATGAGAATTTTCTTTTTCATTAATTTAAAAGAAAAGACAATACACTGATGGCTTGGCAAAAAATAAGTAATGATGATAAAACTAAAAGAACAAATACACTGCAACAAAAAGATTACAAAAACAACAAAAAATATATGCCGAAAAAATGCACAAAATCTTAATGCACGAAGACTGCCGGTGGAAATTGATGAATGCATTCGATGCCGCAATGAGTAGTAACTGTCATTAGCAGCCCAAATAATAACAACAACAACAATGAGAAGGTGCATGATAAACATGTGGCAAGTATGAGTGGGTGCACATGCATTGTGGCAGATCCTTTCAAATAAACAAGCAGTGCATGTTGCAAGAAGCAATAAAAGAAAAAAGAAAAAAAAATTATAAAATAAAATGAAATAAAATATTTTGTAAGAAATCTTCTGAAGAGAGAGTGAGTGTGTGTGTGTGAGTTCATTGCACGGCTACTCACTTTTGTCTGATTGCAGTTAGCTACTTATAAAATTGAATGAACTCTTTATTTATTTGTTATTATTGTTGTTGTTGTGCTTTTCGTTTGTTGCACACTCTTCACTTCACTTCACTTAGCCAGGTTTGGCGGCACAAGGATAATCCGATATTAATTGCGGCTTGTCATGTTATACCCGGCGCTTTTTTCTCTCCGCACACACACACAAACGGACACACACAAATATATATTAAACTTTCATTTCTTATATATTATTTGCACTGTGAGTCCTCTAACACCGCCCACACACACTCAACTCCAATCCACTCCACTTGCATTTCGTTTGTTCAAATTCCGTTTTCTTGGTGTTTTGTACACTTTTACATTTCCTGTATCCTTTTGCGATAGTTTTTCGGGTAATTTTTTTTGTTTTTGTTGTCTTCAGCTTTCTTATTTGATTGCGGCGCTGCGCTTTCTTTGTTTGCCACGCGCCGTTGCAGAGTCTTGTGTTACTTGTTGTTGTAAATTATATACCTTTATTATTGTTATTGTTGTTGTTGTTGCATTTCATTCATTATTGCATTGCTTTTGCCTTTCAATTTGCTGTTGTTGTATCATTTGATATGCTTGTCCTATGGCATTTTTTCGTCGCTTTTGTGTCTGTGGCAAGCTTTTGTTGCTGGCTTTTATTTCATTGTTTTTGTTGTTGTTGTTATTTTATTTGTACGACCGGCTGCTAGTAATTTATTTTCAAGTATCACGCAATTGTGTGTATTATGCAAATACATAGCGTTGTTTAAGAAATGTTGCAACAAATGAGTAAATGATTTGGCGAAAGTTTGCGGTTTTTTGTTGTTGTCTGAAGTAGTTTTTTCTTCCGTTTCTGTGGATTATCCTGCGGTTTGCGTTTTTGGACGATTACTCATAAGAAAGAAATTGTCGCCAAAAATTTTGGTGTTTCCGGTGTTTCTTCAACGGTTGTTACTTTCAACAACTTGTTTGGATATGTGGTAACAGTAGACTTAGTCATAAAGACACAAATATCCGGTGATATTTGAAAGCACATTCAACTTGCTTATATATGTGGAGTCATTCAATAACAAATGGATTTTGTAGAATCTCCTAAAAAAATTTTACGAATCTTAAGACGTAGCACTGATGTCTCAACAGTACAGAAATACATAAAACCCCGATGATAATTAAAACTAGTATATGCATGGAACTCACTTAGTCATGATAATCCAAAAACGTCCAAAAAACTGCCAGATAATATACAAAGACCCAATGCATTCCCTTTCTGTTGAAGGCTCGACACCGCTCCAATTAATTATAAAAGAGACCGCTGTCTCGATGGAGCTTCACGATATTGTGGGAAAAAACTATCAATCCGATATTTAAAGAAAATCCAGGCGTGAGCCGGTTGTAAAATCAGTTATGATCAGTGAACTAATCAACGAGCGGTAGTTCATTCAAAGAAAATATCCGGCTAAAGTAGTTGATGGATCTAGGACGAAAAAGGACCAAAAAAGGTATGAAGCCGATTCCAAAGTCCCTTCCAATTTTAAGTTGGACAACAGACCAAATCCTTCACCTTCGCCTTCGTAGGTGGCTTTACCGACATACAAGCGGTCCATGGGGCTCTTAATACTATACAAATTTATATCTTATCCAAAGGTAATGTTGTTTTGGGTACTAGAAGACTATTGGACCTAAAGAAAAGAAGTACGAAGTACTACCCTTTGTATCTGAATCCCAAAATCTCTTTCTGGACTTAAATGGTCCCATTGTTGATCGGATGTCAGCTGGAGAGCAGTAACAGCAAAGACTCGTTGATTACCCATTCGACTCTTACTCATTGATTACAGGACTTTCTAAAAGTCTTTAGTCATTCACCTTTTGTTACATTGTATTTTGTTTTATATAAAGGGGTTTTCAAAAGGGTCGCTACAAAAGTGGACCGATAGGTATAACAGACGACCCCATATTTTTTCCCGGTTTTTTGATATTTCTCTTCAGTAAAGTTTGCCATTTCATCATGGAAAGATATACGATCCATTAACGAGTCGAAATTATTAAAATTTACTACCGAAATTCGAAGTCTGTGGCCTCAACTTTAAGAGCGCTACGTCCAATTTATGGTCGCCATAATTGGAATATTTTTGGTTCGAATTGGATGATATGGACTTGGACAATATGTCGTTCCAACAGGACGGCGCCACAAAACACAGAGCGAATGCCAAAATCGATTTATTGAAAACCAAGTTTAGTGAACGTGTTATCTCATGAAAATTGGGTTTTGGTTTTATTTAAACTTTTGTACTGCTCTTATTGAAAACCCCTTTAGAATTGAATGAAAAAGATATTCAAGGACTGGCTACCAAAATATTCGGATTTGACACCTCTGACATCCTTTTGAGGAGTTATCAGAGAAACAAAGTGAATGGGACCATTGAGGAGCTTATAGCATAAACGTATGCCAAAGTTAAAGTCATATTACTTGAGATGCTCAACAAAGTTATGGAGAACACAGAAAACAGAACTAACGTTGTTGTGACCCTTGGCAGACCATCACTTATTATACTCTCCAAGAGAGAGTAATAATATGTGATATCTCTCTACATAAATCTAATAGTTTTTCCATTCCATTGTGAGTAAAATCGTGTGTGGTGTACTATATATTAAATCCAGATGAGAGATCGTCTTGAATAGGAACTATGGATATTATCTTCATGGAGGATTACTTTGGCTATATAAGCTCATAGGTCAATCTCCTAGAATAACATTAAAAGCTTAGTTATGTCTCAAAAATGTTATCCATCAGTTCAAGTAGAATATTATGTTAAGTTTTTTTTTTCAGAGAGATATTTTTTTATTTGTGCGGGGGGTTTTCGATCCTTAAACCCAGATAGTTCTCGAATATTGCTCAGAGCCCACGAGTCTGCGGAAACGTTTTTTAATAGAATATACCTTTGTATCTGTTTGGTGGACAGGAGAACTTCTGCTTGTTTCGCTGCTATTTCGAGGTTATTAAGAGTTGATTTTTACACCATACGCGAAGATATTCATATTTATTGAGTAATTCAATAAATATTAAATGAAGCAACATATGACCTTGAAATCAGTAATAATGTCCTCCTGTAACTTCAACCAACTAAAGTGCTCACCGGCTTTGCAATGCGCTGACTCAATTTCGAAATTAAATTCCAAGCATTTAATTAATTTATATTCAACTTATATGAGCATACGCGAGCATAAAACTCGTCACTCATATCAATAAAATAACACATAATCTCCGACATTTGAACTCGAGCGGTAATGAGACAATCACATAAACGAAAATAGTATAACCCGCCACTTGTGCTAATGCATTTTAATTTGGCCCAACCGTTTTGTGACTCAACCGACTTCCCTCCTTCGGTATGCGCCAACTAACTAACCAGATGCTTTACGATATCCACGGCGTAGAAACGCAGTCGTTGCCTTCATATTTTCCACTCAAAAGTCATTGCCGAAGGACATAAAATGTGCGCGACATACACATACAAACACACAAACTCTCCGGCATAAGTACAGTTAACTGTGGCAAAGCGGCGAACACTTGCATTTAGCTGGCTGGTTGTGAGTGGAATGTAGTGCGCCATAAAACGTCCCAAAAAGCCATTTTTAGCTGCTTGCAACACAGCCCGCCATTTCAGGCGCAATGACGCATCAATGCAGCAAGCAACGGTATGCCACGGCTCGAAACGAAATCTCCTTCATATGTCCTTCAACGCTTGCGGCCAAAGAAGGATGCTCAAATTCTCGTTCGCACTGCAGCTTGGACTCACGCCACGCGCCGCAAAGTTCCATGGCATCTTTTATAATTCCTCACCGCTCTTCTACGTCTTCGGTATCTTCTTCGTCATCTTTGCTGGCGCATCTTGCCCTTTGACCTCTTTGCGACACTGCGCCGGATGAAGAAAACGCAATGTGAAGAAAAGGAATAAAAATGCCTGCGGGAATTTCGCAAAGAAGCTGCAGCTGACAAACTGCGGCGGCGACTCTGGCAAATGTGCAGGCACGTACAGCAAGCAACAACACCAACAAAATGGTAACTTCAAACTACTGAAAGAAAGCATGAAGAAAGCAAGGGGAGAAAAAAATCATAAAAGACGCGCTTGCACACAAAACGGGATAATAGAAATGAAAACGAATGACTCGGCTGCGGCGCATTTCTAACAGCAGTGAAGGCGCGCAACGCTGCCGATTGCAAAGGTGACAACATCCTATTGATGCGCTGCACAAGCAAGCTGCCGCAAGACAGCGCCTGGCAGCAACAGAGTGGAGAGTAAAGCTAGAAAAATAGACAACGCTAAGCTTTCTGTCGCGCTATACACACGGGAAGGGCAATGTCATGAATTCGAAATTAAGTCCTTATCTCGACCTCTGTGGGCATAGTTAAAAATAAATAAATAAACAGAATGGAATGAAATGAAATGAGGCAAAAGAAATATGCGAAATTATTGGTGAAAATATAGTGTTTTTCTTAACTTTAATATTTTTGTATGAGAAATAATGAAGATTTTGCTATTGCTAGCGGCTCAAACATCATTCATATAGATCTTGGTGAAACTTAATATAATCTTGACTGAAATTTATTATTAATTCTTTCTATTCTAAAATCTTTGCAATACGCTGACTCAACCTGAAAGCCTCTCCTCTTACCCTGGAGAAAGTGTGAAAGTATTTCTTTCAAACGAAAAAATTTCCCATCTGACCCTTCACTCAGACAGCGCAGCAGTGCAAAGCGAAGTCCGAGGTCCCTTTTTTATATCTTTTGGTATTTATTGAGTGGACTCCACTTTCAAATAGATTCATGACCACAGTATCGGAGCAATAAAAATCGTTCCTACGACCGTCGGTTTCCCGTAACTGGAACGGACCCGGATTCTTATGCGGACAAGGACTATCAAAGCAGTAGCATTTCTTAGAATAACCTATGGAATATTTTATGCTGTTACAATAAGAACAACTAATACAAAACATCTGGAGACCTAATGAACTCGAGAACAGATATTTTGGATCAAAACCTTGGTCAAGAGAACATTGACAATGCCAGTCCCTTCTTGATATTAAATCTTACTTAAACTTCTTTGACCTTATTCAAACATTATTTTTTTGTAAGTAATTACTTCTACAATGCTTTTGAGATGATTTTTATTAATTTTCATTTATATTACTTAAAGAACGAAGAATCCATAGTAACATCAAGCGACATATCTAACCTAATACCGACGTCAATAGTCGTCGAAGAATACCTGTAACTAGATCAGTTAGAAACATAATATGTTATATGTTGTAAATATCCTTATTGAGATATCATTACGACTTATTCACGGATATATACGATTACCGGTAATTGGTCAGAGAGCATTTCAGACGAAGAGTTTAACTTAAACTGACTACTCTGGTGTGATCTCTTATTGGATGACCTAGGCGACAACCTCAAACAGTCCAGTTTCAAGCAAATACATAACATTATGCATAACATTTCTTACATACATATACATATGTATATACAAGGTAGTTTAAAGTGCGATTATGTATGTGATTGGCGTTGCAACTCTTTAGCCGGTTATAGCCGAATCCACGATAGTGCGCCACTTCTCTCTCTCCTTCCCAGTTCGGCGCCAGTTGGAGATCCCAAGTGTAATCAGGTCGCTCTCCACCTGATCCCTCCAACGGAGCGGAGGCCTTCCCCTTCCTCGGCTTCCTCCGGCGGGTACTCCATCGAACACTTTCAGAGCTGGAGTGTTTTCGTCCATTCAGACAGCATGACCTAGCCAGCGTAGCCGCTGTCTTTTTATTCGCTGAACTATGTCAATGTCGTCGTATAACTCGTACAGCTCATCGTTCCAACGTCTGCGGTATTCGCCGTTGCCAATGTTCTGAGGACCATAAATCTTGCGCAAAATTTTCCTCTCGAAAACTCCTAGTGTCGTCTCATCTGTTCTTGACATCGTCCAAGCTTCTGCACCATAAAGCAGGACGGGAATGATAAGCGTCTTGTAGAGTTTGATTTTGGTTCGTCGAGAGAGGACTTTACTGTTCAATTGCCTACTCAGTCCAAAGTAGCACCTGTTGGCAAGAGTGATTCTGCGCTGGATTTCGAGGCTGACATTGTTGGTGTTGTTGATACTGGTTCCCAGGTATACGAAATTATCTACAACTTCAAAGTTATGACTGTCAACAGTGACGTGGGAGCCAAGACGCTGTTTGCTTGATGACAGGAGATATTTCGTCTTGTCCTCATTCACCTCCAGACCCATTCGCTTCGCCTCCTTATCCAGGCGGGAAAAAACAGAACTAACGGCGCGGTTGTTGCTTCCGATGATATCAATAACATCGGGAAACGCCAGTAGCTGTACACTCTATTTCTATTTAGCTCTGCAGCTCTTATAATTTTTTCCAGCATCAAGTTAAAGAAGTCGCACGATAGTGAGTCACCTTGCCTGAAACATCGTTTTAATTTTAATTTTAATTTAAATTTAAATTTAAATTTTAATTTTAATTTTAATTTTAATTTAAATTTAAATTTAAATTTTAATTTTAATTTTAATTTTAATTTTAACTTTAACTTTAATTTTAACTTTAATTTTAATTTTAATTTTAATTTTAATTTTAATTTTAATTTTAATTTTAATTTTAATTTTAATTTTAATTTTAATTTTAATTTTAATTTTAATTTTAATTTTAATTTTAATTTTAATTTTAATTTTAATTTTAATTTTAATTTTAATTTTAATTTTAATTTTAATTTTAATTTTAATTTTAATTTTAATTTTAATTTTAATTTTAATTTTAATTTTAATTTTAATTTTAATTTTAATTTTAATTTTAATTTTAATTTTAATTTTAATTTTAATTTTAATTTTAATTTTAATTTTAATTTTAATTTTAATTTTAATTTTAATTTTAATTTTAATTTTAATTTCAATTTTAATTTTAATTTTAATTTTAATTTTAATTTTAATTTAATTTTAATTTTACTAAGACAGAAGTAGAAATCGAATCTTAAAGCTATTGAAGTATTCAATTATATAAAATGTTTCGGTCGATCAATGACCTACGAATGTGTAGCATCAACAGCTTATAAATACAAAAGTCTACAAAATATGCAAATTTAGTAGATATCTCACTGTTACCAAATTTTAAATTTGCATTTTTAATATCTACACGCTGCTATCTGTCAAAGCAAAATGCCAAAATACTAAATTTAAGGCGCCACCATCTGGCAGCTAACAAATATATACATGCATACTATATATAACTAAGATAAATGTATTAGGCTTCTTTTTTAAGGTATCTCCACATAAAAACATACAAAAAATGCGGAAAAATTTGATTCAACTTATATTTAAATTCGCATGTGAGAATTTGCAAATTTACGCACTTTAAGATACATACTAAATATGGGCTCTTACATTAAGGTGAACATTTATTTATCAATATTATACAAACTTTACATATTTTTGTGGCCTCTTTATTTTGAAGAACTTATTTTATGGTTAGGCTAATTCTTTATGCTAGCGAATTATTATTCCACAATTATTTTAAAGCGAAAAAATATCTTGGATGCATTTTAATTTAAAAAAAAAATATTATGGGGTTGCCTGTTACACTATTTTTGTCAAATTCGTAACAAAATTAAAATGTTAAGGAGTAAAATAATGTAATGAGAGTTATAAAATATTGCAGATATTACAACAAAGTGACCAAAAATCTGAAAATTTATGAAAAATGTATATGAATATTCACTAACTATAAAAACAGTTACATTTTCATTACCGAGAAGAAATTTGAAGTTTTCTTGATTAATGTGATTGTTAAGGTAGTCCAAGAGATTCGATTGAAAGTAGTATTTTAATAGTCTTACTAAAAAACTTTATACTACCTTGTGTTAGAGTTGCCAACAATTTGGAAATTTAAAAATATTTTGCTAGTATGTGAGCTTCTGAAATTGTTTCAAGCCATTTTTGAGACTTTACTTTTTTTTCAAATTACTGTTAAAAGGGTTGCCATCGATCTCGAAAAGCAATACTCCTGCTACCGAAATTATTTACTCAAACATAGAAGAATCAGTAAGATAATGAAATATTTGAATGAATATGGAAAAATTACTTCTTTAATACTTTAATTTAATTCATTAAAATATAATTCAGATGAATTTCTGGAACACTGGCCACCCTAGTGAAATTAATTTAAATAATTATGAGAACTCCTCACTGGAGCCAATGTAGTCGTCTTAATTGTGTGACTCACTACCTTTATTAAAATAAATAAATTTCATAACTATTTGCGCACAGTGCGTTAAACCGACCGATCAGCTGTGTGAACTATGAGTCAGTTGACCCAACATATGCTAGTCGATGCTTAGTTAATTGGTACTCAAACGCGAAATTTTCAACGCTTTGCCTGCCATTCAAACTGGTTCGGCGTTTAGTTTTTATCTCAGCTAGTATTTTTAATACTATAATGAAGTTTCTGACGCTTTACATTTTTGTTATTGTTGTTGTTATTTTGTTTATATATTTTTTTCATTTTAAACTTTTGACTTTTTGCCTTTATTTTGAACGCGTTCTGCACAATTTGCAAATTGGCAAAGTTCAATCGCATCGTTTCACTCGCTGTCGCTACGCGCGATGCCTGTCGGTTGAGTGGCCGGCCGCTTTGAGACGCATCCGCGACCGCGCGTAAATGACCGTATACGCGAATTCGCACAGCTTTTGACCTAAATTCTCTTGTGCTGTCAACTGCGCTGCGAAAACTTTTGCAAAACAAATTTTTTGTGGCATTTTATTAGTTTGCTTTTTGTTGTGGTGTTGGCCTAGCAGATAGATCTAGGAGCGTCTTGGCGGTACGCGTTTGAGATGCCCCGGTGTGCAGATTAATTGACTTTCGTTCGTCTTTTAGTGGATCGTATGGCGCGCAGTACGCATGCGAAAACGCACACACACGCACACTCGTTTACATGCGAATCTATTTTTTTGCGATTTTCGGTGTCTTTTTTGCGTTTTGCGAGTTTTCTTTGCGTAGCGAGCTCATAATGAAGGAAATCGTATGCGAATTTGATTTGCGAATTTCAATAAAATGCTGTGTAAAAAACAACAACAATAACAACAAGAAGTGTTAGTTAGAGTTCATTGGCAAGCGTCGGTGCGGTTAAATTTTTGCACTTCTTATTGTTGTTGTTGTCTTTTTTATTTTTTCTTATAAAATGTGTAAGAGGCGTTTTGCTTTGCCGCCTTTCGCAATTTTCATTGATTAATTTATTTTCAATCTCAATCCAAGTTGGCTCTTTTGTTCCAATTGTTTGCATGATTTTCTTTGTTTTACGAAATCAACCGTAAAATTTGCACATTTTAACCAGTAAGAGGTGTAGCGAATTCGCATTTGGTTTTTTTTTTGTTGGAGTTAAGCAACAGTCAAAATAATTAAAGGCTGTTGGCCTCTGTGTAGCTCTTCTACTTCACATAACTGCTATAATAGTATATATTTTTATAATAATAAATGAAGTTTGTCTTCTAAAAATTTGGAAATAAAAGCAAAAATAAAGTTTTTAGTTGAATTCAATACTAAAGGAATATTTGGCTTATGCGTTAAGTATAATCTTTACATTACTATATATTGTTAAATCCAAACGTTCTGATGAGCCCCGAGTTAATATTTGGAATTGTTTAAAGTCGTTCCAATATCTCTTATACTTGACTTTTTTCTGGTTTACTTGATTTTACTAAAGGTGAATCATTTTTATACCATTTTTTTCGGCCATACATGGCACTTAACCGTGGAAACTTTCTCCTTAGAGTGAATGAAATTAGTACAGTAGAACTTTTCTAACTCGAATCACCATAATTCACAAAAAAACTTCGAGTTATAGAAATTTTCATTAAAACATAAATTTTTCAAAAATCTGTAAAATATAGATTTACCTACAGTTTTCGTTATTTACTTCACAAAAAGTTTTATTGCAATACATTAAAACATGTATTCTGTAATTTCGTTTGTTGCTTTTTTCTATTGTTGGGCTCTTGACGTCTGTATCTCATGCCTTTGTTACACGATTTATGAAATCTATATAATCTATTTTTTGTTCACTTCCATACGATATAGAGGAACTCTTTTCAAATTCTGCCTCGATAGTAAAATTTTAAATTTTGTATTATGCCCTGGTCGAAAAGTTCGATTTATGGAAAGAAATTTGTATGAAATTTGACGGTCATCCCGTTGAGATATCGCTATGAAATTTTCACCAAAAATCTAGAAAAATATTTTAAATATATATTAAAAGCCCCATCGGACTACTAGGTCCTATAGCTCCCATAGAACAGTAATTGCTATTATATGGCAATGATGTGCAAAAATATTTCTCATGGCCATGGTTGGAGCGTCAAAACTTTCAGTAAGGCTTTGGAAAAAAAGTTAAGAAAGCGAGAAAAAAGCTGAACATGATTTGTCGTTATAGTTTCCCTCATCCAACCCCCATATTCCACCTATAAGAATCTTGATTCGTTAACCTGAACAATTACCAGAACAAATGGAAGTCCTTTGTTTCTGCGAAATTAAAAAAAAATTCTGATGTGCTTTAAAAAAAAATCCGGTTGTTCATGCATTTAACTCTATTTTTAGAAAGTACCGTTAGATTTTTAGGAAAACCAGGTTTGCAAATAGGAAGTGTGGACAATTTAGAGGCCATCGATTTTTGGCCTATGGCGGAACCACTGTGCATTGGCGCCATTTTCAACATCTGAGTTATTTATAAAAAGTTTATGAAATTAGTCTTTCCTCATTAAGACACACTTTGGAAGCAAATAATATAATATAGGTAGGCCTATATACGAGGTCTGTTCAAAAAAATCATGAATTTTCAAATTTCGCGATGAGTGTACTCCGATTCTAACACAAGTTACAAGTTTCCAAAGAAATCGGAAAGACATGAATGATGATTTCGCCTTGGACGCCTAGGCATATCAACAGTCCATGAAAATGTTGAGAAAGTGAAGGAAACTTGTATATAAAATCATCGAATCACTATGAGAGTAGTTGCTGAAAATATTGACATATCGGTTACTTCATTCCATGCAATTTTTTCGGAATTTTGGGATGAAACGCCAGGCAAAGAATTTCGTTCCAAAATTACTGAATATTAACAAAAAAATCGTCGGATGAGCATCGCTCAGAAATTTGTGGAATGACGTCAACATCATTCCAGATCTCCTTAAAAAAATCAGAACTGGTAACGAATCATGGGTATATGGTTATGACATCGAAACCAAAGTCCAATTGTCCCAATGGAAGAGCCCAGGGGAGCAAAAGCCAAAGGAAGCACTAAAAAATTCGCTGAGAGAGCTCAAGGGCGTACCAAAAAGTACCAATCAGAACTGCTTCGAAATATAAATTGTTGAATAAATAAATATTTTTTTGAGAAAAATGAAAATCACGTTATTTTTTGAACAGATCTTGTATATTGTTTGATTAAGCAAAATATTAGGTTGCAAATATCTCCCTTCCGCTTTTTTGCTTTTTATTCAATGCTTTATAAAAAGTGTTGCAGTGATCGGATTTAGTATAAATATGCGCCGTTTCGTTCGATAATATGTTTCCATCTAGACGGCAGCTTCATAATACTCCCCTCTTAGAAGCAGAACTCGGACACCCACTTTTCAAAGGCCTCTTTTGAGTTGAACTTTACACCACCAAGGACGTTCGCTATGGACAGGAACAGATGGTCACTTGGTGTTATGTCCTGGCTATATGGTGGATGTGATTAAACCTCCCATCCGAGCTCCCGTAGCTTCTGACTTTCGCATAGGTCGCAGTTTTTTAAGTTATGACGATAGATTACGATTACAATTACGAATGTCGATAATAAGTATCCAAATTCATATTATCAGTGTTGTAGTCCCAAAAATTAAGGAGTGGCGCATCGAACAAAGAACTGGTATAAAAAACTGGTATAACCAAATAGCGACAGAATAAAAAGTCATATATTTAATGAAGTATCGATATACATACTTTCATGCATTGAATTCCAGTAGAAAATTTTGTAGTAAAGTTTTTAATAAGAGCACAGGAGAAAAGTAGTGACTCGATGCGGTCATTATTATAGTCGTGGTGTTGTATGGCGCACATGTACATATTGAATAAAAATGGGAAACATTTAAACTCATTTCATTTCTAATGCGTTACTCACACATATTTCATGCTAAATAAAGACTAAAGACTTACAGCTAACACATTTCCAAGTATACCGAAAATAGATGTCAGAATGTGTGCACACTGCTTGTAATGTACTTCCATTTGGTCGGGCAAATAACCTACGCGGCACAAAACGCAAAACGTTGGCAGACATCAAACAGACGTTCAATGTCCTGCCCACCTGCCACCCGTCAAGAAAGCCAAAAACAGTTACTTACACACATACCAACTGACATTACAGCAACCGACGAAAACAAATGCAGACGCATGAAACAGCTCAGTGAACCGCAGCGCCAGCTATAAGGACAAACGAATATTTTATATATATATTTATATATATGTAAGTTGTTGCCAGGACCTGCTTGCATGTATTCATGCCGGTTGCGTCATGGCGCCGGCTAATAAAATGCCAAACGCATTTTTATAAGCTTACAGATATATATATGTATATGTATTTATATGTATGTATGTATATAGAATCCATTTATTTATACACACGAAAATTGTACGAGCGAGCATGAATAAGACACAATGGAATATATCCTGCAGGACATTTGATGTGCCATAAGCGTCGGCACAAAGCAACAATTGCTGTAACAACAACAATAACAACAGCAGGCGGCTAAATAAAGCAACAAGCGTCAGTTGTGTTGGCAGTGGCAGCGTCGTCGCAGCCACGAAAGGACATTGACTTGCCACGAAATTGTTTACATATTTTTGTGTTTTGTGCGTGTATTTTAATTCTCTGTGTGTGTGTGTGTAATTTTCTTACTTTAGCACACAACTTTGCTAAGCGTATCGTCGAAATGTCTAAAGGCACGTGCTGCGATTCGTCTTGATGGCTTTACGTCTGTATTGCTGTTGTTGTAGTCGTTGTTGTTGCTGCTGTTACATATTTATCTTTTGCTCAACTTAGCCGCCTGGAAGGCAACGTCCGTCAATAGCACGTGCGTTAGCTCTCGAATTTGCTTATAAATGCGCTATAATTCGTCTGTATATTTCTGTGCATTTATATTTGTTAGGCCAGTTATGAGTTGTTGTTGGTTGTTTGAACTCGGTTTGAGATTTCTTTGTGTAGTCAATCAATCAGTGTTAGGCGAAGAACGAATCACAGTTTGGAGGCGAAAAATTTATACTTTTTCTTTTAACTTCTTTTTATCCTCTCTAAAATGTTGCAGAGAGATAATTTATTTGTTCTCATAACCCCTGTTTATGACACCCAAAAAGAATCGAGATAGATATATCAAACTACTAAGGATAACACGATTCTATCAGTCTGTCCATCAACGAAAACGATAACTTGAGATATTTTTGATAAAACCAGTTGTTCCCTGATAATCTGGCTCAGAAGATCACAGTAGTGAGAAAAATCTGTGGTTTAAAATTTGAAAAGTGGGCTTGGCTCCGCATTCTTATAGGTTTAAAGTACATTACTTACAAATCATGAAAACTAAATCATCAGAATAAAGAAAAATCTCTCGAGCATTTCATTACGCAATTTCAAACGGGTGAAATCAGATAATAACCACGCTCACTTCGCATACAAATTACGCTGTACACTAGGAAAAATGTGGCAACTCTCTAACAAAATGTCAATAGCATAAATTGTATCACAAATATAGTACAACAGGCCTACAAGTGAATCGCTTGAAAAAGTTGGCAACGGGTGTGGCAACGCCCACTTTTGGATGAAATCCTATATCTCAGCAACTATTCGATCAATTTAAAACAAATTGCATGAAATTTAATATAACTCCACATTTTTATGGCAGAGTTTGTAAATTAAAGAACTCAGAACACAAACACGACTACCTTCCTTAAGATATAATATAATATAAATTCCATTAGATTACTCCATTAGATTACTTCACTTTACAATAGATAAATCAATTAGCAATGAATATAACTCTCTAAATGCCTTTTTTGTGTGAAATCTATCTTTTAAACATGGTCAAATCGGACCCCAACTTCTCAAGCCCTCAGATAACGTATGTATATGTTGACCTTGGTGTCTATGTCTGACTTATATGCAAAATATCGTTAAATATGTAAGATATTTTAATGAATCAGAGGCAAATAATAATATGGCCCGACGCTAAAAAGTGATAAACTCGGGTTAATAGCTACCCGAGCCCCCATATGCCCTATTTGGGTTTTATACCATATAATTCGGTCAATATGGAAGATGCCTTAGTTAAGTGAACATATAATCTTGGTACAATATTGGATTGTGGTTTCTTGTCGAAAATGGTTCAAATCGGTTCATGAGTCACTCAAGCCCCCATATACTTTAAATAAAGATTTTCGTAATTTTGGATGACTACGCCGATTTTTCAGTATATTGGTCAATCTGTCAAGTATGGTATAGTAGAATCCCGATTATCCGAACATCTATTATCCGAACGCTTTCATCTCTAGATCGTACAAATTAAATTTATTGAATTCTTTAATTAACCGCACGACGATTTTAAATAAATAGCAGAAGCAATGAAAATTCTTCACATGAAGGTGAAGGGTGCGATGAGATAATATTATGGGTGGCTGAACTGCAATCATTGACGATTTGAACAGTAAGAAGAGAAGATGATGAAGAGACTGATATAGTGGTTATCATATAGCTACCATACAAACTGAACGATCGGAATCAAGGGCTTGTATGGAAAACTTCCGCATTTTGCTACATATGTTCACGAAATTTGGTGTGAGTTATTGTTCATAGAAATAATTTCCGAATTTCCGAAAAAATTGTTCAGATCGGTTCACTATAGCATATAGCTGCCATACAAACCGAACGATCGAAATCAATGGCTTGTATAGAAAATTGTCGCATTTGACGTGGTAGCTTCACGAAATTTGACATGGATTACTGCTTAAGGTAATAATATAATCTCCGAAGAAATTGTTCAAATCGTTTAACTATATAACCTTAATGTTTCTAGCAAACAACCCGGCTAAAGAGAATTAGTAAAATGTTTTCTTTTTTTTACTTACTTTTTCTTACGTCTTTAGATTTGATTAAACACATAGTTACTAAAAGATATGCACCTGTGAAGCGTATATTATGCTTCGGTACAGCCGAAGTTAACGTTTTTTCTTGTTTTTTATTTAAATAATCTTTGATTTGCTTTGAAACCGATTATCCGGAATATCTCTGGTTTTATTTAATCCGGATCTTCGGGATTCTACTGTAAATCGTTTTTTTTTTTTAGTCCAAATCTCACCTAGTTCCAATATCTCTTATATAATGACTTCTACCCTTATCGTTACATAATTATATTCAATTCGCTATATTATTAATTAATGTCTTTATTCTCATTTCAATTTCGATCGCTAAATGAACGTCAACTGCTTTCACCGATAAGTTCATTGAACTTTCAACTCGCGAATGTGCTTTCCTTTGTTTAGTAAATGCAACGCCGCCGCTTGATTACGCCTACGACGCCTTAACGTGTTTCTTATTTTGCTTCTAGCCGCCGTGAGCTTACGTGCGAATGTTTGAGTGTGTGTGTGTTTGTTTGTGGAAGTAATGCGTTAATCCCTCCCTAGTCTCACTCGCAATGGCAAAGTGAATGCACTTAACGCTTATAAGTTGTTTGTTGTTGTCGTTGTTGCGCTCAGAGGATAATGCACCTTTTCCATCGAAAACCTCTCACCCATTGATGTTTCACATGAAATTCAGCAAATTTTTTTTCTAGGTATATATTTAAAATAAATACTTTTTATAAAAATAACAACAAACACACAAAAATAAATGGTCTACATATATGTGTGCTTTCGAAAGTGTGTGTGTGTTTGTCTTTATAGTCACGTTGAAATAAACACCCAGGATAAACACGCAAATTTGTAACGCAACAGGAATTTCCAAAAAACAGGATACAAGGAAGACAGTGGGATGAGTCAGAATTTTTTCCCAATAAAAAATAAATTTTCAATATTTCTTATCTTTCTTTGTGTTGTCTCACTTCAAATCAAAATCCAGAAAAGTTTTCTCAGTAATCGTCAGGTCCGCGGTTACAAAAAATCTGGCCTTCTAAAGGCATTTCAAAAAGACGCCCTTACGACTGGGAAGCCTCCTCGAAGCTTTAAGAGTCCTCCTTTAATTTTTAATAGGCACATGGAAGTGGGAGAAGAAACCCGACGAAATAAGATAAAAAGGGAGACGAGTGCGATCTGGTGGAGTTTGTGTCTTCGAGTATCCTACCGGAAGTTAGAAGGTTTGAAAAAATTCTTAGTTCTTATTGGATGTCTGACAAATAGATGATCTCTCAGATTTTATAACGATCTCTATATCTATGTCTACCACATCAACCTGCTTCATAATGAAAAACTACCGCTGAAAAGAGATCCAACATTGATATTCTGGAATAAGGAGACAATATTTCTGAAGATATTTCGAAAAAGAAAGAGTTGCCTCTAGACCAAAAAGACTCTACTGCCTGCTGATCCTCTTTGGATAACCTATCTCCTTTCCTACCGCTGAAAAGATATCCAACATTGATATTCTGGAATAAGGAGACAATATTTCTGAAGATGTTTTGAAAAAGAAAGAGTTGCCTCTTGACCAAAAAGACTCTACTGCGTCCTGATCCTCTTTGGATAACCTATCTCCTTTCCTACCGCTGAAAAGATATCCAACATTGATATTCTGGAATAAGGAGACAATATTTCTGAAGATGTCTCGAAAAAGAAAGAGTTGCCTCTTGACCAAAAAGAGAAGACTTGGACTGTATACCTAGAATCTACTGCATGCTGATCCTCTTTGGAGAACCAATCCCCTTTCCTTTCTGTGAAGAGACTAAATAGGGAAATAGAGTCTTTTTGGTCATAAAATTCCGTTCGGTTCCTTCCCATACCCGAAAAAGGGAACTATGACATTTCTTTCTCTCTAAATTTCATGAAGCAAGGGTTAATAAATAAAGCAATCTCTCAGCCGGGCTGAAATTGTGGAGGGGCAATATGGGGAGTTGATTTTCTTATGAAGTCTTCATATTCCTCCTGGACAATTCTTGAGAGATGATTTCATTTCTATCTTATCTTTATTATTTTATCTATCTTGTCAACATTCTTTGAAAATTTACTTTCATTTTCGTCACATTTTCATGTCATTCGCCCCACTGTCCCTTTCGGCAAGTTCAATGACCGTTTTCGTACACAAAATGAAACAATAATAACAAAAACACCAGCAGCGACACCGACAAGTTGAAGATGATGACGAGGACGACGATGACGCCGACGACGCCGACGACGCCTACAACGTCAACTGCGTCAAGGGACCCAAAACGCCAAATGAAAACAACAAAAAACAAGCAAAACAAAAAATTGGAAGTTTGGGTAAAAAATTATTTCGTTCAAGCATGTGTGCATACATATGTACAATGCAAGGAGAAAGGGACGACAGGAGCACACATAAGCACATTATTTATTTATACCTATGTGAGGTAGAAAATTAACGTAAAAAGCAGGCGACTAAGCGAAAGCGCAGGGAAAAAATTAAGTTGTGACAGTGTCGTTGCTGTTGTTTTCGCCGGTCGTCGGCGTTTAAGGATAAGCCAACGCCACCAACAGCAACAACAACACCAACAACTGCGTTAATGCCCGAAAAAAGCACGAGCCAAATTCGAGTTGAGACAACTGTGAAGCCTTGCCTCGTTGCGGCTCCTTTTTACTCCAACCCCTTGTGCGCCTTGTTGTGGATGTCCTTTTTTTGGCTGGCGCTGCCGTTATGTTATTGACTTGCCAGTGACGTTGCGGTTGAATGTCTTTCGTGCGCTGATAAAGGTGTGAGCAGGGATGGCTATGGGCTGCGGGCGTGTTTATGTATGGGTGTATATATATTTTAACTTTTTTTTTGGCTACAAATATAAATATGTACTTACATAGATATTATTTGTGTTTTTGTAATATATTTGTCGTTGTTTTTAAGTGTAGGGTCACATGTGTTCAAATGTTCATTTGTATTTATATATAATCATATGTGCAGCTTAATGTTATTAAGCCGACCGTTTTGATCCTTTGTCGCACTTTTTCGACTGTTACAGTTTTCATAGATCCTTTGTACACATTTTTTGGTTGTAAATGAAGAAGTAAAGTCAGTTGCCGTTGAATTGTTGTATTTTGCTCTTATTGTTTTCAAATTTATTTTACTAAAGTTGTTGTTGGTGTAATTTTCAAGAGTTTAGTCTCATCTGTTACTTATCGTAACGGCATAAACTATTATAAACATGTCAAATTTGAATGAAGTCCACGAACCATATCCATCCGACTTCTAAAGAACTAACAATAATATTTTAATAAAGTACTCGTGATCATTTACTTTTCTCTTCTCTTTAGATTGTTCCTTCACACAACTCAATTTATTTCTTTATCCTTCAACTCGACTTAATCACTGGGAAATTCAGAATCTCCACGAGCCCGACATTCTTTTTGCCGTCTTTTTTATACTCTCGCAACAAAAGTTGCTAAATAGAGTATTATAGTTTTGTCCACATAACGGTTGTTTGTAAGTCCTAAAACTAAACGAGTTAGATATAGGGTTATATATACCAAAGTGATCAGGGTGACGAGTAAAGTTCAAATCCGGATGTCTGTCTGTTCGTCCGTCTGTCCGTCCGTGCAAGCTGTAACTTGAGTAAAAATTGAGATATCTTAATGAAACTTGGAACACGTATTCCTTGGCACCATAAGAAGGTTAAGTTCGAAAATGGGTGGAATCGGACCACTGCCACGCCCACAAAATGGCGATAACCAAAAACACATAAAGAGCTATAACTAAGCCATAAATAAAGTTATGATAATAAAATTTGGAACATAGGATCCCATTAGAAAGGGGCACATTTGGATGTAATTTTTTTGTAAAAGTGGGCGTGACCCCGCCCCCAAATAGGTTTTTTGTATATATCTTCCAAACCAATAAACTTATATAAACCAAACTTTCTGAATTCGTTTCTTTTAGCCGTTTCCTTATACAGTGCAAAATTAAAAGAAATCGGATAATAACCACGCCCACCTCCCATACAAAGGTTAGGTTGAAAATGACTAAAAGTGCGTTAACTCACTAACGAGAAACGTCAGAAACACTAAATTTTACATAAGAAATGGCAGAAGGAAGCTGCATTGAGATCTTTTTACAAAATGGAAAATGGGCGTGGCGTCGCCCACTTATGGGTCAAAAACCATATCTCAGGAACTACTCTACCGATTCGAATGCAATTCGGTATATAATATTTTCTTGACACCCTGATGACACTGGTGGAATATGAGCGAAATCGGTTCACAACTACGCCTACTTCCCACATAACTCAATTTTTAATCCTTCTGATTCGTTCACTTTATAATGTATACATAAGGAACCGATAAAGATAGCGAAATAAAACTTTACACAAATACTGTATTTGAGCTGTGACATCACTTATGGAAAAATTGTCAAAATCGAACCATGACTTTTCAAGGCCCCTGATATCAAACATGAAGAACTCAGTGCTTAAGGGTAATTTTTCACCGAAAATATAGGTAAATCTCTAGATAAATTGCGAGAGTATAAAATGTTCGGTTGCACCCGAACTTAGCCTTTCCTTACTTGTTTTTTTTTTTAATTTACCCTAGTTTCACTAAGAAAAGTCTATGTTCCAAGAAGAGTCGAAGAGTCGATGTGAGAATATCCATCAAATACTCCTTTCTTGTTGTGTAGAACTCATTTTGTTTAGAGCTCTTACTGAATCTGACGTTTGGAAAGATAATAACGCTTATTTCGCAAATTAAATAATTAAGGGTGTTATCCCATGTGACGGCCGGTTTTTTTAATGATTTTTTACAATTATTTTTTTACGATGGAGGAAAGTTTGAAAAACCCAGTTTTGAGAGAAACGAGTTCAAAGTTTCCAGCTGCCAACTGAGCGCTTCGAACAGCTCCTTCTTCGAACTACTATATCTTTAAAACCATTTCGAATTTCTAAAAAAATCACTTTACTACCGTATTCTAGACGTGTTAAGAAAGCATTTCATGATATATATTTTTTTGAGCCTATCACATGGCATGACGCCCGTAAAAGAAATTACTGTTGAGCAAATCGCAAGATTTGGAAAAACATCTGCGATGAATCTTCGATGAAAGCTCTCATGAAATGTCTTCGTTGTATTTAGAACTTTATTAACTTTCAGATTTGAGATACCTATAAGAGCTCGTTGAGCTGATTGGTCTTTACGGCATTAGATAACGTTCAGGGAATGTGGATCTGGAGATTTCGCTAGATAGTCAGATTCTCTGAAATGGCGGAAACTATTCGAAGAGTCTTAACCAAAGATTTCACCTTTTAGGGAACTCAGTTAGTCCTATAACATACATTAATGTCGAAATCTCAGAAGTCCACCGTAGCCTTATGTATTTGTGAACGAGTTGAGAATTTTTGGAATGGTATGGACGTTGAATGGAAAATGATAGATCAAAGAAATGAAAGAACACGTGAATAAGTTAAAGAAAAGAAAGAATCTTTACATAGTAATTGACGAAAATGTCACTGAAAGTAACTACGGACCAATTATTTTATAGACATCAATTTCGATATATGTTCTCATAAATATCTCACTATACATCGTTGAAACATATGATCCGTTGGCCATCGAACGCCAATTTTAATCAACTCTTTCACAAGGACAGTTTATTGAATGCGAATGGGTTCGATCCTTATTCTTAAATGATGTTTTATAGTATTTAAAAGCACTCGAACACTATCTTGATTCTTCAAATCCCAACTGCAGATTTCTACAGAGTTTCTATGAAATATTTCATTTAAAACTTATTAACGAACTCGACGCACAGGTCACCACTTGGTAGTCACTACTTGTAGCACGACCTAGAGGCTCATAAGACTCTTTTTTTGGCTAGAAGAAAAGAACAAGCGATCTTTTATTGTGTTTGGCCGACATTTCCTCGTATTTATCTCAACAAACATAATGATTTTAATGCAACCAGTATCATTATAGCCACCCAAATGCAGTTAAGCATGAGCCTCGTGCTGCTTATGCCTCTGCAACTTGCCACAATTTGTTGCACAAATGCGTTCGCAAGCCAATTGGCAAGTTCCCGTGCATCTCAACTATCCATTCTATATAAGTATGTATATAATTCCACATCTTTGTATTGCTCCGTATGCAAACGACGATCCGTTGGCTGCTGCTGCTGGGTGCGCACTTAATTTCGCTGCTTAACAGACAATTAAAATCCAATTAATTGTGACATTTATTATGGCTAAGAGGCGAATGGCGACGGCGTCTGTGCGGCGTTTGTCAGAAGGCAAAAGACCGAAAGGCAAGAAGCAATCCAAATTGAGCCTACTCAAAACAAGCAAGCAACATGCAACAGCTTACAACAACATACATTTGTACATGCATATGAGAGCTTGAGCTTGCTGATAATCCAAATGCTGGTCGAACATCCTAGCCATGGGGCAATATTATTGATGTGGCCCGGCTGTCTGTTGATGATCATGTTGCTGCTGTTGTTAATGTATTTATTGTTGTTTGAATATCTTACTATCTTGCTGTACGCTCTGTACATACATTCCATATACATATGTAGCTTCATGATTGGCGACATCGCTTCTCTACTGCACCACCTTTTACCGCAGCTTCTTCTTCTTATTCTTACTAGCTTTCTTCTTCTTCTGTTATGCGTTTTTGCACACTGCCTTATTGTAGTTTTTAGTATTTTTGTTATTTTTGTTTTGACTCGGTCGCATCTTCAGCAGCAGCAGCGGCGTTGTGGCCCATTGAGGGCATGAGAAAAAATATTTATGCTTCTCGCTGCCAAATGAACATTGACTTTGAAGCCAATATAGTAATTGTAATCATGCAAAAACATATTTACATTTTTACATATTTATTGACTGAACTTACAAGCCTAATTGCATTGCGTTGCGTTAAGGCAAAAGGATCTCCACGAAGTTCACCGCTGGAAATAGTAAGCTTCTAGTCTCAATCAATAGCACATACATACATACACATATAGGAGTCTTGATATATATTATTCATATTTATTTTGATACCGGCGGAGGTTTTTGTTCGAGACTTTGCTGGGAAATTGTAACATTGAGTCAATGATCTACAGGGTGAGTCCTTCAATCGGTAAGAAGAAAACCAAACAATCACCACTTCGAGCTGTCCTAAAGCCTCGAGTTTATCTTTTCACCATTTCTCTTCTTCGTATTGTCCAATAGTCGACTCATTGCTCTGAACTCGGTCGATCGTTTATTATAGTCGTTTATTTTAGCCATTTCCTTATACAGTCCAAAAATGAAAGAAATCGGATAGTAACCACGCCCACCTCCCATACAAAGGTTAGGTTGAAAATGATTAAAAGTGAGTTAACTCACTAACGAAAAACGTCAGAAACACCAAATTTTACATAAGAAATGGCAGAAGGAAGCTGCACTGAGATTTGTGTACAAAATGGAAAATGGGCGTGGAGTCGCCCACTTATGGGTCAAAAACCATATCTCAAGAACTATTCGACCGATGTCAATGAAATTCGGTATATAACACTTTCTTGGCACCCTGATGACACGGGTGGAATATGGTCGAAATCGGTTCACAACCACTACTACTTTCCTTATAACACAATTTTGAAATCCATCTTATTCCTTCACTTTATAATACATATATACATTAGGAACAAATGAAGATAGCGGAATAAAACATTACACAAATACTGTATTTGAGCTGTGACATCACTTGTGGAAAAATTGTCAAAATCGAAACATGACTTTTCAAGGCCCCTGATATCGAACATGAAGAACTCAGTGCCTAAGGGTAATTTTTCACCGAAAATATAGGTAAATCCCTCAGATATTTTTATGAAATTCATTCCCTCTGAATTTTTTTCTTATAACAGTTTCTCTCTGTACCTGAAATGGTAAAAATCGGGTCATAACTTCCCCCAGATCCCATATACCTAATTATAAGTAATATTAAATTAAGTGGTGGTGGTGAAAACGAGTGAAATCGGTTTAGGAATTACCTCAGTGCCCATATACTATTTATGACGATTTTCGTTATTCTATTGAACTTTATATCGAATATATGGGTCGAATTGTGTTATCTTTATAAAATTACATCAATAAATTGCGAGAGTATAAAATGTTCGGTTACACCCGAACTTAGCCCTTCCTTACTTGTTTTTCTATAGTTTCTGTTCTGGCATAAAATATCCCCTAAATTTGATTGGAAAATGCTTTCAGATGAACGGTAGTGGACTGAATAAAAATCCGAGGCCTTACAGTTACGAAGAACCGACTGTTTGTGGGAACTCACCCTTCATATGTAGGACTACGACACTTCAAGAAGGCAGCGATATAAAATCGATTTGAGTTTCCTCTATTCACATAAATTGTGGTTCCGATAACAGCTCACTTGGTGTAAATCTTGATACGAATTGATCTTCGGATCTTTTATCTGCGATTACTATTCAATCCAATGGTGAATATAAAGTGTATAAATTTGGATATCCCCAACTGAAAAGAGAAGTATTGTGAAACCAAAAACCGAGGTTATTGTTATTATTTAAATGAATACTGCAGTGCCATCCGTTTTCAGAGGGCTTTACAGCTTCAATATCAAGTTGAAAATCTAATGCGACAGAGTTCAAGATTGAGCTTTGAGTAGAATATGGTATTTTGAATAAAAAAACAACGAAACAGGGTTCTTAAACATGCTTTAAAAGAGTCTTATCCATGAAGAATATATACATAAATCTTTAATATTTCTGTTATCTTTGACATTCCGGATCTACAACATTAAATATAGAAAATCATATATTTCGATACTTAAAGGAATACTTCGAAGAACGCGAAGAACTTTGACTAGAACTACGATTTGATATGACGGACTTCGTGGTTTCTATCGGAAATAATGATATCAAAGTTCCTACAAATAGAACATATCCGCAATGTTATATGCGGCTGATAAACCGTGGAATCCAGTGCAGAAACAGTATCAAAAATGGCGACTAAGTCACATCTTTACAACCAAAAATAACTACGAGGGGGATAAGTGACGTATAAAACCGTCTAACGTCCCAATACCAGACGTAGAAGTATTGGCTGTGATACGAAGCGGCTCTTGGAGTATGGCATATCATTTACGACGGATGGTTCAATGATCCAAATCAAACACGTCAACTTATATCGGAGAATACAAACCCAACGGTGGCACCAATTAAAGAATTAGGTTCGTACGAAACACCAGCTTCGGAAGTATTGCGTTAGATACCAACTAGTGCAGACAGGAATATCATCTATATAGGATATCCACTTGCCAAAATATGCAACCCTTTATAATATATCTAAGGTATACATACCTGTGTATGCGCCTAAGTAAAGCCTCCTGCTTTCATCTTACTGCGTTAGCTTTGAAGAAATAGGCCTGCAGTAGCGAACTCCAAGCTAACTCTTTGCCAACTATTGCCACTTGTTGCTCTACGCCATTTCGCGCAATGTCTTTTATCCAGTCTTCGTGGCTGCACCGGCGGCGGCTGTACTCGTACTTTGGGCTGTTTGCTCTTTTGTGCCATCGATTTGTTGCGCACAAATTAGCCACAGTTAAATTGAATATTTTTAACATTTCATTCGCCGCTGAGTAATTACTGTGAAATGGACTTGAAAATTAAGTAAGTAGTTGAATATTTACGAGTCGGCACACACACACACACACAGCTCATAAACACAGACTGGATGACTTGACTGCTGGCTTGCATACTTTAGTTGCGCATAACGTCGTCAGTAACAACAACAACAAGGCCAACAACACTTCGCATCAAGCATCATTACTGCAATGCCAAATCGTCGTCAGCATCGTAATGTGTATCCTGAATATGCAGCGACGACGACAGCGGCGGTGGCGAGCGACTGTCGGCTACAGAATGTCTTTGGCAAATTTCGCAAAATTATGAATGCCTTTAAAACACTTAAGCGTTAAGCATCACAGCCCATTAGGGGCCCCCAATGCAACACAGCGAGCCACCGACCGTCCAAGCAGGCGGCCGCTCAGTCAGCAAACCAGCGAACCAACCAGCCTTACACTGGCTTTCGTGCCACACGATTGGCAGTGCATCGCTTTTAGGCATGACTAAAAGGACTTCGCCTCTGCGGTGCGCAAGTGAAAAATTCCAAACGCTTCCCTCGGCACACATCGTACACACACATTGCGGTCGGCTGCAGTCTTTAGTCAGTTTGGTCATCAAAGTGTGAACTATTGTAAGCCCGTTCAGTCGGCTTTTAGCATCCTTTCTCACGACTTGACCCGCTGCGCCTCATAACTGCCGTCAAAGTTTTTATGGCTGTGAGTTGAGTGCAACTCTGCGCTTTGTCAGCTCAATAGGTAGTGTGAATATCAAAATAAATACACTGCAATGAGACACCTCAATAAGTGTGTAGAAATATGAATGTGGTTGGTGCTGCAAGTGGCTGTAGTTATTCTGGCAGTGAAAATTTAAAAAGTGAAATTTCGCACACTTATTTGATGGATAAAGATACGTTGAAGTACGTCTCTTTGAAGGTTTTGGAAAGAAGTTCAAAAATCTTCGGAACTATTTTAAAAATACTATATTGAAGTTGAAGGAATCTCTTTTCGTGTACTGCGTATGGCTTCAAGACAGCCTTAAAAGACAGAGAAGTATTGAAGAGTACGGCGCAGTTCTAACGATGATCTTAGGCTTGGTTTTCGTTGTATCAGATTCATTTCGAGTCTGGTGTAATTATTAATAAACGTCCTCAAAATATATTTTGTTAAGCAAGAACTTCGTTACTTTCCTCACAGTTGAGGATGTCTACCCTATTATTACTTTTAATTTCGAAATTTAGTGCCAGTTTGAAACACCAAGTCCAGCTCTCTTAGTTTTGTATACTTTTCTCTTTCCGTCAATTAGTCAAAAACTTTCGTGGAATCTTACTCTAGATCGATCTAGTCAAGGAGCCCTTAGTCTCTCTATCAATAGGTTCTAGCTACTTTGATATAAGACTTGTTTGGGACCCAGGCCATAGCGGTATCGCTGGGAACTGCAAAGCCGGTGAGCTTGCGCGTAAGAGTACCCAAGCTGCAATCTCATCACATTGGGACAAGCTGGTACCCCACTATCCTCCTGGCTCTTCGCGTTGGATCAGTGTTCGTCGAATGAATACGGTAGGCGTTGGACAACGACTAGTACCTGTGCGAAATCAATATGGTCTAAGGTGGATCGCAGGAGATCCACTGAGCTATTTGCTCTTAGTAATGTTTGAGCTCGCCATAATGATAAGAATCCTTACTGAAAACTTCCCGATGGGGCCACATGCCGTGAGTTTAAATATTTACAATTTGTCAAAATTGCATGGAAGAAGTGGAGATTGAGACAATTTCTCCTTCATTACCATACTGCGGCTGAAACATCTTGGTAGGACAAACTTCGGAGAACCAGTTGAACTGTCCCGATTACAAATTTGTTGCCTGTACAAATTCGTAAAGCGCTTTGCCGACACTTGAGTGACTTGGGCATCCATGTTGAGGAGTGGAACAGCAAAATTTAGTACGATAAATCAATAAACAGGTATTTTTTGCAATGATTATACTCTCGCAACAAATGTTGCTAAAGAGTGTATTATAGTTTTGTTCACATAACGGTTGTTTGTAACACCCAAAAATAAACGAGTTAGATATAGGGTTATATATACCAAAGTGATCAGGGTGAAGAGTGGAGTTCAAATCCGAATGTCTGTCTGTCCGTCCGTCCGTCCGTCCGTCCGTCTGTACAAGCTGCAACTTGAGTAAAAATTAAGATATCTTGATGAAACTTGGTATGTACCATGGGAAGGTTGCTTTCAAAAATGAGCAAAATCGGACCACTGCCACGCCCACAAAATGGCGAAAACCGAAAACACATAAAATGCCATAACTAAGCCATAAATAAAGCTATGGAAATAAAATTTGGTATGAAGGATCACATTATGAAGGGGCATATTTGGATGTAATTTTTTTGGTGAAGTGGGCGTGGCCCCGCCCCCTACAAAGTTTTTTATACATATCTCGCAAACCAATAGAGCTATATAAACCAAACTTTCTGCAGTCATTTTTTTTAGCCACTTCCAAATATAGTCCAAAAATGAAAGAAATCGGACCATAACCACGCCCACCTCCCATACAAAAGTTAGGTTAAAAATTACTAAAAGTGGGTTAACTCATTAACGAAAAACGTCAGAAACACTAAATTTCACATAATAAATGGCAGATGAAAGCTGCACTCAGATTTTTTTACAAAATGGAAAATGGGCGTGGCGTCGCCCACTTATGGGTCAAAAACCATATCTCAGGAACTACTCGACCGATTTCAATGAAACTTGGTTTGTAATAGTTTCCTTACATCCCAATGATATGTTGTGAAAATAGGCCAAATCGCTTCACAACCACGCCTACTTCCTATATACCAGAAATTTGAAGACAATCTGAATCGTTTACTTTACAATATATAAAGTAAGTACTAGTGAAGATATCGGTGCAGAACTTTGCACAAATACTATGTTTATAGTGTGGCAGCCCCTTTCTAAAAATCGCCGAAATCAGACCATAGGTTTTTAAGGCCCCATATATCGAACACGAGGACCTCGGTGCTTCTAACCCAATATTATGGTTTCCAACTTTCAATGGACTTTATGCACTATATATGACGAATATATGGGTCAAATTGTGTATTATATAATATAAATAAAGTTAAATAAATAAATTGCGAGAGTATAAAATGTTCGGTTACACCCGAACTTAGCCCTTCCTTACTTGTTATACTCTCGCAACAAAGTTGCTAGCAACAAAGTTGCTACGAGAGTATTATAGTTTTGTCCACATAACGGTTGGTTGTAAGTCCTAAAACTAAACGAGTTAGATATAGGGTTATATATATCAAAATGATCAGGATGACGAGAAAAGTTCAAATCCGGATGTCTGTCTGTCCGTCCGTCTGTCCGTCTGTCCGTCTGTCCGTCTGTCCGTCCGTCCGTGCAAGCTGTAACTTGAGTAAAAATTGAGATATCTTAATGAAACTTGGAACACGTGTTCCTTGGCACCATAAGAAGGTTAAGTTCGAAAATCAGCAAAATCGGACCATTGCCACGCCCACAAAATGGCGAAAACCAAAAACACATAAAGTGTCATAACTAAGCCATAAATGAAGATATAAAAGTAAAATTTGGTACAAAGGATCGCACTAGGAAGGGGCATATTTGGAAGTAATTTTTTTGTGGGCGTGGCCCCGCCCCTACTAAGTTTTTTGAATATCTCTCGCAAACCAATAAAGCTATATAAACCAAACTTTCTGCAGTCGTTTTTTTTAGCCATTTCCTTATACAGTCTAAAAATTACAGAAATCGGATAATAACCACGCCTCCCTCCCATACAAAGGTTAGGTTGAAAATTACTAAAAGTGGGTTAGCTCACTAACCAAAAACGTTAGAAACACTAAATTTCACATAGAAAATGGCAGATAGAAGCTACACTCAGATTTTTTTACAAAATGGAAAATGGGCGTGGCGTCGCCCACTTATGGGTCAAAAACCATATCTCAGGAACTACTCGACCGATTTCAATGAAACTTGGTTTGTAATAGTTTCCTTACATCCCAATGATATGTTATGAAAATAGGCCAAATCGGTTTACAACCACGCCTACTTCCTATATACCAGAACTTTGAAGACGATCTGAATCGTTAACTTTACAATATATAAAGTAAGCACTAGTGAAGATATCGATGCAGAACTTTGCAAAAATACTACGTTTATAGTGTGGCAGCCCCATTCTAAAAATCACCGAAATCGGACCATAGGTTGTCAAGGCCCCATATATCGAACATGAGGACCTCGGTACTTCTAACCTAATATTAGGGTTTCCAACTTTCAATGGACTTTATACAATATATATGACGAATATGTGGGTCAAATTGTGTATTTTATAATATTAATAAAGTTAAATAAATAAATTGCGAGAGTATAAAATGTTCGGTTACACCCGAACTTAGCCCTTCCTTACTTGTTTTTATTTGAAATTTTAACAGGTATAAAATATAATGTGTGATCATATCTGCTATGGATTGAATATTCAACATCATAAAAAAATAAAATGTGTGCTTACGAATACTCTCATTAATAAATCAGTACAACAATCAGTAAGAAGTAGCGTTGGCATTCAACATGGACGCCGGTAACAGCCATCGAATAGTTTCAAGAGATTTCTGTTTTTAATACAAAAGTAAAAGGGTCTATTCGCAATAAAAGTTTCATCGAAATGCATGGAACCATCTATGCAACAGGCTAAAAACAACAAAAAAAGGAAAAAGAAATATTTAAATTATATTTTAACGATTATTAAGTTTCAACCACACTAACCTGTAGCTGCGGCGGCCTCTGTACCCTCTTCGGTCACATTGATGTAAGCTTCTTGTATGATTTTCGAAACGCTAAAATTGGAAGCATGCTCCGCAATGAGATTATCGAAGTCATGGCTGGCTTGGAAAATGCCATGCACGCCGAACTGAAAACAAGAAATTAAAATTAATGTAAATTTTCTAGATCCCATCAGTACCACCAATAACCCACCTGCGTGAGTAAACTGTGCACGTTTATGTTGCAATTGTATGAGAATTTCGGTAGTTTCACGAAGACTTTCCGAAACACCATGTGATCCAGCACTACCGACAATTTCAATTGCGAGACAGCCGCCAAACTCGACGACGACGATGGCTCTTCTATAGGCATTATCACCAGCATTGACAGATCCGTGTCGCGATAAGGCAAGTCAATCGCCATAGCATTGTGGCTCGGTATGTAAGCATAGCGTACGTTCATTGTCTGACCCATCATTGGCACGAACACGTCTTCCCCGCTATTTATATGGAATGTTTCTTGTCTGGTGTCGATCGTCTCAAACTGATGTTGCCACTTCGCCTTAAAGTAAATGGCATTCGTCAGCACCGCCTGTGTATTGACGCCCACATCGTGCGAGGATATTATCGCCGGTATACGTCCATTCGTGGCATCACTGACCCACGTATTTATTGTGGCCGCAGCTTTTTGTCGCGTACTGAAGTCGACTTCCTGTACGCCACAGGCGAACCGTTGCTGCAGCGCTTCTACAAAGCTTTCTTTTAAGCGTGTGCCGTTGTTGATGAATATTCGATTGGCAATCTTTAAGATTCTTTGATTTCTGTGACTATTTGTTTTCGCACCCTCGGGCAGCATGTAGCGCGTTCTTAAGTGCTCAATATCATTCTCGGTGATTTCAATTTCGGGCGCATTTGATTTTAAGAAATCATCCAACTCAAGCGCGCTCTGCCCTTTGATGCCAATGCGCAGCATTGTGAGCATTTCCCATATGAGAAATGGTGATTCGATTACATTCTGGAATTCTTCGAGTAACTTGCTGAAGAATATATTCATTTTGCAGTGCGCTGAAGAAAAAATTTATAGCAATTAGTTTAATTGGAAAAAAGGAGAAATTTAGACCGTATAATATGTCCTTACAAATAAGAAGCCTAGAGCCCACCAAGTCACTATAGAAAGATCTGCTGGAGGATACCACTTTTCTCAAGGCAACTGCTATCCGGGTCGTTGCATTATTTTGGAACCCAATTTCCAGAATCCAAACAAGGAAGTAATCGGAAGCTACTCAGAATAAGCCCCAGATAATTTGTTCGAAATTGAACCGCACTGTCGACTATCTACATATATAGGTTTGGATGAAAATATCAAGAATTAAGTCTAAGACTTCGCTCGAGATCTATTTCAGCACGAAGATTTTGAAAATCAACGGATTTGGGGAAGGATAAAAGGACTCTGTTTCAGGGTTGAGTTAAATTAAGCATGGTTTGATAGGGATCTCCTTAAACATAGACACTAACCCTGCAGTAAAAGTCAATCAAAGGCATAGAGTCGTTACTAAATGGAGCCGAACTATGTAGCATGAAGAATTCTACCTCAACAAGGGAATGAGATCTCTCGATACAATATGTGGAACTGTAGAGAAATTAAATAATTATTTGTGGAACTAAAAATGTCTAGACAAACTGTAGAATACCCTTATTTGACGATCCGTAATATTCCAGATATCGTATAAAGATAAAGATAGTGATCTAGAAAAGTGTCTTTCCTCCCACAAATCGACTGGATATTCCTATTTTTCTTCACTAGACTATGGATATTTTCTCAAAAATTTACAAATCATTAAACTCCAATTAAAATACAGAAAAAAATCGATAAACCGGAACACCATTACTCACTCCCCTTTTGATCCCTCTACATTATATAATATATCCACATCTTCCAGTTTCAATTTACTTCGAATTTGCCGAAATTTCTGCCATGTAAGCTTCCAAAAATACCACAAAAACAAAAGGTTCATTGAACTAAAATGCCCAGACCACAAAAGGTGCTCCCGTAGGGTAGAGAACATATACCAGCTCTAACGAACACACACGCAACGGAGCAAATGTGTCTGTGTCAAATAAACTGCGGGTCGAATTGAAACAAAATAAAATCGCCAAGAAAAAAGGATCAACGCAAGGAAAGGACCGACAACGACGAATGGCAAAGAGAGAGCGCGTCTCATGGGCCAACAACAAGCGACTGCCTGTAGTTAGCTGACTGGCTGATTTTGTTGTGTCTGGCCGCAGCGGGCGTACAAACTAGTTAAAGGCTCACGTACTCGTACTCGCATATACCGACGCATTACGCACGAAAGGATGATAGGATAAAGAGCCACAACCGAAAGGTTCTTGACATGGCCAGCCAGCATGCATGTGTACGCATACAAAAACAAAGAGTGTTGCGTGTGTGTTGTTGCTTTTTTTTGTGCGAGGCAGCAGGGTAATGTGCTTGTAGGCGGCCAGGCGGCCTTTCGGACAGCCAACTTATGTAGACGTTTTAGTCGTTACGTTATATACGTGGATATCTATATTGAACTGCACATATACTAAATAGTATAACTGTATTTGCTCACATTCATATATGTATGCTTTTGGGTATATAACAGTACAAATACCTAATGTGTTCAACTGTCGACCGAAAGGATAATGAACTATCGGTAAGTTTGAGATACGTGAATATTTGAGTATAGAAATAATTTTGAAATTTGTTTAACGGGTTTTGGGGGTAGTATGTATATTTTAAATGAATATTAAAAATAGAATTGAAAAAGTAACACAAAACATTGCCTACATTTAGGCTAAACAATTAAATATTTATCGAAGACACACACCTAATGTAATTTTTTTTTTAATAAAATGGGATCATTCTCCCTGATTGGCAAAATTGCCGCATTTGGAATGAAGAGAAAACTGAAGAGATTCAAGCGCTGCCATTTCATCCAGAAAAAATAACGGTTTGGTATGGTTTGTGTGCCAGTGGAATCATCGGTCCATATTTCTTCAAAAATGATGCCGTTGAGAACGTCGACCGTTATCGCGTCATGATAACCGACTACTTGATGCCTGAAATTGAAGCTCGTGATCTCGTCGACTTTTGATTTCGATAAGACAGCGCCACTCCCCACACATCACATCAATCAATGGATTTATTGAGAGTGAGCAGATGTTTTCAAGTTTTGTGCCGGTCGTGTGAAATACACCGTTAGACTTTTTGCTGTGGAGATACGTAAAGTCTAAAGTCTATCTGGACAATCCCGCTTCGATTCAGGTCTTGGAGCAAAACTTCACGTGTGTCATTCGCCAGTTCCAGCTCGAATAAATCATCGAAAATTGGTCTCAACGGATGGACCATCTGAGACCTAGCCTCGGCCAACATTTGAAGGAGATAATCTTTAAGAAATTAATGTCAAAGAATGTTCTTTGGAGTGATAATAAACCTTTCCTATTAAATTTGAATTTTTTGTGTTTTTTTCCTTAAAAAAGCAGGAAGTCTCGAAATATATCACCCTTAATATATCATTATATGATATGAGAATGGGTGAAATCGGTTATTATCGACGTCCATCCTCCTTACAAAAGGTTATATTAAATTCCTTTCAAAGTACCTTAATGCCCAAAAGCACAATATTTTAAGGGCACGATGATAATAGAAAGGCTTCTTCCAAATTGGTGTAAAAAATGGAAAGTGGACGTGACGTCGCCTTCTATTTAGTCAATATATATAAATCAGGAACTACTCGATAAATTTCAACCAAATTGATGACATGATATTTCTTTAACTGCCCGATGTTATATCTTATATCATTATTAGACATCTAATTAAAATTTAAAAGTACCAAAGTTTCTTTGGGCTATAAAGGAAAAACCCGTAAATAATTTTTCCGATTATCTACATAAAAATATACAAACACACTCACATGTAAAACCGGCAACTACTTATAAAGCTCACGCAGACGAATTTTATCGATCCAATATGCGAACGAATGGTTAGACCGTCTGCAGCTTGGAAAGGTGCGTGAGTTATTGGGTGTAAAAAAAGTAAAATTATAACAACGAAAAGTGTACTTACATACTATATACGAGTATATATGTACATATATATGTTTTCACACACGCTTATGTACTTGAAAAGGTTTGCGCGTCAGACATTTTGCCTTCTACATACACACTCCTCTATGAATGAATAAATTCCTGACGCATAAATATTTCCTGCCCAAAATCAGAGCTTATATTCAGGCACATACCTATGTATGTGATGTGCCGGTAAATAGATATTTGATAGCATATAAAATAATAATAATGTGCTCAAGCACATATTCCACACACATACAGTAGTGTGTTTCTGAGGAAGCTATTGCTCGTTGTTGCTTTTAACATGACCTAACTCAAGTTTTGCTTTACATTTCCTATGACAGCAGTCATGGATATAATCTCTTACGTACATTACATATATGTATAAATACATATTTATTTTTTGATGAGGCGTTGCAATTCATTAATTTTCTATTTAATTTAATGTGAGTTGACTTTATTTGAAAAACTATTACCGAGCGGAATTTTAAGAAATGCTTATTAATAGCTCTTCATTAGTAAAAAATAGTGACAAGTTCGCTTTTAAAAAAATATTTTATCTAATTTTTTTCTCAGAAGTTCTCCAATTTATTCAACAGAGAAAGCATGAGGTGAATTGTGAAGCCAAAATATTACCCAGAACTGAATGAGGAAAGTATTGTCCCAAATCTCATATCGAAGTAGCTTTAGTTGTAACTTCTCCACATACAAAAAGGAACCAATAAATAAGTTAGAAATTAACACTTTTTTTCTAGAACAAACTCAGTTATTATCTTATCAGTGCAGTGTAAGCGATGGCAATATCCATTAAGACGATATCTTAAATAAACAAAGGAAATGTCAATGGACATATGTTTCAAATTAAAAAAAAAATAAGGACCGATAAAAAATCAGATATTACCAAAAACCAGTGAAATAAAATCCAACAGATTCAAGGTGGTTTAATATTTTCTTCGAAGCAAATAGTCCACATTTCACACTTTGGCGAAAGAAATAAAGCAATTTTCTGAAGATTTTACTTAACCCTCAGAAATGCATTCTGAAGCATCTTTAGTACGTTTTGTTCTCATTATCGATTTAATGGATACACGTTTATAGCTTCTTATTGGTAACTCTCTTCTGCGGAACATGGAAGAATAATCTCCCTCTTCAACTGTTTGCCAACGATTGGCACAGTTTTTTAGCAATTCCAGGGGGATTCCAGCTCGTAGTAGTCAGTATCAGTAAGAAAATTTATTATTAGTAGATAAGAACTATATCTAAAGTTGTGTACTTTATGGGCAAAAGAGAGAGAGTTTATATAATGAGCTCATGGCATGCCTTTTTGATTAAGAATTCAACTAAATGAAATGATTCTATATGGTCTTATCAGTAAAATGAAAGTGAATACAGTCAACATGTTGTTTAAACATTATAAAGTTTATCTACAGCTTAGTAAGGAAGGTCTAACACCGTGAGGAACATAACTATCAATAAATAACCCCTGATATATTGAAGAAGAATGAATAAAAATGTTTCCTGTTGCGAGTCTTGACTAACAGTAGATATTCGACTACTGAACGATTTTCGACTACCGGAGCTATTGTAAGTGTCGATCAGTCGCTCAACCACCGAGTATGAATGCTTCTCAATCCCTCATTTGTCGTTAGAAATTTTTAAATTTTATCGATCAAGTTACAGAATAGCAAAATTAAATGTAATCGCCTGTAGTCTCTCCTACTGCCAGTCGATACTCGCAATAGGGACGTTTATGTTCGAAAAATGCTTATTTGAATGTTAATCGGCTTAAGGTGAAGTCTGTATATTCAATAAAGGGATACTAGGAAAGAGTATAGATCACTCTCACCAACTTTGGGAACCAACAATTTTTTCCAATTTTAATAGATATCTGTCCGAGTTTATTTTTTATACTGAACCATTGCTACATGAGCTTTATAACCAAAATTAACTTTTACTCTCTTGGAGTGTTACCACATAGTTGGTATTTCAAAAAAATAGATATTTCTTCAATTTTGTATTTTTACTCACTCCCTTTGTTGCTGTAAATGTAATATTTATAAACTGATTATAATTATGTATTTGTCTTAATTCACTTTCAATTTCATTCACATTCAATTTATTTCTCATTCGCATACGAAAAACCCGCGTATTAAAAGTATCTTTTAAAACAGTAAACTGACACAAATTTTTTTATTAACTTCGCGCATTGCACTTTACCTCAGCACTGAAGTAAATTGCTAGTAAATTCCATTTCATGTCGGCATTGATTTGAAGCCAGTTTATCTTTAAAAAATTTCGTAAATACCTTCGACTCATTCGACTTTTTAATTAAGCAATTTTTAATACTTGTTGACAAAATTTTGCAATTTATTTATTTATATTCCAAAGATAACGGTTCTTTGATAAAAGGAATTGACGTTATTTCGACGTTCTTTGGCCGATAAGCCAGTGCTGGTGTGGTGTGTACACTGGTGGTGAGTTAGACGCAGCAGTCGTGGCCGAGTGGTTAAGGCGTCTGACTCGAAATCAGATTCCCTCTGGGAGCGTAGGTTCGAATCCTACCGGCTGCGATATGTCTTTTTTTTACGGTTTACTTTTTAATTTAAATAAATATAGAAATGATTTGCATTTCATCTTATCGCTAACTTTCATATTCTTTATTTAGACGATGACCTTTACGCTGAGTCAAAAGTTATACGTGCAGGAGTGAGTTGTAGAGAGATTTTGAAGGTTCTGTTCTACATTTCACTTTCTATGTATTATTGATGACTTTTAAGTAGTAGTACACCTTAGACCTTTGCTTCGCTCTTTATAATATTTAAGGTATGGCTTAAATATTCTTTATTATTATTATTCATTTTGCACTTTCAATGTAATCTGTATACAATTTCTGATAAGCTAAAGGAGTCTTTCAGATCTTATACCACAGCCTTTCAGTGGTGGCAAAAAAATGTGGCTGGCGGATAAACCTACAGATTCAGTTATAGAACTCAAATGAGAAATATTTATTTTCTTGTAACGTGTCTCCCTAAGGATATATAATAATATAATATAGTACGTAAAATTAGATAAATCTTATTCCTGAAGATTACTTTCTTAAACTAACTCACTTCAGGGTTCTTCTTTTCTTGAAATTGTTTTATGTATAATAAGGCTCTTACCGAAAGTTATACTTATGCATGAAATATCGGGATGGGCATTATGAAAATCTACGTTAGATTAGTTTAGTAGGCAGATCTCTGCATATGCAGGAAGATCTCTCTTTGACAGTGATACCAATAAACTCCTAATGGATCAAACAACTCTTATGTTTCGGCAAAACGCTTGGAATCTGTTACAAACATCGTTAGACATTAGTCAATTCCACCAAATTCGCTAGGTTCGCCGAAGGTGAGCCTTCCAAAGCGTTTCAACATTTTCTGGAAAAAGCTGGACAACGGAGGAGGAAAGCTTAGATGATTCCACCGCGCCTTCCTCCAAACAACTTTGGCAACTTGCATCTGTCAGGGTCCTAAATCTCAACTCAATCAATCTATTGAACAATGCCCAGTAAGCACACCAATGTTCGAGCCGAGATCGACCTTGCTGAGAGAAAGCAGTTTGAAGGGCCTTTACTCTTCACTGCGGCCTAAAAGGACCTCGCAACTGCTGCTGGTTGTTGTCCAGAACTTGGCGAGCTCATGCGTTGTCTGCATTCCAACGCTCTTGTGCAAGTGGACCATGGACTGCCGACCCGCTCTCATTCTGGCATCAATGTTGCTCTTGCCCTCTATTGTAAGCTTGACCGCTTTACAGCTAACAACGATTCCGCTGTGACCGGGTACTCATAAGAGTCGCATTATGAAAATCTAATTAATAACAATCCAAATCAACACTTGTTGGTATAAATACATAAATACCTCACCAAAATCTGATTACATATAGTGATGGTAGGGTCTGGAAGATCTAGCTTTCCACGGAATCAAAGACCCAGTCGTGTGAATCGGTGACCTGACCAAACTTCAAAGAATAATGAGTTCTAAGCTCGGATGGTAATTCTTTTCAATAGCAGTGGATCTTTTGAGCCATTATCCAACCACCAAGCTTCTTCCTTTTTCTTCTTTAATAAATTAATGGAAAATGAGAATCTCGTCATATTTATACTCTCGCAACAAATGTTGCTAAAGAGAGTATTATAGTTTTGTCCACATAACGGTTGGTTGTAAGCCCTAAAACTAAACGAGTTAGATATAGGGTTATATATATATTATATATATTATCCGTCCGTCCGTGCAAGCTGTAACTTGAGTAAAAATTGAGATATCTTAATGAAACTTGGAACACGTGTTCCTTGGCACCATAAGAAGGTTAAGTTCGAAAATCAGCAAAATCGGACCACTGCCACGCCCACAAAATGGCGAAAACCGAAAATACATAAAGTGCCATAACTAAGCCATAAATAAAGCTATGGAAATAAAATTTGGTATGAAGGATCGCATTAGGAAGGGGCATATTTGGATGTAATTTGTTTGGGGAAGTGGGCGTGGCCCCGCCCCCTACCAATAGAGCTATATAAACCAAACTTTCTGCAGTCGATTCTCTTACGTACCCCACCACACACCATGAAAATAGTTGAAATCGGATAATAACCACGCCCACCTCCCATACAAAGGTTAGGTTGAAAATTACTAAAAGTGGGTTAACTCACTAACGAAAAACGTCAGAAACACTAAATTTCGTCGCCCACTTATGGGTCAAAAACCATATCTCAGGAACTACTCGACCGATTTCAATGAAACTTGGTTTGTAATAGTTTCCTTACCTCCCAATAATATGCTGTGAAAATTGGCCAAATCGCTTCACAGCCACGCCTACTTCCTATATACCAGAACTTTGAAGACAATCTGAGTTGTTTACTTTACAATATATAAAGTGAGCACTAGTGAAGATATCGGTGCAGAACTTTGCACAAATACTACGTTTATAGTGTGGCAGCCCCATTCTAAAAATCGCCAAAATCGGACCATATGTTTTCAAGGCCCCATATATCGAACATGAGGACCTCGGTGCTTCTAACCTAATATTAGGGTTTCCAACTTTCAATGGACTTTATATAACATATATAACGAATATGTGGGTCAAAATGTGTATTATATAATATAAATAAAGTTAAATAAATAAATTGCGGGAGTATAAAATGTTCGGTTACACCCGAACTTAGCCCTTCCTTACTTGTTTTCTATTATGTTTGTTTACGGATTTCCTAGAGAAGGGAATAACATTAACATTTGATTGGTTTAGAATGTTGTTGGACCGATCTGCTCAAGATAAATGTACATTAGTAAATAATTGATTATTACAACAACTAAATCGATGTTACTCAGTCTGGAGAAAGTTAAATAAATGGGCTGAAGGAGTGGATTTCAAAGGAAAAGAACTTGAAGTTTCACATTTTACTTACGAAAAAGTGGTTCTGAGAATTATTTATTGTCTTATACATTATTAAGAAGGAATTTATGAAATTGAAATCTTATTTTGTTTTTTTTTTTTGTACTTAATCAAAATCACAAAATCTTAAGCAAAAAATTATATTTTTGACACATTCTTTTGCGAGCTGCAACCAATTTCGGCTCATTATACCGCTTTAGAATCAAGGAAGACTTCATACATACTTACATATCTTGAGAGTTCAACGATTTTAAGCTGCGAAGAGAAAAAAATAAACGAAGGAAGGAAGACAATGTAATGAGCAAACGCAAACCGATTCGCAATGCATATTGGTAGCTGCAATGTGAAAATATATTTATATACATATGTACATATGTATGAAGGTGTTGGCGATGCAGCATTTATATTGCAATTAGCAGTAGGCAGCAAATGAAACAAAAGACTCAAGCGAAGAACGCGCCAAAGTTGCAAGGCAAACATATCACTACATAGTATAAAATAAAGTCGCATTTTCTGTCCCTATATCCCTATGTGCGCTTAAATCTTTAAAACTACGCAACGGATTTTGATGCGGTTTTTTCCAATTGATAGAGTGATTCAAGAGGAAGGTTTATATAAATAATACATGCTTCATATACTAAGGCAACATTGCTAATTTTAGAGGTTTCTAACATGATGTCGTAAATTAACGTATTTTTTTGTGCTTATTTAGCAATTTAGAAAAACGCTGCCTAAACCCTACGAGTTAGATTAATGTACTTAATAATGTACTACAGTATTGTACACCATAAAAAGGTCTACAAAAAAGTCCGCGATGGTATATGTTTATCTTTTAGGGATAACCCATATTAACCATTTTTATTGTTTACTTTTTACGTGAAAAAATGGCTTATTTATACCCGAGACACACATGTAGTAACAATACTATTGTTCGTACGAATACAAGATGAGTGTCACCAAATACCAGCACTTTGACGAGTTAACTCGGATGCATAAACGGATTTAGAGTTAAGTTGAAGGTCAAATCAGTTGATTTTTGTGCCGGTGTATATGGTTTTGACAAATTGCATATACAGGGTTCCCGTATTGCCAATTTTTCGCTAAAAACCCCTACCCCACTTACTACCTAATTTTTGCGGCAAACGCCTGGTACTGTGTAGTACTACAGTAACCGGTAATTGGTTACTTTTTGGCACCGTTTTTTTTTGTGGCACACCTGTGGCACTGTGGGCAGTCGGATGGTGTAGCGAAAACCGGTTATTTGCAAAAACTTCGACGAGTGGGTAGTCGGTTTTCGTAGAAAACCCGTTTTTATTGGGTCGGTCAGTGGTCGGTTGTGCTCGTGCATTTCTGCCCGAACACTTCTCAACAGATTTATGCCGCACACCCCGTATATCTGGAAAATACGGACATATTTATAAAACGTGGCAGCCCTCAATTTAATTCAATTCAGAATTTACCTCGAGTAGAGTATTTGCCGTTTATGCTTATAGGCATGTTTTCATTGAGTAACATAGGCATATATATTTTATGCCCGTGCAAAGTCGGAGCGGGCCGCTATGTTTTCATATACAACGTTCATAGTTTTTCTGGAGTGTATTTAATTTAGTATCAGCATTGCACCCGTGCGAAGCCAGGGCGGGTCGCTAGTATTATATAAATGCAAGTATATATATACAAGCATATATATATATATATATATATACATACAATAATACATAAATCTGGCAAATTGCAGCCTCAGCAACATTTTCATTGCTTTTGCATGTTGCTGCTGCTGCCAAGCTGAGAGCGTAACAATTGCAAATTAACAAAATGTAACTGTCTGGCAATGCGCACACACACACACACTTTGAAGCAAGAAGGCTAACAATCGACATACGCTTGGCAACATGCAACAGCCGTGTTGCATCAAATGCTGCAGCAGCTACAAATAAAATGCAATTAATAATAAAGAAAGAAGAAGCATGCAGTTTGTTGTTGTTGCTGTTTGTGTTTGCTGTTGCTAAGTAATAGGCAATATTGAACTGCTTTGATGTATGTTTGCTGTAACTGCTTTTCATGTTGCATTTTGCGTCAATTGTTGTTGTAGTTGCTACTATTGCTGTTGTTAGTATTGTTGTTGTAGCTGTTGCAGGGCAATCAAAGCTGTCGAACTCAGATTTACTGCTAGACATGCATATGTATGTAGATGTGCTGGCTGCATTTTAATTTCAAACCAATGCATAATTGCGCAACAACAACAACAACAACAGCAATATTTGCAATAGACAATTGCTAGCAGTGTGGCCACAAGCGTGATTGCCACTGCCACTGTCATGGCCGCGGCTACAGACAAAGCCGACAGCAGCTAAACAGTAACAACAACAATGAGTACAACAACAACAACAATAATGCAAAGTACTACTACAACTCAAATTAATTACCTACAACTAATTACGGCATAATATGCTAATTAGTCGTTGTAGGCAGGCGAGCAACACATACAAGACAGCCGTCTTGTTGCTTTTGTATGGGTGTGTGTGCATTGTATTTGCTGTTTATGATATGCAATTTTAGCCGTGATTACGTGGCATTTTTTTCATGTCGATAGTATTGAAGCGTTTTCCAATGCGTTGCTGCAAATGCATTGATGCATACATACACACACATACATACATATTTATAAGTAGGCAGAGGCGTAGATAAATAAAATATGTTATGGGGGTACAATTTATTTTAAAGTATATAGAAATCGAACAATATATACTTGCTACAAGGTCCTGCTAAGATGAGAAGTGCCCAGTGAACAAGCCAAGAAGTCCAGTGCCAGTCCCCTTCGACAATGTGAACATCCCTAGCTAGATTACAACAACAAATTTATTTACTCACAGACCCAATATGTATCGCAGTCGTTAACAAAATGAGTTACTTGACTTTTAAAGACCGACAAAGGAACTTAAAACGCTTGTTTTGGTAAATGCCGCATTCTCCAGTACAGCTGGATGAACTTGAACTCACTGAAAATATTCAGTTATATCGTTTTCTTTATTGTTGGTTGATTTTTTCTCTTTGATATACATTTTAAGAACGGAAGAGATATTCAGAGAAAGAGATGAAAGAAATGAGAGCTCGTCTGCTTATTTTAGTCTGCTTAAAAGCGAAAACTCTTTGAACCTGGAGATCCTGGTACTTCCCGACCCTCTTAGTTTCAAGTTCAGAGTCCGTACAAAATTTAGTTTGCTTAAAAAC
Source organism: Zeugodacus tau (assembly GCA_031772095.1). Taxonomy (NCBI): domain Eukaryota; kingdom Metazoa; phylum Arthropoda; class Insecta; order Diptera; family Tephritidae; genus Zeugodacus; species Zeugodacus tau. The sequence continues at coordinate 61,202,915 of CM062650.1, read as the reverse complement.
GAAGACTTTGGGACCCTTGGAAACAAGATTATTGAAATTTGAACTAATTTCCGTTAGATTCTGCATTCTGATTCCTGTCATTTACTATCTAGATTTCTTTGTAGATCGTTCAGTCTGAACTTGGTATAGCTTAGTTAATGGATGATAAGATCTTTTTTGGTTACAAACGGATATTAATTCAAAATTTGTGGAATACATATCGAGCTTCCAGTGTAAAATTTACAACAGGTATATTCCGTTAGTAATTCACTTTGGCTTAAAAAAGCATCATTGCACTATTTTTGGAAGAATAATGTATAAGAACTTTGCTAGCCTCATTTGATAAATAGCGGTACAAAAATAGATCTTCTAACGATCATACATTGATTGGAGCAACCTAAGCTCTCGAACTGTGTTGCAGTGGAACCTCCTAAGCTTTTTTGTTGATCGGATATACTCGATAGAATTGGGTTAAAAAGTCAACATTTAAGTTTCTCTAATCAATTTAATCCAAGAAATATGAAGCCCTCCTTTAAAGATCTTCACTGTTTTCGAGTTCACGATATAAGTAGTGCAAGTAGCTCTATAGAAACTAACTGAAATTCATACTTCCATATGTAAATATATCAATAAAATGTTATGCATGCACCTATTATCTTGTAGTACAAGCAATTTGCGTTAATTTAATTTAGAATTTATATAATTTCATTTTTTATTGCATATGCAACATGTTACGCCTATTTCTCTCATGCATACCACCAATCAGCACACCGCTTTGCCCACAGGCTGTCACTCACGCGATGTGCGACTAGTGTGAATTCCGTAAATCGGTGGAATAAGCGCGATTAATAATAGGTCCTTACAAGTTGAGATGGCTTTAGAGAGGATTAGATGATTTTGCATTCAATTTGAGAGAGATTTACATACATACATATATGTGAGTATATGGAATATAAAGATGTTTATGTACTGAAACGCAAGCATTGAACTTATGATTTCTCCCACTGTTATTTGAAGTTCTGAAGCTTATTGGTGCTTAATCATCTACTAAACTTTCTTTTTTTATTTTTTTGTTTTTTTAAGAAAATTAAGAGGAATCTTATATTAACGTAGGGTCCTATGCTTCATCAAGGTACTATGGGGAAATATATATATACAGTAGCGGACAGTGAAATCCGGACAACCATTTTATTTGTATTTAACGGGCGATTGTGACCGAACAGTGTATTTTACTGCCGAAAGGCTTATTCTTTCACATAAATACGTGTTCGGTACACGTTTTAAAGCAACTTTTAGTTTATTTTTTAAGAGTTTAATAATTTATTTTGTGCTTGTGCTTCGCTAAAAATTAAATATGCCGAATTTCAAAAAAAAAAATGTCCGAAATGCAAAAAAGTAATATTTTGATTTTGGAAAAATAAAAACTGACAATTCGTGAAATAAGTGATAGAGTTGGCTTCAGCAAGTCCTCCGTCGGAGAATTCCTTAAAAACATCGATAGAACCCGGTCTCTTAAGAAAAAAATTGGCTTTGGAGCAAAGATGGAGACAAATTCAAAGGAAAATCGAGGGATGGAACGTATTTGTTTGAGGAATCGCTTCAAAACTGCTGAGGATGTTAAAGTGAAGTAATTTCAAGATGTCGGTACAGAAATTTGCGCAAGAACCGATCGTTGAAGGCTTCAAGATGTCGATTTGAACGCTCTTCGGCCCGCCAAAAAACGACTTTGGACCTCAAAAATGCATCAAAACCGTATACGATGGGCAAAAGATCATGAAAATTGGAGCCATTTTCATTTGCGAAATGTTATCTTCTCGGATGAATCAAAATTTAACCCTTCTTGTAGCGATGGCATGTCGTACGTAAGGCGGAGAACTTGTGACTGGTTCAAGGACAAATGTCTTCAATGAATCTTTAAGCAGGGAGGCAGCCGAATGGTCTGGGGATGCTTTTTTTACCATAGCCTTCCACAACTAGTCCTAATAGGTGGAACCGTCATCGGGTTTAAGTACCAATAGATACTTGAGTCGAATTTAATACCCTCAATAGAGGACCATTTTTCATAAGCGGATGTCCTTATTTATCAGGATGACTCTGCGCCATGCCAGCGTGCCAAAATTGTAAGTATGAATTTTTTTGTACATCTAGCGGTTATTGCTATAATTTAAATTACAAATTTTATAATTGTCCTTTCATTTTTCTTTCATGTGAAGAATTATTTATCAAAAATCGGGGTTTCGACTTTATAGTGTTCAGGTAATAGTCCGGATTTCAATCAAATTGAGAACTTTTGGTTTATAATGAAGACTCAGATACATATCACAGAAGAGACCAAAAACTTTAGCAAAATTGCATAGAATTTTCTAAGATGTGTGGTATAACGGTATCGCAGCAGGAACATTACAAAATCTGATAAATTCAATGGAAGAGCGGATAAAATCCGTTATAAAAAACAAAGGAGGTTCGACAAAATACTAATTATAATGTTTTTGTATCAATCAATGTTCCCTTTAAATAATACTAAAAAATATTTCTTTAGTGTAAAGAACAAAAAAGATATCACTGTTTATATTGTTAGCTACCAAAATGATAAAATATCTAAAATGAATTAAAATAAATGGAAGAATAAGTGCAATCAACAACACTGACTTTGTTTACACTTAATACTCAATTATTCTACATATATTATTGTTTTAAAGTAAAAAGTTTAAACATTTGACTAAAATAATATGAAATAACTATGATTTTTTAGTTGTCCGGATTTCACTGTCCGCTACTGTATAATATCAACGATCTCCAGGAAACATTTAAAACTAAATCCAGACCGTATACATAAAATATTATTTTCGACTATATTTTAACCCAAAAACTCACCAATCTATACCGTTATCAGTACGGATGTTATGTTATACACACAAAAAAATAATTATTTTCGATACAAAACTGAAGACACTACGCACTAACGCTTCGAACGAGATAGTATGACTAACTGACACAAATTTTGTAACATAACATAGCGTTATTTGCTTTTTTACACCGATTGCCATTGGACTTGAATTTAAGAAGTAAATTCAATTAACTTTCATAGATATTGAATAATTCCTGTTATTGTTGTAAAACAATACTTTTCATTCACAAAATTTCAGAAAATGCTCATAGAATCGAGTGTGATTGGATATATGTATGTATGTCTATGTGCACGTATTTCTAATTTACAAATATATTCCTTAGTTCCAATGGCAAAGAACGTAATTTTCCTGAAAGTGAATTTTGTATACACTTGGCAAGCCCTTAATAGCTTATGCTCTTATCTTATCTTGTTATGAATAATGCACATTGTATTGTATGCTCACAGTGTTCATTGAGCAAAAAAAAAATATTGTGTATAGGCACTGAAACAAAAAAAAAACAAAAAAATAATGTACATATGTATGCCATGAATTGGAACCCTTCTTGTATTGCATATCCATTCATAATTGCAATGATGTAGAAAATAAGTAAACAATATTTAATTTTAATTTTTTTTTTAATTTTATGTTGCTTATAATTTAAAATTATTAATATTTATCTTATATTTTATATCATAATTTTATTATTTATTTATTTTTTTATAAGAAATTACCGAAATTTTGTACTTCAGTGCAAATATGTGTGTTCATAAATCATTTAATTTCACTTAAGTACTGCATCCTTATTATTAATAATTTTTTCTAATATTTTTCATATTTAGTACCCACATACAACCTCTTCCTTATGCCCTTATTTGCCACACTCACAAAAAAATATGTTTTTCTTTCCGTTTGCCTTGCAATCCATAAATCAAAGTGAAAATCCTGTTGCCCGTGCCGCATTGGACTTAATTTGACACCTATGAGTGCAATTATCCAACGGCACGGCGTTACTTCTTGCGCCACCTTCCAATGCCACTAAAACGTGCATACATATGTATGTATATGTGTGCACCGCTGCGCAGCGACACATTTTTTATTGTTGATCATCAGCGATAAATTTTACCGTAAATCGCCCGAAATAAGGTGACAAGCTGTAATAATTCTTTGCCACCCGAAACAACACCACACTTCCACCAACAACAACAATAGCAAAAACATCAAAAGAAGCAATGGCATGTACATATGTATGCACAACAATAGCACCTTCGCAGCTGAGCGAGTCACAACCAAAAAGGGCCAATTAACAATAACGAAATGCGTGGCGTTGCGCCCACGAAGAAGCCATTCTTATACATACATACATGTCCACCAACAACATAGTTGTTGTTAAACTTTTAGCAGCAGCCACCAAGTTGGTCCATCACCCATTTCGCCTGTTGCTGCAACAAGAGAAAATATCTACTTACACGTATGTACGTAGCCAACACACCAAAAGCAGCAACAATAGCCAGCAATAGCAACAACAATAAGTGATCCAACTATACAATGGCACAAATAGTAGCGATTATCGTGGTTATATAAATCACTTTCGGCACATTTGGCCGCCAGCGGCGCTTTTACCATTATACGTTGGCCAAACAGTTGGACGACTAGCACGGGAAGTAGCTGATACATATAGAGTGTTTGTTCCTTGCAACTTTCAAAAAAATGTATTATGAATAGCTGTAGTAGAAATGCTTAGGCGCAGCATGTTTTGGAAATTGGTAAGACAATGCAAGCTAAAAGTACTTAGCTAAATGCTGTTATAAATAATATTTGTGCAACTTTAGTGTCGGCCGGCATTTTATGCAGCCATAAATGCCGCGAAATGTAGCAGGATTTTGTTAATATTATTTAAGCGTCTGCCGACTTTCACGAACTGCAAAGAAAATGGTAAAATATTTGCCATACTTGCAATAAGAAACAAAAATAATCACCACTTTAGTGTTGCACTGATTTTCGGTAATCCTTGCAGCTTGTCTCCAACATAGTTATGCCAAATTTAGTGCAAAATTTAATCCTCATGCATTAATAATTAAAAAGTCACATTTATTTTTTTATCTTACAATTCAGGTTTCGTGTTTATTTCAACTAACGCTTTAAGAAATAAGAAATAAAAAAAATTATATAGATTCTTAATGTTTCACGTAATATTACTTTATAAAGGTATTTTTGCTTTACACACAAACAAATAGAAAGAGCGGCAAAACAACTAACCGCTGCTGTCATAAGTTCTCCATATTGACGTTTGCTTTCAACTTGACTTTCCTGCAGCGTAGTATATGAAATGCCACTAAAGTTTAAAAATACCTCTTATGGATTTTGTTTAAATAATGCTAATAATTATAATGAAAATAATAAGGAAACATACAAGCATACAAAATTATAAGTAAAATCAGTGTGTTTTTTTTTTCAAAGTGTAAACCCCAAAAAAATTAATAAATTTTCATTATTCTTTAAAATTGAATAGCAACTTCCATAACGCAGAATATCTACAACGTCAACATGCGGCGTGCTTACATGTAGATACATACATACATATGTATAAGAGAGTGGCTAAGTATCTAAAATGCAAAAAAATAGAATACAATTGCTATATGAAAAGACGGCTAAACGAATTATTTTTAGCGGAACTAAAAGAAAATACGAATAAATAGCACACAGCGACCTAGCTAACGAGCGCGCACAACGTGCAACACTTGGAGCAACGTATAGACGTGGCTGGAAGCCAGTAGCAAGCGCCAACCGGCAAATTGTGTCGCGCTCTTTACTCAACCGCGCATCTTAGCAGCCAAATGTAGACCGTATAAAAGTTGGAATCAAATATCGCATAGTTATTGTTGTTGTTGCAACTTCTTACAAGTGATTTAGCATTTAGTTTTCATATATATACTATTTAAACTATTATCCATATCCTTTTTTAGCTTGTATTAAAGTGTGTAGTAAGAGTATACAATATATATATTTTATTCATTATTTTATTTTATTGTATGTACTTATAGCAATTTATGTATTTCATTTTTATTATTTTGCATTATTAATAACTTTATTACTGTTTTGTATTTCATTTATTATACTCATTTGTTTCTTGTAGTATTTATGTTTTGCGTAGTAGAGTAGCTTTTTGTTTAAAAACATTCAAGACATCAGCATCTCAATGTATTAAGTTGTATAGTGTTTTAAAAATATTAAACAGCACACCGGAAAATAGTTGTTCTTCTTTAGCCAGTTAGCAATTATTTTACGCAATATTACTCTACTTAAATGTTATTTTATAATTCCATTTCATGTTTCACGCACATTACAACTACATCAAGCCCCCACCCCCATCACTTGTTTACCAACTAAAAGCCGTTGTATTCACGTGTTGTTCCCATTGTATGCCTATCCCCCCGCCACACAGCATGCAGCTGCTTCTCATGCCCGCTCGTTTCATCGTCGTTCGTTCGTTTTCTGCTACAAACACGCTTGCACTTCAGTCTTCGACGGCATATTTCTGAGTCCATTCACGTGCATTCTTGATGGCCTCAGCCTCGTTCACCTTCCACAATTCTGCGACATCATTTGCTAGTGGATCATCTGGATTGGGTGCACTTAAAAGCGCCTGAATTGAAAGCAAAATTGTACGAATTTGCAATGCTGGACTCCATTTATCCTTCAGTACATCCAAACAAATGCGTCCCAAGCGATCAATATTCGGATGATAGATTTTGGTAATGAAACGTACTTTTGGCGCTGACATAGGATAGTCTTCGGGCAAGAATAATTCCAATTTGAAAACGCCACCTTCAAAAGGCGAATCATTTGGACCTGTTACGATAACATGAAAGTAGCGTGCGTTGTTCTCATCGGGAATGGCATTAATGCCGGGCACTGGCTCCTGCATCAAGCGTTGAGTCTCCTTGATGATGCGACGTGGTAGGCTGGACATGTTTGCAGTTTATTTGTTAGCTATTCACTTTAGTGTACACTTGGTCGTTATTATAATTCTTATGAGTTTATGATATTTGAGAGCCTTTCCTGTTTCGCTACTGTTCGCTAGGGAACGATGCACATGTGAAAGGGGAACGCTATAAATATATAAGGACAGAACAATAACAGTGTGATAAGTTCAATGAATTGGTTTGAGTTTTAGAAAAAATAAATAAATATTTTGGAATTAATATTACTCATTCTCTCGAATGTGGCGTTCATTAACCGCCATATCAGTTAAACAGTACATATGTATGCATAAGTGTAAAAAGTCGTTGGTGAAAGCCCAACTTAGCGGCTTTTTTTAAACAAAGGAAACAAAGAAAATATTGGGAGTGTGCTACGCGTAGTAGAAGCTTAACGTAGACATCATACAAGTTCATATTGATATATAAATATGTCCGTATACAGATTGCATACCACTGCCCAGAGGGTGTGCTAATCATCGATCAGCACTTGTGTCCCCAAAAGTGATATATTGATTTCTTGGCAGGCTTACATACAAAACAAAATTACGTGCTTCTCGAACCTACCACTGAATGGACCCCCACACGCTCTTCCTACATGCAAACATACATACATATATATTTGTACGTATGTACGTGATTGCCAAAGCCGAGAAGGCACGTACCTACTTTGTTAATTTTACGCTTTGGAAAATCAATAAACCAACAGCTAAAATACCAGCGAATGCATCATGCTATTGCAATCGGAAATCTAAAAGAATCTAGTAAACTTGCAAATATGTTATCTTTCAATTCGAAGAAAGGCTGCAAATGTGAAAATTTTCTCAGTACATCGCTTAAAACACCGACTGAAGTACAAAACGAATACCACAACCACGAGACACCGATGAACTTGCAAATTTTAAGCATTCACTATCAACGCAATTATCAGTATTAGTATATAATTTAAGCTATTAATTTGATTAATTATCGATAGAGCGTAGTTTGTTGCACACTCACCACTATTTTTTATTGGTTATTATTGCTTACTTTTCGTGAGTAATAATTGAAAACAAACAATTAGAAATTTCACGACAAACGCACTTAAAAAAATTTTCTGACAAATTGTCCAAACTGACAGTGCTGTAGCATTGGGGCAAGCGCATAAGTGTGAAAGAGTGCAAACTACAAAATATGTAACATGGCGAAGGGTGCCAGCACAAATGAGAGTGAACGAGAGCGCAGTAGTAGGCAACAGAAGCGCTGTCATGAGAAAAATTTTGTAGTTTTCACAACAGCGAGCTTGATGTTGTGTGCCGGATGTAACAAAAATATGCGAAAAAAGCAACAATAAAACTATATTTATTAAAATATTTTTGACTAGCATATGTTTTTTTGTTACTTTATGTATTTTAAACACATCACACTACCGTTTACTTACTTTTCTTTCAAAAATAAAGAGTGTTTTTCAAAAATTAGACTTTACAACACTAAAGCTAACGGTTTCAGTTTGACAAGCTTCACATCCGCCACCATTTTGAAGAAAATTTTGCAGATTTTACTTCACATTGACTTCTTCCGCTTGCAAAAGTTTTATAAACTTTTTAAAATGGAATATAAACTAGTATATTGTTTAAAAAATGTCCGCATGGATAAAATGATGCAAACAAAAGTGATATATAGCGCTTGTGTTGTTTTTGGTGATGATGGACTATTGAAAATTGTAATACAATATTGCGTCGCGGCGAGTGTGTGGCGGAAATACTTTCAATTGATTATATGGTTTAATATTCGGTGAATTGATTAAGTAAATCGTGTTTTGTGGTATGTTTTATGAATAGAAGTGCTATATGTAGTTTGGCTTTTGTAATAAGTTTTGATAATGCGAAAATTTGAATCCGCCTTTGCTGCGGCGTTGGTGCTCCGCCGCTGCCGCAAATTTGTGTTGCGACATTGTATGATCGGCGGAAGTGCATATTCGGCGACAATTGTGTCAGGATGTGATAAGGGAAGTCTGACAAACCGGAAAGGAATTATTCTGAAAGGTGAGTATATTAAATTTTAATGCTGGCAGTTCAAGTTAATAATGTATAATATAAATTGTATTACAGGTAAATGGTGCTTACTTCTAAATACTAGTTTCGAACAGAATTTACACAAGAATCTTAAACGTTTTAGTATATAAACAGTTACAGGTAAATAATATATAATTTCGTATGGTAACGTGCAGTGCAGTAAATGCCATATTCTATGATTATATAGAAGTTATAAAATATAAAACACCTATCTGCATATGTAGAGAAATTAATTTTTAAGAGATGGAAATCATTGTTGCTGCTTTTCACATACCTGCGTGTATAAGTTCGTCTATCAATGCATTGAAACTTCGACTGGACTGACGGACTGGAGACAACCAGCTTCGAATAATTCTAAAGGCAAATTGCTCAATTATTAAAATTCATATTAAGTTCATCTGCAGAAATCGTAAATGCTGATAGAGACTATTTAGAAAAAGCACATGCCTCCGATGTTTTGTGAACGCTTTAAGGGTATATTGAACAGTGTCTTTAGATTAAGGTGTTAGGTGGGTTTCAGAGATTGAAAAAATGGAATTTTTATAATTTATTTTAATACATATACAGAACCATATATTTCGATAGGAAACGGATAAATCTAGTTAATGAACGAAGGAAAAAATTAAATATTGAAATTTTTTTTTTGGTCAAATTTCCGCCATATATTGGCTCGAAAAAAATACAGTGGAACTTCCATAATTCGAACTTCTATAAGTTGAAGATCGCCATAACTCGAACTCTTGAAATGGCAATAGAAGTCAATTTTCATACAAATTTCCTTCCATAAATCGAACTTTTCGACCAGAGCATAATTCAAAAATTTAAATTTTACTATCGAGGCAGAATTTTAAGAGTCCCTCCATATCGTATGGGTGCACATCGTATGATATTACACTTATGGATTGCATAAATCATGTAAGAAAGGCATGGGATACAGACGTCAAGAGCCAAACAATAGCAAAATGCAACAAACAAAATTAAAGAATACATGTTTTAACGTGTTTAAATAAAACGTTATGCGAAGTAAATAAATAAAACTATGTGTAAATCTATATTTTAGAGCTTTTTTCAAAAATTTAATATTTTAATGAAAATTCTATAACTCAAAGTCTCTCTAACTCGAAGTTTTTTTGTGGATTATGGTGTTTCGAGTTAGAGAAGTTCCACTGTGGTTGTAAAAGAAATATAAAAAATATAAAATATTTCTTCGTTCATTAACTAGATAATGTTATTCCAAAGATGTGTGCAAATCGATAAATCGTGTCCACCGACTTGAAAAATTGAATTTTGAGATAAACGAGTTTAAAGATTTACATTCATATTGACTTGGGATGATGGGCGGAACTTCAAAGGGATATAACTCTTAGAATTTTACTCGGATCGATTTGAATAATGTTTTAAACAAAAATTTGAAATTTTTAAATCCACCTAACCCTTTAAAATGAAATGCTTCAAATTTTATTTTTTCATATATTTAGTGTTTATGTATTATTTTTCATGGAAAATCTCTTTTAAGGGATTATTTTTACTAAATATGATCGCGTACTAATTTCTAAATACTTATTGAAATTAACGAAGTTTTTTTCAAAATTCATTGTATCGAAACCAGGTTTTGTTTTGTTCTTCTTTGTACCAAATGCCAAATGATAGCCAAATCAAAAATTAAAAAATAGTTAAGTGAGGAAAAATATTCCAATACAAATTACTCACCAAATATTAGAGATAAAGACACAAATTTATATTTTCTAATAATTTTGTAGAGTTCTAATAATATCCATCAACTAATGAAACAACCTCCTCCAGATTGTTTTTTAAAAACGTTGTATTTTTTTTATCGTCTTAAACGGAATTTTAAGACGATAGTGTACTATATTTAAGGCTTAAAACACAATATTTATTATTAAAAAATATTGAAATTTTGTGTAAGTATTTTTCTGGAGTCTGCACTTGTAAATCGGTGCCGGTGATGGAGGTCGTACGATGCTTCTGAAACAGTCGAATCAATTTTTTTTTTTAATTTTATAAATTTCTTTTCTATATGAACTAAAAAAATACCGAAGAAGTTATAAAATTTAAAATTTTTTCGAAATTTGAAAAAAAATTCACTTTTTTAAGAAAAAAATTCACTTTAAGTTGCAAAACAAGTAGTTTGTATTTAACTTTTTAGTTCAAATAGAATATAATTTAATACTGAAGCCAGACCATTTTGGTTTTTTCGACCGGACATATATTTTTTTTGCTTTCCGGTACCGTTTTCTAACACTTGTGAAAATGAAAACTCGAGTAAACGCGTTTTAAAGTTTTCGGATTCGCATTCGCACCTGTTCGACGCTCGGCCACTAAAACTGCTCTAGCTTCGAAAATATGTCGAATTGGCCTCTGAAATTTTAAAGACATATTCTTAGATAGTTTTAAAAGAGATTTAAAACAAAACAAAAAAAGCAGACTACTGCCTTAATACATGCATGTGCTATTTACATAAGGATTTAGGAAGTTAGTATTAACTGCCAAGCCCTCTAAATAATTATAAAAAATCTATTTATTCACCAAAATCAGCTTATTTTCCCCAGTTACTCTTGTTTTTAATATTTCGGGCGAAATGTCCAATTATTCTACCAAACACACACAAATTCACCTGTGTATGGAGTATTCATAGTCAGTTGGCGAACTTGCGGTTTATTTGACGAATTTATTCGCTAAAACAACACAGTCTCCACTGTTTGTAGAGGCAATAATAACAATAACATCAATGTTATGTGACCAGAAGTGCAAGCGAAACTATGCACGTCTATATATTCATAGATAAAGATACATATATACATGCGAGCACCAAAAGCATACCATAACTGCCAGCAATACTTGTCTCGCACTAAGGTTTTATTATATATATACGTATTTACCTTTCTATATTTCTACACATACATATATGTATGTATGTACATAAGTATGCACTTTACTATTCCCATATGTGCTACGTCCATACTTATTTACAGCATATTTAGTTGTTGTGTCTCTCGCTTGCACCAACGCATTGCAGCCGCGTATCGCATCTGTGTAAATAGCAATAAAAACAGCAGCAACAACAAAAGCAACAACGAACAACCAATATAGGCCGTCAACTGTGTCCAAACACATGCATACATGTGTATGTATATATGTCCGTACATGCATCCGCATATAATTGCCTAGCAGAGTGAAGAGAGGAGTACTTCGTTGGCGATGAAACAAAAATAATGCAGAAAAACTGCATTGCATTCTCTTGCTTCTTGGCCATAAATACAAATACAACACCAAACACATGTGTGTGCGTAAAGCCGTTTGTATGCGAGAGACTACGACTCCGGCTATGGTTATGGCTTTAGGCCGGGGCGCCATAAACCCAGCCTACTTTTATTATGTGCATTACGTGCGCGTTAGTGTTGTTGTAGTAGTGTGCTTTTGTTGTAAGCCGTATGCGTTGTGAGCAATAGGCCGCACGAAGGTGGCTCTTACGATAGGCACACAGGCAACTCGCAGGCAGGGTGTGTAAATGCCGGAAAGCAAGCAAACGTGTTGTTGTTATTGTGCGTTTTTATTTGTTTTGTTGGTGCGTCATGTAACGTGTCGCGTGTGTGTGCTGGGTGGCTGATTGTATGCGTTGTCCAGTGGCCTGTGTTGTGTGTATAAAAGAGATAGCAATCGGTTGTGTGTTGCTGAAACATGTTGCTAATCAACATTCTGACCACCAAACATTGTTTTATATACATATTTTTAGTTTCAACTAATTGCGTTAAGGTGTTGGTTTTGCAATGCATAGTGGAAAGAACTTTGGTGAATTGAGGTAAGTCAACATTTTTGGTTAATGTTGTACTTATACATTATTATAAAGCCCATACATGTTGCTATATTGAAAAACGAGAAGATAGTAAGTTTATTTTTTATGAAAATAATTATAAATTCGAAAACTTAAAAATCGAAAATCAATACTACCACATCCAATAGAGAAGTATTTAACTCATTTAACTGCCTTATAGCCGGTTTCACGAAAATTTTTCATTGAAAATTATTTTCTATTTAATTTTAATTTTAAATTTTATTTAACTTTGTACTGGTTTTCACCATTATTCAAAATTGGCAAACAAAAAATTAAAAGGCATGAATGCCAGAAAGAATAAAAGCATATTTATGTAAACAAAATTTTTTATTTATTTGTCACAATGGAAAAGAATATTGGAAATCAGCTGATAGAAAAACGTAACTATAGTTACATATGACCATATTTAAATAAAATTTAAATGGCAAAGCGAGATCATTTAAATAAAAATTAAGTCAAATGGTGAAACTGAAATAGATAATTTTTCACTTAAATTTGTTTCGTGAAACCGGCTGTTAAAAACAATTTTATTTATTTTTTATTTTAGATATAAAGCATTATTTAAAAATATTTCGAAGCGAATCAGAAAATTTCAATTATGCTTATTTTTTTTAAGTATAGCTTTATGGAATATTTACCTTATAAAATTTTTTGTTTAAAATTTAGATAGATCAGAGTTTATATTTTATAAGAAACTCAGTTCCTTGAACTGCTAAGTTATGTAGGATGAAAACATATATTTGTCTTGCTCTAATAATTTGAATATTTGGAAAATCAAAATTGAAATATCATATAAAGATCCTTATGCTGCTATAATTGCCTTAAAACCTTTTTAAAATACCTCTTATTTTGCATAGTTATACTTAAACTGATTTTATCTTCTCGATTATTTTATGATTTTATGCAATATAGACCTCAAAATGATTTTTTTGGACTGAGTTGTTTTTTTGTGATTATGAAACTTACTAGTATGGATTGATTGAGTATTTGTAGTTGCACTACTGTTTCTCCGAACTAAATTTATTAATTTGGAAATTTATATTTTACACAAACTATATGCTGAATCATATCAGACAATTTCCTCCTTATGATATATAATTGACTTTTAAGAAATTTATTTCATAAAACGACTAATTAATATTGTATATTTATAAAATCATCCGTAAGTGCTGAAATCTAATAATTTTCTTGCGCAACTTCGTTCTGTATACTGTAGCAAGCAAAACTTCTGCCTATCCAGACAAGACCCTGACATATTCCTGCATGTAATGAGTCCACGCATGATCAAACAAACTATACATCTAATACCCCTCTCCTTTGGGTCCGACCCCGTCGAAACAACTCGTTTTATGGATCTTCCGTTGGATAACCTCGTTTATAATTAAGGGGAAATCCATGTAAAAGCCTAATTTTTTTTTTTAATATTATAAAGTTTAAATTTTTTTTAATTCTAACACAATTTTATTGAATCTTTCTATAGTACAAAAGTATTTTTTCCTGTTTTTTCTTTCAAAATGCCTGTTCAGTATAATTATTTGTCTGTTGCGATCACTATTATCATTCATAAACCATTGATCCCAAACAAAAAATTAAAGTGTGTTTTAGGAAGGATTAAAAGATAAACCTATGAAATTAAAAAATAAAGTAAAAACTTCTATACAAAATAAGCCTTTCAAAAATGTAAGAATTTAGAAATACGCACTCACTCTGGCCAACTTCGTCAATATTCGAGATTTTTCCATCTTGTATATATTTTATACTTTTAGTTTAAAAACTTGATATTTTGAAAATTTTATATGGACTTTCCCATTAACTTACACACTACCTTCAAACAGGGTTAAGAAATGCGTCAAAACAATAACAACAACTTATGATTCTTTTATAGCATTTGTAAATTATAAAAAATTTAATCATTTTTAAAAGTATATCATTCTCGTTCAAGTCCTGGGTCTGTTTTTTGTAAAAATATGTGATAAATATAGAGTTTTTGTACCCAAAATTTACCAGAATTACCTTATATTTGTAAGATTACTACTACTGATTTTTTCGTCATTTTAAACGCTCATAATCCATATTAATATTATAAATGCGAAAGTAACTCTGTCTGTTTGTTACTCTTTCACGCTTAAACGGCTGAACGAATTTTGATGAAATTTGGTATGGTGGTAGATGATAACCTAGAAATGGTCATAGGCTATAAATAATCACAATATAATAACCATAAATGGTTGATTGAATGACCTATTTTGGTGGTAAAAAAACAAAGATGTCAATGATTTCAATGTGACAATTTAGAATTTCGTTCCAGGAGAGTTGACACAGCTATAAACCAATATGACGTAGTCAATTCTCCCACAGACTATTTAAAATTGCCTGAACTATCAACACTCACTTTGCAATTAGAATTAGTGTGAGTTGTCATCATGCTTCGTAACATAAATTAACCTCGACTTTGCAACAGAACAAGACTGGCTGTGATTAAGGTAATCAATATCGTCATCGAAGCCAAGATTGAGCCAACTATCGTATGAAATTTTGCTCATTTGTTACATACTCATTTCAATATACGATTAAAAAAAATTTAAGTTTAACAAACTATGATGATTTACGCTTAATACAGATCCACAATAATGTATATCAATCAATATACTGGCTATAATGTTTTCTTCTTTATGCGTAAGATTTTTTTTACTATATTGAAAAATTTACTAATTTAATGTATACCTTAGCCACAAAACGTGTGTCGGGTCTGCTAGTTGTTCATAATTATAATTACGATTTTTTTGTTCACTTAATCCTCACATATGTATGTATGTATATACACTGACCATCATTTTTATGATTGCACAATATCAATAAAATTGTTACTGCAAATAGCAAAACTATTAGTTTTACAATATCGGTCTGGTTTTGGTAATAATTGGATTCTGGTATCTACTAACGACACCTATATACGAACATATATCGAATCGTTTCATAAATAAAGTTTTTTAATAAAAAGTCGACACTGATGCCTCCGATACCGATTTTACGACGAATTTAATCTCCTAAAAAAAATGTATGATGAGAACAATTCTAATTACGAAAATTTCACCTGGCTTTATGAAAAATAATTCATAAACTCGTTGAGAATTGCTTTCATTCTATGTAAATGAACTAAAAAATAAATTTATTTTATAATAACACACAATTTATACGCACGTAACCCAAATTCAAATCGTCAACAAAAACTTTCTTAAAGTTAACCAAAAGCTGCACAACAAACACACGAAAAAAGCGAAACGCGATGCGCCAACAAACGAATGCACTTTAAGAACAAATTCTACTGCCCGTTTTTCGTGCAATTAAACTTTGTCACGAGTGGCTCATTGAAGTTCTTGTAATACTTCACACAAGGCAAACAGCAAAACAACGCAACATGAAATTCACAAAAAACGCAAAAAAATAACAACAACATAGGAAAAAGTGACACACACACACACAAGCAAACAGAGAAAAGTGCGACTGCAAACGAAATGAGTTCATTAACATTTTCGTAAGGACACTCGTGCTTAATTTTCGCCTTTTCGAACGAACCGTGAAAATATGTGCTTATGTACCGTTGCTGCTACATACATACAAAGGCCAACTCAAAGGATGGCATGAAATGTGGAAAAAATAATCACAACACAAAATAAATAATATAAAAATTATGAAAAAGAAACAAGCGAAGAAAGCCGTTGAAATCTTCGCGAGTAACGAGTGCCATGTATGCAAGTTGAATTTTATGTTGAGAGGGGAGTGCAGAGGGCAATTTTTATATGCACACGCACTTGCCAGGGATTATGACAAATAACCGACAAGCAACAACAACAACATATTTATATATGCATTTGTGTAGCGTCTTTCAATATTTGTAACCCGAAAACTGTGAAGGACCCGTGTGACGCTCCGAAAAATATGAATCAAAAATGAAAAAATCGCGACAATTCTTTCTTTTCTGCTTTCTACGTTCTATGTATATATGTATGTACATATGTATGTATGTGTCTGTATGTATTGTCAACGAAAGCGCGTGGGGGTAATTAACATCGGAGTCAAAGGACTTTTGTTACTTGCAGTGACGCGTGCAACGCAGCGAACAGCGTCGAACCGCCAAGCAGACTGCAGTGAAAGTGTGTGCGTGGCAACATGTTGCACGCAACATGTATACTGCATATAAACAAGTTGCAAGGAAGAAGCTTGTGTGTCGCTCCGACAGGATAACGACGAAATGGATGAATGAAGAGAGAAATCGCGCGAGCGTAACCATAATAACACTCTCTTCCACTCGTGCTTTCTCCAACACTTTACTAGATGTCGCTCTCAACGGTGTCCTTACGAATCGAAACAAAAATGCAACGAACAAAACGAGCAAAACAAACAAGAAAATTTCTACTCGATTCCAACTGAAGGATATATGTAAATAAACAAAACACATAAAACCAACACGGCTCAGGCACAAGTGCCGTTAGTGTGGCGAAAGTTGAGGTTAGAGGGTGGCAGGTGAGGTTGCTAGCCTCTGTGTGGCCGACGTCGCCACTGCCACCAGCTTACGCGCGGCGGCACAACAAAGGAAACCCTTGGCAACGCGACCAAACGGCCAACAAAAAGCACGCAATTCATGCAATAACAACAACAACAACAAAAAGTGTGTGTGTGTGCGTACTCAGCCGGCATTGCATGTCTGCACAACTGATTTTGGGCATTTGCCGATTTCGAAGTTTGCTGCTTCGGCAGTGGCGGCGTGTGGGCGCTTAACAGGACATGACTGTTCCTCCACCATACCTGCGACTATCATGGGTGCGCTGGGTCATTTTCGGGCGGCTGCGTTGGCGAGCGCCAAACATGTTGGTTGTGCCTTGTTGTTGTTATCCTTTGGGTGGCGGGTTGGTAGGCAGACTGACAGCGGCGGTGGCGACGGCACATTTCGATTTTATTGAGCAAACAACGAAAACGCAAATGAAAACAAAAAACACCGATGAAAATGCACACAAAACAAAATAAAACAAAACAAACTCAATAAGGAGTATAGAATTTCAGCGCGTCGTGGTGTGCGTATGCGTTGGGGCCACTCCATTTGTATTTGTGTGTCTTGGTTGTTTTCTTATTGTGCGCTTGTTTACTTTATATACCTAAGCTTATTTATATATCTAATATGTACGAAACAAAGCACACATATGTGTGCCTCAAAATTGTTTTTGTTTAAATTTTGGGTATGTGTTTGTGTTTTTGGTGAAACTGCACTCGTCCATGTAATGTCGCTTTCCGACGCTCACAAAGCCATCGACTTCAATTGATTTTCGATTATTTTTTGGTAATACCAAGCGTAGATTTTGGTGAAAATATCGAGCTTTTTTGTTCTTAGTAGAAATTTATAAATTATCATTTCATATTTTAAGAATATCCTTTTTAATAAAAAGTGTTTTTTTATACATGTGGTTTTTAAGAAGAAATAAAACGTATATAATTTTCATGTTATATCCAAGAGTTCAGCTTTATTATAAAGATAAGAGTTTACAATTATTTTATTTTTTTATTTTAAAAATGATTTCGGCAAGCTGAAATAAATTCCAGCCTAGAGGCCCAATTTTCGACCACTTTTTGCAGCACCAATTGCCGTATGTCAGCAACAAATGTTTTCCGTATTAAGTCTGGCATGAAATGGCAAACCAAATTGAGTTTAAATCAAGTAACAGCTGTCTAAAACGTCCAAATCCGAAAGAAATATGCCTTCATTGAAAATCAAAGGTATAAAAAACACCCGTTAGAAGTAATTAAATGTTTAATATTTTAGAAATGGTAATTTCAGTGATTATATTTATAACTATAAAGTTCCAAAATAATTTTTAATTTTAATTTTTTTTTATTTTTATTTTTAATTTAACTTTTTTATTTGATAAAATTTTTCTATCTGTTTCGTTTGATCGCTGATCCAGTATTTATTCGCCATTTATGAGTATTTTACTTACCAGAAACAAATTAGAATATATTTGAATTCGGCTTTTTGTGGGGCCTAAGTCCATATGTTGTATTGCTAATATAGAATTTTTAGTAAATCATAAGTTTCAAAATATATGATGAATATTTTTTGAGTGATTGAATTGAGGTTATGTTATATAAGGTTAAAATTGCCACTAATTAGGCGAATGGTTAGGTTCATATTGCTGCTAAATGCCAGATTAACTCGTCACGAAAGATCCTTTAGAACCTACCATTTTCCTATGTCTGTATTTATTATGCAGTCACACGTGGAAAAAGTAGCCTATAATCGCGGGTCATATTGTAGTTTAACTCCTTAACCTGTCTATGCTATAGATTTGGTTTGAAAAAAAAAACACTTTGTTATATTTATTATAGTGTGAATTTACTTTCAGAAAACTCATATATAGAGCAGACTCCTTTAGCGGTATATTATCAGAAAGGGTCTATACTATTTTAATTTCTTTGGTTTTTGTAGTCTTCTGTCTAACTGCATAAAAATGTTTTCCTGGTAATGTGAGAATATCGTAATTATCTTTATACTTATTTCTGTCTAATTAATGTATATTTTGTGCCAAAAATATGACTTCGTTTATGTTCCCGCATTTCAATATTTATGACGTGTGTGTCAGATCCAGATAAAGATTTCTATACCGCTATATTGAATTCATGGTGCCTACTTTATACTGAAACATTGCCCGAGATAGTCGATAGATGGAATTGATTACATTGAGAGTAGACTTGTGAACAACTCAAGTAAATCGAATAATTTTGAAGTTTCTTGTGAAAGGCGCATCTAAAACAGTCGTTAGTTATACGAAATTGACTCTGAAACATGTTTAATATAGTTGGGGCCGCCTATTATTTTATGTTTGTGAACTATTATTCTTTAATAGAAAACTTTTTAACATTCATATCGATTCATATTGATCGTCTTGACGATATTTCTACAGCGACTGAAGATCTTTCGTTGTCTGAAGAGAATTTTTTCATGCGGAAGAAATAGTAAAAAATCGCTATAAAGTGCTTGTTATTTTACATACTTCGATTTTACTTATGATATTTAAAATGACCTTGTATTATATTAATTAAATAATTCTTTAATTTCACGGAATTGATTTCTTTGAATTTAAACATAAAAACATTCGGTTTTTACGGACCTTTTTTTAGCTTAAATAATTACTCACTTATCACCAACGATTGGTTAGCATGAGTTAATTAACTCTTTGAGCCTTAACAACTTCTCAAATATTAAGTTATAATATCATCTTCCTATTGGTTAACATAATATGAGTTTAAAAAGTATAAAAAGTAGTCTCTGTTTGACGCCCAACCCCTTTATTCAGGTCCTAAGTTTAGACTTTTGAATGTTTTTTATTTTTTTTTTTAAATTTTGTATAGAAAATAGCGAAAAAATTATGATTCAACCAGTTTTTATTCGCATGTTGATGAACTTCAAACTTAAATTAAATTATGAGTAACCTAACCTGACATATCACGATGGACCTACTAAATAGCCAGGTGCGTTCTCAGACCATCACTGTACCTACCTACATAACCTCACATTTCTAATATGATCTCTTGAGTTGAAATATAATTAATTTCTTTACTACTTCAAACTATGACATGATCTCTAGATATAACGCCTTCCTCTATAAGATTAGATCAGACGACTTAAAGTAACCGACGAGTTGCATCTCCAAAATTCTCACTTCTTGGAAGACCATTCTATAATAAAAAATATATTTGGCGTAGATTTTCATAATTTTAACCGATCGTGTCATAATTCATTAAAATTTTTATGCTTTCTGTAAACATTTTGCAAAAGCCGATACACACACATACACACATGTATGTCTTCCTACGAGGGTTATAACATTTCTCATAGCCAAGTTTAGCAAAAATAAATCTTTATCGGTCGCATGGTTGCCTTTATTTGAGTTGTTGTAATGTATTTTGTTTTATGTTTGTCGCGGTTGAAGTTTGCCAACGGATCATCTTCACACAAAAAAAAAGAAATAAGAAATATAAAAAATTCGCACTCAAACAATTGCGGCGCGCACACACACACACCCAAGCAGATAAGCGCTCACTGAGAAGACTCTTCAAACTAAGCAGCGCCAGCCGTAAAAAAAACACAAAAAATTCGCCACAAGTGTGTGAGCAAAAATTCGCAAACGCCAACTGAGTTCGATTTCATTTCAGCATAGAATCAACCGAAGCAAGAGAATTGGCAAAAAATTCGCAAATTTGCGAAGAGTCGTCACGCCGCCGACGCAACGACGCTGATGTCATACGCAACCGAAGTGGGGAGCCAAAGAGCGAGTGAATTGCGTTGGCGCGAGCGAGTGCGCAAGATAAGAGGACCACACGGTGTGTGTGTGTGTGCTTGTGTGCGGCGCTGTGTTGGTGAGTTTGCGAATATACATGTAGAATGTTGAGTGCGTTGGCAGCGCAACATGTTGCTTGGCATATAAAAATGTTGCGTAGCTATTTCTGCCGTGTTGCTAATGCGAATTTGCGAAAATTGAGCATTGAGTGTTTGGCAAAAGAGTGTGGCTTTGTATGTATTTGTGTATTTTGCGAATATTTTGCAAATTTTATTTTAATTCGTGTGTGCGCGTATGCGTATGAGAAATTATTATTTCCACTCGTATGCATATGAATTGCGTAGAAACGTGTAAAAGCTGAATAAAAATGCTATGAAATGACGGATGATGATAGAGCAACATTAGATTTGAGATTTCTACAAGAGTTCAAGTAGTAAGTAGTTGTAGCGCAATTTGCCGGCGGTTACTTTACCATTTCATATAGTTATGACATTGAAGGTTGTAAGTTGGCTGTATTAGATAGATAACGAGATCACTTTTGTGTAGAAATGTATATACAGTATGTAAGTAAGTTGAAATTTGTTGAAAAGAGAATTGTAGAATTAAATAAAAATAGATTTTGAATTTGAGAAATGCTTGAACGAGTTGTATGATTGTTTGTTGGCTGAGATTGAACTGATATTAAGCCGGAAGTATAGTTTTAAAACAGAAAGTCTATTAAAATAAATATAAAAAATAATAAAATTCAAAGCAATTAATAATAATTAATTAGAGTAAAAGGAATATTAAAAAAAAAATTATTGAAAAAATTAAAAAAAAATAAATAAATTTATTGTTTTCGTTTAAAATGTGTGAAAAGATAAAAATAAAAATTTTAGTTTATGAATCGATTAAATATAATTAAATTATATAGAACTAAGCTAATAAAATTGATTTTTAAATCTATAGTACTACCAATAATTTCTAAATTAGCTGCTTTTTAAACACACACAATCCCAAATCCAACGAAAAATCAAAAATTTTATCGTCCAGCCACCAAAATTAGGTTAAAAAACTTTTTGTTTAACATTTCACCTTTTCATTTGCACTACGAGTGCCGCAAACTTCTTCATTCAATGCTCTACATATGTATACACACCGTACGCCGCGCAAACACTTCACTAATATACGCTACGCATTATAAAGTATGTAATTCAAATGGAGAAATCGCCTACTCCACACATTAGACACTTCCTACTTGCGTATTAACGGCTAGCAACATGTTGCAGAGCAGCAGCGCAGCAAAGAGTTTTGGCAAAAGCATGCGTTTGAGCTAAAATAGAATGCTAGTAGAATTTTAGAAGTATTTTTACTACTACGACCGCTTTACAGTACAGTTCAAAGCAGTTTGACGCTCTTTTATGGCATAGCAACATGTTGCTGGCAACATTTAAGAGTGTTTATTCGCAATGTTTGCTGGTGGGGATATGTTTTGCAACTCATGACGCTTAAGCAGAGCAAAGAATAAGAGCTCAGCAGTGAATTTGTAGTTTTCAGGTGTTTGAGTGTGTGTGTTTAAACAGGTGGGTTGGCGGGGGCAGGAGCTGACAGTGAGCGCCTATTTCTAAGCAAAAAAGTGAGCTGACTACTTGATGATTTTTGTAGTTTGCAGGTAGTTGAGTGAATCATTTGTTATATTTGTTGTTGTAATATTTCAAACTGCGACTCTTAAGAGCACACTCCTCGAGTATTTGAGCCAACAGGAGTACAATTGCAACACTACACACTCAGTCATTAGCTCCCAGTGAGCTCCCGATCTCTGGCCGCTTTGTCGCCAACCGTGAGCATTGCTCTGCCGCGGCCGGTTCGCATGCGAATTGTGCGTTGACTGCAAATAGAAATGCCACTGCCACGGCTGGTATGTGTTTGAAGTGGGCGGGGTGTGGTGCGCCGGTCCGTGGCTCGCACTCGTACCCGTACATATGTAAGACCAATAGGAGGTTTAGGAGACTAGTTTGAGTGGAATTTTGCATTTTTTTGCACACAGAGCGTGGCGTGACGTGAACAAGTGTGTGCGTCGCGCTGCTTGCAGCCGACAAGGAGCGGGTGGTGGTGGCGCGCAAGCGGTGCGGAGGAGCTGAAACGCACAGTGAGCAAATGAGTAAATCGTCGGTGGTCGCTTGTGTGTCTCTGTGTGTGTTTCAGCTATGAATTAGCTAGCAGAACGCACGCTGAGCGCCAAACAGAATGTTGCTTACAGCCGCGCTGCTCCGCGCATATGTTAAGGCTTACGTCGCGGAAGGGGTAGCGCGGCGCTGTGTAAAATTTGTAAATTTCTGAGTCTCTAAAACTCATAACTCTCTGTGTGTGTGTGTTTGTGGACATCTTCTGCTTTTCTCACGACAGTGACACTGGCGAATTTTTTATGCCGCCTGCTCCTCCAGCCGCCTCTAAGAGTTTGCGACGCTGGCAGCAGCGCTTTGATGCTTTGAGTGTTAATGCGTTTTGGGCTCCACACAAAATGTTTGCGGATCGCCACAACTACTACCGCAACTACATAGCGTTGACCAAAACACAACAACAACAACAGGCGACTATTGAATAGAATAGGAGACTGACAGCGTCCGCGAGCGAGTGAGTTCACTCAAACGGCATTAGCGGCAAATAATTTCTAGAAGACACGAGCGCGCGTGTGTGTGTGTAGGAAAGTGACTAGATTGACGCGGTGGCAGCACAGCGCCAGACCCCAGCGCCACAGTATACAGAGTGTGTGTTGGCAGTAGGAGCGGGCCAGTCGATCTGCCAAACAGTCTGCTAGTCATCTAGACCAGCTAGCCAGCGAGTCAGTGCGTCACACGTCCGTTGGACACACAGGCCTAGTTAGCCAGCCAGTGAGTTAGCCCAGCTGTGGGATATTTGGGGTCGTCAGGCAGCGCCAGCAACCAGCCAGCGGAAGGAACAACGAACATAGAAGTACTAGAGTAGCAGCAACAGCAGCGGCAGTGGCAGTGGCAGCGTCAACAGCAGTCACTCGGGCAGCCAGTCAGCCACTCGTGCAGTTAGCCAGTTAGCACGCCAACTAAAGCAACAACCAAACAGCCGACCAAGCAAGCAAGCAACCAACCAACCTATCAAGCAGCCAAGCAGGCGAGCAGCCAGCCAGGCAGGCAGCAAGTCAGGCAGCCAGTCAACTAGTCGGGCAGTCGGCAGACAGCCACCGCATATTCGCACACTCAGCGAACGCAACGCAACACATGCAAAAAGTTACTCGCTTGCAACGAACGCGACGAGACACGCAACGGCTAAGAACGGATCGCATTAGCGGCAATAGCGCAGCAAATAGCTAACTAACTAACTCACAGACAGACTAGAGCAAGACCAGCGGCGGCGGCTGAACGAGTGTAGAAAAGGCGGAAAGAAATTACTTCGGTCGCTGTTTATAAGTAATTGTAGTAAAAATAAAAAAAATTTAAGTGAAATGTTAAAAGTTTTCGAAAAAGCGGGACTCTTCAGTGAAAATGCAACGCCAAGCAACGCGTTTGCAAAGTGAACTGGCTGAAAAAAGTGTTAGCGAGTGCGACGCAGAAATAGAAGCGTAGCGGGAAAGGCAGTAAACGTCGTGCGCATAGCGGAAGTATAGCAGTGAGAAAGTGCGGTAGGTTTGCAAAAATGTCGGTTCGTTTGACCGACGGCAATGCAGTTGGAAGTGAATTATTAATTTTTTTTTCATTAAAATATTAATAAATTTTTGGTGTAGTTTGTGAAGGAGTGTGGACAATTTTGAAGAGTTAAATTAGAGTGACTTCAAATAAAAAATGCAACTAAAATGAAAAATAAATAAAACAAATAATTTTATAAAATGAATAAAAATATTTAATTATATAAATAAAAAACATTTAAATTAAAAAAAAAAAAAAAACAAAATTTATTTCTATTTATAATAAAGTAAATTATTAAATGATAATAATACAAAATTATAAATAATAGATTGAAAATCAAATTATTTTAAGTGTAAATAAATAAATGAAAATAAAAAAAATCAATTAAACTTGAATATCATAAATTAGAAAATATAATAGCAGAAATCATAAATACCGAAAAATAATAAAAAATGAAGCTGATGTTAAGTAAAATAGCGAATAAAATAAATAAATTGAATTTAAATAAAAAGTAAATATAAATTACTTAATTAATAATGGAAACCCCTCAAAAATTAATTATTCATATTTAGAAAAAAAAGTGTATTAAATCAAGAGAAATAATAAAAAAATTTAAAAATTATTTGAAAGTAACCAAAGTGCAAAATTAAAATGAACGTAAGGAAGATTAATATTAAAAAAAACTTATAACAATAATAATAATAAATAATAATAATTTAAATAATATTCTGATAATATAATATCATAATATTAAATCATAAGATACATACATTTTAGTTTTTTATAGTGAAAATAATTTTCAATTGAATGTGGCAACAACCAAATACTGCTGAAGCTAGCCCTAACTTATAACCTACATATAACTTTTTATCCTGGCACTTAGTGACTAAAAAATATGAAGTGAATTTGTGAAACTTCTCAGAAGTATAAGAGTAATATATAAATTAATTTAGTAAAAAGGCTATACTACCAAATTATTTGTGGTTTCAAATTAGTGACTGTGACTCAATAGAAAAGACTCTCGTGTTACAAAATACTCCAAATAGTGCCACTAGTTGATTATGCCATATTGAAAATTATTTAATAATTTATATAAAATACATACATAAGTAGAAAAGAAATAGTGTTTGGAACTGAACCAGAACTTCAAAAACAAAAGGAAAGCACAACAGAACAGAAAAATAATTTTAATGAAGTTCATAAAAATAAATTAAATTTGAAGTTTATATTTTTTGTGACCAAGACAAGTGAATGGAAAATAAATAGTTAAAATTTAAGTAATTTAATAAATATTAGTGAAGAAACAAAATTAAAAATTGAGAAATGAAAAATGATGGATGTGAAGAACAAATGTGGATAAATGGTTTTATTAAAGAACAAATAATATAAAATATATGTTTTGTGAAAAAAGCAATAATAAAAATATTAAATTTTGGGTATTTGTTATATGACTTGTGTATTAAACCTTGACCTTGGTCATTGAAATAAAACTCAATATATTAATAAAGTTATTAGAATGATTATGGGTGAAAATTTAACTGAGCTAAAGTGGACTTAGATAAATAATTGTGCTCTTCAGCAAGTGGTTTATAGGAAAAATGTGAAAAATTAAAAAAATAATTTAATAAATAAAAGTGGTTTTTTATTTTGTGATATTTTGAGGAGAGTCTTTTGATCACAATGGATCACTTGAAACTGTACGGACTTTTCGAAAATATGCTATAAAAGGAAATGGGAGCATATACGATTTCAAGAATTACAGAAAAAAAACCAAATTTTTTAAAAATTGTAGTGAAATATTTAAAAGAGCGTTCTATTTACAAAGAAAATGTGTTTATTTAATTAAAAGCAAAAATCCAAATGAAAAACTTTTATAATCAGAAGTTATGAATTAAAAAAAATTTATAAAAATAAATAATGATTTTTAAAAATAATTGTATATTTACTCAATATAAAAATAATACTTAATATTTGTGAATGTTCCAGTTTGACATTACGTGAATTTAAGTAAAAAGTGCTAATATGAAATAAACAGGACTATGTCATATACGGACATTTACATATGTATGTATGTGTTTTTATAGATATATACTCAATATACTAAAATATTAAATTATAATTAAATAATTAAAGAAAATATACATTAATTGCATTTAAAAAGCCTTTCAAATAAAATATATTTATTTCAAACTGAAATTCAAATTAAATTAATAACGCAAATACAAGTCCAATAAAATTAATAAATAATAAATAAAAAGAAAATTGAACTAATTTTAAAAAGTTGATTAAAAATTTTAAATTAAATAATTTAGATTGTTTTTGGTGCATTTTATTTAACACTTTACTTTACAAAAGTAAAAAATATGAAGAAAGAACTTATATATAATTAACATCTATAATTAAATTAAATTTAAATTAATTAAAATTTCATTTAAATTAATTATATTTATTCTCTTTTCAAATACTTTTTATTCATTATCTCGGTTTCATGCGATTTACAGCTATTTTTTTGTTAATTTTGTGAAGTAAAGTAAATACTTTTTAGTAAAAAATTGCCATAGGAAACGTTTTATGAATTTCATTCAGAAATAATTTAATTTTTAATTTAATTCATTTTTTTTTTGAATTAGCATAATTAATTATAAATAAACATATTTTGCTCATAATTAAGATATTATGAAATTAATATTATCGGCAAAGAAATCAGTTAATGGAATTCTAAATATACTTGCTTCAAAAAGTTGAAAATAAAATACAGTTTAATGATGAAAATGCAATAAAAAATAAATTGATAAAAAGACGGTTAATTTAATTAAAAAATTAAAATATTAAAACTTGATATAAAACTAAAAAAAAACTCTAAAAAAATTTCTAAAAATCTTAAAAATATTTCGCGTCTTAAATTTTATAAACAAATAACGGTATTAAAATTAAAAGCAAAAAAGTAGGGCATAAAAAATACATAATTTTCTACGTTCGAAATTATTAACTAAACCTTAATCAACCTAACCAACAACAAATTTGTGCAATATTTTCACTTGTCCCTAAAACCTTTGTCACTCCATATAATAGACATGCCAACAAATTAAACTACAAACAACAACAACAAACCAACTAAATTAATATGTCGAGGCTGTAAAAACAAAAAATGGCACACAATTCTTTTATTGTTTGACAATTCCATCAAATGTTAATGGACATTTGGCGCAAAATGCGCCACCATAACAGCTTACAAGCAGCAGCAACAAACACAAAAGAGAAATGCAACACTTGTTGGTACAAAAAATTACTACAAAATACTACCACTCCAACAACAACAACAGTAACACAGCACTGTAGATCCGCCACAAAACGCATAGCAGACCACCACAAACAACAACAACAACTAATAGGCGCGCGTACTCCACTGCAAGTCGGTAGAGTACAGTAATGTAAGGCGCCCAGCTACAGGGTTGGGGTTGTTTCGGCTTTGGTAAGGGTTGCTGTGCTGCCACTTGGCACGCGTGTGAGTGAGGGTGGCGATTGGCGAATTCTTTGCTCCATTTTGCTGTGCGCCTAACACAAGAGGCAGTGCGGCGCGCGCGCGCGCTTTCACACAAATCAAGCTCGCATAGCACGCACTCACTTCCTCCCACTTTCTTACCTCTTCACTAGAAGAATAAAGAAATGTCCTGCAAACATTTATGGGGGGGCGACACACAATGAGCGCGCGTTTGAGTGAGTGTCCGCACGAAGAATTGCGCGTGTGAGCGCACGAGGATGAAGAAAACGAAAGGAAAAACAAAAACATAAAAATGACCATACGGCCCAAGTGACGACGACGACAACAACATAGACGAGTGGTCAGTCGCTAGGTGGCGAGCGTGTAAAAAAAAGCGCGAAAGCCAGCTTTTGGTCATCGTCGCATTGGGCGCCGAAGATTCGTTTTTATCAATTCCAATTCGGTTGCGCGCTCACTCGCTCGCTCGCTCGCATGTCCCCATGTGGTTCGTCGCTATGTACATATGTACCTATATACGCTGAGTAATATTGCAAGCAGGCAGGTTTGATGTGGTTTGCTTGGCTGGATGGATGGATGGATGGACGGTTGGACAACTGACAGACCAATGTTGTTGACATGAGATACTGTGTGCCGTGTTGTTGTTGTCTTTGTTAGGCAGTAATGACCAACACATAACATTTTTCTAGCGCTTTTATGCGCGCGCCTGCACTATTAGTTTCTCTAGTGTGCGCGCTGCATGCATTCACTCACTCACTCGCCTCGCGCTCGCTCGCACACGCGCTCTGCCGACGTCGCCGCGCATAGCGCATCACAGCGCCCTAGCCGCAGCGCCACTACCATTACCATATTCTATTCGATTCTATACTATTCTATGTGATGTTAGGCGCAATGAGTTTGTGTCTGTTGGTTGGCACTGGCACTGTGTGACAGCCAGCAATTGCAGAACCTTGGTGCACGTAGTCGCAAACGCACGCTACTGGCGCACCATCACGGACGTACGACGCGGATGAATTGCAACGCACGGCAAGCCGACTGACTACGTCATCTATCAGTGTAGGCAATATTTTCTAATTCTTCTCACTTTTACGAAACGTTACATCAACTGTTATACGCGCAACATTTTTGATTGCAACGCCGCGTCGCGCTTTGACGCACACTGCAACGCGTCACTGTCACAAAGCTCGTTGAAACGTTTTTTTTTCGTTCGCAAAAATTCTTTTTCTTCTCATTCTTGCGATTTTTGGCGACTTTCTTTCTAGCATTTATCGCGGCCGTTGTTGTTGTTGCTGCTCTTGCTATTTGGCTGTTGTTGCTGTGATTGGTGTGGTTGGTGTTGTTGATGACTGCGCGCCGTTGCAGCAGCTCCAACAACCATTAGCTGACAGCAGCAGCAGTGTCAGTGGCAGCAGAGTTGGCCGCAGCCGCCAAGAGTCGCCACTCGCAAACACGTCGCCGTCATTCGAAACAATTTGCAGCCACATCGCAATCACAATCGCATTGGTGTCGGTGTCGGGCGGTGTTTTGCTGTTCTCGCTGGCGGAAATGCAATCAACGAAGACGCGTCTGTTTAGCAGATTTACGAGTTTTACGAATCTTACGAATTTCGCCATAAATCTAAAGCTAATGTTGCGACTTCTGCGTTAATTGCTTGAATTTGTTATTTTTTATTGTTTTTGTGAATTGAATTGTTGGCAAACAAATTTCTTTTGATAGCGAACGGATTTTTTTTTATATATTTTTTCATTCGTCGTTTGTGCGGGCGCGTGGACTTGTTTGTGCGCGTAATTGTTGTTGGTTGTTTGGTGTTTTGAATTTGTAAAAAAAGTTTAAATTGTTTTTTAATGAAATCTGTGCAGAAAAACTCAATAAATAAATTAATAATAAAAAATTGGAAGTGAATTATTATTAGTAAAGGCAGTGTTGTCATAAATGCAAGCAGCAACGTGGGAACTAGTAATTACTCAGTGTTGTGGCAATGTATTCCTTATATTTGTTTATGTTTGTTGGTGTTTTTAGTTGAAAATAATAACTAATAAGAAAATTAAAAGCAAAAATTAAAATAAAATTACAAACACTATTCTACTGCGAACAAATCTCTTAAAAATAAAAATTAAATGCAAAAAATATATTATATAATATAAATAATTTAATAAAACTAATAAAATTCTATAATATTAAAGATCAGCTGTTTAAAAATAAATAAAAAACTACAATATATTACAGTGAAATATATTTCAAGTTGTCTAATAAATAAATTTTCTTTTAAATAAATAAAAAATAAAATATTACGAATTAGGAATAAAATAATGAATGAATAAAAATTAACATAAAAAGATATACCAAAATATGACATTTAATAATTTGTAAAAAAAAAAATAAAAAAAAATAATAAAAATTATAAAATATCTAATAATTTGCACTAAATTTAAATTAAAAATATGATTTATTGAGCAAAAAACACTAAATATACTATTATGCTCAAAATACTGTCGGAAAATATTAATCATTACACAGTGACTGTTTATCATTACTTCTTGTTAAGGATTAGTAATATCGACGAAAGACAGAAAATAATGAAAAATACATAAAAACGAATGAATGAAACGAAAACTGAAAAGTTTCAAATGAAAAAATAAACATCTGAAAAACTGATAATGAAAACAAAGATAGTGCTAAAATAATGTAAATACACAGTGTCTCATATGAGGATGATACAAAAAACAATTATTTTTACTTAAAGGTGGGACTTGATAGCAATAGAATAGAAATAAAAAGATAAGGAATAAAACAAAAGGAATAAAAAACACAAAAAATTCAAAGAAATAATTAATAATGAATAATTATTAAAAAAAATTAAAATTAAAAATAAAACAACTAAAAATATAATTATTAAATAAAAAAATATTTAAATTAATTTTAAAAATATATAAAAAAATGTTTAAAAAATATATAACATTTTTAGTACTTTTTTTCGAATAAAAATTATAACTTAAAAAAAAAAAAAAATTAATTGAATTTTTATTATTGAATTCTGACAAGATTTTCCAAAAAAAAACTTTTAAAAAACTGCATTTTAGCTTTTATTAAATAAAAAATGTTTAAATTAATAATAAAAAATAGAAAAATCGTTTGAAAAAAAAATTAATAATAATAACAAAAAAATGAAAAAAATTTAATTGAAAATTTATTATTCAATACTGACAAGGTTTCACAAAATTTTAACATTCTTTTTAAAAACTGAATTTTAACTTTTATATTAATATTATTTTATGAAATATAATTATCTGATTAAATTATATGTGTGCAATAAATGTCAGTGGAAGAGCCGTAGGATATTAAGTGGTGAAAGAAAAAATTTTTTTTTTCAAAAACTTTTAAGCCAAATTTTGCAAATATATTCAGTTGAACTTTCATAACTCGAAGATCCCAATAACTCGAACTCTTGAATTTGCAATATAAATTCATACAAATTATATTTGTATTACATACAAATTACCTTCCGTAACTCGAAGTCTCTCTAACTCGAAATTTTTTTGTGATTTGTGGTGATTCGAGTTAGGGAAGTTCAACTGTATAAATTTATTTTAAGTGAATTGTAAATACAAAGAAAACTTATATTGAACAGTTAGCTTCATATTGACTCCAATTTTATAAATAATTGACTCAAATTATATAAAAAATGTTTTTGAAAATTTTTTTCTTTTAATTTTAATGTACCTGCAGTTACGCTCTTGTTTGATTTCACTGTGATTATTGCGCTTATTCTTGAATTACAAATTTTTTTTTCAAATAATTTACTTGAAGAACTGTGAACTTATACGGTTCCAACCAAGAAAACAATAATATTGAATCAATAAATTTGAGTGGTAAATATATATTTTGTTCTTAAATAAGTGAAAATGAGGAATTTCTCAAATATGAAACAAAATAGAGTATCAAGTTAGATCAACAGGAATACTATCTGTATGTATGTATAAATTAAATCAATGTTATTAATCTAAGAAATATTAATCTGTTGCGAAGTATAAGGATATTTTTTGGATTTCCTTATATATTATCTATGAAAAGATCGAAGTACTTTTCCATGTATATTAACGCTTCAAGTTCAGACTACTGCTGGTTCAATAGGTTTAATAGATTTTCAATATAAATACTTCCAAAAATCATCTAAGCATATTTCAGTAAAGTCTTATACCTTTGTGGGTACTTGGTTACTATTAGTCTCTTCAGTAAAAAGTGGCATACGAAAATCTTGGTTTAAAAAGCTCCCTTGCTTTAATAGAAAATTTACATAAATTTTCTTGCGGCCTTCAAAAAGTTATATAATCTCTCTATCAAAATCACGATAGCCCGCTGTCTAAGTAGCTTATCATTATATACAAAAAATACTTTTCAAAACCAAAAATTTTCCAATGCTCAAAACCGTTTCCAAAACTCATCAAAACCTCCACGAAATTCACATCAATCAAACAGACGAGTGAGATTTGCAGCCAACAGCAACAATAAAAACCAAGCAAGCGCCAAAGCAGCTGATTACCACCGCCTACCCATTGCACTTGTGCGAACCAAACAGAGCACCAACACCAACACCTTCACAAAGTGCAGCGCTCAATTGCCATCGCGCCCTTCACACACAGCGCACTACAACAACAACAACAACAACAACAACATACGATTTACGTTAGTCACAAAAAGTGCACAAAAACGAAATGCAAAAACAGAAAAAAGTAAAGTTGTATGCAACAACGTGTTGCAAGGGCAATGTGACGCAACAGCGAATGTTGCATGCAGCGCTGACGCTGCTGTTGTTGCATGTCTACTGCCAAGAGTTAGCAATTTGCCCAACACGCGTTGCTCTTAGCCAACTTAACAGCGCTCTCTTTGCTGGCTGCCACTGTCGGCCACTCTTCTGCAATACAAAAGAGTTAAAGCCTTGTTGCAAGTAGGAAACTTGCAACTCCTTACATGCTTGGTGACTGAGTGATTTCGTGTTGTGTGGCTTGAGTGCGTTGTGTTGTACGTGCAACCCGAGTCTCCCTGCATGTACTCCTCCGCTCCCCTATGAATTATCCACAAATTGCATTTGTTGTTGTTGCCGTTTTGTTGGCTTTCGCCCAAGTGTCTTAAGTTGGCTTGGCTCGGTTGCTGTTGCTGGTGTTGTTGGTTCGAAGGGTTTTGTGCGATTGCGGCCGACGTACGCTGTGCGGCGACGCGACGCGACGCGACGCAACGCGCTGTGACTGCCACCGGCTCTGACAGAGATTTTGCACGCGATGCCACTGCAGTTCTTGCAGATACCTTCGTACGTTTGTTTGGCTTGCACCGGCGAAAAAATTATTTTGTTGCGCGCGTGTGTTGTTGTTCTCATTCGCCGGACAAGTGCAGTACACAACACATACACAACAACAACAACAAAACAAATAAGAAATACAAAATTAACTAAAAAAAATTTAATAAAAAAATAATAAATATTTTTATTATAAAAAAAATATTTTTTTGTGTTGAAAAATAGCAATAAATACAACAAAAAAAAAACTCACCAAAAAGGTATGAAACAAAAGCGAATAACCGTTATGTGCAACATTCGCAAACGCGCTGTGTTTCGTGATTTTTGAAATACGCGTACATTTCAGTGATTGTTGTAAAATTTTTATTTGAAAAGAAAATGTTTTTAACATCCGCTGCCATCAAACGCTTGCAAAAACAGTGCGCTGCGCTTCGCTTGCTCATACCGCCGCTGAAACAGCACTTGCTGCCGCTTGCATGCAGTGTTGCGCCGCGAAATGCCGGTAAACTGTCATAGAATTGGCGTATTTTGTGGAAATTGCGTTTTGAAAAACTCAAATTTGTTGAAAGTACGTTGAGTTGGATATTTTTTTAATAATTTTTGTGTTTTTTTCTGTGCGTAGTGTGTTTTTAGGCGCTGCCGCAAGTTTTTTCAGATTTTTACGAACCAGCGCTGCGTTGTGTATGCTTTTAGTTTAAATTTATTAAATGTGGCTTATTAATATTAAAATAAATATGTTTTTGAAGAAAATTTGTTTTGAAAAAAAAAAAAAATTAAAAAAAAAATTGGAAAAAAAAATTTGGAAAAAAATTGAACAAAAATTTTTTTTTTTTTAATTTAAAAGTGTTAAATATCTTCTTTTTAACAAAAAAATTGATATGTACTAGAATTTTAGAATTCAATGAATTTTGGTGTTAAAAGCTACTTTTTGTTTTTTCTTCAATATCAGCTAACTTTCATGCTTCAAGTTGTTGTTTAAGTCTTTTAAAAAAGTGGAAAACGTTTACTTTTGATGAAGGTGTTTTTATATTATTTTTTCTTTTCATTTTAATAAATTAAATTTCAATTAAAATAAATAAGTGCTGTTGTGCTATTGGGCTTAAAGTCAGCTTTCAGTCAAATTTTTCAGACATCTGTTATAATTTGAGCAAATACAAGTTTTTACTAGTACAGTGAAAGGTGAATAATAATGATAAAATATGTCGCAAATTCAATTTCGAAAATTCTCAATACAATTTTTTAGTGAAAATATTTGTTTAAAATATATAAAAATATTGCTTTTCATACACCAAATGCACAAATATCACAAAAAGTTATTGAACAAAAAATAAAGAAGCATATGTTTTTCAGGTTTTAAAGTAAATTTGAAACTTTTTTTGAGTTCTCGAAATTTTTTAAGATATTATTAAGAGATCTGTGAGACTTCTGTTATAATCATAATCAACCGAAGTGATGTATTTATTTGTTAATGTAGTGTTTTTCACCGTTGTTTTTATGAACTGTTCTACGAAAAGAAATTTTTACCAGATAAAAATCTTTCTTTAAAAATCAAATGTTGGGAGTCTATCTGTTATAAGTAAAAAAATGTATAATTTCTTTAAAGACCTATGAGTCCAATGTAAATTTATATAATAAAAAACCAGCACGCAGAAATCGAGTTAAAATTACTGTGTCACATCTTCAGCCATTCAGAAAATAAAGAACAGTTTTTCATCAAAATCTAAAGCAAAAATCTTGACTTTTTTATTAATATTATTTTAATTTCAATTTAATTTTTTTTTAATATTTTTTATTTTTTAATTTACTAATTCGTAAGCGTCAATAAAATCAACCCATTATTTTTCTCCTGAAATTTTTTTATCAAAGCAATCCAAAAAGTGTCAAGTTTAATATTTTTTTTCCATCTAGTTCCAATATAAACCTCAAGGGTTCAATAGCCCGTAGCACAATTTGTCGCAGCATATCGCATTTGAAAGTGATTCAATCTCAATTTTTTTTGAAAAATATTATTTAATTAAACATTTTTATTATATCACTCACATCATGTTTTTATGCTGAGTGACTAATATGTGGTTTTTGAGGCCTAAGCATGCTTGCAGTTAGTCACATTTGACGAAAATTAATAAAAACAAATTTCAGATTTTTTTCGGGTGACGTTTAAAATAATTTGTTTATAAATTATTTTTATTTCTTATATTTTTGTTACTCCTAATTAATACGGCTTCAATGTGGTTTTGAAAAAGTTGGCTTATTTTGTTTAACATTCAAGCAGTTTGAGTGGTTTAGAGGGGTTTGGATACAGTTTTTCAGCAAAAATTTTTAGAGAAAAATAAATAAAATACATAGTTTTAAATTAATTATTGTAAAGCTTATTATATAAATGTGTATACAAACAGGTAGATATTTAAGCTGAATACAGTTTCATAGCCATATTTAGGAAAAATTAAAATAAAAAATGAAAAAAAGTGAAAAAAATGATAAAAAATTTTATTATAAATAAATAAAAAGCTCTCTAGCTTAACAAAAATTAATTAAAAATAATAAATAAATAAATGTAAAAAAAAACCATTTCTTGAAATTTATAATATTTGTTATATGAAAATATGTGTATATTTTAACCATATAGGCAGCACAGACATTTATTGCAGATCTCATAGAAATCATTGAAATATTGAAATAAAATTATAAAAATTGAAGATAAAAAAAACAAAATTCTCCTACTAATTCCTTCCTTAATTCTACTTACAGATCAATATCAATTTACTAACAACAAATTAAGAATATGCGGCATGAGCACATACAACGTCATAACAACTAAATGAAAATTGCAAAAAATAAAGAAATCTTAAAAAGAAACTGAGCAAGTGGCAGCTAAAAAGCTAACGTTGAATAAAAAAAATGTCACAAAAAGGTGATGTGTCTAAAAAGTGAAAATTAAGCAGAAATTTACAAAAATTACAACAAAAAAAATAGAGAGAAATTGTGAATGTATTAACTCAATAAAAACTGTTTCGGTGAATTAAAACAAAAAAAAAATTAACTTAAACTAAATAATTGTGAAAGTTCAGAAAACTCAAAAAAAATCAAAGTGTACCAAAAAATTATAAAAAAACAGTTTTGGCAAAAATTAAAAAAAAATATCGTTGAAAAAAATTTAAGTGCTGAGAAAAAAGTGAAAAAAATCACCAAAAATATTGCACTGCTGTTGAAATACGCTAGCAAAGGACAAAATAAAAAATACAACAAAAAATACAACAAAAAAAACAACAACAAACAAGCAGATAATTAATAAAGCTATAATAATCTGCTAGACGTTCGGACTTTACTGATTGATTGAGTGTTGTGATTGGTTGGAAAATAATTTACGTTGAAAGCAAAAAATGCACAATTCGCTGCTTTTTTCCATAATTCCGTAAAAAAAACAACGCTGTGAATAAAAACAACTACAAAAATATAAAAATACACACACAAAAAGCACAGACTTGAGACACCAAAAACAGTTGGTACAACAAATATTTAGAGACGAAAAAAAATTATCAAAAAAAATTACAACAAAAAATTGTTTACAATAAATTACAACAACAAATAATAATTTAAAAATACTAAAACTCACATTTTTGTTGGTGGCTGCTTATGCAAAAAAAAAAGTTGATGAAAAGTGAAAAAATAATAAAAATACGTTACAACAACAACACAGACTTCTCAACCAAAAAAAAAAAGTTGAAATAATTTACACTTGTTTACTGCCGAAAAAAACTGCAACTTTGACACGTCGAAACACCGGAAAATATTGTAAAACATTTAACGCGTTTATTTTTCGCCCAAAAAAAAAGTTTACAAAAACAAAAGCAACAAAAATTGACATTAACGCGCAGCAGCTGCTTGGCGTAGACGAAGAAAGTCGCCGAAATAAGCAACAAATTGCATTTGTTTTTGTTATTGTTGTTGCTACACATATGCTTTTTGTCAAAGAGTGAAGAAATTAGTGCATTTTATTGCCACCAAAGTTGCCACCTAAAATTCGTTTTTATCGTTTAATATTTACAACCGCACCGCTTTATTAAACAAAAAAATATTTACAACAACAAAAAGTTGCAAAAATTCACAAAAATATATTAAATAAATTTCATTTTCAACAAAAACAGCAAAAACATTAAAAATCTGTTTCACGCTTATAACTGATTTCCGAAATTAGCTAACTGTTTTTCGGTCTCACAGGCATGCACTCATATGTGTTTGTGTGTTTATGCATCTCCCTGTGTGCGCGTGTGTGACAAAGTTACGTACCGTTTAATTTTACAAATGGATTACATCTGCGCTTCACAAACTGGATGGTATACAGCAGCTTTGAGAGCCAAAAGTGGCATTATTGCAACAACAACAACAGCAACAACCATAATAAAACCAAAAGCAGTGAAAGCAATTAATATAATAAACACAGCTGATACTGCGAGCGGATTAAAAAAGAAATTCAACAGCAATTTGGCAGGAAACGTGCGCGCATTGAATTGCTTTTAAATATTTCTACTTTATGTGGTGAGTGAAGAAATTCATTTTTTTTTAATATTTTTTAAACTTAGTACAATTGAACTTCCATAACTCGAACTGCTCTAACTCGAAGTACTCCATAATTCGAACTATTGAATTGGCAATAGAAGTCAAAATTCATACAAATTACATTCTGTAACTCGGAAGTCGCTCTAACTCGAAGTTTTTTTTGTGGTTTATGGTGATTCGAGTTAGAGAAGTTCCATTGTATTTTTATTTATTTTTTTTTTTTAATAATCACTGATTTCTTTTTATTTTGGTTAATTTTTCGACTTGCCAATGAAATTTCATTTTATTCATATTTCATCCTTATAAGCATATGAAATATGATTATAAAGCATACCAGCATTTCATACAATATTTTTGATGGTTTAAAGCTCTAGTGCTTTAGTATGTTATCAAAATATCCTTGTTTGTATTCGAATATATAATATTTTCTCACCAAAGGTATCTTTACATCCTCCTCAGTGCATATTCTGGGATCTCCAGTGTAATTATTAATTACTTGTATTTAAAATCAATTGAGCTTTCACTAAGTTCTTGAAACCATAACTAGAGAGCTTTCGCAAAGCTTTCACACCGTTATTTGTACTCTGATTTAAATGTTAATGTTATTGATACGGTCTTGATTTTCATTGAAAGTTTTTGGTAACTTTTTCTTCTCAAAGCTTTCTTCTTAACAAGTATTTTGTTTAATCACTTTTGTGTCTACTTAATTAGTTAACTTAATTCAGTTTATTATTACGTCAAATTTTATAGAAAAAGCATATACATACCTCATATAACTAATACTACGGCATGTATAGCCGTATATATTATTAATATAAAGTCGAAGATTTAATGAATTTAAGACGTCTAAGATTCCATTAGAGATTTTGATTTGTATGAGAAGTATTTCGTAAAAAAAATATCCTTTTAGATAAATTTGAAAACTCAAGGTACTGAGTCTAAAACCACCGCGTTTGATTGTTTAATTTCGCGATTATAGACACATAACCTCTGTCTTTAAATGAACTGTAACCATTTCATTGCTTCAATATGGTTTTCGCTCCAATATAATAGCCCTTCAGTTAAAAAAGAATAAACTTTTTAAAAAAATGGGACTAAACGTCGGTAAATCGAATCGCCCCTAACTATATTAGAAAACTCTTTAAATATATTTACTATAATACTTTATCCGATAATTAATTTCTTACCCAGATATCCTATTGGGAACTTAAACAAATTGGAACAACGAATTATTGTTGATCCAATATTTAGAACGAAGCCTCCCACCCTCGTCCAAATAGAAGATCATATTTAATTAATTTATTGATCTCGTTAGGGTCTACATTGTCCGACTTAATATAATTGTATTATGCGAATATAATTTTTTTTCTGCCAATGATCTCAACTGCACGAATAATCGTTTGGTAAATAGCATCCTTGTTCTGTGATATTTGATATTCAGTTTAACTAAACTATTTTCTCTAAGTTTCGCAGCCAGACCTCCAACTGTTTACCATATTCAAGATTGCAAGATTTATCTGATGTCACTATAAACATTGTCGGAAGTTTCTTACTTATTTTTTATATTTTCTGCTAGGAATATTTTTGTAAAATCGTGGTCTGGATCAGTGTTACAATAGGATAGTGTGATGATATTTCTATCCATCTTCTGAGTGTAACGATTCGAAAAGTCCCGATTACAGTCGAGGATTTAGTCATTTTGTATCTCTCTTTTTCTATGAAATTGTTCAACCAATGAATGAACAATCTGTTGGGACTGGGTTATTTAGTGTTCACGAAGTCAGAAAGATCATCATGAATCATGATTCATGACATGATACAGAGGACGGATATTCATTTTTTCTCATGTGAATGTCTCAAGAACGGTTTAAGTATTATGAGTGAAGCTTTCACTGTCATAAATCAGTTTATTAGCTATTGGGTTTGAATATAAGTTTAGAGATTTAACCAGTCTTAACTGAAATAGTGATGGTACTCCAGTTAGCTATGGGTACCGATGAAGTGATAGAACTTAGTATAGTTAACATCTATGGATTAGTTATAATATTAGTATTTAGTGGAGAATATAGTTTCATCTTCGGTAGGGTAAGATGAGTTATCAGTGAGTGCTCTCAATAAAAGTATATTTCTGTAAAATTAAGTTTTTGTAAGAATCTTGATATTTTTCTTCGCAAAGTTTAAAAGAATATGTTGTCTAGAACCTTGAAGAGAACAGTATTAACATTAAAGCATCTTAAAAGATGTAGAGCATCTTAAAAGATGTAGAGCTTTTGCTTAAGCTTCCACAATTAGCTAAATCAACTAATCCGCAATAAAAACCCGGCGATAAGTCAAAGAGTCCGCGCAAAGTTAAGAACCATAATAAATTATTGAAATGAAAGAATTTAACAATCTCGCTCGAAGTGGGTAATGAATATGAAATAGACGCAAATGAAGAATTGATTCTAACAAGAACAAGAACATGAACAAACTAGATAGCAGTCGGTATAAATATTCAACAAAAGCAACAATAACAGTAACAACAAGAGTAATAAAGCAACAAAAACAAAAAAGCAACAAC
This sequence comes from Zeugodacus tau, assembly GCA_031772095.1. NCBI lineage: Eukaryota > Metazoa > Arthropoda > Insecta > Diptera > Tephritidae > Zeugodacus > Zeugodacus tau. The sequence goes on along the minus strand of CM062650.1, from coordinate 61,162,287 downwards.
AACAGTAACAAAGTAATAGCAATAATTGCTGCAGCAACAATGCTTAATAACAACAATTAAACGGCAAAGCAGCAACAACAACAACAAAAAAGGCAATGAGAAAAAATAAAGCAACAGAAAATTTTAACAACAACAACAACTGGAAGAGCAACAATTGACGTTGCGGGATATAATTGTGGCAAGTTGAGGTTGGTCCGGTGCAAGTTAGTGTTGGCCTGGCCATTATACAAGTTGCTTACATATTTATGTGTTTATATGTGTATATGTATATTTGTAAGAGTATATATGTATTAATATATAGTATGTTTATTTATGTATATATATATGCCCAGTGAGTATGAAAAAATAGCAGCAACTAGCTTTAAGATATGATAGAGTTGTTCCTATTGTTGTTGTTGTGCCATGGAAAGTGATGGCGTGAATTACAATTTTGCCAGCTTGGAGCAGACGCTGTGAGCTGCAGGTTTGGGGTCGCTACTTATATCGGGCTAATTTTTGCAATTTTTTTCTTGCGGTTTTAATTATGCAGGAGTGTGTGTATGTAATATGCATCTATGTATATGTGTTACTGCAAAAAAATATGCATTTTCATATGCAGTTATGCATAAGTACATGTAGGAATATTATTTATTTGATTAGCTGGTGTGCATAGCTCGCTATATATGTATATATATATGTCTTTATGTATATATATGTAGGTGTGTGTGTGCGTACGTGCTTTGATGCCAGCGCTGCTAACACGTCATAAAGTAACGCCAACATTGCAAGCCAGCGAATCAACCAACCAACCAACCAACAGCAATCACAAACTGACACGACTTCGGAAAGCAACAAAAACAAAAGCAACAACAACAACAATATTAACATTGCATACCATTTTAACTAACTTACAAATGCATTCGAAGTCATAATAATAATAATAAACGCCCACAGCATTCACTCTATAATGCACCACTGTGCGCTCGCATATTAATTATATAGAAAAAATATTTTTTCTTCTACTTTTTCTTCCCGAGTTTATCGGTTTTCATAGTTAATTCGATTAATATATGAGTTTTACAAGTGCGGAAAGTATAATTGTGCTGATAATTTAGCATTAGTTACAGGCCAAGACGCTTCTCAGCCGATTTTATATACTTCACTTGGTGGAGGTGTGCTTGTGTGTGCTTTTACTGCGGTTTGTAGGTGTTCCTAGCTGCCTTTTAATAGCCCTACATTAATTGCCGCCTATTTGCATGCACAATTTAGAAATTACTGGGAAAGGTTGGGAGGAAATAATATTCATATATTTTAACCGCTTTTCATATTGTGACTAATATAGTATTATAACTAAAATCGCATGCAAAATTCTTTAAGTCAGATCTTTTTTAAGGACTCACGTTGAAAACGGTTTTTTTGGAAAAAAAATAAAAGAAAAAATATTCCATGCTTCTCCTCGATGCAACTTTGGTGGAAACTCAGTTAAACTTTTAAAAGCTTTTAAGCTCTTTGGAGTAAACTCGACAGTTCGGCAGACCCCTTTTAAAGTTAGTGACACGAACGACTGTTATTGATAGTATTAACCATCCAAAGAACCCTCTCTAGACCTATTCAAATATCCTTTTTGATCTTTTTTATAAGAAATCTTTACTATTATTTAGAACTTGAGCCCAGAGAATAAGTCTTAAGTTTTCACCTCTAGTTGAATTTTTTTTTTTATTCTCCCAAGAGTCTATACCGTGTTTGGTTTTAACTCTCAACGGAAATATGTATAAGGGAACTACCTCATAAAATAAGACTTGTTTTTGTAGAGAATTAATGTTGTTATTGTAACATATAATTTTTGCTTTTGACAAATTTTTGGAAGAAGACCGTTCCTGGCCTTATAAAATCCATGTCCGTCTAGATATTTATATACTACTGATGGAGACAACACTCTTTGAATTTGATTTAGTCCGATTTTTCTTTGCTGACGATGGAATTTTTTAATCGTAAAACTTTTGGGCTCGACTTTTTTTGGAGACGTTAAATCACTTACGAGCACACTCGGAACTACTAATTTGATACTTCGAACGAGTGTTGAAAGTTACTGCTCTCGGGTTTTGACTTCAATTTCTTCACAAAAGGGGAAGACTTAGAAAGTGAGCGAGTATTTTCATAGAGATTTTTCTTCTCTAGATCTTTAAATCTTCACATTCTTGGTAGGTTTTTGTAATGGTTGGATAATTTCTATCGGTATCACTCGGAACTAAAAATGCGGTATGTCAAACAGGATCCGGAATTCAACCATCTCTGTTTGAGACTTCACAATCTGGTATATTGAGGAAGAGAGAGGCAAGGAGAGGTGTGAAAAACTTTAGTTTCATACGATTTTGTTTCGATAAGCCTGAAAAAAGAGTCAAATCTGGTAAAATTCTTTAACTTGAAAAATCTTTCCAAACCTCAACTTTTTTTCTCAAATTTAATACTCAAACATCACAAAAGCCTGTAGTCCATTTCTTGCATGCACTCGAAATGCATACGCCGAAAATTTCGCACAAAGTACAGTTACGCATTAAAATGCAAGGCAGTTGAAAATCAAATTGGCGTACAGTTCAAACGCATTTATGTATGCTACACATTTTTTGCATAATCTTTTAGTATTTTTTTGTGTTTCGGAACTTTGACGCCAACGTCCAACGCAGTTTCTATATAGAATTTATTTTTATATGAAACACAGTTTTTCCAAACACACAACAACAACCAACACACACACACACGCACGCATACGCTGGTATATATATAAAGTGCTTTCGTCATTATCCTTTTTAATTTCTGCCGTTGCTTTTTGGTGCGATTTTCTTGTGATTTTTTCATTTTTCTGCGCCATTTGTCGACATTGCGAAACTTAACAAAATAAAAATTGTTGTTGCTATTATTGCAGCAAGAGCAGCTGAAGCGGCGGCGGCGCCTTCATCTTCATCTATTTTTCGCGCGGTTGGACGGACAGTCGAACGCACCGAAATAAGAAAAAGGCCTGTTTGCTGTTTTCCAACTCGCAACGCAGACACAAAAAGTGAAAAGCGTTTTGGGGCAGACACAATAAGAAGACACATGTGGCAATAACAAAAACACACGCTTGGCGCACAAATAACACTTGATTGTTGGGAGATGTATGTATGTGTGGGTGCCTCTCTTTCTGTGTGTGTGTTTTGCTGCAATAAAAGTGAAGTGAAAATATTTTCACATTTATAGAAATTGCCAAATATTTTGTATTTTCACATTTTTATATGCATGCAAAGCGCTCAACAAATACTTGCATCTGTCTGTGTGTGTGTGTGAAGTATCTGTAGTCCTGTCGCAGCATTTACTTTGGTATATCGTATAACTGTTTACCCAAATGCTTGCATCTATATTTATATGTATTGGTATGTGTTTGTAAACTTTTCTTTTTCTTGCCACTTCACTTCTCTAAAACCCTCTGCGGCTCTGTGTGTGTGTACATGCGTGGCAGTTGCAACAGGAGCAGCAAGGAAATTATAGAATTCGTATTTGGTAGTCTTATTTTCTACAAATATATGTTGGGATTCGAACAGTGGGTGGGGAGAGACAGCGTCTGTTTGAGTGATGGCTGTGAAATCAAAAATATTAAATTCGAAAATATTTTGCTGCAGTTTATATGAGTCTTGTAACACATAAATAAATTTTATATACTTAAAAGATGGATGTAGACACAAAAAATTAGAATTTTGAATTGAAAAATTGTTATGAAAAATAATATTATTATTAATATTTTATTTTAATTAACAAAAAATTCTTCCAATTTGCAATTGTAAATATACCAAAAATATTCTAAAAACTCTTGATAAAATTTTGAGAACTCTCTTCTAGAGAGTCATTTTATGCGAGGATCCCTTTTGAAGCTCTCATAAGCAATTTAAATAAATAAATATAATAATGTTTTGAAGGGGAGGTTGGGTTTATGTGACAATTATAAAATTTATAAATTGTTTGTTTATACTTAGTTCTTCTCTTACAGGAAATCCCTAAAGTATACATATATTTTTCATAATTTTGAGACCTTAATATGTTAGTAGGGACACCTAACACAGCTTCACATTACTTTCAACACTATTTACGCTACAATGATAAAGTCCTATTATAACAATTAGTATCTCTAGTGTTTCTAAAAATAGGCCAGCCACTTTTCAAACCCAAAGTACTCCATAAAACAATGGAGGAGCATCTATTTATTGATATCAACCCATAATCATTTAGTAAGTTACATGATATTAGTTACAAGTAAGTTCAAGGACAGTGAGTTAAATTATTTTCAATTGGTAACCAATCTTATCTTCTATATCCAAATAAATTTAAAGACTCTTACAGTACGATCTCTGTTAATATATGCGTATTGTTTTATTTTTATTTATTTCATATTACTTTTGAAAGGTTTATGGCATAAAATAGTCCTGAGTGTTATTATGTTCTCTTAAAAAGAGTTCTGCGCGATTCTGATTTGTTTTCTTCAATTATCAACCTGATATCTCGAAATATTTGGACATGTTATATAAGAATTTATTTCATAAACCTTTTGAGAACTACAGACTATCAAGGAACACTAATGATATAGGGGGAAATAGGGTTTAAATTTTAGACACATCGAAAATGAAACAACTGTCAAGAACTATTAGAGAGCCTTAGCCAAATTTGATGTTATCCAAGAACCAGGGTTGCCATATCACAATATTTTTTATTTCTAATAGTTTTTGAAGTCAGATTATTTGAAGAACGTTATAAACTGTCTGATTTCAATTCCCTCTTCGATTAACATTTTAAACATTTGTAATGAAAATCACGGAGTTGATCTTAAAATATAACTCCTAAACCGGTTGAGAATTGCAAACTGCTATGAAAAAAGTAAAGCATGAAAAAAATGTTAGCTGTAATATCTAAGTAAATTAAGAACAAATTAAAAAAATAAGATAGATGTTGGAGATCAAAATTTGCGGATAGGGTTGCCATATACTAAAAATATATGAATATATATATACATAAATGCAACACTGAACTTTTTATATAAAATTCATTGTTCAAAATATAGAAAACATTTTTTTTATTATAATTTAATCGTTGGAATATGTTTTGTTTTTAAATTGGTTAGTTATTTTTTCATTTTTATACAAAAATATTCACTAATGAAAAAAAAAAATTGTAACGGCAAAAAATTGAAGCCTATTTTAATAAAATAAATAACTCAATTATGAATTTTATAATTAATACAATTTTCTTGCTCCTGAGTGTGCGTCTACTACATAAAAAATTGCACCAACAATGCCACACTGAGCGTTAGGGCACAACAAAAGGATATGCGATGCGCCGTTGCTAACAAAATGCATTTTTAAAACAAAGAAAATGAACGTAGCGACGACTGCAACAACAACAACAAAACGACTACCAAAAAATTTACAACAACCATGCACTAACGAATTGCCGAAAATTTCGCACAGACGATGAGGGTCCTGCTTGAGCGCATTCGAAAAAAATTTAAATACATAAATGCGAAAAAAGCTGTAAACAGACAAATGTTCGTGCAACATAAATATATTTTGCTTCATATGTGTGCGTTGCATAAAATGAGAATTAAGACTGCTTATGCGTTGTTTCTTGCGCAACGCACAACTCACCGCCACCCGACCGCCATCGGCTGCGTACTGCCGCGGCATTATTAAGCAGCTCATTTGGTCCTTTTTGATCCTTGCAATGCGTTTGCAGTGCAGCAGACAAGCATGGTGGTCGGGTTATTTTGGTGGCTGCCAGTCATTGCAACAGCAACGCGCATTGGTTCTGAGTAGTGTTGTTGTTGCGTCAACCGCTGCTCGCACCTCAGCTGCGGGCTGATTAATTGAAGCGCACACGCGTTGCAAGCTGCGCCAACGAAAAAATAATTTTATATATTTTTCCTGGAAATATTGCTGAATATAAGAAAAAGAAAAGCAAATTCTCCTCTGTCACTTCGTCGCTCGTTCCAATTGTCTATCTGTCTGTTCGTGCAACATTTCGGTTGCGGCACAAAAAAATGTTTCTCACTCACCAAAAATTTCACATTTCATTTCGTTGCATATATAATTCTTATTTTTATATTTTCTTGCAGTTTTCGAGCGCTTCTGTGTGTGCATCTAGTGTCCTTTCTTGTGCTTTTGTTGCGTCACACTCTGTGCGAAAGCGTAGAAAAAGGAATTAAATATTTTTATATTTGCACACATAGCGTCCGGCTGACGCCAGCAATACACGCATGTCATTTGCTTGTATGTATGTGTGTGTGTGTTGCATGTATTCGTGTCTGCGTTGCATGCAACTGCCGAAAAAACGACGTTGGCGAAAAGAATGAGAACACTTTTTCTTTCTTTCGACGCCAGCAAATACAAAAACAACAACAACAACAATATAAATAACATTTTATTCACTCACACATACACAAACACAACAACAACAAGCACAAACGCGCGCTTTATCCTTGCGTTATGCGTTGACGCCGGCAGCGCTGTCGTCAGCAAAACACCATTTCCTTGCAATTTTGTTTTTGTGCTCGGTTTTTTGCATATAAAAATGCAAAATAGCCGAAAATTTTTCATTTCCCTTTTCGGCTTTCGTTGCTTATTCCTTTCTTCTTCCATGCATTTTTCGCAAATGTCCTGTTCGTGCAAATGAGTTTTGGGCGCACGCGAAAACAAATGCATAAAAATATATTTCATGCAAGTTGTCGTTGCGTTTTTTCTATGCCCCTGCACTTGCTGCATATGTTTTGCTCTCCAAAAAAAGAAAAAATTTTGTATTAAATTTTTCATGCGTTATCCTTGCAATCAAGCAAGCTAGCAAGCAGCAGCAAGTAGTAGCATAATGTTGCCACATAACGTTGATGTGCGCGCGCTTTTTCAACGCGATTTTTTTTTGTTTTTGTTGTACATCACATTTTTCTTCGTTTTGCCACATGCAACTTCTGTTAAATGTGTTTCTGCTGCTGCTGCTACTCTTTGTTGCTGCTGTGTGTGCACTTGCAACGGCTGTGTGTGGCGCATGCTTTATTTCTGCATATAATATACATATGTATGTATTTTTATATGAATGTCAGTGTGTTTGTTGCATAAATCAGTGGCAATCATAAACAAAGGCAAAAAGAAAGTAAAAGTGCGTCGGTTGCAAGTGCATACTCAGCATGCATACATATATATTTGTATTTGTAATGTCCTTTGTGCAATTTTTTTGCATCTGCAACAGAATTCAGGGTTGCTTTTGTGTTGCAGTGAACTTCAACATATGCGAAATGTTGTAAAAAACCAAATAGATGAAAGCGTCGAGGAGATTTGTTATACACAAATTTAGTATGGACTTTCTTTTCAAGCTAATGATGCTACCATAAGTCTTACCTATGATTTAATTTCTAATTAAATTAGTTAATAACACCGAATACCTTATAAAAGACTCTCCATAGTCTACTGATACCGACTACAGCTACTTATAAAGCTCTTTCGGTGGTTTATGGTTCATATGAGCCCTTTAGCCCAAACTGACTTCCAAAGTGTTTGACTACTTACTGCATAAGTGTTGAAACATATAATAAGAATATATAAATTGAGATAAAACCTTCTTCTTATTTAAATTACCAGGAATGTGTGAAGAAAAGTCCAATAAACTCTCCAAAACTTGATCTAGATTCGGTCTGAGTTCTATGTTACTTTACCGCTTCTGTTCTAGACTTTAGTTCTATGCTACTTTACCGCTTTTTTTCTTGACTTGGATGTAAGCCTTTTGCAACTGTGCAAGTTCTTGCCTTGCTCCAAAAAGTACTAAGATATATCTACTTAAGAACATATTTCTACTTCCAAAAAGATATACTACTCCTAAAATGAACATGTAATAGTATCCAAAATGTGTTTTAAAGAAGTGTTCCGGAGCTAAAAAGAGAAATTTGAAACAATTCCCAATCAACGGATAGATTTCGACCAAAATTTTCGATTTTGCGGATTCAATGATTTCGTAATTAGCGACATCTATTAGCCGCGGAATGTATTTTTTCGAGTCGGTAATTGAGTTCAATGTTTCGATACGGTTTCAATGATTCCGACGTAAAATTTTCCTATGGTATCGAACTATTTTTCGATAGAAAAGGATTCAGTGATCAGGCCCATTATGTTAGACCCACTGTCAGGTGATTAAAGATCAATAACTCTCAAACTCTTTCATTTTTTTGGTATTAGTTACGAATAAAAATAAAATATTTTCATAAGAACAGTTGATAGATATTGAAACTTAGATTAGGATAGGTTGGGATAGAACAAGTTCTTCAAGTGGCTATGGGGTACCCTTAACCTGGTCTTAGCTGCATAACTATAAGATATTTTTCACTATATCAATATTCCATAAGTTTCCTACTCCATAGAGATAGTTCTGAAATATGGTTTTCGAATAAGTTAGGATAGGTCAATTTGAGGTTAGAAGATTATTAAACTTTTCCAAGGAAAAAGTAGTTTTATATTAAAACACCGTATATTCGTGAGTGACTAAAAAATTGGAAGCATTTTAGAGTGGCACCCATGATTAGGGCCCGATTTCTGATTTAAAAAAAATATTAAATAATTATTTATCGAAACATATCAGGTTTTTTTGAAATTAAGGTAGAGCATGAGACCTCTATATGTCATATTCGAGGAATCAGTGATGAACTTCTAGTGCACAGTGAAGAATGTTGCCACTATTACATTGCTTTTACACTGTACTATATCTATATCTATGACACATCCAGAAGCCCCTTAAAGGATAAGCGCACTACTACTATTCGATGGTTATATTAAGGCACCTTTTATTTACGAATATTACAAAAAATTTAGGAATTTTTTTTTTTGGAAACCTCTATACGTTTCGCCCCTAATTTAGGTATAAACTTAATTACATGTTTGACTGGGCTTTTTCTGTTATTTATGACAAATCTCTAGAGCTGTTTTGCTGAATAGGAGACCGGACAAACCTTTAAAGAGCTCTAGAGAAGCTACTAGATTAAGAAATTATATTTTATATCGGAAGTACATTCGTTATTTGTTATTATCTAGGACGAGAGCTGTTCTTTTATTAAGATATTAAATTTCCGTCAGGATTCAAGCCTAGTACCTATTTAGAGATGGGTACTGCCTCTACCTGTCCAACTAAGCCACCAACTAGTGAAAATTAAGTATATATATAACAAATGATATGTCTATTGATATGGGTTCCTTGACTCTAAATTAAAATTTTCACATTCTAAATCATTTACTATACCAAAACACAACGCCTCCTCTCATTTTTTGCACTCTTTTGTACTGCCTGCCTCATAGTGGCTAGTCCGCCAGGTAACAAATCGTTTACACATGTACCACTCAGCAGTTGGTGATAAGAAACACATGACTAATTACTGCTACTGCTATTGCAATGAAATTGCAATGCATACGAATGGCATTAATATTTATGAAAAACAAAAAAAACACGCCAACACACACAGGAGTCTCTCATATGCCTTCGCACTTAACAAATAGCCGCATGATTGCTTACGCATAAATTGACGCTGTGTGAAAAAGGCTAAGCGTGCGCGCGCTATTCCTGCCATTAAAATTGCCTTTGCGTCCCATCAATTATGATAATTATCAGTTTTATTGACAGTGGCAGAAATCATTGCACAAGCAAAGCGGCAACACCCGCAAGCGGCAAGGCGGCGCGGCGACGCGCAAAACATTAAGAATAAATAACAGGAACAGCGAGGAGAGTGAGAATGTAATGCAGCCTCGTTTTATTATGATTACTGCTGTTGTTGTTTGTTTTATTCCACTAAATAACAATAACAACAGCGCGACGTTTATTTATGCGCATTACATAACACAGCAAGTGTGCGCCACACGCGCATGCGTAGCGCATTCCTTCGTCGCATCGAGCGCATTCGCAATCACATTCTCGCGCGCCTGCGCAATTGTATGCGCCATGATCGGTACTCATTGGCGCACCATAGCGCTGACTTACCGAACGACTCACTGGCCGATTGCGCGTCGCACAATTCCCCAACGCATACGTGCACGTCTCATTGCGCGCGCGCGCTCTCACACACTCACATAATATATTACACATTTCTCACTTGCGTTTCGCGCTTCGATTGCATTCACTGCAAGCAAACATACATACATACATTACATACGCGCGCATGCAACAACCAGTGTCATTATGTTAATTGCGCATATGCGCCGAGCTCAACACCAAGAGGTGCGGAGTCAGACAGTCAGGCAAACAGATGGAGGCGCAGAGGCTCTGTATTGTTGTTGCTGTTTGTTCGTTTGGTGGCGCACCTGAGCGCCACTTAATGCTGCATATATCTTTGTTGTTATTGCTGTTGTAGCGTCTTGTGTTGATCTGCCCAACGCGCTGTACTCCTCTTCCTTTCGCATGGCGCATTCACGCATGCGCATTCATACTCGTATTTCATTTGAGTTCATTTCATTCAGTCGCCGGCACACACGGGCAACATGCAGCTGCATTTATTATTGCTTGCCGCATTCATGTTTATTTCCCCCACTTGTTTTTGGAGTTACACCTTGTTGTCGTTGTTTTTGCTGCCATTATTATCACTCACCATATGTAATTGATGATTAAATCGATGTGCTACTGTTGAACTACTGAGACACCACGGCTGCTCCGACGTCTTACCGTGTTTTTTTCTTGTGAGAGAGAGTGGCACAGCTTCACCATGTCGTTTTGCATCTTCATTTTACTCACTTTGCATTTGTGCTTCTGCTTCGGCTTCACAGGTGAGGCAGCAAGTGCAGTGAGCTTGAGCTGGGCTGCTTTGCAGGTGCCACAGGTTAATTGGGTTACTCTGCATGGTGTTCTCTGCGGTTGTGTGCGCTCAGGAGGATTTCAAATTTTTTTTCTTCAAAAATATTTATATTTCTCCAAAAAATATTTCAAGCTGAGTAAGGTCTAGATGAAAGAGGTGGCTCAATGTATTATATTAGTAAATATTTAGTTCAATGGAAGCTTCTTAGACAAAACTACGAGACATTTAGTTAGTCCAGCGGCCGTTGAGAACACAGATGATCCCATCCGCGAAGATAGCATTATACAAAACTAGAGTCAGTTTTTTCTCAGGGATAATTTCTTTTGGGTACAATTCTAAGTCTATCCTGGAACCTAACTATTTTGAGTTTTTATTATTCCTTAGTCTCTGGAAACTTTTTTTGGGGATCGAAGCAGATTTAAATTATTTTCTGACCGTAAATGTTGGACTTCTAAAATATCTGACAAGTAGTCACTCTAATGTGGTCAAAATCTCCCCCTTCTCATTTGTACTTACTTTACCTTAACAATGAACTGTATATACCACCCACTTTTTATGATGATGGCTTACAAAATTCCAAACAATCGGTCTGTTGAAACTGCAGTATTACAAAAACCCACAAAAGTATACTTTAACGAACTGCACAACTGATCTTCTACATATATGTATGCAACCACAACGAAAGTCTCCAAAGACTAGGGACAATTCGACTCGCCTAACCCCAGACTTCTACCGCAACAACCGATTAAGGTCCAGACTAGACTTTTGCTTTAAAATTTCTTTAATCGTCAAACAAAGGTATACTAGGTTGAAATTCTTCATTAGTATGTGAGGTGAAATGAAAATATATGAAGTTATGGTGGTGAAATACGGTATATACAACACTTATGCTTTTCCAATTATTATCTTAAAATATTAGAAATAACGCTCACCTCACATATAACGATAAATAATTTTTTGAGGTGAAATAAGTAGATACAATTTTTCGTGGTGAAATTCGTTATACACAGCACAGCTTATTTTCATATTGGTATTTCAAAATATGAGTACAAAATAATTCTCTCCTCCTACATAACGATAAACTTTTTTTGTGTTGAAATAAGCAAATAGGATGTTATCGTGGTGAAGTTCGCTATATATACATTGCTGATTTTCAGAATAATATCTCAAAATAAGAGTCTGAAAAGGACAAAATAATTCTCACCTCCCAAATAACGGTAAATTATTTTTTGAGGTGAAATGAGCAAGTGTTGAGTTATTGTGGTGAATTTCTATATATAAAAAAAATTCGATAAACAGTTAGTTATCTTAAAAAATAGTCGTGGTAGGTCGAAAATATATTTTGAGGTGAAATTCTCACATATGAAGTTATCGTGGTGAATTTCGATATTATACCTTTTTTACTTCTCATTTGTGAACATGAAAATTTTAAACGAGCTGGAACCTACAAATATTGAAGAATATTACAACAACTCGAACATATTTCTTACTTATTTGTCTTCACTTTTCGGACCACCCTTTTAACTACTTTGATAATTATTAATGAAGTGATTCATTAATGCCATTGCCATTATATTACTAATACTGTATGTTTGTATATGTACATATAATATGTAATTCTTTAATTTATAACGCGAATTATAATAATCATATGTAACAATAACAATAAAAACGTTGACTTTTGATTAAGAATTAATGGTGTTGCCATAAATTCATTTAAACACTTTATGCTCGTGTGATTAGGATTGCATGCGGCGAGCGTAGCCACACACATAAGTAAGCGCATATGTAGAAATGAATGAATGAATTAATGTCCGCAAAGCCATTAAATTTAATGTTATCACACAGAGAAAAATAAGCAAAGATTTGCGTGCTAATTACTTATGTATACTTGCGCACACATTTATATTAATGTGAGTAGCGTTCTTTAACACCAACTATAAATATATTTCCAAATATAATTTATCAGCACTCCAGCAAGCACTTGTGAATTTCGCTTTCAATTAAATGTTGCAGCAGCGCGACCCTTTAACACAACACCGCGCCACTCAATTTTCGCTATATAGACGCCGCGGTATGGCTGAGCGCGCGGGTGAAGCGCTGCCCTGCATTTACAAAATTTTGTTTTTTTTTGTTTGCAATTTGTCTGCATTAAGTTACCAAATTAAAAAGCGAAATTTGGCTTTGACTGCACTGCCGGCCAGCTGCTGTTGAAATGCCGCCACTTCTGCTCCTACACCGTGTGCGCGCCGCCTTGCTACTTTGACCTCTGTGCGCGGCGCTGCGCTTCGACCATGTCCAGACGCAAAGCCTTATTTCTGTGTTGTTGTTGTTATATTTGTTTACTTATAATTTCTCATTTATATTTATTTACATGCATTCAGGTGGTGTTGTTGTTGTTTTTTTTTCATTTTCAACGTGTCTGACTACGTTTTACGCTCTAAATACGCCAAAGACAATTAACGAAAAGTTGATGTGACGCGACGTCGCGCCGCTTGGTGAGTGAAGGGGGGCGCGCTGTGTACACCACGCTTGGTGCTTGGTAAGGGTAGTTAGCAACAGCTTGCTTGTTGGCCAGCGCTCGCCCCTACATGATTGTTTATTAAATAATACAACAACAAAAAAGGGCTTTTGCCGCATTATTGTGCCGCGTCTGGCCAACACTCTTGGCTGCAACCCCTCGGCGCGGTAGATGGGAGCGCACGGGAGGTGCGCTTACTAACCTGCTTCCTCACTCATACACTTGCACTTTTGTGCTTACAAGCCAGCTGTATGCCCTTGCCGAGCTGATGCGCTTACCTTTTCGCTTACTCACTCACTCACTTACCCCCTTTGTTTGCTTGCTTGCCGCTCACCTTTTAGCCACTTTATTGTAGCGTAAAATTTGTTGGCCTAAAATTGTTTGTTCTTGTCTGGCTTGTAGGTGAAGTAAAAGCGAATAGAACAACAACAACGAAGTAGTCCAAAAAAAGAATCGCTTTCAGCTAGGCGGCAACGTTTGAGTTTGTGAATTTTTCGGTAATAAGCTCAATGCAACGCCGTTGCGACCAATATGTTGTTGTATTTATTACCACTTCAAACGTACTTCCTTTGCCACACAGACTTACATACAAACAAATTTAAATACACGAGTACACGTTTGCCAGCCTCGTCTCCATTGCGCTTGCTTTCATTCGTTGCTTTTGTTTTTGTTTTTGTGTTCAGCGTCAGTTTGGCTAAAACCGCAGACGGCCTCTGCCTGTACACCTCACTCAGCCATGCAGCACATCCTATCGACTGGCTACAACATTCAACTCATACATTTTGCAATGACATGCCCCAAAAGTCAGCGCCAAAGCAAAAGCGAAAGCTAAAACGTCTTCTTCTGCTTATTATCTTTCTTCTTTTGCAGTGGCGCTGTGTGCTCCACTACTGTGCTTGTGCTCGAAACTTACACAGAATTAACACAAATTAATTCCAAATTGCAATTAACCCGCCCAGACCTAGCGATAAATATGTATTTATGTACTCGCATCTATGTATGTATAGTATGTGCCATACAGTGTTGCATGTAATTACGTTTGTCTCCTGGCTATAAATATTTAGTGTGCCGCGCATAATATGCAATTGACATGGCTGGCTAGTGTCTGACGCCTTTAAAAGCTTAGCGGAATTCATTAATCCGCAAAGGAAATCAACTCTGCGTGTTGGCGGCAGTTGGACATAAAACTTGAAGTTGTTAAGGGATTACAGCTATTGTTTTCGTAATGAGCTTATACTTTATTAATCTATATTTTGGGACTAAGAGTGAGCCACGCCTATCATTTATATCTCCAAGTTCATCTCTTCTGGCTTAATGCTTTTTTTTACATGAATAATATCGAGATCCTTTCGCTATTTTACTTAAAGCGACAGCTAATAATTGCTGTTAGAATCCTCAGCTGGTATCTCAACTTTTATAACTTTCACCATTTTTGATTTCCAAAAGTTTCTAGAGAAATTGTTTCTAAAAGCTTCCAAAAGCACTTTCACTGAAGCTTTTACGAGAAGGATGTGGTTAATATTAAAACATGACATTTTAATAGATCTTCTATAAAATTTTCCGTTTTCGTTACCTACCAATTTCTGAAAAAATTGTTTTCAAAAGCTTCCAAAAGCACAACTTTCACAGAAGCTTTCACAATAGTTATTTACTACATATTTGAACATGGCATATGATGTCTTTCAGTAATGTTTCCATTTCGTTTCCCAATATATTCTAATGAACTTGTTTTCAAAAGTTTCCAAAAGCACAACTTTGAAGCTAAAGCTAAATATTAAAGCATGACATATTATCACATCTTTCATAAATTTTTCTGTTTTCGTTTTCTAACTGTACTGAAAAAAATGTTTTCAAAAGCTTCCAAAAGCACAACATTCACTGAAGCTTTCACAATAGGTACTTACTACTTATTAGACCAGACATATGAGATTTTTCAGTAATTTTTCCATTTCGTTTCTCCGTATATTCTAATGAAACTGTTTTCAAAAGCTTACCACAACACAGTTTTCACTGGAGCTTTCACAATCGATATTTACTACATATTAGACCATGGAATATGAGGTCTTTCAGTAATGTCTTTGTTTTGTCTCTCGATATATTACAATGAAATTGTTTTTAAGAGCTTACAAGAACACAGCTTTCACTGGAGCTTTCACGATAAGCAGTTGCTGAACATGTCACATGTTGAGTTCATTTGAAAATACATTTAGGTGTTGTCTGCATTTCTTAGCAAAGTCTCACAACTATTTTGATAAATCTATTGAAATATCAAAATATTCTTGGAGATTCCGGCTTTCGCTATATTAACGGACCTAATCTAGTAATGAATTTTTTTATTTTGTTTTTACATTATTTTTATTTTTTTTTTAATAAAATTTTTTTTTTTTAATTATCTTTAATTTTTTTTCTTGATATTTTTGGTGTTGTTGTAATTTGTGCTCAACTTTTAATTTCCCTTTCCCAAAACAAAATTGTTTACAAGCACTGAAGTAGACAAACATATGCAACGTAATTAAAGAAACATCTGCAAATATCAATTGAAACAAGTGTACAACAACAATAACAAAACAATAAATAAGAAGGGAAACAAGCACAACAACAACAACAACGTGAAAACCAAAAACACAAATTTTACAACAACAACGGAAATGCGTAAACAGCCAAAAACCAACCGCCAAAATAAGGGAACATGAAATTTTCGGCAACTGACCCTGAGCATCTGCTCAACGACGGGGCAACAGACTGTGCAAGCTACACATACATACACACTCATATGGATACCCATACATATATGTATGTATTATTGCCAACTGACCACATTTACTGTTACTACGCAACGCAACTCAGCGCAAATGCAAAAAATTTGGTCAAAAACGGTTACACAAAGCTTTTAAAGTACGCCATAAAAGTATGCGTACGCATTTCAGCCACTGGAAAGCACCAAGTACAGGCAACGCAGCGCTTTGCGGTTGATGAGTGAGCAAGTGAGCGGAGTAATAAAAGTAAAAATTGCCAAAAATTATTTCGCCAGCCAACAAACAACACATTAAAAAGCATAAAAGCAACAACAACAGCAATTCTCGTTGCTGGCTGGCTTTTAACCCCTTTGCGGCTGGAGCGAGGCAGTCAAGCAGTCAGCCAGCCGGTCGAGCGGTGGCAGCAGCAGGCAACAAATGCGAATGCAAATTGAGTGGTTGAAGGAAGTGGCGCGCGAGTGCGGTGAGGAGCGTGAGGGGAGTGTGGCGACGGCGATAGATTGCCAAAATTTTTTCGAGAAATACGAGGCGCACACAAAAACAATGCAAAAGTGTTGGTAGGTAGAGGCGAATTAGCGGGGCAAGCGGCGTCGATATGAAATCGAAATCGGCAGGAAGCCCAATAAAAATGTAGACGAGCAGTGAATGCGACAAGAACATTGCAAGCGACAATAACAACAACAACAATTAGAGCAGTGATACCTGAGTAAAGAAAGGGAACATGTTAAAAAAAAACAACAAAAAAACCCAAAAACAATAAAAACATGCATGCATCACCAAAAATTTTGCGGCACGAATTTTTTTCGCACACAAATTTTTGGCGAATACAACGCTGCAATGGGTCATGGAGAGGACGGATGGCAGTAAATGCGAAGCAGGAGAGTTGCAGCGAGACGAACGCAGGAAGAATGAGGACAAAGTGCAAGCGATGACAACAACAACAAGCAGTGGTAACAACAACCACAATCAGCCACCGACAGCGACAAAGTGCAGCGCGTCAACTGCGCACAACAACAACAATAACACTGCTAAGCGCATTAATGTACCGTATATTGCTGAAAAAAATTATGGAAGAAAAGCAATAATAACAACAACAATTGAAATAACTGAATACAGCGCGCTGTGTGGCAACCCTACTACAACAGGCTATGACATAATACTCTGAGCGGGCGCGGAAGAGACAGGGTGGCAACACGCGGCAGTGGAACACGTAAAAATTTGGGACAAAATAAAATATGCCAAATTGTCGGCTGGGAAAAAATTGAAGCAAACGGGTGCGAAAATAAGGGCAATAAAGCGGTGGTTGAGAAAAATAAAAATAAATATGAAACAACAAAAATAAAAATAAAACAACAAAAACAAAAATAATACAACAACAACATTGTAATGGCGCAGGAAACACAAGAATTGTTGTCGCCGCATCGCACGAAGGCAACAACAATAATAATAAGAACTACAACAACTGCAGTTTTAGCGTCGGCGGCTGAATTTGCGGCAGGTTCTATGCGATCAACGTGGCGATAGTAGTAAAAGAAACGCTTGTTAAGGAAGCTTGGTTGTTGTTGTTGTTGTTGCTATTACTTGTAATTAAATACGTATTTGTAGGCACATTTATTGTCAACTGCAATTGCAGCAGTTAATAGTTGATAGCTTGGCGCTTTCGATTGCTCATGCCGTTTATGCCACTAATGACAAGTGGGGTATATATTATATGAACCGAAATTTTAGTTGAAAAGCTGGAAAAGCCTTTTTGTCAATCTTAAACGCTAGATCGCCTGAGAGAAAACTGATTTTTCTTGGAATGGATAGATACCACGAACAAGCTAGGGTTCTCAGCTGGTCTAAATCACCTATTTTCCTTTTGTTGGGTGTCTCTAAACAACAACTTTGTTATTTTTGCCCCATAAACTCCCACAAATTTCATAAACCACATAGCTTTTTGCTCCCTAAAACTTTTCTTTTCTCATTTTTACAAAATTTTAAAATCTTGGCCCCAGTCGCAACCACTAACCACCTTACAAAACTCCTCTCAATTTATTTTCTTTCTTTTTTCGAATTGGTTCAAAACTCCTAAAACTCATTCATACTCTGCATTCATTTCATTCACAATTTTTATTATTTGCGCTGTCGCGCACGGGAAATGCGCGAAGCAGAAATAAGAACAACAAAAATAAATTTGCAAGAAAATTTGTTGTTGGCATTTCGAAAATTTAGCGCCAACGGAAGTGCCACCACGCTTTGCCGACAATGTCGTCAGCATTGTCGTTGATAGGTTGTTTTGGATGTTGTTGTTGTTATTGTTCTGGTTGGCATTTGTTGCCGCTGGTGCCATTGATTTGCGATATGCGATTGGAAATCGCTTGCATTGTTTCCAATTGTTTTCGTTTTTTTAGAAACTGTTTTTTGTTGCTCCTTAATTGTACTTTTCACTTGTTGTTGTATGCATATTTTGTGCTACAGTTGTTGTAGTTATTTCCGTGTGAAACTAGGTCACTGAGTGTACGACCGAAATTTGTTGATTTTTTATTTTGTGAAATTTTTAATTTTTTTTTAATTTTTGTGTCTTGAAAATTTTTGCTAGAGTTTGGCATTTTTGAAAACTGAAATTTTTGGTGAATTACTTAAGTTTTGATTTATGGAAGTTGTTTAAGTATAAAATACGAAGTCGAATATTTACAAAAATAGTTAATAAGTTTAAGAAAATTATTAAAAAAGTAAAAAATATGGAATTTTAATATTTACGTATTTAAAATTAATTGGCAAGCCTATTGAAAATTATGTCAACAAATTTTTTTCATGTATTGCTTTCTTTGCTTCACTATAACCTTCTAAATTGCTTATTTTATGTTTCTTTTTGGTAATTTTACTTTTTATTTCAAACAGGTGGCAACCCTGTGCATATTATATTTTCTAAATACTATTCTTACTTCGAAAAATTTCAAATATATTTATTGGAAATAGTTTTTTGTTATTTAATATGTATAAAAATATGTTGGCAACCCTATTTCGACGTTATTTTGCAATTATAACGGATTATCGTAACCCAACTTTTAGACTGCAATTATTAATTGTATTTTAAGATGATTTTCTTACTTCAATATTTTTCGCATGTGAATATCAAGCTGATTATGAATTTTAATATGTAAAAGTTGGCAACCTTATAATTTTTTTATATTTTTTCCAATCTAGAATTCCTTCAAATAAATGCAATCTAAATTTTTTTTTTTTTCAAAATACTTTCTATTTTGAGTAAATTTATTTTATTATAAAATTTAAAATAATTGGCAACCCTGTAGACTTTTTAAAAGTTTTACTTTTTACATAATACAATTTTTAAATTTTATCATTTTTTTTATTTTTATTTATTTTAAAATTTGATGGCAACCCTGGATATTTGTGATATTATTTAGAATTATAAAAAAACATGAGTTGCATGTTGCAAGCAGATAACTGTTGACATGCAACAAAAAGGCTATGTTGCAAGTCGAAATCAAAAGACCTTTACGCGTTGCTTATAAAGCAAAAAATAAAAATGTTGCAACAACAAGTCTACGCACACACACTTTTTTGCGGCAGCCAATCCTTTCATGCCGCCTCAAAACACGGCTCCGTCAAAGCTACGCGCTTGTCTTTTCATTTATCACGCTGATTAGTTGCAATTGCTGTTATTTCTGCATACATACACATGTAACTGCCACAAATGCGTGCGTGCACGATATATGAGTACAAATGTAATGTTGCCACACACAACTTGTCTGTCATTTTTCCACTGTCATTCTCGGGCATCCTTTGCTCCTTTGCCCTCGCCGCACGCAGCGAGACACAATTTATATTTTGCAATTTTCCACTTTTCTTCTTGCTGCTGTTCTTGTTGTTGCTGCAGCAACTGCCACCACTACTCTAGCGCCTGTTGCTGTTGGCCACAATTTATACGAGTAGTACTTCTGCTTCTACCATTACTTGCTATGCCGCTGACGACCTTTCACTATCTTGAGGCTGTTCGCTTTGTTCTCGTCTGTTTTTTTGCTGAAATACCTTGCAACAACGTTCTTTACTTGCAACAACGTTCTTTACTTGCAACATTTTGCTTCACACTCGCACTCACACGCAGCGCCACAACTGACGTTTGCCTATCTTGCAACTAATCTTGCCTCTTGTGCCTTTTTTTCCTTTTTGAGCTTGTTTCATTCTATTGCTATTTTCATCATTTTCCTTCACTCCTCGCCTCCTTTCGCACCGCCCTTGTGTGTGTCTGTGCGTACTTTTAATATTGTAATCCTTGAAATTTCCTTTTTGCTACTTTAGTTTATTTCATACCATTTTTTTAATGCTTAGTCAGTAGTTTTTGCACTCTCCTCCCCTTCTCTTCTCCCTTGCTTTGCTGCATCAAGCCTTTCTTTCGCATTTTGTATGCCACCCAATTTTTGTAATGTCTTTCGTTGTTGAAAAATTGCGTGCCATACGGAAGCAAAGCTTGCAAAGGCACACAAAAACGTTTGTGAAAGGCATACATAATTTAAGTAGGAACTAAAGTGGCCGGGGCGCTACATTGGTTGTAATGAAATGATGTCATTAAAAATATTAATTATCATTATGCTGTAAGGTTTAAAGCATTCCAAAGTGTATGAAAATTTATTTATTGAGGCTCAGTTGGATACGACTACCGAGAAGAAAATTTTAGCACCATAAAAATACTCTTAAATAGTTCTTAAATCATATATGATCATATATAGACCCAATTGTCTTGTCAGGTTAGTCAGATTCGTGGGTGAAATCTTGTACAGATCTTCTTAGGTCTTGAGTCCCTTTAATATTTACTTTATTTAACAGACTTGAGACACTCGTAAACACTTGGTTTCTCAACAAGTCTCTATAATATCCTGATAAATACTAAAAGTGGAGAATGTATTTGTGCTTCAGAAGTCCCTAAAAGCTGGTTTGTATGTAGCCCAACTTGTGGTTATGGAGTTCCTAATGTGCTTAAGAAGTCCCTAAAAGCTTGAGTTTGTATGTAGCCCATCTTGTGGTTATGGAGTTCCAAGTCTCGTCTACTCTCTCGACAATCCATTATTTTAAAGAATTTCCAAAAGAGACCGAGGTAGTTCCTGGTAGTAATAGTGCAGAGTATCTTCTCAAACTTCTGGTTGTCATTTAGTTATGCATATATGGTACCCAATGGATCTCTTCATGGTCCCTTTGACATATTATATATCCGAACTTGGTACATATGAAACTGATTTACTTTCTAACCCCTGTGCAATCAAAAACATTGTAAATGGTGACTGATTATTGAGGTTAAGATCACGTTTGACTTGTAGGAACTTTCATTTTCTCAGTCAAATATAATATTCTTCAAGTTCGTCAATGGTGTTTGGATTAATCTGAAGTTGGTTTCATTGTTTACGATGTGTAGTTCTCATTGATTTACTTCTGCGATAAACTCAATGAGGTTTCAGCACCGGAGGGAAGAAACATCTTTCTTCTGTTTGCTTATCATATTTAAAAGAAGCTTTCGATGAACTTCTGAGAGACAATATTCTGAAAGAAACAGAAATGTTTATAATGTACTAATCGAAACAGAGATCTTCGATGAAAGGATATAATAGCTCAAAGAAGAAGACTATCAACTATCAGATAATACATTATTTAAGAGCATAAAATGTTTTATGAATACCTTTTTGGGAGACTATAACCAAAGTGTAGCCTCAGCCATTGGGTGGTACTAGTTAATATTGAGAACTGGTCTATAGACTATGGAATCGTCATATGAGCTCTGAGTAGATATCTATGTGTCTAGGTCCCTCTCTTGAGCTCTCTTGATCGCAACCGGAGCTTTATTTTTATGTGAGCATTTTTTTATTAGCTCGATTGTTTGAAAAACCCCGAATGCTGGATAATGAGCGAATTCGTAAAGGTGTTGGAGGAAAAGCAGAAGAATTTTATATTGGGGAGAGCCTTCGTGTGCATAAGATCAAAATTTTTCGACATTCTTCTTTGTCATATATAGAGTTCTAAGAATATTAGATTGCTGTTGGAATTTTATAAGGATTCTTGTTCTGTGGAAGCTTTTAAAAACAGCTGAAGGGCTCCATGATTTAGAAATTCAGAACCGGGGAACTATTCAATGTCAGGATCTGATTTTAGATGAACAAAAGGAAGAAGTAACTGGACTTCTTTTAAAAGTCAAGTTGACGTCAGTACTGCCATGGGAACACCAAATCAGAGCTACTGCTGTTGGAGCTGAGCCACGCAAACCATTCACGCGTAGGGCGCCGAGAAAATATATATGTTTGTGTAGGCTCATGTGTGTCTACATTTATAATAAAAGAGCTAAACTACTTGGAACACTGGCAAATCACAACGTGACGCAAAAGATCAAAGCAACTTTTCAAGTACTTTTCCTTTTGTGCGCGCACAAAGCGTGTAAGTGTGTAAACTACTTACACATAAGAGAACATGTGTATGTGTGCGTGCGTGCGCGTTTTTTGTTTAGCTGCGTGTTTATGCGTTATAAGCGTGTGCATTCGTACTGCTGCGTACGTTTCGTTGTTACACACTTGCCACACTTGGCGCGCGCTTGTAACGTTTGTGGGCAACGTCTAGTTGCTTGCCGGCTTGTCGCTTGCTTTGTAAATGCCGCGTCGAGTGCACTTGTGAAAAATACGCAAGCGAACGCGAGTTAGTTTCAGCTTGCAACAACTTTGCAAGTAACTGCTGGCATGCGTTTGCTTGCGTGATTGCGTCGCTGTGTTTCAGCTCTTTTCTATGTAGTTGAGTAAATATGCCTTTGAGAGCGGTGTGTGTGTGCGTTTAATGTCGTGCTCTTTCACTTCAGCACTTTTGCTGCGCCAGCGCGCATCCGGTGCCGCCAAAGACCAAAAAGCGCCAGCCGCTTTTCCTTTTGCCTTTGCTCCTGCCGCATGGCTAACTGCGCGTAGCCTACCTTTAGGCGGCTTAATGTGCGATTATAATTTTTAATTTGCATTTGTAGCGCGCGCTACTGTGTGTGTTGCACAAACAGCAGCAAATAGCCTGTATGCAATTGACAAATAGCGACGCGCGGACAGACGAACACAGCGCGTAGCAGCGCCGCGTCGCGCTTCAACAAGCCTTTGACACATAAAAGCAGGCGGAGCGCGCGGCTTGTGGGCGTTGTGGCGCGCCAGCTTTAGCAAGCGCACTTGTTGTTGCTTTGCATTGCGCTACTAATTAAAAATAAATCAATCTGAATGATGTTTACAAAATTCATAATTCCGCTACTACCTTTGACTAGTACCAAAGTAAAAGCGTTCAAAGCAGTAAACACGCCGCTTGCTCCCACACACCGACGCGGCGTCAGCGCCGCTCTAACTGCTTTGACAAAAAGGCTGGCTTGCTTGCTGCACGTAAAAACAACGCTCGAGTGCAAAAACAATTAATGTGGCAAGTTGTGTAGTGAGTGGTAGAGAGGGATAGAGCGAGAGACAGTTGATGAAGAGCGGTGCGCGGCGCTTCAAATGCGGATAAATAATGCCACGAAGGCTGTTTTGATACAATTTTTTATATTTTCTTTGCTTTTTTATCGACGCTTTGACATGAAAGCTGCTGTGCAGTACAAGGGAGTGGAAGCAAGCGAGCGCTTCAGCTGGTTATTGGAATTTTTTCTCACACAAAAGTTACAACAAATCGCCTGAGTAGGAAAAAGGAAGGCGGAAAAAATGTAAGCAAAGAAAATTGGAAAATAAATCGAAAAGCATCGTCATTATATGGCAGGTGGGAGAGGGGAGTGAGTGGCAACGCTAATGGTGGCAGCTTACTCATTGAACGACGCACACAAATGTTGCGTGCTCAAGTGTGCAGCGCCTTCAAAGTGCAACAAGAGTCAAGTGACGCACACTAAGTAAGCAGGGCAACGCAATTTAGTGAATTGCAGCGGCGGAAGGGTGCCAAAGCGTATGCTTTTGAGAGCGCTGGCGAAATTAGTGCGCGGTGTGGGGGACGCGAAAAAGTAGATCAGCAGTAAAAGCGATAAAAATGCGTTGCATGAATTGATGAATTTTTTTTTAAACATAATGTGATGAATTCTTTGGAATTGAATATGAAAAATTTGAAGAATTTTTTGTAATTTGAGCTTTGGAGCTTTAAAATTTCTAAAAAAGCTTCAAAAGCTTTAAAAGCTTCAAAAGCTTAAAAAGCTCATAGGCATAGTTTGTAGGAGAGTAGTGTTGACTTGGACTTCTATTAAGCTGATTCTCTCTGTGCTCTAAAGCTTTTATAGCCCTCTTTGGAATGTAAATCATATGTATTTTAACCTCAAAAGCATAATATAATCACTTTAATTACTTAGAATGTCATGAGAGAACTCTCAAACGCAGTATTTCCTACTCTCCAGCGAGAAAAAAAATTTCTAATTCTTTTCCAAAAAAGCCTTCAATTTGCTTCTCTCCCAAACTAATTCGCACTTCAACAAAAAAATATTTTCGCATAAATTTCTGAAAAAAAAATTTACCCGCGTACACATGTAAGCATGCATTAAGCTCAGATTACAGCAACAAAAGCGCAGACAGTCTATAAGCAGAAAAAAACTCAAAATTGATACGACATTGTGTCGCCGTTGTAGCGAGTAGATGTCGCAAGGTTTAACGAAAAATTTGATATGGCGAAAAATGAGTAGGCCAAAAACAAAAGAACGCAACAACAGTACAAAATTTGCGAAAAAAAAAATTTCAAAATTGGCATGCAATAAAAATTCTACACCGAAAACGCACAGAAAACAACACTTAAAATGTCAAAAATACACAAAACACCGCATAACAAACATCAGCAACGACAACAACAACCAAGACAGCAACAATAATGCGCAAAGTGACACTGCAAGGTAATGCAACTGAATTTGAGCGCCCTTACATACATATCTACCTTTATGTGTGTGTGCGTTTGTGCCTAAATTTGTTCGTTCGGCCGCATGCGTTTGCCGTTGCGTTGCAATTTGTCGTCGCCAACCAAAACAATAACAACAACACTACTAACTGTAATATACGCCAAACTGACTGTGTCCCTGGTGCACTGCGTTCTAATATTTCATAAATTCATCGAATTCGCCGGCCGTCAAAAACACTGCACGCAAAACAACGCCTGCAAAGGCAATAAACAACAACGAATTCTTTCTTTTTTTCCAATGCCCCAACATTGCTTACTATTCACTGAGCTCGACTTCTGCAGAAGCAACAAGGTGTATACCCACACATCCACAGGCCGTTTGATGTCTTCATCGTCTTTGTTTGGGTTATATAGCTTCGCTGATAGCTGGTCGTTCGGCGTATTTGAGGGTGCCAGTGAGCAGTGGGGCTTGCGAGAAATTTCTAATACTGAAATGAGAAGATTTTCAACTCCATAAATACAGAATAGTGATAGAAAATTTGTGTCTAGAATGGATAACGAATTAAAATGAGAAAATATTTAAAAATAAAGAAATTGAAAAATATTTTTCCTTGAAATAATTTCCCTTTCTTTCAGCATAGAATTTCCCTAATCATGATAAAAATTATTAGTCTTAATAATAATTTTGTTTTATAAATACTAAAATGAAATGACCAAGAATATTCTCTTTAAAAATTTTTAATCTTAAAATATTAAAATTTTTGACATATATGGCAACTCTTTTTCTTATTTGCTTTAAATCTTTGATCATATTTTGGTTTTATAATGAGTTGGACATGTTATACTGGTCTATAATTTTTATTTGTTGATATAATTTTTTTTTGGCATAAACTATATGCACTTTACAGTTATGTGGCAACTCTATTGGCATAAACTATATGCACTTTACAGTTATGTGGCAACTCTATTTAAGAATAATTCGATTTTTTTTAATTACAAAAAAAAATTATTTCTGTTTTATAAATACTTATTTTAAAAAATATTTTTCTTTGAAATTATATTTTTTTTCTATCGATATGACAACTTTTTAAAAAGTATTATTCTTCCTTTTAGTTTTAAACTTTCTAAAAAATAGATATTACTTTCCAAGTATTTGCCTTACGCAACCCTCAACTAATTTACAATAATAACTGTATTTTTCTGATTTTTTCAATTACAACATAGGTGGCAACTTTGTATACATAATTTTGATTGAGCATTAAATTACGATTTTCATTGCCAATAAGGTCAAAGTATTTAAGAAAAAAAGCATTTTTTATAATAATTTTTTAGTTAGTTAGTTAATTTTTTAGTTTTTTAGTGGCAGCCTTGTTTATAGTTGGTATTATTTAAATTTTGCACATTTTCCTTTCTTTATATTCAGTTTCTAATAAAAGAAAAATAATTTTATTAAATTTAGAATTTATCTTAAATTTCAGAATTTTTAAACAGGTGGCAACTCCATAACTTTTTAATACATAATTTTTCAAATTCTTTCATTATGAGTTTAAATTATGTTTTTATTGTTAAAATGTTAAAAAAAAAATTCATTAGGTGGCAACTCTGCCATGCATTAAAAGCAGCTCCACATCCAGCATCTTCATTAACTCAGTGAAAATGCCTTCTCAGTTCTCAGTGATTCTCAGTATGAACTCCCACGCACCAGAAACTTTGTTGTTGCTTTGGCAAAGGAAGCTCGAGGCATAGAGCTTTGTGAAGTAAATTAGCTGTGAGTATGTTGAGAAGTGTATTTCGTGCCTTAGATTTGTTTACACGCACACACACACATTTCTTGAAGAATTCTTAGTATTTTCTTTCGTATCAAAAGCCTCAAAGAAAATGTTATGATATTTTAATTTCAAGATTCAATAGCTACACACAGCATTGTTGTTGTTGTTCTTGTTGTTGTTGCTGATGATTATGCGATTACGCTTATTATAAATCGGTGTTGATTTTGCTCGCATATGACATTTGTGCAGCACTGTCACTGCCTCGCCTGGTCTCATTCTCCAAGCTCTATAGCTCGTTGTATAATTTATACAATTTTACTTTGATATATATTTGTGTGTATGTATGTAAGTTTGCTTACTTGCTTCTTCGTGTATATGTGTGTGTGTGTGTGCGATTATTTCTGCATTTAGCGAACTTAATTGTTTTGAATGGTTTTTGGTGACGCGCGATTCCTGGAAAACCACTTTGCAAATTTTTTCACTTCACCACTTGGTTGGCTGGCTGGCTCGCTAACTGCCAGCAACAGCGGTGTAATACGATTACAACAACATTTTGCATTTTGCTTGCTTGCACTACAAGAACTTTAATAATATTGTATTACATATGCATTTGCATTGTTAACAGCCGAAAGTATTATTGTCACATTGTCATTACTTATTGCCACTGCCATTGTTGTTGTTGTTGTTATTATTATAATTGCATTGCTACTGTTTGAGCGGTAGTTGGCTGTTGGTGCATTTTTGCGCAACAACAACAATTTATGAAACATTTTTGTCTTTGTTTTAATTTTTGTTGCTTTCTGCAAGACTTGTATTGCACTGCTTGTCACTTCTTTCTCAGAATCCCTTGCATTATTCATTATTGAATTTCAAATGATACTCGTACACTTCTGCACACCCACCATGGGTTTGGCTCCGTGGCTACTGCTGCTGTTGCTGCGCTGTATTTCATTTAATTCGCAATTCTTTGTAATTATATTGGCTAATTCGATTAGAAATTCAACGTCCTCATTGACATTTGCTAGCAGTGTTGTGTGAATTAGGCGAGTTGTGAAATATATTTTTCGAGAATATCGTTAAATTTATTTCCTTGTTCGCTGGCTTCATGGAATTGTGTTGAGGCGCCAGCTTTTCCAAATTTTAATTGAGTAATAATTTTCACATAGTCACTCACACTCCCTAGATTTGGTGGCACATTTCTGGATAAGAGTCGTCATATATCTGAGACCGTGGGTAAGAAAAATTATGTAAACTAGAAAAAATACTTTTTGACCAAATTCAATATTTCCACCTATTTGGAGAGCAACACACTGACTACAGCGATTTTTGAAGTTTTTGAAACATTTTTTATAGTACCAATTGGTATTTGTTTCAAAGTAAGCCTCAGCCTCGTCGATGATTCTATTGTTCCAATGAGGATTCTGGAAATCGGAGTCTGAGAACAGAAGAAAATTTCTGAGCTTAAGAACGAATAATGCGTTGGATGATAAAGTTATTCGATGCTTGGGTTCCTCAATCGTTCTATATATTCTGTGTCTACTATGGGGTATGTGTTGAACCAATTATCCGACACACGTCTATCGAAGAATCTTGCTTCGAAGTGTTTTGGGGTCGTGGCAGCTCGCTTTCCAACGGAGTTGAGGTCTTCCTTCTGCAGTTTCCACCAGCGGGTTCCTCATCGAACACTTTCAAAGCTGGAGTATTTTCGTTCATTCGGACAACATGACTTAGCCAGCGCAGCCGCTGAAATTTTATTCTCTGAACTATGTCTATGTCGTCAAATAACTCATCATCGTTCCATGGTCTGCGGTATCACATAAATCTACCACAAAACCTTTCTCTCGAGAACTCATAGTGCCGTCTCATCGGATGTCGTCATCGTCCACGATTCTGCACCATACATCAGGACGGGAATAATAAGCGACTTATAGAATTTGGTTTTGGTTCGTCGAGAGGACTTTATTTTTCAATTGCCTACTCAGTGTAAAGTAGCACCTGTTGGCAAGAGTGATCCTGCTTTGTATTTCGGGGCTGACATTATTGGTGTTGTTGATGCTAGTTCCAAGGTATACGAAATTACCTACGACTTCAAAGTTATGATTGTTTACAGTGACTATGTTTGATTTTTCTTTGGTGAGGTTTTTTATGTGGTGGGGCCCAAACCCTTCGCACATCCACTGGAGCGGGCGTCTCTTTCTCACTTTAGTTCGCCTTCAAACGGATGTCTGTTGGCTAGCCAGAGTATAATTGATGTAAAACCGGAAGTTGTGAGCTGATTGAGCCGGTCCCTTGAATACCCTTCTAGGTATGACCCCATCCCTCATATAAATTCTTACTTTGAGGTTTTGAAACTTGTTTGTTTATCTTTCTTTTTACTAAGAACATGAAAGACTCCAGTTTGTAGGTAAATTCATATACGATTTCTACAAATTGAGGAGCAAATGGACTCTTTCCAAATGTACCGAAGGATTTCGTAGAAAAAAGTTGTAAATCTCAAGAATTTTAAATCTTTATTTTTACTAGATACACATCATCTACATAAAAATATTTCTACCCATCATACGCCTTTCATCTTCCATTTACTACTCATATTTCTTTCATTTACGCATTTCCGTCAATTTTCATTTTAACAACAACACTCCAACTCCAATGGTCGCACCGTTGATTGCGTCTTCATTTGCCACACACCGCACAGAAAATTACCGTTAACGAAATGTCGTGGAATGCAAACGATGTTTCTTGCTGCTGCAACAGCACTGTCCTTCTTGCGGCAGCTACTTCACTTGCCTTGCCTTCTTCACTTTCTTCTTTTCGTTGTTGTTGTATGGATTTTTTACAGTTATATTTTTTTTGCAAGGTCTGCAAAAATAAAAACGAAAGTACTTCTGCACTACCCTACCGCTCGTGCGTCATTATGCTTATTTCATTCCGTTTTATGCCATGCCATGCCGATTTCTACTGCGTTGTACGCGCCTTGCGACAATTCCGTGGCGTTCATGCCACAAATGACTTCAGCTGCAACTTGGCCGACGCGGCTGCACTTGTTGTCATCAACAATGCCACCACCATCATCACTACCATCAGCGGTTGCCGCCAACACTTTGGCTTTCTTTCGGCTCGGCGGCGACGCGTCGCTTGTCTGTCGCCGTCACTTGACTAGCACTTGAGTCGCTGAGGCAGGCGGTGGCGGTGCTTTTACGCTGCGACGCTGCCATTGCATCTCATAATTCTTACACAGCGGGGTCGGCAGGTATGCATGTGTATGTGTCGAATGCCGCATTGAAGCGGTTGCAGCAGGTGGGTTTGGTGCAAGGAGCGAAGCGGTAAGTTAAAGGAGAGGGCTTAAGAAGCAGCGCTAGAGAAGGGTATGCGGTGTGGTGTTGCCGTTGCAGGGTTAAGGTCGACTCGGGCGTCTCGTCGATTTCGTAATGTTGAGGAATTGGTGAAGCATGCGACACTGCACTGGTGACGATGGCAACGTCAACAACAACAACAACACTGCTACAAGCACAAGTCACAGTAACAACGAAAGTGTACATTTCCAGACTTATGACCAGACAGCCAGACAGCGATCGATAAGGAATGACGCGCTGCAGCAGAATAAGGAATAAGCGGCAACAACAACAAAAACACACAAACATACACCTTCTTCAGTGCGCAGTATTTCGTGGTGAGGGACGCGAAAAAAAGTGAAAATGACTGAAGTTTAATGTAAATAAGCGAACAACAACAACACACCAACAACAAAGGTAGAACCAGTAGCAAAAGGACAATAACCAAAATAAAAATTCAAATTATATGCGGCGCTGGCACAAAGCAAATGGCGAAAGTATGTAAGAACCGCTATTAAAAGACACAGGAAAATAATCGATAAACGTATAAGACGCAGCGCCGGCAACAGCTGGTGGAAGGATAATATGTAAAGAGTAGAGAATAACTCTTCAAAGGAACGCTAAACATATGGAAGCAGAGGGCGTCTTTCGTTGATTTGGAATCTTAATTGCACTTTCTTTTTGCGTTATCTATGAGAGTTGCTTCTATGTAGGAGTCCTTATTCTAAAGGGTTCTGAGCTCGTGAAATTGTTTTCACTGTCTTTCGAAAACTTTCGAGTAGTTTCGGGTTCTTGGAAGCTTTTCTCTACCTTAAATCCACTAATATCAAGAACTCGAATGAAGTTTTAGAACTAGGACTCCAAGATACTTCGAGTTTCTTCAGTTTCTATCTTCAGCTTTGTATAAAAAGGTCTATAAATGAGGTGTCAATAGCCATATCAATTATTTTTTTCTATTTCATAATACATGGACGACCTTTTTTGAAATTTCTAAAACCGTCATTAGGCCCATTATGGTCCCCAGAGGTATCCTGATAAGCGCCACCTAAAGAACTCGGTCGATGTGACTTCAAAGTATTTTCCATCCCAGAAATGGTGCAGCTATTTCTTAGGTTGTAGTATTGGGAGTCGTGGAAAGTATTTAAGTATTTCTTTTTAACTATCTCTGAGAATGCTTGTTTTGAAGGACATATTTATAACAACTCAGGTCCATTAAAGCTTTAATATTAATATGGTTTGATATCAGTAATCCATAAAGCAAAGCTTTAAGTGACTTAGAGACTCCGGGAATGTCAGCCAGTGGTCACAATATACTCTCTAAACGAGTTCTGTCGAATCATGGATTAGTCACTGGCTTATAACTGTAATACAGTTAGTTTTATTGTGGTGGAACGGATATGTGAATGTGTCGCTGATGTAGGATATATTGAGTTGAGCTTTGATAGGTAACAGTTTATTTCGAACCCAACAACAAAATTTAATTCGAATTTTATTCGTTTGCTTCGAACATCTTTAATTCTCAACCGAGTTATGGATGGTTTACCGGATTTAAAAGCTCAAATAAATAAGTTCTATAAATATTTATAAAATATATGGTTTTAGATTCCTCTAAAGCTAAGTGGCAGGCAGTTATTAATCTTGTTTCTTACTAAATATCCGAATGAAGTAATCTTTCTTTCTACAAGAAACATACCCTTAAAAGCTCTGAAAGTCAAATGAAAGCAGCAAATATTTTGTAAGTTTTAAAATGCTTAAATGAATGAAAACTTAACAACTAATTGCCTCAACGACATAACAAAACCGACTGCTAGACACAACAACAACATCAGCAACAACAAATGAAACGATGAAAACAACTACAACAACAAAAACCGAAACGATGAAAGCAACAACAACAACGACGACAACGAAATTGGTAACAATGAAAACTAGCAAAGGCAACAAAAAACCGGCAATTGGCAAAAACAATTGTCTGTGCAACAAGAATAACAACAAGAACACCGCCGACGACGTAGACAACAACAGCAATAAAAAAACTACTACGATAAAAGCAGGCGATAGCTGCAACGAGCGCTTACTCATATATAAATAAGCACACAGCGCAGCGGTGGACATGAAATTAAGGAAAGAGGGACATATCGCGGGTATAATATAACGGTATAAAATATAAAAACTAAGAAATTAACTGCAAATATTTAGCAACAAATGAAGAAAAAGGAAAAGTAAAAGCCCAAAGCGACGTACGACGACATGGCTGCTTAACTGTAAATAACGGCTTATGTGTATGTGTGTATATATATTTACAGTTGTGGGTGTGTTGTTGCGCTAAGTGCAACATAAAGCAGGCAGTGCAACCTGCGCGCATTCACCTCCACCACCCACACGGGTTGCACGAGCGCGCGCTAGAGCTGGCACCCACAACATGCATGCATATATGCCACATGCGGCACAATGACGTTGCAATGTCAAACAAAAGTAAAACACACACACATACATACTTACAATTGCAATATATGAGGCATGTATTTATGTAAAAAACTCAACACAACTCTGCTCACAGCGCGAAGTTTGGTGTCTGCAACTTTGACGTTGCAACCTTTTTTGACGTACTCACTATCTGACGCACGGACTATCTGACTGACGCGCTGTTCGACTGGCTGTTTTCACCGCCAATTTATGTGTTGCTGCAAAGATATGCGCGCATATCCTGCTGCATATATTTTGCCACCAACACATTTAAATCGGCCACCATTGACACCCCTCCCAGTAACCCCTTTCTCCTGCCGCAGCACATGGCGCATTCCATACAATTTTCACTATGCAACATATTTTTGCTTTCGTTTTCATTTTTGCATGGCTTCATGGGGTGGTTGTTGTGATTTGTTGTTATTTTATTGTTGCTTTTTTTGTTTTTCTTCTTTATTGTTTTTGTATTATTTCGTTACTGCTGCTTTCCGATTTTTATGTATTTTCCTTTCGAATGCGGTTGTGGTGCAGGTGCTTGGTGTGAGGAGAGGAGAGGTGAGTTGGAGTAGATTTATGTATGTGTGTGAGTATAATATTTGAAAAGAAAAACAGAATAAAAACAAAAAGTGAAAATATATAGAAACAGTTAAAGCAGAAGCAAATAAATGAAATAAAAATTAAATAACGAAAAGGAGAAGCAAATATGAATCCCTGTTTTTGGGTGGATAATATAAAAAAGTGAAAAAAAATATTACAAAATTTTGAAAAAAGTATTTATTTAAAATTTTGAAAGAAAAACTCGATTAAATTTTAAAAAAATTGAAAAGACACTAAAAAATAAAATAAACCTAAAGAAGTTTTTAAATAAATATTTAAAAAAATTTTTTTTTTTTTGAAAAAAATATATATTATTTTTAAATTTCAAAAATAGTCGTTGAAATGTTTTTCATATTGCAAACATGAATGAAAAAATATATATAATTTTGAAAAACTAAATTTTAATTAAAAAAGTTGTAAAATTTTAAAAAGAAAATTTCGAACAAATTTCGAAAATTGAAAAAACACTAAAAATTAAAATAAATCTCAAATTGTTTTGCATTAAATATTTTTTAAGACTTTTTTTTTGAAAAAATATATATTTTAAATTTTAAAAACAGTCTTGGAATTGTTTTTCATATGTGCAAAAATGATTGAAAAAAAATATATAATTTTTAAAAGCTCATTTTTTAATTGAAAAGTTTTAAAATTTGAAAAAGAAATTTCGAACAAATTTTCGTAAATTGAAAAAAAAATAAATTTAATATTTATAAATATGAAAAAAAAATATTTTAAGAAAAATTGCAATAAGTCGTACAATTAGTAAAACTTTCCGCACTTTTCACCTGATTTCAGCGCTCTCGGAACACTTTGACATCTCCATAAAAATGTTTCCTAACATCAAATCCATTGCCTTATTGCCCAATTTCCTCAAATGCTTACCTTTTTACTGCCTGCCTGCTCATTGCCTTAACGTCTGTGATTTCCTCGACTCGCGCGCGCACATTTGACATGAGTTGACCTCTGACACCTAACACAGGCCAGATGTTTCTTGCCCAAATTCCCTGCCTCCTCGCATACTATCCGCATCTTACTTCGATACGCTTAACACACAACAATTTGTTTGCGCGCTGTAGACACGATGAGGTAACTATCTGCCACACAATCGTCGTCTGCATGTCTCTGAGCTAGGTGTACCACGGCAGGCGTGATTGTCTCAGTCAAAGATACGAATTCAAACGCAAAGTGGCACTCGTTACTGAATCGCAGCTGATGTTGCAAGTTATGTCTTTGTTGTCTATCCTTGAGTTGCTGTTGTCTCGCAAGCATAGTTTTCCCCACACTTGTTTTATGGTGCCAATTTCACAGGAGGCAATTGCTTATTTTATTTAGTTGTCAGACGTTGCACACCCGCCGTCTCGGTGTCTCATTGTCTCACAACCGTAATTTCTATTTATACATTTACCGGCTTATCAAGCGGCCTGCTTGCTCCCAGTTGTCTACTTGTCTGTCTTGTAGTGTCTGCGCATGCATTTCTTTCGCAGACAAACCCCCATTCCTCCTTCGCGTATCGCTTGCCTGTCATAATCACCTGTGGTTCTTACACGACATCAACGCCGTTCGCGATGTGACCAAGACGTTCCGTTGGCCACTCAATGCGTCGCAATGCAGTCAGACGCGCGATTTGTAGTCAATCAAAACTTGGCGAGTGTGTCTGTTTGTATGGTGGCTTACTTGGAACGTGCTTTGATTTTATTTATGAGGATCTACATAAGTAGTTCCATATTGCTTTGTAGTTCATTTGAAGCTCCCTTGGCTACCTCGGTTTGGGTGCGTTTTTCTATTGAAAGCAGCAAACGTTTTAAATTGAATTGCTGTAAGTAAATCAAAAAGATTTGATGAAAGGTGGGTATGGGTATTAGTTTCAATATTAAAAAGAGCTTTTAAGCACAACTGAAGAATTTTTTATTTAAATTAATTCTTTAAAAATTGAAAATTCTGAAAAATTAAGCTCTTAGCTTTTCCGATTTTTCACAGAGTATTTGGGGAAGCTTTTTATAAGCTTTTTGCGAAAGCTTTTTTACATGAGCTTTAAGCTTAAAGCTTTCACATGACATATTTTTAAAAATCACAATAGGCGTAGTGAAACTTTACCTGAGTTGGTAAAAAGCTCTTATTAAGAAACTTCAATTTATTTAATAATAATATCAGATGGCAACTTTAATGAAATACAATTCTTAATTTATTCAAATTACTTACTCTTTATACAATATACGCGTTACTTAAAATTGTGTGCTTTGAATATATATTTTGAATTTTTATAAATATGTGGCAACACTGTTTTCAGAATATTTTTATTTATTCAAGTATTTATAGCTTAATATATGAGTAGGTCTAGTTAAAATCTGTATGAAAAAATATTTTGAAAATTTAAACTAAGTGGCAACTCTGTGAATTATTTTAAGCTTAAATATTATATTAATTTATTTTTATTAAAGTGCTTAAAGTGTTATTTTAATACAATATTAATATAAAACAATTTAAAAAAAATTAAATATGGCAACTACCTTTTTAAATGTAATGCAAAGTTGCCATATTTTATGCAACCCACCTGTAAGCGGCTATTGACTCCATATAGTTTGTGGAATGCAATAAAATAGCAATTAAAACAGTGAAAGTTTTCACATCAGGCATTATAGTGGCTCCAACAACAATAACAACAACGCAAATTATAGTGTTGGCAACTGGAGCAGCCAACAACAATAATAACATGAAAAGCATGCCTTTATATAGCTAACGTGGCGGTATATATGTAGTTGTATGTTTGTATAATAAAAACTTTTTCAAGGCTACGTCTATATATTTCTATGACAGAGTATGCGAAGTTGGGGAGCCTCTCTTATACATATGTGCATATGCTTGTATATATAAATATGTATATGTATGCATATCAGTTAGTTGCCAGAGATGCAAATTTCATTGTCTGTTTATATAGCGAAACACACTCACTTACATTATATGCACTATCAACATTTCTATATGTATACGAGCACTCTCCGCCAGCAACATGTTGCACAAGGATGCTGCTGCACTTGTATCTATGCCAACAATAAATACTTCAATGTTGCAAAAGTAACTTTTCAATTGACTACTATGCATTTGCACTATGCATGCGCACATTGTGTTGGAAAATGCAACAACAAATGCAACAAAAACACACACAAACAAACTTTATACAAAACTACATTGAGAGCTTGCGACTAAGCGCAATGTAGAACTGAAAATCATTCATGCACTTTGCGCCATTCACACAGATAGCAAGATTAAACACACTCTCCCATACAAACACACATATACACACACATATAAAGTGGAATTACTATGCACTTGCTTGCTGCCGCACATTAAACATTTTAAAAACTTTTTCCGGCTTTTCTTCCGTTCTCGCTCACTTACTCTTTCTAACTTTTCAGCGCTGGCATTGCACTCATTCACCACCCCCCGCCCCCACAACCCACGCTCAGCATCCTCATTTGGTGCTCTTCAGCTATTCTTTCAACTTTTTGTTGCATCAACGAGGTTGATGACATGGTTAGCTCAGTGTTTTGAAGTTGTGCTTCTGCGGTCGATGTTGTATGAATGAATGCTGCGTCGCTTGCAACACAAAACGA
The DNA here is from genome assembly GCA_031772095.1 of Zeugodacus tau. NCBI lineage: Eukaryota > Metazoa > Arthropoda > Insecta > Diptera > Tephritidae > Zeugodacus > Zeugodacus tau. The sequence continues at coordinate 61,125,566 of CM062650.1, read as the reverse complement.
CACACAGCCACACAACGCTCTCTCCCCCCCAAAATGCATGCAACCCCCGCCCACCCACAAGCGCGCCAAACAACTATGTTAGTGCACACTTTCAGTTGTTATTGTTGGCTTTTGTGTGAGTAGCAGCAGTGCAACATAAACTTGAACTTTGTGAAATATTTGCGCGCTATTCACGTGAATTAAGCAAAGTGCCGCCTGAGCGCGGAGATGGGGGCATGCTGCACATTTAAGTATGGCAGTTTTAAATGCCAATTGAAAGTAAACAGCTTAAATTTTGCATTAAAATTATTGTGTGCCATGGAAAAGTTGTCAGCAAGTGAAATTAAAATGAAAGCTCCGCGGGTGGAGCTTTAAGCTTCGAGTAATTTGGGCGCGTTTTGGTGGAAATTTAATGATTTTAAAGAATATGGTAATGAAGAGCATGTATTGATAGTGTTTTAGGTGGCTTAAATTGAAAACAACATAAGTCAAAAATTTACAATTTTGAAAATTTTTTGAATAAATTTAATTTTTGATAAAAAACAATATTTATTATTATTTTTACAATTTCTACATATTTTTAAATAATATTTGCGTGCTTTATCCATACTTGTATATCCATTATTACTAATATGAAATTAACCCCATTCTTCTTTTCTCTTCTCTTTGCAGAAAGTTCATACTAAACCCCAAACAAAGTCAAAATTCCAAATTTAAACTCAACGTCTAAACATTCATAAAGTGAAAAACCACACAACACAAAAATAAGCAACCATACAGCTTTCGGTAAAAAAAAAGAAACAACTTTGGCCTCTTCCCTTCTTCACAACATACACGATATACAACTGCGGAAAATTAAACCGGTTAACCGTTATAACAGATAAAAAAATATATGAAAACTGCTAATAAAAAATACAAATTAAATTTACAAAATTTTTAAGCAAACTCTAAACGGACTTACGTACATTTAGTGCATAAAAAGTGGCTATGAAAAAATTTAAATTCTCGGCATTAACCAAACAAAGCATATTAAACCAAAGTGAAAGCGCGAAATTTTATTGTATAAAAAATCAGCAAATTTAAAGTGAAAATTCCGCTCAGTTACAGATTTTTGGCAAAAAAATATTTTTTTGTGAAAGCTTTTTTCGAAGTGAAAGCTTATTTGAAATGAAAGCTCTTTTGAAGTGAAAGCTCTTTTGAAGTGAAAGCTTTTTGAAGTGAAAGCTTAACTGAAGTGAAAGCTTAATTGAAGTGAAAGCTTAATTGAAATAAAAGCTCTTACAAGTGAAACTGAAAAAGTGAAAGCTTATCTCAAAATAAAAGCTCATTTCAAATTACATGTTTATTGTAAAAAAAGTGAACTTGAAATTCGAAATCAAAGCTCGTTTTCGAAACAATAATAATTACAAAAGCTTTCTGCAGTCGAAAGCTCATTCCGCTATAGAGTTGTATGCAATTTGAAAACCATATGCTCTACTTGCTCTCTCTCTCACACTCTCATTTATGTGTCACATACAGTTTCCTGCTGCGATTTTCGTTTCTTTTTTTCCACAAATTGTGAATTTATGAAAGCTCGTGCTTTCATTTTTGTGCATATGAAAAGCATTAAAAATCGAAACTAATTTCAAAAACAACAGTTATTATTTTTAAAAACCAAAAAAGTGTAAACAACAGGTGTGTTCTCTAAAAAAACAACAACAACAAAATTTCGTGCAACAAATCATTTGTCTTGTGTAAAATAAAAATATATATAAAATAACGGTACAGAACATAAATCATAACATAACAGCAATAACAACGGCAAAACGTAACGGTTACATCTTACACTGAAATCGACAACAAAAGCAACAGAGCAACAACAACAAACCGGCAACACGGCCAAGCAAAATTTTTATCTTATGGATTGCTGGACGGGTAACGCCCGACTGGCGAGTGTTTTAGTTTAAGGTGAGTCAACAACCAAATACCAAAAAAATATTTTCAACATATTTTATTTGAATTATTTATTTCTTCTAAAATTTCTAAAATTGGCATTGCTGCAACTGTTTGCACTTCCGCTACGCAAACCAGCTGCGTTATGCCTTTAATATGTTGTTTTGACATTGAAAACTGTTTTGAGAAAAAATATTTGAAAAAAAAATTTTCGAAAGTTAAAAATAATAATTTTGAAATGTGAAAAATGCAAAATGTGCAAAGTTCTCTCAGCACAACAGACCTTTATATTGCATTTAATAAGCGCTAGTCAGTCCCTCATGCACCACCTCCAATACCGTTAGTCTACTGTGACTGTGCGCTGTCAATCACTTCATTGATTGTCTGTCTTGCTAACGATTTGCGGCTGCTTTGCTGTACCGCATTTACATACCTTTCTACATGCACCCACTTCCCTCTCCCCAACCAACCACTTTTCATGCATATATGCTTGTTGTTTTTGTTTTTGCTAGCGTTTGTCGGCGTTGTCTTTTAATTTGAGAGATGCCAATTCCGCGATACCAGCTACATAATGATTGCTGCGTTGGCTAATTTTGCCAACTGCAATTATAACGCACACACCCTTAAAAGCGAATAGCTGCGGTGTGTTTGCGTGCTGCGTTCATTATAAGGCAGTGTAGGAAAATATATATGAGATAAAAAATTTCATATAAGACAATCATAGTTTTCAAGTCTTTTATATAATACTAATTTGGGAACTACTTTGATTGACCTCAAAGTCCTCAGCATATGGTATTAATAAGGTCCTGAACTTAAAAAGATTCTCTTGGTATGTTGGGTCGACCCTAGATTTGTAAACTTTGGTCTATATTAAGTGCATTGACCATGATATTGCTTGTCAAGGAACTGTTATTTCGAGCATCTAACCCAGTTTAGTTCTGTAAGAAGCCTGAAACTAAAAATATTTCCTACTGGGTGACCATACAAATCCGTTATGAGATAATTTATAGCTACAGTTTCTTTGAAACTCAGCTTGTTTAATGCATATTAATTGAAATTGACTTTTTAATCTATATAAAATGTTAATAATCTGAGAAATTTAACAAAATATAGATCTATATGTATATGTATTTATCAATTTACATGAGGTTCTAGGAGTCGATTATATCTAGTAATCTAATTATTAAGTTATAATTCGTCCAATCACGATTTCGTTTCGATAATAATTTATTTTTATGGAAATTAGAAGCAAATATTTTCAAAAAGTTGATTAATGAAAACTTGTTTTGGAGATAATGTGACTCCTTATAGAAGAACGAAGTTAATTGAAGTAATTAGGCCTAGTGACTTCCAATTAGTAATAAATAAATAAATGGTATAATTAGTTTTAAATCGACACTAAATTTATATATATGTTCCTATGCAAACTAAAAATTGCTTTCAATGAGAGAGAAAGGAACAGAGAGAGAAAATATAGTTACTGTTTAATAGAGAACCAAATTGTATCAAAATAAATAAGAAAAATAATAGATTTTCGAATAAAATTTATAAATTTTCACAATTTTCCACTCTTCACAAATCGATTGAGCATCGGTAAGCCCCTGTATCATGTTTTATATGAATGTTATTAATCCTCAAGTTATTTCAACGTTTCCAGTACCAAACTAAATTATTCTCAAAACATTATTAAAACATCCAGAAGAATTAAGATGATTAATTATAACACTTCGAGAAAGCTATCAAAAGCTAATTGTTGAAGCTAATTTTATTTCATTTGAAAACTAAACACTATGACTCAATTAACATCTTAATTGTCTAGTAATTTAACCTATATAAAATGACTTTAGTCCATTAAATTCAATATAAACGATTCAATTAACAACTTAATTGTCTCAGTTAATTGACCTACTTGAATGTAGTTTAAGACTATTATACTCAATATAATCGATTCAATTAACATCTTAATGGTCTCATGAAATTGACCTGTTTGAACATGGGTTGAGACTATTAAACCCATTGGAATCGGTTAAAGTAATATCTTAATTTTCTCAGCTAATTAACCTGTTGGAACGTAATTGACTCAATTAACAGCTTAATTATCTCCGTTGAATGGCTTATTTGAATGTGGCTTAAGACTATGAAACCCCAAATAATCAGATTACAAAAAGTAAAAACGAAGGAAAACTCGATTTTAATCACAACAAACTAAAAAAATTTGAAAATATTTTGAAAAAAATAGCGCACCAAAAACTGTGCTCCCACTTGTCGTTTTTTGCACCAACTAGCTGACGTGTTCGACAGTTTGCGGTGAGCGTTGCGCGTCAGCAAGGCAGATCGCCGTAACTAATGCGGCAAAGAATGCGCAAATGCTGAGTGAGTACACGCGCACGCATACAAATGCAAATATAGCTAATGCAAAAAAATTAAATAAAATATTGTACTTCCACACATACATATGAACATATGCATATGCTGCCGCCTTACACACTACACTTTCGCGCACATACGCGCTGGCATGCTGGGCATGATCGTCATACAAATACATCAAAAAGCGTACAAAAAATAAATGAAACAACGTTTCGCACAGCAGCGTGCAGCATGCGGGCGAGCGAACTACAACAAAAACAATAATGCGCCTAACAATATATTGACAGCGAGAAAAAAATGCAAACAGAAATTTCATAAAAGCTCACGCGCAGCGGCGATCGTGCGCGGCGCGGTGGAGCGGTGCAGCGGAGTACGCGCGCAAAAAATCCGAAACACCAACGAAATGCAAACGAAAACGAAAAAGTACGAATTCACAACGAAACTGAATAATAAGAGCCCATGCAACAACAACAACAACGACAAATCTGTTTGATTCAAGGCCAAGGCCAATGCGAACGGAACACGAACGCATACAAACAAGCAGCGACGCAGATCGCAATCGCCGGCGCACACACACACGCGTTGCATTTCCATGTATGTATATGCATGTGAAGTCTGAAAACAAAAGCAATAAATAAATAAAAAAGCTCCCAAGCGCTTCGCAAAAAAATTCAGAATGAAACGAATCGCAGATGCGGATGTGAAACGCGACAGTCCCAGCGTAACGTGCCGCGCCGCGTCGCACCGCGCTGCACCGCATCGCCGCCCATGCCGCGTCGGTGCGCGTTGTGTTGGCGCACGCTGTGCTTTGGCTGTTTGCTTGTACTTGTTGTTGCTGTCGCTGTGCTCAACATCAAAAACAACAACAACTGTCAGTGCAGTGACAACAACAATAACACAAAATAACAACAAGCGGCAGTTATGCGCTTTAGATCGGACACATACACATGCAGACGCATACAGATCACAACGCAAACAGCATGACAACAACTGATACATATAACAGCAACAACATGTCAACGCTTACATTGATTTCGTGTATGCTTGTACAAGCGCGCGCCTTCACTTGTTGTTGTTGTTGCTGTTGCTTTCGTTACGCGTTGCTGCGCGCCGCTTGTTGTCGATCGTGAGATTCACTCCGATTGCAGCGCGCTTATGCAATGTGTGTATGTGTGTCTGTATGCGCGCTCGCGCTTTACACCAACAACAAGAAAAACAACAAGTCTTAATAATTTCTATGTAAAACCCAATAAAGTCGTGATGCTTTGTAAGGGCGCACTTGAGGGTTATAGGGCGGTGGAAAATTTTTCGCATAAAATATCAGCGATTGCATACATTTGCGAACGTGTAGGCGGAAGTAGCGTGCCTTGCGGTATTTTCCAGTAATTATGATTCGCTGGGAGTGTATTTGAGAAATGTTGGAATTATAAAAAATATTTTTTTTTTTTTAAATAAATATTTTCTAGCAGTGAACGTGAATTACATTTATTGGAATTTAAGGTTAAAATAGTTGAAAAATCGTTTTGAAATTTGTTTGAAAAACATTGTTTTCGAAATTCGAAAGTTAGGAATACCCGGTGTTTTTTTGGATACAAATCGGAAAATAAAAACGAATTGAATTACATTTATTTGAATTTGATGTTAAAATAATTGAAAAATCGTTTTGAAATTTGTTTGAAAAACATTGCTTTCGAAATTCGAAAGTTGGGAATACCCGGTATTTTTTGGGTATAAATCGGAAAATAAAAACGAATTGAAACACAAAATATGAAAAACCGATATATAGATGATATATGCCTCCTTAGCACACCTGTTTCAGGACTTCTTTAGTTAAAGAAAAGCCGAAACTGTTGAATATTTCATATTTTTCATATATTTTCTGTTCAAATTAAATATGTTTTCAGAATCGATGACCGATATTATAATAATAATAATACTTATTAGAGACTCTATGCTCGGTTGTGTATAAAAAAGTGTACAGGGAAGCATCGATTTCTATTAGAACCCACCTTAAAATAAGAAAGCCGATTAGAAAATTAAATTAAATAAAAAATCGGAGCATCGAAAGTCTATTATAAGTTTAAAAAAGTGGTCCCGAAATTTGATCCCGAAAATCAAGTACCGAAATTTCGGGATCCCGGAAAATTATTAAAAAAACTATTTGAAAATGTGTTGACGGTGAGAAAAAATGAATGTATTCCAAAATTAAGTTTGGATAAGTTACTATACTGCTGCCAAAACTTAGGTTAAGATTACGAATTTTTTACTAGAGGTTATAGTGCCAACCCCAAAGCCAGAAAGTCGCTTGGAAAATTCAATTTTGAAAAAATCCACTGACAGGAAAGTATCTTACAAATTTTCAAAAATGGTCCCGAAATTTCGATCCCCAAAATTAAGTTCCGAAATTTCGGGATCCCGTATGAAAATATATTAAACGATTTAAAAATGAATTAACGGAAGGAAAAACCGATATACAGCGGCATATTGTATTATTAGATATATAATTATTTCCTACGCCTCCGCATTTCGACTTCACTGACAAGCGCTTGGATATAAAAATAAGAACAAGTTCATAAATATGCAGGAGACATACATGTTCGTATGTATATACATATAGTACATATTTTTATACAATTATCTATATTTATTTGCAATTATGACATTTAGCTTGCGCAACACAACTCACTCGAACGCAGCGCTCTGCACTCAAAACGCATATGAATTATTTATAAAAAATCAACAGCGACAACAACAACAACAACAATGTGCGAAAATAAAATTACGCAAAAAATGGTGAAACAAGATTTGCAAGACATACAAACATAGAAATATTCTTAATTCGCGCGCCTGTGAGATTTTTTCACTTCGAAACACGCTGCCGCTGCCGCCTGCCAACGCTTCCTACTCGTTTATGACTTGTATTTGTTGTTTTTATTATTATTGTTGTTGTCCGTGCTTTTTTTTACTACTAACCGCCACGACTACTTAATTTATTTGTATTCGCTTTGGATATGCTGATGACTGACTTACTGTCTTTTTCTTATTTGTGTTGTTGTTGTGCTGCTGAAGGTTGGAAATTTCTTGCAAATTATTACTTTTTCATTTTTTTTCAAAATTATAAATTTTTTTTAATTTCAATTTCTTGTTTTGTTAATATTGTGTGCCTTTCTTGTTGTTTTTGCTTTTGTTATTATTCTTGAGCACCCCATGTCCGACTGTTGTTATTGTTGGCACAATATTAATTGCAGAAAACCAGAAGTTATGCAATCAAACAGCAAACAATTTATTGGTTGGCCTGCACTGGCATTGGCATGGCGTGGCGTGGCGTGGCATAACATGGCACTTGCACTTGTACATATGTATGTATGTGTATGTTTGTATGTATATACGAGTATGCTATGTGCTTAGTATGGCATTTGTGTTTGACTTTCTGCTTGCTTGCTTAGTCGCTCAAACGCTTAGCGTTGGTTTAGCTCAGTTTAGCCGCGCTGTTGGCTGACTGACTGGCTCTCGCTTGTTGTTGGCATGTCAAGTGCTTGTCGGCTATTGCAGGCCGCTTGACTGGCATGTGGTGGCAAGCAGTCGCACTTTGCAGACAATGGGATGGAATAACGCTTGGAAATTCTGAGGCAGTTATGATTGATAAATAAATTGATCAAAAAATTATCAAATAATGGTGAAATTAAAAAAAAAAATAATAATAAATAAAAAATTAAGAAAATTAAAAAATACTGAAATCAATAATAAAAATAAAATAAAATAAACATTTAAATAAAATAATAAATAAAAAAAATTAAAATAATTAAATTCTTTACTTTTAATTATTTTAATTTTTTTATTTAAAATTTAATATAAAAAATAAAACCATTATGTAATTTTAAATATATATTAAAAATTAAATGAAAATGTTATAATCAAAATAATTTAAATATATATATGTATATAATCCGTATTTTATTACTTGGATAAAATATTAAAAATAAAAATATAAAAATTTAATTGAAAGTGTATAAAAAATATAAATAACATTTGAAAAAATTAAATAAAAATAATTTATAATAAAAAAATATTTTTTTCGCTCAAATGAAAAATTTATAAATAATATTCACCTTGTTGAAATATTAAAATTTATAAAAAAAGTTTAATTAAGTCATAATTAATTATCAATTAATTAATAAAAAAAAGTATGTATTTGAAAAATTAATTAATTAAATTAATTGATAAATAATATAGTTGAATAAAAAACAATTAAATTATGTAAAAAGTAAATAAAATTCATAGAAATACACAATCTTAAGATTTATTAAAAATTAATTTAAAAATTATTAATAAAAAAAAATAAATTTTTTATAATAATAAAAAAAATTAAAATTAAAAAATTTAAAATGATAATAATTTAAATTAAAATTTAAAAGAAATAACTATTTTAATTAATATAAATTAATAATTTTAGTATTTTTTTTATTTAATTTTTTTTTATAATTTTCTTTGATTAATTTTTTCACACTCAATTTATAGTAAGTCACCGCTGAGCGCACACTAAAAAATAGCAACAAAGTTTTTGCCACTGAGTTACCAACTTTTCACAGTTCCCAGCAATTGCTGCCTACTGCTGGCTTTTGCCCAATCACTGTAATCACAAAATGACATTGCACAGCATCATTTGCTCTCAATCACACACACACACACGAAAAGAAAAAACGTTTCAACACACACAAACACAGACAAACTGTCTTCACTGTGCCGCCTATTTTCCATGCAACGTCATTGTCGCGTTCAATGCCGCGCCGTCACCATTGTATTGTGTAGCACAGACCGCAACAACATTCACTAAACAACAACAGCAACAACAATAAGCAAAGCATACAATAACACTTGCCGTTACTTCCGTCATTTGTAGGTAAATGCAACATAATTAACGGCTAATTGGACGTTGCTTGTTGCAGCATTGTTGCTTGCTCCAACTTGTTGCTGTTGTTGTTGTTTTATTTAATTTTTTTTTTGTTTTCGAAAATTATATGGTAGTTACGTATACGTAACGGTGGACGGTGCAAATTAATTTCTTGAATAATGCCAATGATTTTCATAACAAGTGAGTGAGAGAGCGTTAGAGTAATAGCAGGAGAGAGAGCGGGGTGTAAGTTATAGTAGGAGCGTGCGTTTGAAGGAAAATATCGCGGTTCAATAGAAGGGAAACGCATTGGCATTATTGTAATTGCACTTGGTTTGGTAAATAGTTGCCGCAATTAAAAGTAATAATAATCTATGAAAATAGCAACGGCGGCTCAAGCGGCTGCCGATTGCGCACTGTGAAAGGCGCAAAGCGTGAAAGTTGCACGCTTAAGAGCGGAAGTTGACGCATTGAGATAAAGTAATATTATTGTGAAATTACTGGATTACTGTGAATGTAACAAAGGATCGGAATTTTTTTTTAATAATAATTTCAAATTATGAGAAAAAGTGAAATTCAAGGAAAAATTCATTGTTTAATCAGAAGAAACTATAAAAATAAATTAAATAAAAAACATAGAAAGAAATAAAAAAAGAAATTCTTAATAATTTACATTTAAAATAATAAATATAGAAATAAAATAGGTAAATTGACTAATAATCGAAGAAATTAAAAAATATTTAAATTCTTAACAATTTAAAATAAAAAATAATAATAATAATAAATAACAAAAGAAATATTAAAAAAAAATGAAAATAAATTAAATAAAAAACATAAAAAATATAAAAAAATTCTTAAAAATTTAAAATATAAAAATAATAATAAATAAATAATAAAAGAAATATAATTTATTTTATATTAGACTAGTGACCCGCCCTGGCTTCGCACGGGTGCAATGCTGATACTAAATTAAATACACTACAGAAAAACTATGAACGTTGTATATGAAAACATATCGGCCCGCTCCGACTTTGCACGGGCATAAAATATATATGACTATGTTACTCAATGAAAACATGATTAAAATCGATCTAGTATTTTTGATTCATTCATTACTGCCCTTGGCCTGCACGCATTAAATTCGGAGTAAAACAATTCCTCTTTCCCTATACTTACTATGAAGATTTCCTGCTATCTTTGGAATATCTAAATTCATACAATTTTTATTTTATTTATTTATTTTTTTTTAATTATTTTTTTTTTTTACATTTTTACCTAGGTATTTATTTTATTTTCTAGGTTTCAAACCTATTTTCAGCTGTGAAATAACACAAAAAAAAATACTGATATTGTTACCAGCAAAATACTACATTGCTCACATATACTACGTTTATGCTTTATTTCTACACGGTTATATTCTACATGGGTAAAGCCTATAAGCATAAACGGCAAATACTCTACTCGAGGTAAATTCTGAATTGAATTAAATTGAGGGCTGCCACGTTTTATAAATATGTCCGTATTTTCCAGATATACGGGGTGTGCGGCATAAATCTGTTGAGAAGTGTTCGGGCAGAAATGCACGAGCAAAACCGACCACTGACCGACCCAAAAAAACCGGTTTTTCTACTAAAACCGACTACCCACTCGTCGAAGTTTTTGCAAATAACCGGTTTTCGCTACACCATCCGACTACCCACAGTGCCACAGGTGTGCCACAAAAAACCGGTGCCAAAAAGTAACCAATTACCGGTTACTGTAGTACTACACAGTACCAGGCGTTTGCCGCAAAAATTCGGTAGTAAGTGGGGTAGGGGTTTTTAGCGAAAAATTGGCAATACGGGAACCCTGTATATGCAATTTGTCAAAACCATATACACCGGCACAAAAATCAACTGATTTGACCTTCAACTTAACTCTAAATCCGTTTATGCATCCGAGTTAACTCGGCTACATACGTAAAGAAAATGTGTATATTCTATCCGAGTAGATCATTTAACTCATAGTGAAAAAGTGTTTATGCATGTGGGTTGAACTTACCCGTGTATAATATAACCGAGTAGAAAAGAAGCATAAACGTAGTAATAGTAAAGTGCTGGTATTTGGTGACACATATCTTGTATTCGTACGAACAATAGTATTGTTACTACATGTGTGTCTCGGGTATAAATAAGCCATTTTTTCACGTAAAAAGTAAACAATAAAAATGGTTAATGTGGGTTATCCCTAAAAGATAAACATATACCATCGCGCACTTTTTTGTAGACCTTTTTATGGATTTATGGTCCTGTAGTACATTATTAATTGGATCTAACTCGTAGGGTTTAGGCAGCGTTTTTCTAAATTGCTAAATAAGCACAAAAAAATACGTTAATTTACGACATCATGTTAGAAACCTCTAAAATTAGCAATGTTGCCTTAGTATATGAAGCATGTATTATACATATAAACCTTCCTCTTGAATCACTCTATCTATTGGAAAAAACCGCATCAAAATCCGTTGCGTAGTTTTAAAGATTTAAGCGCACATATTGATATAGGGACAGAAAATGCGACTTTATTTTATACTATGTGGTGATTTGCTAAATTCTGTTTGCCATAGTAAATAAAGAAATAAAATAGGTTAATCGACTAATAAACGTAGAAATAAGAAATATGTAAATTCTTAATAATTTAAAATAAAAGAAATAATAATAAGTAATAAAAAAAATAATAAAAAAATATACATAAATATAAATGAAGTAAATTAAATAATAAAACATAAAAAATATAAAAAATTCTTAAAAATTTAAATTTAAAATAATAAATATAATTAATTAACGAATGAATATACAAATAAAAATATATAAATTTTTAATCATTTAAAATATAAAAAATAATAATAAATAAATAATAAAAAAATATAATTTATTTTAAATTAAATTACTAAATTGTGTTTGCCATCAGAAAGTAATTAATTTTTTTAATTTTAATTTTTAATTTTTACTTTTTTCAATTATTTTTTTATTTAATTTTTATAATTAAAACATTAACGTAGTTTGAATGCTTTTTCATTTTTTGTTTGTAAGAAAATTATACAGTTTTTTGAAAAATTTTGATAAAAAATATAATTTATAGCTATTGCAACTTAATCTTATTTATTAATGCTTTATTAAAAATTAATTAAGCCTACAAAATGATTTTTATTAAAAAAAATTTAATAAAAAAAAAATATTTAATAAGTTTCTTGATATAAAAATACTTTTTTTTTTGCTCTTTTCTCATTTTTTGCCATTTCAAGAATTTTTAATAAAATTAATTGTTGGAGTAAGTTTTTATATGAATAAATCAGTAAATATGAGAAAATAAAAGAAACACCAAACTAAATCAAATAAAATAATAAATCAAAAATATTTAATAAAATATTACAGTGACACAAAAAATTTGTTAAAAGTAATAAATTTTTGTTTGCAAATATTCAAACAAAAAATACAAATTTTTTAAAACCTTTACATTATTCAATTTGAAAAATGTAGTCTTCAACTAATTTGATCGTGTTGATTTCAAATCCATTATAATTACCCATTAATTGTTCCAATTACAAAGCCATCCTAACGTGGACTATTATGTAATTTTTTTTAATACTTAACTCAATATTCTAAACATAACTTTTTTATAAACCTTTTTTTATTTTTCTTCACCAAAATCCTTTAAATTTTTATTTAAAATACCTCAGTATATAAAAAGTACCAAATCCGCAGCCGGTAGGATTCGAACCTACGCTCCCAGAGGGAATCTGATTTCGAGTCAGACGCCTTAACCACTCGGCCACGACTGCTTACATTAAAAGCTTGCCTTAAAATAAATTTTCACTGTATCCTTTTTCGCTATTTTACAAGAAATTCATAAATAATTGTTGTATGACTTAAAGAAAGTGGCAGCAATTCGCCAATGAGCAGTATTAGTTTACTATGTTTTACTATATAAACAGTTATTCGTACGTATGTAGTATGTGTGTCACAAATTTATTGATTAATTATGATTGCCTACAACAACTGCAGTATACCAGTAATGCAACAACAATGACTGACGCTGCCTTTTTACTTGACAATCGCCAACACACAAGGAAAATCAAGAGGCGAGAAAAAAACCTTTCTAACACTTACGTTTACGCTTACGTCATTATGCAATTTATGCGCAGCATGACAAATCAATTTCTTACGCTTTATGCATTATTGTTGCTGTTTTTGTTGCTAATGTTAGTTGTTGTTGTTGTGATTGCGGTTGCTGTAAAAGCTAACGTTAAGCGTCACACAGCGACTCACGCATGCATTAACACCGTTATCAGAGTTGTAAATTTTGCGGCCGAGACAAATGTTTCGCCTGAATAATGCCATAAGGTGATGACTTGACGGGGCTAACGGCTTATTTGGTGGCGGCGTGAGGAAGTAACGGGAAATGCTTTTAATGGAGTAACGCACATATAAAAGTTAGAGAGCATCTGTTGCTGGTTGTTGAGAAGGAGAAGAGAGTTCGGTTTAGGCCGTTTGTCGGAAGTGCATTCTTATAAACATATTAAAAAGGAACACTTGCTGACTGCAAGAGCGCAAAAAGTCTAGACATTTGTCGTTAATTCCCACAGCTCAGCTGCTGGCAATGCGTAAGGCGCTTCAATTGCTGTTTGTTTTGATTATGTTTTTCCTTTTTTTTGCTTTAGGTTTAAATAGATTGTTGCACCGCAATTACTGTAACCACAATAATCAACAACTATTTTTATATTTAAATGCTTGTAATTGTTTGAGTGCTGCAAAAAAAAGTGTCAATTATTGCTTAGAAAATAATTTACCATGTCATTCCCGCTTAGAATCTCCTCTGTTTTGTTCTCCGATGACGTTGTCAACACTTTGTTAATAACTGTCTTGATGTTTATTAACTGTTTCAACGCCTACTTTTGTATTATCTACACAGTCGTTAATAATTAGCCTACCTGCCCACTTTTTTCCTTTCTTATGACACTTCTTCCGGAAAAACTTGAAAGAAGTATGAGAATAGGAACAGTGAACTTTGCTTTTTAGATTTTCACAAGTCATTCAGGCCTTTGCAACTCTGTTATGTCTTTATAATACAACAGTTCCTCGGAGAGCATAAATCTAGTTCCAAAATTACCTTATATCGTGGTTTCAGAAATACATAGAAATAATCTGGAGGAAGCTTTGTTAGAATATCCTCATGAACTACATTTTATCTACAATATAATCTCGTTTTTGGAACATATTCAACAAAGCTGGGTAATCTATAACGATATCTCTTCGCCATTCAAAAGAACTAGTTTCAGATCTTCAAAATCTTTTTACTTTAACCAAAGCCCCTCGACTTACTTTTCTGGATTTCTTAGATTCTCTACACACCATTTCAAATGTTCTATCATAAATCATAAACTTTTATAATACTCATATTCACATAAGTAACTCATTCTAGCGCACGCTAAAAATTGTTTCTTTTGAGATCCCGTATTGTTTGACAAGTGCTTTAAGAAAAATATTTTGAACATCTTTTCGAAGTGTATGTGTTTATAATACACATTATATTGTTTCGACTGGTGTGCTCTTGTTATTTTTTTGAAAAAAAAAAACACATAAAATAGTGTAAATGTCGGAAAATTCCACCAAAGTTGACATTGAGTCGTCTAATAAGTTCCCTACCTATGAAATCTTGAGAAATCCTCGATGGAGTTCGAACTTTTTTAGGTTATAATGAAGCTAATAGTATATTCAGTGCTATTTTAAGGTTACCAGATTGATTACTGTGAATGCGAAAAAGTTCTCGCCAACTCATTAACCTATTCCTTGGTTTTACATATTGTAATTTATATGAATTGGATATATACTTTGCCTATATATAGTCTCTAATGAAACTAAAGCTTTTTAAAATCTCTAAAGTATGTAAAACTTCATATTAGAAGAATTTATATAGTATACACCAAATCCACTCTCGGTCTCATTTATGTTTTTTAAGCCTAAATTAAGCACAAGGAATATAATATTGACAATATATGTCAGATTTCCCGACTTTAATGGTTAATAAATGCTACATTTTGACCGCTCCACTAGGTGTAGGGTTGCCTTGGATAAAATTGGAAAATTTAAAGTTGTAATCATCTCTTTATATTACGTCATTTTCTCTTCTGTCACACTCACCATAATTTCTTCATTGTGAAATTAAATTAATATTTTTTCGGAGCCACAAAAGGGTTAATGCTTAATGTACTTTTAAGTGCATTTTCTTGCGAACACCGAACGGGCGTCTTCATAATTGTATATGCAGCCATGTTTGTGTGTGTATAGAGCGTCGATGCGCATATGTTAAAAATGTACAACAGGGCGTATGAATACAGATAGACGTATGAACACGCACTTGCGCGTGCAATGCAACAACTACAACTACAACAATAATAATAGCAACAACAACAATTAACAAACGATAAAGAATCGTAACAAGTAAAATAGGCGAGAAAACAAGTAAATGTACAAATGCTTGTAATACAACAAAAAAGCAACAAAAACAACAACAATAAACTAACGCTTGCATAGGAAAAGCGATAGCGTAACAACACCGAACCCACTACCCACTCCCGTTCCACCGAAAACGCGCTTCAAGGTTGGCGATGACAAATAAATTATAAAAGCGCAACCCAAAAACAACAAAAACAAAAACAAATGCAATGTAATGCGATTGCGATTTGAATGTGAATGTGAGTAAAAATGAATGAAAATTTAGTACGAGTATATGTGAGTGCCTCTGTGTATTTGCCGAACGCACACACTCGCCTCATGCCGCCTCCAAAAGCTTTGTAGCATTAATAAGGTTTTAGGTGCAGGCAGTGGGGCGGTACTTTGTGGTGAGCGCATTGCATGTTATGCTCTGTTGACTGAGGGGATGAGAGAAGTCAAAATGAGAGCATGCAATGCATTTGAGAGAGAATGAGTTAAAGGGTATTACAAATGCGTAAAACAGTTATTTCTATGAGGTTGGGGAAGTGATTAATAAAACTACAATCAAGTGCTAAAAGAAAGCGGGAGAATTAAGTATTTTTTTTAGCAGAAAGCATGTTAGCGATAAGAAAATCACTCAACACGTCAAAGATAACAACAAAACATGGTTAATAAAACAGGCACACAAGAGAGAGGTGATTAGAAAGCAAGTAAGGGAAGTAAGAAACAGTAGCTTTAGAGCTTAGGGTTGAAGACACGTCTTGATTTCATATTTATTCCTTTCTACTTTTCCTTCAACCCTCTATTATTCATTTCCTTCATTCTTTCTCTTCTGCTCGGACTTACGCACGCTCAAATGCTCAAAAAGTGCACTCATTGTGGGGCGTTTGCAACACTCTTCGCTTCCGCATGCATTTTACTGCAATTTGAGTGCAGTAAATTCGAAAAAGAAGAGCGCCATTTTCAGTAAGATGTGCAGTAGACACCTCTGTAAACATGTTGCAACGCGTGCGAAGAGAAAGCGAAGGTGATATATGAAAATGCAATTAAAACATTTTAAGAGCGCGACTACAATTGCCAGCAATAACATTTGTTTTATGCTGAAATATGTGAGCTTTGTGTTGTGAGAGGGGCGGGGTGTAAGGTGAGAGCTAGTAGCTTGCTTGAGTAAATGCAGAAACGCATAATATCTTTTATCTACATATGTATGTATATAGATAAATGTATGTGAAAATGCATTGTCGTGTTGTTGTGCTTTTCTATTTGTTTATTTAAGCTTAGTTCGACATTGCAGCGTTAATAATTAAATGTGTCAGTCACAACAACGCCAACTGTTGTGAAATTACAACAATAAACAAGCGTGTATGTCAATAATTTTTAGGGGACGGTGAACATATGACTATATAGATCTAGGTGAGTAGCAAGTAGGTTCTTTGAAACTATTTAGAGACAGCCTAATGCTGCAATAACAAAAATAGCTACAATATATTAAATTTATATAAATTTTTGTGCTTGAAATACTGTTCCACAGATTTCGAAAAGGCCCGTTGCTCCGTGATAACGGTATTTCTCGGTCTTAAGTCCCTAGATTTGACATATTTGAACTCGTTTTAGAGTCGAAGTTGTTTTCTAACTAATAATTTTCTTCTACAAGTAAATTCTGGACGACTTGTGGATGAGATGGTAAAATGAGGTTAAGTCCATTCTCCTTCTTCTACAAGAGTGTACAGCTGCTGGCGTACGCCGATGATATTGATATCATCGGAAGCAACAACCGCGCCGTTTGTTCTGCTTTTTCCCGCATGGATAAGGAGGCGAAGCGAATGGGTCTGGAGGTGAATGAGGACACGACGAAATATCTCCTGTCATCAAGCAAACAGACGGCGCACTCGCATCTCGGCTCCCACGTCACTGTTGACACTCGTAACTTTGAAGTTGTAGATAATTTCGTCTACCTGGGAACCAGTATCAACAACACCAACAATGTCAGCCTCGAAATCCAGCGCAGAATCACTCTTGCCAACAGGTGTAGGCAATTGAACAGTAAATTCCTCTCTCGACGAATCAAACTTCCGTCGGAGGAGTGGAGGTCTCCCTCTTCCTCGGCTTCCACCAGCGGGTACTGTATCGAACACTTTCAGAGCTGGAGCACTTTCGTCCATTCGAACAACATGACCTAGCCAGCGTAGCCGCTGTCTTATTATTCGCTGAACTATGTCTATGTCGTCGAATAACACATATAGCTCATCATTCCAGCTTCTGCGGTATTCGCCGTTGCCAATGTTTAAGGGACCATAAACCTTCCGCAAAACCTTTCTCTCGAAAACTCCTAGTGCCGTCTCATCGGATGTTGACACCGTCCGCGCTTCTGCACCATAAAGTAGGACGGGAATGATGAGGGACTTGTAGAGTTTGGTTTTTGTTCGTCGATAGAGAGGATTTTACTTTTCAATTGCCTACTCAGTCGATAGTAGCACCTGTTGTAGAGAGTAAGAGTAATTCTGCGTTGTATTTCAAGGATTCATGTTATATAGGGGGGTTCCAAAATTTACGTATTCTATCATTATTCATTCTTTGATAATTAATAGGGTTAGGGGGTTCCAAAATTGACATATTCTATCATTATTCATTCTGTGATAATTAAATAGGGTTAGGACCAGGGTTCTCAGAATCAGATTTAGAGTCACTTGAGCTCTTAATTTAATTATTGTTCATATATGAAGATTTTTTTAAATAGATAAAGACTATAAAGAGCTTTGTGAAATGTATGAAATACATTCAGGAATGAAGCTTTTAGTAATCATTAATGCTCACTAAAGTGGAACTGCATACAGATTTGTAGGTATTATCAAAGCTAACAGAATTAGGTTCACATCAGCTGAAGTTTCTGTTATTTAGGGATCATTATTGGGGATTAATAAAACTTTTGTTTTTAAATTTTATGTCTAAAAGCTTTGTAGAGCGCTTAAAAGCTCCAAAGCTCTAAATTCTGCAAGTATTATAGAACTAGTTTGTGATGAAAGCTTAACTTGAAAACTTTCTATCTTACCACTTACTGTCCTCTACTTAACCAACCCTCACTCCGAGACCGCTATATGTTGCCCCGTCCAACCACCTCTGATCCAGTAAATAACGCCTAATTGGAATTAACTTTATAATTATTGTAATTACAAGAGCTTATACGCTGCGTTGGCCGCCGTGTGTTATAGATACTTGCAGCGGATACAAAAGGCATTAGCTTGCAATGTTGCCATCTGATTAAAATATGTACGCCAATGTATGCATAATTTTTCCACTTTTATAAGCAGACACAAACATGTGTAAGTATTTTATTTCAGTTTTTTACTTTTTGTTGCCTCTCTTTTCATTTCAATTCTAATTATTGGTTTGGCGCTGATTTTATCTTTGCACCCATGCGGCATATATACCGCTCATTTAAGCATGCGCGCGTGTGCGTGTGTGTGTGTATATATAATTATGTAAGCACATGATTTGTAGTTGCAACACGCAATGCGAAAATGACAATTAATATATATGTACATTTGCTCGGTTGTAAATGTGTAGAGCGACAAATGCGCATGGAATTGCACACACACACATACATACATACAGCAGATAAATCTAAAATTGCATTTGTATGTGTGTATGTATGTTTGTACTCACGGTTTATTTGCTTAACATGCGCGCATTTGTCCATTTTGTTGTTTGCATGTGTAAAATGCACTGCCCCGACATGTTGCACAATGTGCCGTGCGCACATCTACACTCACATTGAGGCGCCCACACAAGCGTTTTCTTATATATTTTTGCTCATCTTGCATTATACTTGTGTTTTTGCACTTGTGTTGCATTATACTTGTCCCCCCACCTGACCCTCTGCTCTCTATGTT
Source organism: Zeugodacus tau (assembly GCA_031772095.1). NCBI lineage: Eukaryota > Metazoa > Arthropoda > Insecta > Diptera > Tephritidae > Zeugodacus > Zeugodacus tau. Next base: position 61,106,037 of record CM062650.1, on the reverse strand, counting down.
GCTTGCTTACAATGGCGATTTGGCCCCGCGCTCTCTCGCTCGCTCGCTCGTACCGCACACGCAAGTGCTGGTGGCCAATTAATTTGCGTGCCTCGTATGCGTAACGCCTACTACTATTGTTGTTTTTGCTATTTTTTCCATATTTTTTTGCTCACTTTTGTAGTTTTTTATGGTTGCCTCTTCGGCTCTGCTTCTTCCACAGCGCATTTGCCATTGTTATTTGCATTGTCTAGTTGTTGTTGCTGTTGTTGTTGGTGTGCAACTTGCCACAGTCAGCCATATACGCTTAACCCCTTGCTAATTTATGTGTGCTTATCGTTGTTGTTGTTGTATATAATATATGTATGTACATACTATAGACATATATGCTCATAATACATGCATTTTTCATTGTCGCATGTTATGTGGCATTTTCAATTATCTTCAGCACTCAATCAGTTTTGTCAAGTCAAGGTAATATTTCAACGCAGGCTAAGGTCCATCAATACACATATACTATTTGTATACATATACATATATGCATTTCGAACTACCAAACGTCTCCCCATTCCTCCAACCAACCAACCAAGCTGTCTGTTGCAAGTCGCCAAATGACGGAAATATGTATTAATATACATAAATACCTACACACACACATACATGCTTATGTATATATGTATAAACATATATCCATGCATTACTTACAATTGTGTTGGCAAAGTCAAATCGCTATTGGCCAGCATTTGTATTGTCAAATGGCAATGCCACGCCATGTTGCACGCCCCATCATCTATTAATAATATTTGCTTTGTTGCTTCGACATTTCCCATTGCTAATTTTAATGTTTTGCTCATTTGTATAAACAAAGGCAGTTAAGTGCAAGTTAATGAAGACTCATACACACACATACAACGCAATTCAATTGTTGCCTCGCCAATGCGTTTGGTCATGCATTTTTTGGAAGGGAGATTTAATGCTGCCTATAAATATCTCTCAAAGTCTTTGATCGAATAATCCCGAGTGTAATATTTCGAAAAATTTCTATTGATTTTCCTTCATAATCTGCAGAACTTAGACAAGAGCTTGTATATGTTTCTCTCCGACTGCTAAGTATTTTGGAACAAGCTTTTTGAGAAGTTTTCCTCTACATATCGTAAAATGTTTTATCTTATCGGCATATTTCGAAGCTATCTGGTTAGTAGCGTTCTTCATAGGCAGAAGAAAGAGATTATAAATGTTGCTAGTTAATACAAAATCCCGCTTGAAAGCTTTCGCATGACTTCAGTGGGCTTTTAGAAGCTTTTACAGACTTCTGACACTCACCGTTTTTGTTTAAGATCTAGAGAGGTCTTCTATGGTCTTGCTACACAGGAGTTCCATTTAAGGTTCCGTTTTTTTAATTTGTAAAATGATTTCTAAGCACTAGTGTCATAAATATGTTCTTTGTACTCAAGTTTCACAAGGCTTCCTGTTCGATATGATACTTTAATATCCAGAATTTTTCCTCATCTTTACTGAATTTGATTAATTGAAGGTAATTTTTATGTTTTATGTTCTGTTGTCTTTACTTCTGATATGTTCTTATATAATCTGATATTAACTATATTTTTTTGTCGAAAGGCTTATTTTAGGTTAAAAAGAGCCAACCTTTCTTCATTAAAGTCAATATTGTTAAAATGGGACTCAGAATTCTAACGTCAGAAGGCCGGTTTCGAGTTGAGACGGTTGTCTATAAATATATTATAAGCACCTGAGATTCTTCCGGGTTTACCAGGCTTTTTGTTTTTCAGAGTTTCTTTCATTCAGCTACATCCTTAAAAAATCTCAGCGGCATAAAACCGAAAAATTATCTTGCCTTTTTTTCTTCTTCTAATTTTTTGGTTGATAAATTACTTAAAGGGCTTACATGGGTTTCGCGGGTTCAAAAAATCGATTTGTTAATAATTTCTACAACATCTCAAGAATATTATCCTTAATTTTCAAGTCGATCCTAATAATAGTTTCGGAGATACAACCTTTGGAAGGCGTGCGCTCCGAATCAGGTATTATTGCTACTCAAAACATTAAAAAGGTTTTTCTCGGATCCGTGTTTTCAAAGTCGGTTGTCAAATATTTTCGAAAACTACTCCATCGATCTTGTTGAAATTTTGCACAGGTGTTCGAGATACAATTTACTCGTGTTTGAATGACAAAACCCATGAAACCCCTTAATCATTCATTATTTTGTTCTTTTCCCAAATATCATCCATAAGGTTCATGATCAGCCGATTTTATTTGGGGCTTGCAATATACATATAGCAATTCAACGGTATTAAGTTATTAGTAACGACTTAAAACTATATTTATTTTAAAGCAATTACGACACTTGCTTCATCATGTGGAGTTGACAATCAAATCCACTATATATTACGGTATTATCTAAAGACCCACTAATCACTGAAGTTATTGATACCTAGTGGCTGTTATATGAAGCTTACACAGGCTGTCTCTTAAATCAAGTTGGTTCTTTATAATGCTTAATACAACTTTTTTGTGGTCCTATACTCCTTGCAGGAGTAACAGAAACAAATATAGAAAATATATTATTATACAACTCTGGGATCACTAAGGTGTACTAGCTCTACTAAGTGCTGTTTTTAAACGCCTTAATGCTCAATTTGTATATGCATGAGTGTGTTCTACTCGCATAAAACCTATTTATGTGTGATTTTCCTTCTATATACTCATATATGTACAAACATACATTACTATGAACGTATCTACATAATCGCTCTCATATTCATTTATATACATAAATATTTATGTGCAACAAGGTTAATTTATTGTTTAATTATTAATTGTTGCAAGCAAGCATAATTTATTTTTCTGTGTTGCATACATATTTATGTTGAATTGCAATTTAAATCTCATTGCGTGATATGTAATTGCAAAATTTTCTATGTGTTTTCATACATACATATGTATTTATTTATATTGTTGCTACGAAGCGTTAGCTTTTTCCATTGTAGACACGCATTTTTACGCTTGTCTGCCTCAATTACTTGCGTCATGTTTGCAGCTATTAATTAACTTATCAACATTGTAGTGTGAAAAATTGAATGATTTGCACTTGAAGTGAGTGAAGTTGTTGTAATGCTTTTAGAATATATATTTTATAACAAAAAAAAATATTTTGTGTAAGAAATAAGAGAGCAGCAGATACTCATTTGCTTTACCTAAATCCCGATACCCGATTCTGGGGGAGAGTTGTATCCAAGTACTTAAATGATTGTTCTGAAAGTGATCTACAAGAGATTTTGCAATATATGGTCTCCGATTTCTTAGATTTGAGTAAAATTTAGATGAAAAGGAAGACTACCACCCAATTCATTCACTCTTTGTTACACTTATTCTAAACATTTCAGGGCTTCAGAACTGATTTTATTATACAAGAAATGTATATGGGTAATCGGATAATTTCACTGTTCCTCTTCTTATCCTATACATAGTTCTCAACAGACCTCTACTAAATTTCCTAAAGAGTGTAATATTTGGTGAGCGTAAAAGTGAGAGAAATAGCTTCTTTGAGTATCTAAGAAAAATTATGCTAATGTTTGGATACTGCCTTAAACCGTAACCTAATGGTAATAGTTCGAATAGAGTTCCATGATCTGATGTTATAAAAATGTCAGCCTTTTCGAAACATTGAGAGGTAAGAAAGCCAGTAAAAGACAAGTTAACGGATAGTTTGTAAAATATATTTCAACTAAAATGTATTCTTTCTAATGGGATCTGTGGAAACTTCTTAAGTTAAATTTATTTGCTGCTTCGGCTCTACTTTGCACTGATTTCTTTTGTAAAGAACTATTTTGCCTAATAATATACTAATGATCGAAGAATCTCGAAGCAAATGCTAAGCTCATTTTAGTATAGAATTAATCATGCCATTTAAATACAAATTAACAGAGACTACTTAGGAAATATAACAATATATTAATAGAACTAAACAACAAATGAAATATGCCTTAAATACCTAATACAAAATAAACAAAAATAAAAACTTAAATCGAGTAAAAAAGGAGAAGAAACCAAACACCCAGACTGAAAGCTAAAATTTCACCAAACTCCACATAAAAAAAAAAACAAAAACCGTCTGAGAACTTTCTATTCCTGCCTTCAAAGCTTTGATAGCGTATAAATTTGCAATAAAATTAATACGGTTCAATGAAATGAGAAAAAACAGCAAAACGCACGCAATAAATTTAAAAGACCTTATTTATTCGCGAGTGGGCTGAAAAGACGCGACACTAAAACTTGGGCAGTCAAATCGAAACTAAATTAACGGTGAACAAAAGAAATTTGCAAAAGAACGGTTCACACTAATCATTGTCTTTGTATCTATGCCTCCTCTCTCTGTGTGTGTGTGTCTCCATGCAGATCATGAATTATGCAAATCAAGTGCGAATCGGAAATTTAAGCGTCTAACAAAGTTCAATCAAGTTGTCCAAAGATAAAGACGGCGATGGTGATGCTTGAAATGGCTGGAATTCAAATCGGAATCGTGAGCCGAAAGAAATGGCATTCAATTGTGGCATTTTGCAAGTAGATTTGTATGTGGTTTTATGTCTTTTTAATGCGTGGAGTCGTTGAATTGGCGATTAAGCATTTGGAGCGATATTGCTTCGAGTTAAGCTGAAAAAAATCGGCTTTTGTTTTAAGAATTTTTTGTTACTTTTTGCAGAAAGCTTTTTGGTGAAAGCTTGCTATTAATGAGATCGTTTAGGCTTGTAGGGAAAACGTTTACTAATTTAGAATAGAAATCAAGTGTTGAAAAAAAATTCTGGGCTTATTTTTTTCGAGGCTTTCTAAAAGTATTTGTCGTTTTAAGATTAGATCATCCGTCTGGCATCATTACGTTTCTTATCCTATTCTTTCATGCTGAGTCTTTGATATAAAGCGCTCCAATTAGTTCACTGTACATCTTCAGAGTAATACATTTTCGAATAGAATTCCAAAAATCGTTGAAAATTAAATACATATATAATTAATCTGAGATTGCTTTTTCAATTTGAGTTCTGTATAGATCATGAAGTCACAAATTAATAAGACAAGAGCTTATATTGAAAAGCTCTCACCCAAGCTTTTTTTGAAACTGTGAAGCGAAGATTATATTCCAGTTCTATGCTCAAGATTCCGAACAGTCCTCGAAAAATATATAAAGAAAAGTGAAAAGAACGCAAAAAATGGGGGGGTTATACAAATATGAACCTATAGTATACTGAAGACGAGAATTGAAAAATCATAAAATTTATTACTAAACTATGGGAGATTCTCGCGAGATTCTCGAACTAATCATTAATCAAAAGGACTCGGAGGTATGGAACTTTACCATGGAACAATGCTTTGAGATGATCCTGGGTAGGATTCCACAGAGGATGGGGTAAATGTGATTTTATTATGGAAAGTAACGGAACAGTATGGAATGAAATTAAGTAAAAACTGGAATTTAACGGCATTTGATGACAAATTAAACGAATTAAAATGGGTGGATTAGATGAAGAATATAGTGTAAGGTATCTATGGAACTGTGTAGAGTTGGAACGGAACTGGAAACATGAAACAATATTGCACCGGAATGACCCTAGTTTTTGTAAAAATAACGGTTTGAGTTATAAAATGGGGTCAACACAGAGAGAAATAATGGAATCATCAGATATAAATTGAAACGAATAATGGACTGCAAATAATATGGTATATATTTTGGAACTTTATGGTATTTGATAGGGTGAAATGAGAGAAAATGAAATGAAATGTAACTGTACTACAAGAATAGATCGAAAATGGAACATAATGAAGTAGAAAAGTTAGGGAAAAGGGAGGAAATAGGGTAAGGTGAAATGGCATGGAGAAAGTGAGAGTAAATAGATGAAAATATGGTAGATGCGAGAAGATGGAAAAGAGTGATCGAAGTTCATAAATAACAGAATAAAACAAAACGTAATAACTGTAACTGTATAGAACTGAATGGACCAGAATGAAAACATTAATTAACTACATGGGTAGTACAACATAGCTGACTTGAACAGAACAGACTGGAACAAACCTGATTCATAGGGAAATTATGAACTGAAGTGGACACGATTTTATGGGTAGTTCAATCGGATTCAGTATTTATATTTAAGGAAGCGAAGTGATAAAGAAGTACTAAAAAAATTCAGCAGAAATGCTAGTCAAAGCACGAATAGTGATAAAAATGTAGAACTGAAAAATTTAAAATGAAAGAAAATTTGATGGACGCTTTCTAGCGATCGGATCTGAAAAGGAAACGCATAAAATTTTAAGCATTTAGAAAATTACAAAAAAAAATAGTTAAAAACTCAACTCTTGCCTAAATTAACTGACCAAAATTAAAAGCGAATGAAGAAGAAATTCCCAAAAATAGTTTAAAATATGCGAAGAAAGACTCAAAAGATGATGGTATCTGCAGAAGATAGCGCAAAGCATGGTTGAACTAACGCTGACACTCGCGCCGCCAGCAACAACAGCAACAGCAGCAGCAGCTGTGACTCCGCAGAGTGTATTGAACCTTTGCGAAAATAGTGGCAAACATACAAGCAAATAAGCGTGTGGCATACATACATATGTATGTATACATAACCCACAATAGTTTAGTTTACAACGCAAACAACAACAACAACAACAACAACAACACTAAGCAACGCCAAATGTGGAACTGAGGCAAAAGTTGGCAAAAAAAAATTGCGAAACGCACAAGTAGCCGATTAAAATAACAAAATTTCAGCGTTGAAAAAAAAATACCAAAACAATAACAACAAAACGCATAACTTTTCGCCAACCGCGCGAAAAAGTTCAATGAACCCGCGGGCAAAAGCGTTGCGCAGCGGCATGGAGCGGCGCGGCGCGTTAAACGGCCGACTGGCTGACAGGCCTGTTAACAGTGTAGATCAACGACATGCACGCACATACATAAATATACGCAGAAATGGCAAACGTTTTTTGGAGAAAACAAAAACAACAATGCCACTCATGCTACTACTTCTATAAGATATTCGTGCGTACAGCAACAACAGTATTAAATTGGTACAACAAAAAACGTTTATAGTTTTGTAGTGCGTAACTACGCACCATCAATTTACTAGCGCGCCAACAATAACAAGCACTACAATCACAAGCGCCTTTTCACGCAATTCACAACGACAGCTCATATCATTACGCACACCTAATCAAAAGCGCTGCCGCAATCGCGCGCGTGCCCGCGCTCCCCCTACCCCCTCTCTAATATTTGTTCTATGCGAAATTGGCAAGCATAAATATTTATAGCCGACGCACAATAGCAACAACAAAGCAAAATTTGCACACGCAAAAAGTGCGTGCGGTCATTGAACTCGCTCGTCGTAAATCCAAGAGCCGGCAAAAAATACTATCGCGCGCAAAAATAAAGTAAAAAAGAACGCGCACGCACTTTTTGAGTTACTCCAGCAGCGCACATAGAGAGCGCGCAGGCATAGTAGTAGGCGCGCTCACGCACTTGTGCGTTTATTGAGATTTGGCAGCAGGCGCTACGCACAGCTGCCGCGCTCCGAGCGCCGCGCGTTTGCCAGCTGTTAAGAGCAGCGTTCGCCAATTTGCGAAAATGTTGCGAATTTTGGCAAATGTTGCGCTGTCCCTGACGTGCGCGCGCGCTCTCGAAGCATATTCAATGTCAAGATCAAGTTTAAGAGAATTCGCAAATGTTTTTTGGCGCGCTGAGTTTTGGAGTAATACGCACACTGGCGCGTCCATTTAGAACGCATACATGCGCGCTTACGCATTGCGTATGTGTGCGTGCGGTTGAGTGCAAAAACGCGTGCAAAATTTTTGGCAATATCGCGCTTTATGCTTTAGTTGCTATTTCGGCAAGGCGCGCGGCCGTTCGCGCGGCCGTTCGCACGGTTAATTTACTGTGCGCTTGTCGCTAAGCAGCACTATTTGCTTGCTTTCATTAAACAGCAGCACGCAAAGTTCAACGCGTTTTTATCTATTTCATTCAATCAGCTGCCCGCGAAATTTGGCAATTTCGCTATAAACAAATCTCACGAATGCGCACTTTTTGGATATTATGTAAATTTCGCATGCTCATAAATTCACTTTATTACTTTTAAAATCTATTTCGAATCAACGCGGTGGCTATATTTAATTTGAACTGACTTTATAATGCAATTTTCTTGTAAATTTCGTTTTGAGTTCATTTTTAATTTTTTTTATTTTTGTCTAACTGAAATCGCTCGTTTTGTAGTTTTTAATATTATTTTTGCAATTTTTTGCTTTTATTATGTTCCAACTGACGTGACTTTTATTGGCGCACATCTAGTTTTTGCATAGACGTGCGCTTTTTACAGTTAACTCAACTAGTTGACTGTTGATTAGAATTTGCAGATAGGCTTGCATAGGAAAAACAATAAAATGAAACTACAAAGTAAGCGCTCGAACTGCCGTACGTGTTCGAGTTGTGAAAATTCTGCAGTTTTTTAGAATTCATTAGAATAATAAAATGTTTTAATATTTCAAAATATTGTGCAATAATTTCACAATGAAAGTTAAGTGAAATAACATACCCATCGCATTGACTCACCTTTTGTGTAATTTAAAACATGCCCTTTTGAAAACTTAAGCTAAAATTTGTTAAAGAAGATCAGTGATCGCTGAGTAGACATTAGTGATCTCAAGCGTCACAGTTTACTGTCACTAGGTTTATATTTTACCGATTTATTTTCAGTATATTTTATAGCTGTATAGTTACTGCTATACTCTAAAGATCAGTGATCTTTAACTGAAACATAATCTAAAATTGCTTAAGGGCTTCATTTGTTAACTTGAGTAGAAGTAAAATGTTAAACAACTTTCTATTTTAGTATGTATGTGTTTATATATAGCACATTTGGATATTATTTCACTTAATTGATCTCTAGATATCACTGATCTTCAAAATTATTTAAAAAAATCACTAATAGTTTTAATTTTTGAATTCGATCTATTTAGTTTGCACAAGTTAAGACACTCCAGGTGGTTTAGTTTTTTATTATATAATTAATGAATATATTAATAAGATCAGAGATCTTTATAGGTACTGAATATTTTTCGAAAAAATGTCGCTCAAAAAGCATGTTCATCCTTTTTTGGTAATTTTTTGAAGTGAATTGAATGTTAATGATAATTTACATTTAATTTTTAAACTCAATTAGAAAATACAAAATATAATATTATTTGAGATTTCTGAACGATCAGTGATCGACCACCATATGAATTATATGTTTTATATTTAAATTGAAAAGTGTTAATATCATCTCACCATAATCTTGTACTCTATTACCCAAAAATAATAATAATTCTCAGTTTAAATATTTGGAATTATATTTGGAAGATCAGCGATCCTCAACAGTAAGAAATTTTTTCTTCAAAATCCATTACTTTCTTGAACATTTTATTGAGTTTGTCTTCAGTAGCGTTGTTCCTTTAGTAGTTTAACGTAAAAAAGTAAAGAAACTGATCATCAAAAAAAAAAGTGAATTTTAGGTTTAATTCAGTATGTTTTCTACATGATCTATGACCAATCTCTTAAACATAATGTTAAGAAAAAAATTTTAAAATAATCTCGTATTTGTTAAAATTTCCAAAATGTATGAGAATTGGTTTGAAGATCAGTGATCCGCATCAGTACTGATAGTCTCTGCGAATTTTTATTGACATTTTAAGTAAATTCGGCTTTCACAATTGATCCCGAACTTATCTTGAAATAATGAATGATAAAGATAAATAATTGTTAGGTGAGGTTATGTTAAGATTATTGATAATAAATGGAAGCATATTTAGACTATAAGAGCTATAAATAAAGGTTAATATTTTTTTTTGAATTGAACTACTTTCCTTACGAAACCTTAATAATCTCTCCAAAAAGTAAATCTGCCTCTGCCTATCTTCCACAATTCCAACCCATGTATGTATGTATGCACTTATATGAATTCCTTCCTGCTATTTCAAAAAAAAACTGTACGAATTCTCCATTCAATTTGCGTGCACACGCAAACTTTATTTATTCATGTTGTTGTTGTTGTTTTGTGTGTGTTGTATTTTTTGTATTGTCATCAGCCTCATTTATAGCTCATTTGCGTTTTGTTCTATGCTTTCGTGTGTGCGTTTCGCATTTTTTGCCTTTTATGTTTTTTTTTATTTTTTTTTTCGTTTTATTGTTATAGTTGTTGTATGTTTTTTTTTTTGGTATGTATGTTTTCTAATCTTTGGTCGTCAGGGGCGGAGCTTAATTTGTTTGAAGTTGAGTACTTCCTCAATTTTCTTTGCTTTTGAGTGTTTTGTGTTTGTTTTTTCTTTGCAAGGGGTTTAGCGAAGACATACATACATATACTTATTGATTGCACATAAATTAATATTTTATGTACAAACATTTGAGTGGCTACATAGCAACTGGTTGCTCAAATTCGGCGCCTTGAAGTAAAGTATGAATATGTTTTTGGAATGATTTTGCAGATACAGGGTGTAGATATTCAAAATTTTAATTAGAGTATACTGCGATTGTGTATATAATTCGAAAAATAATTATTTTTGACTAAACTAAATTTGAATAAAATTTAATAATACTAGATTTTCATTCTTATTTTCTATATTGATATCAAATAAGACACCCTGCTTCAAATATATATTTTTGAAAAAATAAAAAAAAATTCAAGAGCAAAATCTAAGCAAAAAAGCTTTAAATTCAGCATGAAATAAAAATCCAAAAAAAATATCTCGAAATGCGAAAATAAAATGCACATAATCACCCTCACTTCCGTTTCCTTTCGCATGTTGCAATTAAAATTAAATTCAAATGTAAATAAAATTGAAAGCACGATCAGTTACACAAACAAATACACAGACACATACACACAAATAAGAGAATTAGCAGTCATTTTAAGGAAAAAATTAAAAAAAAATGCATTAAAGCTTCTCAAATATTATGTTAAATATGTTAAAGGCGCGTATTTTGTAGTAGATTTCAACCGCTGATTGCGTTACAAGAACAAAAACAACAACAATGAAACTGAAAACCAAAAACAGTTTGAGAAAATTGTCGAAAAAGTGCAAAAAGCGCATAATTTTTCTATTTCGGAAATGAAATTAGCAAGCCAAGCGGCACAGTGGGCAAGCGTCATTCACGTCGAACAACTAAAAATATTAGACATACATACATACAAACAACTATATAAATTTATATCATATGTCGTTATATGCAAGCCTATAAATCTACATGCTTGCTTTTTTTATTTGAGTGTGCTTTGAAGCGTTCATGTGTACCCTGTAGGAAAATTTGGAGATGTGGATATGATGAAAATATTTTAAAGCAAAGTATTTGCTCTCTTAGTTGATCTAACATCATTTAATCGAAGCTATTTCAATTTACACATTTTTTTTTTCTTAGGGAATTCTTAAATTGTGATTCGAACTTGAAACTAATCATATGATACTTATGATACATGCATGCAAAAGCACTTGGTTTTGATTTAATGACTTTGAAGTTGCACGGAACTCTTTTCTTATATATATACAGTTGAATTTCCATAACTCGAACTTCTATAATTCGTAATTCTCAATAGCTCGACAATATAAGTCAAATTCCACACAAATTACTATCCGTAACTCGGAAGTCTCTCTAACTCGATGTTTTTTTGTGGCTTATGGTGATTCGAGTTAGCGAAGTTCAACAGTATATTGAAAATAAATATTTATGATGATCTTAGAAACCTATAAAATAACAAGTTGGTGTTAGTTAAGTGTGCCAAATGTGATGTTTTGAAACTATCAAAGGCCTTTAAATAATTTACTAATTGATTTCACAAGGAATACTTTATACACTGTAAATTACTGTGGTCAAACTGGGATCTAAACTTCTCTAATATTCATTAGAATACAAAATCTTTCTTTGTTCTAAACAGAATACTTATATCAGAGTCAGGGTTTTCTTTAAAATTTCAGACATGTTCATTTTATTTATTGATAATATATATTTATTATATCAGTGGTTTCTACCCTATTTTTGATTTCGACTACGACTATTTTTGAACTTTTGTATGTTGAAATTGATTTTATTAAGTTAGAACAAGAGGAGTTGAACATTTGAGTTATGTTTATGAGTTCTTGCATCTTCAAGTTAGACACCTTCTGTGATCATATTGATGTTTAAGTAAATGATCTAATGAGTCAATAAATTTTGAGTTTTTTTAGACTGACCTAAATTTTCTCCCTCAAAAATTTACATCTCTGAAATTCTATTCCTACAATAAAAATGACATGTAGATTTCGCTATTGTCAATATAGAGCATACTGTGATCATAATTAACACTATAAAATGGGCAAGACTCCGTCAAAAGAAAAACGATTTGCAAGTGGTCTTCCGATTTTTTTGAAACTTTGGGAAATAATAGTCTTATATAAGTAAATTTTAACCCCAAAAAGAATTTTGAAAAATTTTCAAAATGGCGGCCGCTACGCCATGTTGAAAAAAAGTGCAGTGTTTTTTTCATAAATTAATATCTCCGAAACTTCTTAATCGATTTTAATGAAATTTACAGACGATATAATTAATAGTACGTAGTTTAATGTTATATTATGACCAAAAAAAAATTTCCTAATTTTGACCAAACAAATGTCAAAAAAAAATTTTGAGTTAATTTTTAGTTAATTTTTAGTTAATTTGGCCACTTTTTTTAACTTTCTAATAAAAATTATTCGATTCCTTATGATTTCACCTTTATTTAAAAAAAAAGAAAATTTTGGAGACTTGAATAGTTTTCGAGATATTGAGATTTTAGTGGGAGCGCGCACCACGATTTCTATGTACTGTGTTGCCGTACCGTTAAACGTGCACGAACCTGCATTAGCTACCCTGCACATTGAACGAGTATAACATAACGCTGTTTGGCTCGCACCTACATCGATGGAGATTTATAAAAAATAGGTAAGTTTAAATAGATTTTAAGTTGAACGGCACCTAAAGCAATATTTGGGTTTCCACAATGTCACGATATAAATGCTTTAATCCTTTTAAAAAGCAGCGACATGCTTTGGCAACTGACGACTAATGTCAAATTTCGAACTGTTGTAACGATTTCCACTGATAATTTTTTGCCAATTCGAGGATTTGGTGTTGTGCCTATACCATTAGAATCATGAAGATTTGCAGCTTTTTGAGCTTGTTTATATGGCACTTCTAATTCGGTTGCTATTTTGAGAGTACTCCAACTCTTTGGAACTATTGTTAACAGTTCTATTTTTCGAGATTTGCTAGGATTTTTTCTTAACTCTGCTTTAATTTCATCAATTAAATCTACTAAATCATTTTTAGCACTTTCAGACTCTTCATATTGAAATACTTTTTTCAATTTATTTTCAAAAACCTCCCGAATTTCACTTACCTTTTTTTTTGGGCCGCCTGCGTACGAAGATTCCTGCTGCTAACAATTGGTGAAATACTTAATATTTTCAAAATTTTATTTAATTCTTCAATATCTTTTTCACTTTCGTGAACAAAATTAATATTTTCCATTTCATTATTATACAAATCATCTGGTTGACAAAACTCTTCTTTGTTTACATTTTCAACAGTGTGAAATAACTCTTGCACTTATATCAAGGTTGATGGTTCTAACTTTGTAATTGTAAACGGCACGTATTGCAAATAAAATTATTGCTATCAATTGAAAATGTTTCAACTATTTCTTTTGAAACAGGGCGGACATTTGTTTTATCAACTAAAGCATGTCGCTGTTTTTTTAAAGGATTAAAGCATTTATATCGTGGTATTGTGGAAACCCAAATATTGCTTTAGGTGCCGTTCAACTTAAAATCTATTTAAACTTACCTACTTTTTATAAATCTCCATCGATGTAGGTGCGAGCCAAACAGCGTTATATTATACGCGTTCAATGTGCAGGGTAGCTAATGCAGGTTCGTGCACGTTTAACGGTACGGCAACACAGTACATAGAAATCGTGGTGCGCGCTCCCACTAAAATCTCAATATCTCGAAAACTATTCAAGTCTCCAAAATTTTCTTTCTTTTTAAATAAAGGTGAAATCATAAGGAATCGAATAATTTTTATTAGAAAGTTAAAAAAAGTGGCCAAATTAACTAAAAATTAACTCAAAATTTTTTTTTGACATTTGTTTGGTCAAAATTAGGAAATTTTTTTTTGGTCATAATATAACATTAAACTACGTACTATTAATTATATCGTCTGTAAATTTCATTAAAATCGATTAAGAAGTTTCGGAGATATTAATTTATGAAAAAAACACTGCACTTTTTTTCAACATGGCGTAGCGGCCGCCATTTTGAAAATTTTTCAAAATTCTTTTTGGGGTTAAAATTTACTTATATAAGACTATTATTTCCCAAAGTTTCAAAAAAATCGGAAGACCACTTGCAAATCGTTTTTCTTTTGACGGAGTCTTGCCCAAATGCATTTCTATAGAAGAGCAACATCACTGAAATGAACTAGTATTGGCATTATATTCACCTACACTACTAAAATTTCAGTTAAAATTTCCTACAGGGTCTGCTCCACCGAAAACGTGTACTCATATATGTTTTTTGTATGTACATATGTATATCATCGACAATCGCATTTGCTTGCGGTTGCCCTGCATGCGAAGCGCTTCGGTTTTGCGCTGATTGCATTTCAGTTTACGCTTTTTAGTGCTTTAATTTCTCAATAAGTGCTCTTTCTATTCACAGTTTGTTCTAATATAACTTGGCTTTTTGTTGTTTTTATTGTTTTGTTAATTTTTTTGTTCGTTTTGCTCTCAATTGACCGCTTGCTGCGCTGCGCTCCCCATCAACGGCCGTGCATTACGTCGCTCGCCGCCGATAGCGAACGCATGCAGTCGTGCGCTACACCCCTCTGGGTGTTCGTGTGGAGTGTGGATGGGATGCGATCGTTCAGGCGGCTCTTTGCTGATCACTACACGACGCTGTGCGTTGGCGGCTGGGTGGTGGGGTAGGCGGTTGCGCTAGGCATTTTACAATGCGCGTTGTTGTTGTTGTTTCTGTATTTGTTTAAAAATAATCGCCGCTAAATGCTGCTGCTACGCTTCTAAGTTCATTATCAATGTCGTGCATTGCTGTGCGGCGTTGTCGGCAGCGACGTCGACGGCGATTGCAAGCGTGCATAGAATTTTGAAATGAATTTGAATGAGTGGCAGGCAAGTAAGCGAAGCATGTACATAATAGAAAAAAAATAGAAAATGTAAATAATAGCAAAGTAAATGAAGCGCGAAATGGATGCTGGAAGTGTACACCAGTACATATTTACATATGTAGATATTTACACTTATGTGTAGTGTAGTGTATTTATTTATTGTTTTGTTTAAATAGCAGTGTGTTATATATTTATCTGTATATGAAGACAATGCGCGTTTATTTTTTATAAATTTTATTTTTAATTTATTTATTAACTTATTTAATTTTAATTTTTGATATTATTTTTTCAACAATTTTTAGTGAAATTTAAATAATTAATATTTACTTCTAATTTTTATTAATTTTTGTAAAATTTTACAAATTTCTGCTTTTCTAAAAAAATATTGTCCTTCATTTAAGTAAATGTTTTATGGTGTCGAGAACCCTCAAAAAATACTTCACTTTGAAGATTTATTCAGGGATTACGAAAACAGTCGTGATTTCTCTCTTTCAAGCTTACAAATTTTATAAAAATTTTATTAAAAAAGCCGAGCCAATCTTCAAAAATGCAGTTTTCAAAAACAAAAGATTAAAATTTTCAGAGCTCAGGACTTCGCCACTGCAGTGAATTGGATAGGGAAATATTTTTTCCACTATTCCAGCGATTTTCTTAATGTTTGTGGGGTCTAAAATGGACTTTAAGCCAAAAAAATTATATTGAAAGCCTTAGATTAACCTAAATCCTTAAAAAAATATCATTTTAAAATTTTAAAATATTTTTTGTTTTAGAAATTCAGTTTCCGTGACTATTCGAAGGTTATTTTTTAAATTCATATGCCTTCCTTGCTTTTTTCTGATATGCAAATGTATATATGGACCTACATACATACGTACCTCTACTTCAACTGTGGTACAGCTGTTGCCAGCGAATTCATGCTGATTAGCTTTTATTTTAGGTTCATTCATCTCATGTTCAGTGCTTAGAAATCACTTTTTTTATTAATTGTGTATGAAATATATGCTTATTTTATACCCTTAACTCTCTTGAAATGTATATCAGCTTTTGCTTCCATTTTTGTTTAGTTATTTTTTTAACTTCAAACGCATGTTTCTAAATCTCCAGTTATTTTAATTTTTTTTTTATTCTTTTTATTTCTTCACATTTCCTATACATATATCACATTTTTTAATTTTTTTTTATTTTTCAATTTTAATTTTTTTAATTTTATTGTCCCTGCACGACTGCCTGCAGCGCACAAATCAAGCGAAACAAATGGCGGCTGTGCAAATGAGAATACAAAAATAACTGCTTACATAACACACACTCATACATCAGCATAACCTAACAAAATGTGTGTGTGTGTGTGTGTACCTCAAAGTTGGTGGTTGTTAGTTGGCACTAATACAACAACAACAATTTTCTAATAATAAAATTTTAGTATGGTTGCATGTTATTTGAGCAGAAAACTGCCATTTCAAAAGCGATAAAATGTGAAACCTTAATGGGCTGAATACGCAACTGAGTTTTGCCCTATTTTGAGTGCACAATTATTTGACAGTGTTTTGAAATTGACTATGCTTAAGGGGGGGTAAGGTTTGTTTCGTCGAAAAAAGACCTTATTTCATGAATTTTTTTAGAAAAAATTATTGCTGTAGGTTTATTTTACTTATTATTATATGAAAGTGCAACATTTGAAGGATACTTAAAAAAAGTTTTATCGAAAAATAGCTCGGAATAACCGATTTATCGTCGATCTCTGCAGGCACCTCGAAAAAAAGTTGTTGTGCGGTGACCAGCCTACAGCATCACTGGATCATCCGAAACCAAAAAATCAAAATGCTTTCTTTAGTTTATTAGTTTATCTTTCAATTGACGTCGAGTTTTTTTTAATTTTTCAATTTTTGGTACCATTTTCAAGCTAAAATGACGATTTTAGACGAAAAAATCGACCTATTTGTTATTGTAAAATTGTTAGTAATTAAAATTTTTGGAAAAACTCGACGTCATTCGAGAGCTATTTATATGCAGAATATTTGTTCAAAATTTCAAAACGATCGATGCAGTAGTTTTTTTCTGTAGGCTGGTCACCGACTTTAAAAATGACATATTTGGGAAAATCGATTCAAAGTTTTGTACACTCAGCGCAGATAGCTGGAGGTACCGTTATTCAACCTCTTGTAACTTCGTTAGTTTTTCTCCGAATGACCTAAAATTTTAACACAATATTCTTGAGATGTTGATGGTTCAGGAAAAAAATAAAAAAAAATAATGAAAAAAAAAGTTATCAAACCTTACCCCCCCCCCCCCCCTTAAGGAAAAGTAGAGTATTTGTATGCTTCAAGGAAGTGGTATAACCGTTTGCTGTTGCTGTTTCTGTTTCTAGTATTTTATATTTATACCAAATTTTTGTTCGGTTCCATTGTTTATACCAGTTTACATGGTCCAAATATTTTAAGTATACATTTAGTAAGTCCCTAAAGTCGAATGAGTTCACAGTTTCTATAAAAAATAACAATTCGTGTTGTTTATACCAGTTTGTTGTTTTATACGTCACTACTGAAAGTGTAGAGCAATATTGAATATATATAGCTGTTATTACTTAGAACCAATCGTATATTTGTTGTTTATTATATATTTGTTCTATTCGCCTCTACCAAAATTTAGTCTTGCCAAAAACACCTACCATTGATTATACCAGTTTATGTGATTTATACCAGTTTATGCCATTTGAACCAGTTTATGTGATTTATACCAGTTAACTTTTATTTTTGCCACTACCATAATTCTTTTGAATCAAAAATGCCTTCCTTTAATTATACCAGTTTATAAAATTTATACCAGTTTTTTGTACAATGCGCCACTCTCTAAAATTTAGCTAAATAAATAGTCAAATACATTAAAATAAGCATTTTGGTCTCAAATATTTCAGTTCGGACTACAAAAAATAGGTTTTAACGAAAACTTAGTCAACTGCGCCATCTATCAAATCACTATGTCATCTGTGTTTCATTAAATTTCCACACTCAGCATATGCAACCAAAGCTCAGCTATTTCTAAAGCACATACATATATTTATACTATAATTACTTCTCTAATTATTTATAGAGGTTTATAAAGAGCCGTAAGTATTATTTTATGTCAAGCGGCAGATCATTGCATCCGTGAGCGCAAACACGCAAACACTTCTTGATGTTCAATGTATGTATGCCGCTCAGAAGATTTGCAAGCGCTTACACGCGCACAGCTGGTTAAACGCTAAACAGGCGCCTTAACTGGCCGCGTCGCACTGCACCGCACCGCACCTTGAGCTTCAACGGCTTTCCCTTAGCTTGGGCTAACTTAAGCGCAGTTGTGCTGGCTGCCTGCCATCACCGATCGCCGTTGTTTGCATCTTGAATTAAAGAGATACAAATGTGTGTGTGAATGTGTGGGCAAAAATGTCGCGGCGCACTTGGCGCTAACTTCACTTGGTGGCTGTGGCTGGCTGCCGGCTGCTTATCCGCATTTGCGCGCCGCTGCCGCCCCCGCTGTTGCTGCCAGATGATCACGTTGCATCGATTTTTATGGCCAAGTGGAATTTGAAAGCATTTTATAAATATTTATGAATTTGACGTTGCCAACTGCATTGCTTGCATACTTACAGAAATGGTCGTAAGCGTCGCATGGGTGTGTGTGTGCCATGCACCGCTAAACAATGCACCAGCACGGCTCAGGCCAACTAGCTGTGCTCTGGTGTGCTGTCTGTCGTTTGCCGGTTCATAGCGAATTTGCAATTGAAATTTTCAATTCCGCTGCGCGCGCTTACACCCGCCCCCCACATGTGCATGTGTGCATAAATCTAATCTCAGCTACATATTTATATGTATGCATATGTGCTTAGTTCCTATATAGTCATTTGAGCTTGCAGTTTTAGGAAGCTGCGCGCTAAATTTTCCATAAAAAATTGTGAGAAGCAAATAAAATATTTTCGAAATCTTTTTTTTATAAAAAATTTACTTAAGCATGAAATAATTTAAATATATAAAAATTCATATTAAAATATTGGATTTTTGATATAAGATGTTTTTTTATAATTTTTTATGATTTTTTTTTTTTGAGTTTTTTATGATAATATATTAAATTATTTAAAAATTCAACAATGTATTAATGAAATTTTTTTCTTTAATTTCAGGTGAGTTGACTTGTCAAGAAGCTTCTATATACTGTATAAAATATGATAAATAGGTATGTAAGTAATATTTATATATATTTTATTTTATATCAATATATTACACTATTCAACATTCGGCTGGGTATTGGACAAACCTATTTTTTCCCGGAAGATTGAGTCATAAGTACAAAAAACTGTATTCTCCGATTTTCGAAGTTAGCTGCCAAAAACAAAATATTTGGATTCGAAGTTCGAGAAAAGAATTTAAAAAAAAATTATTACTAAAAAATCCAAAATATGGATATAATCGGCATTTTCCTCATAATTTAATGGCGTAGAAAACTTTTCGGTCAAGCTTATATGCAAGATGCTATGTAGGGTCTAAGTAATATCTTCGAAAAAAAGTAAAATTTTTATATATCGAAAAATACTCTACCCCTTATAAAATCTAGAAAAAAGCCGATTTTGCCGTATATTGCTATATATAATTGTCTAAAGATACCTATTTTTAATATTTTGAATTAAGTCAAAGTAATACAATTAATTGCATTTCTCGATATCGACATCTAATAAATCTGTTTCAAAGATATTTGGGTTTAATATATTTTTAGCATGGTTGCCACTTCTTTAACAAATTGAATTTTAATGAGTTGATAAAATGAATTCAATACTAGTTTCTTATAAAAAAAAATTAATATTACAATAACATCTTTGTCATAAAAATTTAAGATTATCCAACTTCCTATATTCGAAACCAAAATATAAAGAATATATTATATAGATAAGTTGTTCTGGTTTGGATATGGTAACAAGTGAATAAATTGTATTTGTGGTTTTTCCACGCACTACAATTGTTAGAGTTTACTAACTCTTGTAATAAAGGGTATAGAAGTCCAATAAAGAATTGAAAACTACAACTTTTTACTCAAACTTCTTCTGAGAGTTATTAGACCAATAAGGAGGAATATGTTGTACTCAGCTTTGTGGTTGAATTCAAAGGTGATCATATTGTAGTGGCAAGTGGCCACTGGCAATTTGTCTTTCATCTCATGTTAGTTAATGATAACTGGCACTCCCCTCATGATCATTAGTTTGTGTCAGAGTTGTACTGTGATCATGAATTATAACAGAAATTAGTGAAAGCTCGGTGTTCATCGACTTTTCGACATTATTATATTTCATCTCATTAATTAATTTCAATGATTATCCATTCTAGACAGCAGCAATGGGTCTAGAATGTGTGTGGTAATACTTCCGATTATTTTTTGGTACGAATTTTCAAAGAACACTACCAAAACTTCGTTTATATAGATGTAACAGTTTACAGTTAACCAATAATCATACATTTTAAAATAGGAAGATACAGATTTTACTAAATTCTTTAAATTTATCTTCACGGAAGTTGAAGGTATTATAAAAGGCTGTATAACTTAATTAAAAGTTTGTCGAAATCTCACTGTATACAATTTTTAGCTCTTTAAAGTGTCTAAAACCACTCTTTTCGCTACTCATGATATACGTACTTACTTAATTTAAATACTAATTACGTCTGGTTTTTATACCACGTTTTCAAAATCATTAATCATTTTGCGAATATAAAGATACAGCTTTTTTAATTTTTCAATATTCGGATATGCATTTGATAGTACAAAGGTATATGTATGTACAGTACTCATATGTTTTAGAGAGAATAAGTGGATCTGGTTTCACTAAATCTGATTTTATAGATTTCCTAACCACAAAAATTGTTGAATTTTTCATTTTCTGCATCAGAGCGCCACCTAGCGACAGCTTTCGGTAAAATAAATAATATTCTCGGCCAAAGGAGTTATAAAATGTTAACCTTTAACTACTGAGGTGGTGGTAAATTTTACACCTTGTAGTTTGTTTTTTAGTTTTGAGAAAAGTGGCTATGAAATCAAGTCCTTGTTTGTTAAACTAGAAGTTCGATTTCTTTAAATTTATTATTTTATTCATTTAAAAATGTGTTTTATTATTACAATTAAAAACAAATAAAATTAAAAAAAATTTTCGTTGACAAAAATTATTTATAGATTATAAAGGGGTAAAATTTACCCCCACCTCAGTAACTACGCCCAAATATTTCACCTCAGTAGTTAAAGGTTAAGACATCTGAGCAGATCAAGTAGCTAAATACTGTTAAATGATGGACCGTTAGTTCTAAGTCGAAAGTAAACATTACTTATTTCCTTTTCCAGTCAAAAAAAAAATATTTTTCTTCATAAAAAAATGTTTTTTTTGGTATAATTTGTATTCTTGAAGAGAAAAAAAAAGTTTTTTAATTTTTAAAATTATTTATTTTTATTTTTTTTTCTTCTTGAGATTTTTTTTATTTAAAAAATTAATTGAAAAAAATTCAGTTTAAAATATTTTTTTATTTATACAAATATTATTAAAACAAATAAAGACTTTCAATTCAACAAATATAAATAAGCATTAATCACACTCTTGCCGTTCAATCAATATCAATTAACGCGCCGAGTTGTATTAATTTCTTTGTAGAACTACTTAAATAAGTAAACCTCTGTTTGTGTTCTTTTTCGCCACACACAAAGTGTAACCCAAATAGGCGAAATTCAATTAACCTTCGCCGATTATTACCCAACATAGCGCTATCAAGTGATTGTTGTACGAATTTATTAAAAGAACAAAAGCATATCTTATCTGCAGCCGTCAACTACTGGTCTCCACCCACCGCTACAATCAACTTGAAAAACGCACTAAAATGCGACGTCAGGTCCAATGGGCACTGATATAAGGTAGCTTATATACATAGATATATGTATATATGTGTATACTAGTTTCAAATTTTCAAAGCTTACATAATTTATATATATACACATGCAGGTGACTGCAAAATTTTTCGCACGCATTTATTGCAACAACATGTTGCAAGTATTTGTAACAACAATAATTCACTGACGACAGTCCAAAATAGCGGAAAATGAAAAAAGTGAAAAAGTGACACATAAAAACTTTGCAAAATCCATCAACTTAATTTTTTAATATGCATAAATGTATTGCGACACACACACACAGTGACTTTTTATGAGCCCATCCGCCCGTATCTTGAATCATGAACTACAAAACACACACACACACATACACATGCGTATATTTCGCTTACGCGCCGCCTCCTCTGACGTCTTCGCACTCTTCTATTTGCTTGTTCCACTTTAGTGCCGCGACGCTGGCGGGTTGGCGGTTGCTGGTGGTGGGGCCCCGCAGCTGTTCAAATGCGTAGCCAAAGTGTGTCAAGGACAGAATTGTGCGAATTTTTTATTATCAAGCTTTAAACTAACAACGCTCTGTAGGTATAGCTACACTACTGTCAGCTATTTGCCATTTTTCATTGTTTTACTTGTGCGTTTTTGTTGCTGTTTTTTATGCGTTGTTTTGTGCAAAAATTATCGTTGAACTCATGCTTCTCTAAATATACAGTTATGTATATATACAGTGTCTCATGGTAGCGCGTGCACGCACCAAGCAATTAAGCCACACACACCTATATATACGAAGGTATCTATATAAATTTGCGCAAAAGTCACTTTGCCTGTGTGTGTGTTTGGCATTCGCGCTGTGGCAATAGAAACCTACTGAACTAATTTTGGCAAAAGTCGGCAAAAAGCGTGTGTGCGTATATTGACTGTACATACACATATATATAATATATAAGCTCATAGATAGCTCTATTGTATATAGGTACATATATATTTAATAATAGATAGTGCGAAATTATTCTACGCCCAAGACCCTGTAAGAAATTTGAAGGCAAAATTGTTAATTACTTCCGGAATTGAGTTGGTTGCTATGGCTCAGTGTTATTTTGTACAAAAAAAAAACGTTTAAAAAATTATTTGTCAGAGCTTTCATCAAGAAAATATTTCGATCGATTTGAATTAAAAAAAAAAAAAAATTTTTTTGAAAATTAAAAAAATTCCTGCAAAAAATTGGATGAGACCATAACTGACACAACATGAAAGCTTTTAAAGCATAATTGGATCATAACAGTTCAGTGAGCTTTCATGCAAAAAGCTCCGTTTATCAAAGCTTACATCAATTTACCATTTTTATATGACCTGAATATGGTCAACGGTCTAAGTAACTCTGTTTATGTGATTGCAATTGATCTAAAAAAAACAAATTTCAAGAAATTTTTGTACAAAAATCTAGTTTCCGTAAAGTATGTTGATCGAAATCATTTTTATGTTAGTGTCAGAAAGTCGGATGAAGTCATAACCCACATTAACTGAAAGCTTTTAAGTCATAAGTACACCACAGTTAAATGAGCTTTCATGAAAAAAGCTCAATTTATCAGAGCTTTCGCCAAGAAACCATTTTTACCCGATTTCAATATGGTCAGGGGTCTAGTTAACTATTTCTGTGTAATTTAAATTATTTTCAGCAGGAGGTAAGAGATTTTTTCTAACATAAAACCTTGATTCTGGGATATAATTTCTAGTAAATACTTTTGAAAGCTTACATTTTGATATGAAAGAGATCTCACAATAATCTCGAATAAAATTAAGTCAACCAAAAATTGGAATAAAAAATCAGGAAGTTATGGTCCCAGAAAGACGGCAGTCGTCAATATCTTCTTATTTTCTTGTTTACTTCTACTATATATCGGCTTTTTTAAATTAAAACAAGTAAACTTGTACGATTACTACCAGCCGACACTGTTAATTTCACAAATGAACGCGACTACATTGCATAATCAAGTAAACAGACGTTAGAAGACCCAAAAGCTACGCCGCTCCAAACACAGCCCGCCACCAGCCAACATACCCGCGCCTCCCAACCCAATTAGGTAGTAACAGCAAGCGAAACGCTTGCCGCTTTTTCTGTTTCTTTTCTGTGCGCGCTACGAATACACGTTCGTACTTCGTTGTCGTGCGTTAGATGGGTCGTCGTCGTTGGGCGCGTTCGTCGCGCGCATACGAAAGCTACAAACTAGCGATAATGAAATGAAAATAAAACACAATGGCAAACAAAAATAACCAAAAAAAATATATTAATAATAGCAACAACAAAAAATATTAATAATAGCAGCCAAAAAGTGAATAGCAACAAACAAACGACAATGGATTGTAGAAAAAATTAAAGCGATACGCACATACAGTATGAGAAGCGGCAGTGAAGAAGCGCGCGGTAGTTAGTAATGAAGCTCGCGACGGTGAAGGGAAGCGCGGTGGGGAAGAGACGCGCGGCGCTTGAGTGCGCGACGCATATACGTACTGCGCATACCTATGTATAAGTCAATATTCTATGCTATGTAGGCAAGCGCTTGCTTGTAGCGCGTTATGTGCGCTTGTCGCCGCTTTGGTGCTGATCGTCGTCACCGGCTGGCAGACAGACAGTGGTGATCGTCGCTTTGCATAAAACGCTGCGAAATGATGGGAAGCTAGCGAATGTGTTCGTTGGCGTGCGTGTACGCGCTACTACAAACCCAACATATGCGCCTAGTGGAACTACTGTTTGAGCACATAAATAATATACATATGTATGTATGTAATATTCAGATGGCAACACAGCGCAAAGTACGAATAGCGGCGCGTTCATGTATGCGCGTTGTATAAGGCAACGCCGTTGGTGACCTCATCTTGGCCGCAGTTTGCAAAAAATAAAATTGCAAAAACTTAAAAAAAAAACGCACACAATTTGACAGCCGAAACAGTGGCGGCGCTGGGCGGCGGGTGTGTGTTGAGCGCCCGCGCGGTAAGCGCTAAGAGATAGGCACAGCGCCGCGCTATAACGCTTTAGGTATGAATGCGCGCAATGTGTAGCTTCTATTATATAAATACATATGTTTTAGCTTTTTTATTTTTATATACAATATGTATGTATGTATGTATCTACATAAGTATGTACTTATGCGCTCACATTTTTGCTTTGTGCGTTTGACTTTGTCGAACATTTTGTATACCTATTGTTGTTGTGCGTTTAATTTCGCAAATTTCTGTAGCGCAAAAAGTTAAATTAAAGAAAAAAAAATTGAAATTGGAAATTTTTCGCAACAAAAGTGAAACGTATTTGCGGTTCTGGGAGCGCGGCGCTGTCACTTTCGCTGTTGTTGCGCTTGCTTTTGTTGTTTCTTGCGTTATATTTTAACTATTTTTGGCAAAGTTGCTTAGGTTATGTACATAATTATTGTAAATATTTGCAGTATTCAAAGTAAAACAGTTGTAGCGCATGAATGCTAAAGAGGTTTGGGCCGCGTTGCCATCGCGCGCTGTTCACGGAATGTTTAATGTTTGAGCGGCGCTAGAAAAATATAAAAAAGTTCACCTGAAGTCAACCAAAATAGGCTAATTTTACTGTCTACAAATATTTTTTTTTTTTATGTGAAATCGAATTTTAAACCCACAGAGCATGCGTCACGCACAAGAGCACCTAAATACAGCACTGGCATCACTTACGCATACTCGTACATACTGCAAATATATAACAACTAACAGCCCCATGCGTCGTCATCACGCACAACGAACCCAATGACAACAACAACAATAACATTTGCAAAAAATTTGCGAAAATAATTGCGAATGCGAAATTCGCACACATGCAATACGCACAAAATTAGGTCAAATCGTGGCAGCGCTGCCAATTTGACGTCGGCAAAAAAAACTAAATTAAGTGCTTAGGACAAAAAAAAAAAAACTAAAAACAATAATAAAAATGCGAAACGCACAAAGCAAAAATAACAACAAACTTGGTGCGTTGTTATCTAAATTCACGCAATACCATATTGTTGTTGTTGTACGAACGCGTTTCTAATCGTTTCTAGGTTATGGTGATGGCCTATCTACAAATTGTATATTTATTTATAGCTTCGTACCACTCAAAATTGATTATTTTATTTTAGTAGATTGGGCTTAGATAGTGTGGGTGGGTTTTTATTGCAAGAAATATACATATTTATGTGGGTTTTTATTAATTAAAAGGAATTTCTATAATAAAAAACATAAAATTATGCTACGAATGCATTAAACTATGGTGAGATGGTATTTAGGAGGTCTTAGTAGGATCTCAGAGACAGTATGAGTAACCTAAATAGTTTGGTGTGTTCTTTTATTTTCAGTCTCTGAGATATCTAGATATTGTTTTATATTAGCTCTACTCCATTCCTTTTTCTGCTTGATTAGATCCCAAAAGGTTTTATTTTCTTCGGTGATTACAAGCGCTGGCATTCTAACCGATGTCTACTACTCAGGGAATACGTGAAGAGACTCCATTTGGTACCGCTAAGGACCATAACTGGTCCACCAGACAAACCTAACTTAACTGAAGAGTGATTACGTCGATGAATGGTGTAATTTTGATTACTTCCACTGCTCCACGTTTTAGAGCCCATTCTCAGAACATTTCCAAAGGAAGTGATAATCAGTTTTTTCGACGATCTATCACTGTTCGAAACGGCAAGTTGTTGTAGAGAGGCCTGTCGTTTTGGTTAACATTCTTCCAAGCACCATTTTAATGCAAATAATTATGACTCGTTAGTATATTTCATTTTAGTTCATTTTGATGACATTGCTTCAGTGCATACCTGAAATCAAACCTAAACTAATATATCCCGTACTCGTTTCTGCATATGTTATATATGTAGATGATCCGATTCCAGGTTAGGTTCTCTTAGCTAGTGGTATTATTAAATAGCGCTTGTTATCTTATAACATTAATGCTCGTTTTGAAGTGGGATATCCAACCTATTTATACAAATCTAGTTTTTTCTGGATATCTAAAAAGTTTCTTCGTTAAAACAATCGTTATACATGTCCGGAAGAAGCTTTGAATGTTCTGAAGCTGCTATATTTAGCTATCCTGTTTATGTTTGCTTAAGATTATAGTATTAACCATATACTATATATAATTTTTATTTTGTATACATACATATATGCCAGTACTTGAAGCACTTTTATACGCGCTTACTTACTTTCAACGCAAGTGTTTCATGTTTGCCATCAGTTGTGTGATAAATTCACCGAGAACATTTGTCGACAACGAGCAACAAGACATGCATAAAATGTTGTCAACCGATTTATTTCACATGTGACAATTTTTGAAAGACATATATATTTTTATACTCTCGCAACAAAAGTTGCTAAAGAGAGTATTCTAGTTTTGTTCACCTAACGGTTGTTTGTAAGTCATAAAACTAAACGAGTTAGATATAGGGTTATATATATCAAAATGATCAGGGTGAAGAGACGAGTCAAAATCCGAATGTCTGTCTGTCCGTCCGTCCGTCCGGGCGTGACCCCGCCCTCAAATGGGTATATAACTCGCAAACCAATAAAGCTATATAAACCAAACTTTCTGCAGTCGAGTCTTTCAGCCGTTTCCTTATACAGTCCAAAAATGAAAAAAAATCGGATAATAACCACGCCCACCTCCCATACAAAGGTTAGGTTGAAAATGACTAAAAGTGGGTTAACTCACTAACGAGAAACGCCAGAAACACTAAATTTTACATAAGAAATAGCAGAATTAAGCTGCACTCAGATTTTTTTACAAAATGAAAAATGGGCGTGGCATCTCCCACTTGTGGGTCAAAAACCATATCTCAGGAACTACTCGACCGATTTCAATGAAAATCGGTATATAATACTTTCTTGACACCCTGATGACACATGTGAAAAATGGATGCAATCGGTTCATAACCACGACAACTTCCCATATAACTCAATTTTGAATTCCATCTGATTTCTTCACTTTATAATGTATACATAAGGAACCAATGAAGATAGCGGAATAAAACTTTACACAAATAGTACATATCATCTCTGGCTTCACTTGTGAAAAAATTGTCGAAAACGGACTATAACTTTTCAAGACCCCAGATATCGGACATGTTGAACTCAGCGCCTAAGGGTAAATTTTAACCGAAAATATTGGTAAATCTCTTAGATAATTTAATGTAATTCAGAGGAAATTGTTTTCTTCTAATAGTGTGTCTCTGTTCCGAAAATTATTAAAATCGGATAATAACATCTCCTAGCTCCCATGTACCTAATTATAGGTTTTTCAAAAATACGGTGTGCTTTAATCTACATATATGAATTGGTTAATATGTGAGATACTATATCTTTGCGAAATTAAGTGCGTGTATAATTTTGGATATGGTGTACCTAGCTGGTTAAATTGAATGAAATCGGTTCAGGAATTACCTCAGCCCTCATACACTATATAGGACGATTTTCGTTATTCTATTAAACTTTGTGCCGAATTTATAGGTAAATTTGGGTGTTATCTTATTAAAATTTCTTCAATAAATTGCGAGAGTATAAAATGTTCGGTTGCACCCGAACTTAGCCTTTCCTTACTTGTTTCATTATACATACGATATGGTGGGTATGCATGAATATACATATCTACGTGATGTTTCATGAATTGAAATATTTGTTTTCTCAGCTGATGAATTGTCAGGTCAAAAGAATATGGAAAATTAAATAATAATTTGTATTTGAAAGTGGTATTGATGAGTTCTTAAATATTTTTGATATAATCCCTCAAATAGCGCTAGTTAGGTGTAGTTTTGAGTCATCTGATAGCATTGGTTTTATTAACAAATTTTTTTACTATTTCAGAACATAAAAATATATTATTTACTATCCAAAATTGACTTATATTTTATTTCAGCTAAAAATGCTGGTTTTTCCGAAGTTTTGGATTTTTAAAGGAAATTTTATAAATTTATGATTAAAATTTTTTTTTAATTTTTAAATATTATATTGTATTTTATTTTTTATAAAATTAATTTTTTTTATTTTAATATTAGTTTTTAATTATTTAGTTTTTAGATGTTTAAAATTAGATTTTTCAATGACTTTTTTATATTTCAATTTTTTAAGGATTTTATATATATTTTTATATTTTATTCGATTTTTTTTTATTTCATTTCATTTTATTTTATTTTATTTTATTTTATTTTATTTTATTTTATTATATTTTATTTTATTTTATTTTATTTTATTTTATTTTATTTTATTTTATTTTATTTTATTTTATTTTATTTTATTTTATTTTATTTTATTTTATTTTATTTTATTTTATTATATTTTTTTTTTTAATTTATTTTATTTTATTTTATTTTATTTTTATTTTATTTTATTTTATTTTTATTTTTTATTTAATTTAATTTAATTTAATTTAATTTAATTTAATTTAATTTAATTTAATTTATTTAATTTAATTTAATTTAATTTAATTTAATTTAATTGTATTTAATTTTATTTTATTTTATTTTAATTTATTTTATGTTATGTTATGTTATGTTATGTTATGTTATGTTATGTTATGTTATGTTATGTTATGTTATGTTATTTTATGTTATATTATTTAATTTAATTTAATTTTATTTTATTTTATTTTATTTTATTTTATTTTATTTTATTTTATTTTATTTCATTTTATTTTATTTCATTTTATTTTATTTTAGTACACCGCTAACTCACTATATTTCTTTGCAAATTCTCTTCCATCTGCATTATGGCAGACCCATAGATACATTCATAAATATATACAGTCTAGTTGGCCTTCAAATTTACTTCACTTCTCATTCATTTGTACCTTTATATGTACGATTATATGCACAGCATTTTCCGTTGTGTACACCTTTTGTAATTAGTTGGTTTATATACTGGCATATGTATATACTTACATACTTAATTATATACAAACAAACGCATATATAAAATTGCAAACTGAAATCTTTACTACCATTGTTGTCGTTGTTATTGTTGTTGTAGCTGCAGTTTTTTGCCCGCACTAGCAACTGAATTCGCTGTTACTTCCATTTTGTATGTAAGACTCTCATGTTTGTACATACATATGTATGTTTGTTGGTATGTACCTTTGCCTAACAATCTTGACACTGACATTGAAACGCAATTCACCGTCGCCAACGACACTGGTCCGTTGACGGAACTGAATACACATGCATACATTTTGCATGTTTGTATATATTTTATAGTAAATATATGTCTGTATTCTTGTATGTTGGAGCCCATTGTAGTCTCTTCTGGCTGCGCTTGCCACCCCCACCCCCGCTTGCATTTCGCATAAAACTTCGGGCACATCACCTTACACCGTCAGAAACAGACAATTAAAGTAACAACGGCATAACAACAGCAAGAAAAAAATCTAAAAAAGTATTATTTATACAAAAAATAACAACAACAAAATGGAAAAAAAATTAACGAGATTTGCTAACTAATGGCCACAATTCATTAATGTTGCTGGAGTTGTGTTTTTTTGTTGTTTTATTTTTATTTTGCAATTTATTTATTATTTTATTTGTTGTTGTATTTTTTTTACTTATCTTTTTGGTGTCGTTTTCGTATTTTTTATTTATTTTAATTTTTTTATTTTTATTTTTTATTATTATAATTTTTTTAATTTTTGTTTTCTTATTTTTCTCAGTGTTTTTTGATATTTATTATGCTTACTCATTTATTAAATCTTTTTTACTATCACTTTACTTTGCCAACATTTGTATGCATTTTAGTTTTATTTATTTTTTTTATTATTATATTTTGGTTTTTGCACTGTTTTATCGCGCTCTTTCCTTCTGCTTCTTCTTGCTTTTATTTCATTAAATTTTTTCCTTTCCGGTAATTTGCCTTTTTGTTGTTGTTTGTCTACAAGTCTTTATTTAATTCAAACAAAAATCAGCTTATAATGTTTAGTGCTATTAAATGAGCTAGCATTGTTGTTATTGTTGTTGTTTTTTCACTCATTCGTTTCGCTGCATTCACTGCGCATGCGCAAAAGTCGCACTTTTTGTGCGAAACTTGTGAGTTGGAAAAAAATAAAAATAAAATCAAATTGAATAAAAAACACGAAATGCGAAAAATAAATCATTATAACATAAATATAATAATAAAAAATGCTTAAATTAAGCCGAGCATGTGTTAATGTGTTCAAGTGCAGACATACAGACACACTTCTCCATATAAACTCAACAACTTCTTGTTTCCCGCATATGTACATATGTATGTATGAGTGTTTGTTATAAAAAAAGAATTCTGCAAGCACGACAAAGACATAATAAAATCCACATTAACTCGTTAGAAACTAGCGAGTGGAAAAATATATGAAGCGCTTGGTGGCAGATTAATGTGTGGTGGAGCGCGGGAGCAGCGCTTGCAAAGCTTGAAATGAATATGTATACGTATATAACAATAGAATATATCTGCTATGTATATATTTAAGTATGTGGTTATATGCGTGCGTTTAGTTTCAAGGTTATTCCGCTTCGCATGCTGCAGTCGCTAAAAATGACAATAGACCAGTCACAGCAACAACTACAAAAAGCACAAAAAATGTTTATACAGACAGACAGAATAGCTGTTTGAGCACAGAATTGTAGAGAAGGGAAATCATTACCGTGTTATAGATATATCAGAGTTTGAAAATTAAAATACTAATTTCATTTAGTTTAGAAAATGATTACTGGTTGGATTTACATATTGTTTTATTTGCCCATTTAAAGGAAACTTAAAAATTGTTCAGCAGAAACATACAACGCAAACCCAATTTTTCTAGACTCTCAGCAGAAATTTCGTTTTGTTCACCACATGTATTACTATTTCTTGAGAGGAAACAATCCCTGGTTGTAGAGATAGACCGTCACTAGATTTCAGACTATTTCCAAAGAACAGATATTTGAGTTTCAAGTACAAAAAAGGTGGCTAAGGGCTCACTTTTGCCGCGCTTCATTCATAAGTATTTCTTCTACGATAAATATTCGAAGTTCTATATGAAATTTCAAGATCGTAATCGAAATATTTCTCATCCTGATATAAAATGTGTTGAGTCAATACTTAGGAAATCCTGACAGTCTCTCCATATCTTTCAGTTTAAGAGAAGTTGGAGTATGAACCACATGAGTCAAACTTTCTAAGCTCAGTGATGATCCACACTGATTGATTACTGCCCTTCAAATAATTGAGTTCTTGATGAAGTAAACGCATCATAATGATATTGTTAAATTTTAAGCGATTTCGTTTTCTTTTTCCTTCCAAACACAAAATTTCACAAAAACAAGCCATAGACCAACACATAAAGCCTCACTTAAGAAACGTTATTCAAAGCGAGTTGTTTAAAGTGATCTGTCCCAACTCAAATTTCATACGAGTGAAAAAGTTCTCTTACATTGCAACAAATGAAAACTGATACTTAAATAATAATTTAGAGATTAATTCCATTGGAAATTTCAAAATTTGTGCAAACCTTCCAAGATTCGGTCAGAAATCTTCCAATCAGATCTAATTACTACCGTCATCGGGTGTACCTGAGTAACTAATTATGTTTTTGGGTATTTTATTTCTGCGAAATCACATCAGATTATACCATTCTAAAATTCGTACCTCTATTTTTTTAATTCTAAATTTATATTCGCACTCATACTCATACGCATACTTATATTCATATGAATACTTGTTGTCGTACTTAAATTTATTGTATTTCATTTTGGAAAAACCTTTTTCAAACATTTATATTCTACTCGTATTCATATTCATACTTATACTCATACTCATATTCGTAGTCATACTAGTAACAGTCTTTATATTTAACTTAGAATTTGGATTCTTTTTAATATGAAAATTAAAATTTATAGTCATACTCATATTTATACGCATACTTGCATTTATACTCATACTCATACTTATACTCATACTCATGTATTTAAGTATTTATAATTTTAATTGAATTGTAGTTACTTTTGTAATACAAACTTATATTCATACTCATATTCAAGAGTGTACTCATACTTATACTCATATTAATAGATGATATACTCGAATATGTACTATTTCATATATTTGTTAAATTCAGTAAATAAGGTCTTGCACCTATATATTCACATATGTACATATGTACTTATTTCTCTGCAATTCTCCGTATTTGAAACCCATAATGGCGCACATTATAAATAGAAACTCCACCCAGCAGTAATGTAGAATGTGTGTAAACCTTTTTCTACACACATACACACGCATAAAATAGCGCTTACTACACACATACACATCCCTGAGCTTCAACATTACACCGATTGACTGACTCTATTCAACCTTAAGTGCTTTGCTAGGATTCTTATCCGCCATTTTTGGCGCACCACGCCACAAAAAAACAACAACAATAACAGTGCTTACTAAATGCCGCACCAATGCGAACAATAGTAATGAATACTTCAAGCAGCAGCAAAAACTATGCAGAAGAAAAGAAGGAAGAAGCAGCAGCAGCAGCAATATACGAGCGCTTTTAAGCCATGCCATGCCGTGGCGTGGCGTTTCTAGGAATGTTGCACCCTTTTTTACGGTGAAATAAATAAATATGCGAATTGCTATTTCGTTGCGAGCGGCAACAGAAATTAATGCGACAGCAACAACAACAACTATTAGCTATTTTAGTGTACTTTTGGGCAAATGGAATTTAGAGGCGCCCATTTATGCCAACAAAAGTACGAAATATGCACAAGCACGCACACACATCCAATTGTGTTGTTGTTGCAAGCGTTTCCATGCACAACAAACCGGCGACCGACCAACAAACCGAAATTATGATGGCTGCACCTCGAAAGTGCATTGTGTGCAACACACACACATTCCAATAGTATTGTTGTTGTTTTATCGTTTTGTTTTTGTTGTTAGGGTTGAAACGCCACGCTTTTGCCGTTGAACGGAAAAGCAAAAATATAAAAATGTCCAATAATAGCAAGGAGTGCAATAGCAAGGCGTAAGTTGCATGCAACATTGCAACAATGGCCGCCATGCAATGCATGCGAAAAACTAAATACACGCACACAAACGCGAATACGCACTCAAACTAGCACGCAAATGGTGCGCTGGTGCTTAAGTTGTGTTGGTGTTGTGGCATGCAACTTGCTACTTTGCCACGGCATTAATATTTTCCAATACACGCGAGTTGCATTGCATGCGTGTTTCCGCTTGTGTGTGTGTGTCGGTGTTTCTCTCTTATAGGCTCAGTTATGGCTGACTAACATGGCGTCGTTTTCCTTTTATTTTGTACTTCGTTTGTTGTTGTTGCCAGTTTTAGTTCTAGGGTGGAAGTAACTCAATTTGTTTAACAGGGAGAATAGTTGGGTGGGAAAGTTTAAATGATTTTTATGGAGAGAATTGGGAAGTGAAGAATTCTAACCAAATTTTTTGGAGCTAAGTTTTTTGAGAACTTTTTAACTTTTTAGAAACGTTATAAAACTATCTCCTTTTCTTGATATGATAATAATTATTGATTTGAATTCAAAATTAAGTTCTTCATTATTTTATGAATATTACCTGATGAGTGACGAATAGAACAAGTAACGACATTTTCTTATAAATGAGTTGAGGTCAAATATAGCTTGTTGAGAAGTGGCGAATCGATGATGGGTATTGATAACTTAAACCGTGCGCTGCTTTACAGCATTTTTTGCATTTAAAAGTAATATATTTTTACTCTAGAATCAGTGACCTAGGTCAGCAACGCATTTGACCGTTGTGGGCAGCAATAATAATTCTGTAATTTAACTTCGATAACAAAACATTTTATTTTTTTTTGCAATGTAAAAGATTTTTGAAACCCTGGATTGTATAAGAAACATTTATTTTTCATTACTTAAGTATTTCTGTGAGAAATTTCATATCAATCGAAAATGGTCGCCAAGTTGAGTATTGGTAAGAGAACTTGAAATAGTTTATACCTCAACAGTGACTTAAGACTTAGAAGATCTAGAAATCAGACATTATGTTGAAATGTGCGTCTATAGAAAGAACTCACAAAACAGGTTGAATAAATCCAGAATAACAATGGGGAGAAGCATTTTATGATCAATCACCATAATATTATTATTTTTATTATTCTTGTTTATTAAAATTCAATTTAAGGGGTTAAGTGGGTTTCATAATTTTAAAATTAGAACAAAAAAATCTATTGTCTTATTAAATAGTGCAATATGTGTAAAATATACAAAAATATTAAATCAATCCGAGTAATATTCTAAGAGATATACCCTTTGGAAGTTCCGTCCATCAGGCCACGTCAGTACGAATGTAAAACTTTAAACGCATTTATCTCAAAACTCAATTTTTCAAGTCGGTGGACACGATATCTCAAAAAGTTATGAAGCGATTTTGTTAAACACACATCTTTGAAAAAACAATCAGGCAGGTTCTGCAATCCGAGTGAAAATTAAAAAAAAATTGGAATTTGAATTGGAAATATCGGATTGAAAGTGAATTTGCTTGAATTTCACTCGGAAGTGAATTACGGAACCTACCTGATTATCTAGTTAATGAACGAAGAATTTTTTATATTGTTTTCCAACTATTTTTTTTTTCGACAACTATTTTTATTAAGCCCAAAATTTGACCAAAAAAGTGAGTTTTTTGGTTAAAACTCTTTCAATTCAAATTTCAATATTTCATTTTTTCCTTCGTTCATTAACTAGATCTATCCATGTACTATTAAACTATTTTTTATTTATTGGTTTATTGACTTTAGATGAACCAATCATGAGTTGTGATGTCCACCGCAAGACCTTTTTTTGGACACGTCATGGGAGATGAGGTGCCAACGGCTGAGTTTTCTGAATTTTTAAATAAAAATTTTACAAAATACTGTTTAAACATGTGTCTTTGATACGCTGAATTATTAAAATGAACTATATGATTGTATATATTAAAAAAATTTGTAAAAATTACCTTGTTTTTATCCTCTGAAAGCAACCAGACCCCTTAAATAATTACTTATTTGATTATCTAATAAAAAATAAAAATTAATACCCATTTTAATACAGTGGAACTTCCATAACTCAAACTTCTACAACTCGAAGTTCTCCATAACTCGAACTCTTGAAGTGGCAATAGAAGACAAATTTCATACAATTTGCTTCCATAAATCGTAATTTTCGACAAAGCATAATACAAAATTTAAAATTTTACTATCGAGGACGAATTTTAAAAGAATCCCTTTATATCGTATGGAGTAGAACTAAAAATGTGATATTACACTTATAGATTACATAAATTATATAACAAAAGGAATGGGATACAGACGTCAAGAGCCAAACAATAGCAAACTGGAAGAAGCAAAATTACAAAAACATGGTTTAACCTATGTATGTACATAAAACTTTATGCGAAGTAAATAAATAAAATTGTGTAGAAATATATATTTTACTGCTTTTTGAAAATTTATATGTTTTAATGAAAATTCTATAACTCGAGGTCTCTCTAACTCGAAGTTTTTTTGTGGATTATTGTGATTCGAGTTAGACAAGTTCCACTGTATTTGCTTTTCTTATTTTAAATTTATTTGAATTTAAATGAACCGGTTAATTATTTTATTAATTATAAATCGTTATTGAGTCTTTTTAAAAAATTAAAATTTTTTAATCTAGCTTAGTATGTTTTTATTTTTTTCAGTTTTTTAATTGTATATTTAGTTTTTTGTTATTATTAATTCATTGAATTTTGTATTTTTTTATGAATTATATTATTAATTTTCTCTTTTCACATATATTTGCTCATAATTTTATTTAATTCCATTTTATTCTTATTAAATTTTTATTTTTTTTTTACTTTCTTTTCACTTAAATATTTACTTTTATTCTTTTAATCATTTAAATTTTGTTTTCTTTTTGTTTATTACAAATTTTATTATATGAATTCTTGTACATGTATGTGAGTATATGCTTTCTTCTGTGTGTGTATGTATGTATTACAACTTCAAGAACCACCTCAACAATAATGGCCGCCAGTGCGCAACGCAGAACACGCTAAATAAACACACGTTTAGAAAAATTGGATGCCAACACGCTTGTACATATTTCTTTTTTATGTGTTTATGTGCTTACAGCGCCAACGTGCCGCTTTAGCCACTGCTCTTACGCTCTAAACTTCAAATCAGCTACTTTGCGGGCCACCAAATATGCTTACATACATAAATACATACATACTTATACCATATATTTTTCTAAATATTCTAAGTATTTATATGTATGTATGTATGTTTGCCCGCCTTGTATTGTGTTGACTCACCCTCATGCCACACACGTGAGTGCCGTGCACGCGCTTGCAAGCAACCCCTAACTACACGCCATGGAATTACGCAGAATTTCTTAAAGCTGCGCTTCACCGCCTCACCTCACCTACCACCGCTGCTTTCTTTTATCGCTTTACTCTTCTTTTCGTTCGCTTATTTCTTTTGCTGCCACTTCTTCTCTGTGCCTCATTTCTACCCTTACCAGTAAATTGTGTTTGTTTTTGTTTTTGTCTTATTGCAGCCATTTCTTCTGCTCCAGCTCCCATCACACATGTACCGTTGTGCGCCACTTCCATTTGCTTTCGTTGACATCTTTCTTTTCTTTTCTCTTTTTTTTCTACTTTACTTGTTGTTTCGCTCTCGTTTGCTTGTGTTGCACGTTTTTTCGTGTAACTTACTTTTTGTTGTTGTTGTACTGCTACCCTCCATCATTTTTTGTGCAATTTTTTCATATACCGTTAGTTGTTTGCGTGCTGTCAGCCTTGTAAGGCCCATCCCTCGTGGGCTTGTTCTTAGGGCTGCCATTCAACGGCACCTGCCAGCCTGTCTCTAAGACTGCCTTACAGCGTTTCAGCTTGATGTATATATAATATTGTTGTTGTTGTTGTTGTTGTATTTCATTTTGTGCGTTCATGTTGGTTTTGTTGCGTTGCCATTAAAGTGTACTTACCCCATCGGCAGCGTGATAACGGTAGGTTCGGCCACACACCCTTTTCTGCTTCTTCTTCTTCGTCGTTGCATGGAATTCGGTTCCGTGTTGTTCTAAAGTAGGCTGCCACCGCACACACTTCTACATACTTATATATGTATGTATTATTGTATGCGAAGGCGTGTTGCGTGGTTCGAGTTGCGCGTTATGTGGCAACTTTCTTCAGCGCTTTCTCCGCGCCTCTTTTACCTTTCATCTCCCCTCACATGATTATTTTTTTCAAACAAACAGCAAAAGTTGCACAGTTAAGTATTCAGCTGCCTCGCATTATGGTCTAAGCTCACGCAGACACACACACACTCGCATATACTTTGAAAAATGTTGCACATGCCACACACACATACATATATATTTGAAATATTAGACATTCACACACACACACAAACTGTATGTGGAGTTCGTGAATGCGTGCGTGACATGCCAAAGTACAAATACAAATTGACGTGTGTACGTGCGCATAACGGTATTTATTTCTACACATATATGTGTGTGTTTTACTTGTATTTATTTTGCTTTTTGGGGTTGTTTAGTTCATTCGCATTTTATTTTGACCTCACATTTGCACATTTCTTATTCGTTTTTCATTGTTTCGGCGCTGTGTTGTTGCTGTTTTTGTATTTTTTCGTTATTTACCAATAATATACTTAGAAGTAGTTATACATATAGACATTTGCGGATATGCTTAGACATACATATGTATAATGTTTCATATGTGGGCAGATTTAACTGGATGTATGTAGATGTGTATGTACATAGCTACGTTATATACTACTGTTGCTACAATAATACAGTGAATATATTAGTACATATGTATTTACATACACACATATATATATATATATATATATATATATGTTTCTATATGTCAGTTGCTGTCCTAGTTGCGTGTAGAATTTTCACTCTGTGGCAATCGTTACTGTCAAAATACTGGTGGAAAGCAAGTGCTTTACCCAAGTCAATTATCTAAGCTTTTACCTTTACAGAGATATTATAGATACTATATATAAAGAGTTCTATATACATTAGGGATTCCCTAAAATTAGCGGCTATCTTCGTCCAGTTTGTATACCCTCAGTTAGTAATGTCACGATCAAATTTATAACAATTCCATTTTGGTCCCTATTGGCAACATTCAGAAAGTATCGTGGGCTCGAAAGTTCAGATGAGTATTGAGTACATGAGAGTGCAAGTACTCTTGCGAAATTAGCGCTATCCTTTCTTTAGCATTTATTGAAGAAGCAACGTTGTTTTTTTAAGTAAGGTTTATTTAAGAAATAACCTCCTGGAATTAAAGATTACTCTAATCCTCCTTCATACATAAATTTGGTCCAAACTGCAGAAAGCGTCTGTAGTAAAAATACTAACCATTAAGGGGTTATATACAGTTAGACGGCCGAAAAAAAGTGAATTTTCCAGAATTTTTTCTGAGAAAACTTTTTAATTTATTGATCCAAAAATTTATACACATATTATGGTATCTTTTAACTGTATTTTAAGACTAGTACTAGTAAAAATATTTATTTGAAAAAGAGCTACAGCTGATCTCCAGGAGCTCCTCTCAAAAAAGACGTTTTGCGGTGACCACTATATCTCGGAACTGGATCATCCGAAATTAAAAAACCAAACAGATTTCGTTAAAATAATGTTAAATCTAGTAATTAATCGAAGGAATACGCAAAATAAAATTTTTTGACAAAATGACGGTTTCTCAAAAAAAAAAAATCGATTCTTCACCGAAATTTCGGCCTTAAATTGTTTATAAAAAAAAAATATTTATCGGAGAGAAAAAATCTTCGATTAATTACTAAAAAATATATTTAAGAAGGTCGTGTTAAAATTTGAGACTAATCGGTCTAGCCGTTTTCGAGTAATGTTGGTCACCGACTTTGAAAGCACCATTTTGAGAAAAACTCGTTTAAAGTTTGGACCTTGTACTTCCAAGCACTCTGAAACGCCTTTTCAAATTTTTCATTTCTTGTAACTTTGAAAATATTCACCGGAACGATAAGAAATTTTCTGTGTGTATTCTTAAATATATGTACATTAAGAAAATGAAATAAAAAAAATCGATTTTTTGAAAATTCTAACTATATATAACCCCTTAAGAAACTAAAATCTCAATATTTTGAAGTTTATGGGACGACACCAAATGAGAGTCTCAATTTCTTGGCCAAATGGTCAGGCGAATACATTGTGGATTCATAAGCTCGTGAGATCTTCTTGTATATAAGCTGACAGGGGTTTTGATATCATTTTTCAATAGTATCATTCGCCTTTTATTTAAAAACCGATTCAACCTCCACGATGACATATTAATTGTCGCTAAATTACTTTCGAGAGAACATTTTGATGTCTTGAGGTCTGAGGAACTGGATATAATCGCTGAGGGTAAGATTCATGGAATGCGATAGGTGTGAAATATTATATGTGTATATTGTCTCGTTTGTGGATTTGTGTGCTTAAATATTTCTAGATCTATAAACTTTATTTTACAGACAACCAAAAACCATTTTGATTTTTTTGATGATGACTATAACTGATGCTCTTAGAAATCTACTTTATTAATCGTTTTCGGTTCCGCATTGTACCGAAAATTTTTATATAGTTTTATATAATAATATTCTGATAGATCTATAGATTTTTCATCTTATTAACCCTTATAATTACAGATAAAAAAGCTTTGGACAGTTCAGTAATATTTCTTCCAACCAAGGACAATCGAGTAGACACTCAAGTAATAGAAGGTAGATTGGAAAGTATTTCGATCGACAGAACAATTAAATTTTTCATATTTTCATTTTTCAATATTTTTCATATCTATAGTACGGTCCCATTATTTAGTGTCATTCACTTTTTAGAGTACTTCCATGAAATAAATCTCATATTTCAAATAATATATCAGCCGATCCCATAAAAGCAGTACTTTATTTACACAGAAACTGTCTTTATATCTTTGTCTTTAAAAACCTTAACTCTAGATATGTATACACATACTATAGCTTGTATATAGTATGTCTTTATATATTATTTATATGTTGTACGAGTACATACATTAATACATGTGTAATTTGTATGTGCTTTATAAAAAATGGCTGCTCATTTGTTTGGGGTTGACACGCTAATGGCGGTGTGACACGACACCTAATTATATGTATAATATTGCTGTGGCCTCGTAAAGCTTACTATATTATTTTATATTTGTTTATTTGCATATATGTATGTACATATTTTTAATAAATTATATAATGTTTTCTGAATATTTCTTATTTATTTATTTTTTTTTATATATAAAAATTTTACAAATACTAATTCTACTTTTTTCTTATATCATTTCAGGTGAGTCCAGTTTTCTGCTCTTTAAATGGTTAATATACAATCACATGAAGGTATGCGTAGAATCTTTGACATTTTTAAAATAATCTCAATATATGTACTACCTACGTAATTTCAAAAGGTTATTTGAAATTGAAAATTTCATCTCAGTACATAGAAACCCTTTTTCTATATACCATCTCTATGAGAGTGGAACTTATTGAGCGAAAGATTCGATTTTGAAGTTTCCTTTCATAAGTCTGAGTCTATATTTTGAGCTTACTTTTATGAGCTGCACTAAAGCTCAAAATTAAAATGTATAATAATACATAGTAAAAGCTCGTAGGTTAAATATCAGTGGGATCAAAATTCTTTCCAGCCTAGAGCAAGTATTTGCTTTCTGGATGACTAAAAGCTTTTTTATCTTGCTTCTGGTCTATACCATGAAAAGTTTCCTCTAGGAACTGAGTATTATCTTCCAAGTTAGTTCGAAGACACCTATCGATGACTATGAGTGAACCTATCCGAGTTGGGTATTAAGCTGTCAAAGCTTCAAAAAGCTCAGAAAAGCTCGTTTAAGCACAGTGTTCCATACACCGAATATAAAAAATGCGTTAAAATCGTGAGATTACAAAACTACGGAATACAATTAAATAATATATTTAAAACGTTACAAATAAATTATTTATTCGGCATATGTTCGTCTGTTAGTATGCATGTAAGTAATGGCGCTGGTGCTTTGCGCTCATACAAATAAATAAATAATTCATATTTGATAATGGACGCGAATAAATTTCGATCTAATTCGGGAAAATCACGACAATGCCACAATAGAGTCATAAAGAAATACAGACAAAAATATAAAATAAGAATTTCCAAGCGCGGCGACACGCAAGCCGAAGGTGGAAAGC
Organism: Zeugodacus tau; assembly: GCA_031772095.1. Lineage (NCBI taxonomy): Eukaryota > Metazoa > Arthropoda > Insecta > Diptera > Tephritidae > Zeugodacus > Zeugodacus tau. Next base: position 61,063,702 of record CM062650.1, on the reverse strand, counting down.
ATGAGAGTAGTAAGACTGCGAATCTCGTATGTCTTGAATTTTGGGCCAATTGACAGACAGACACGACATTGTGTGTCGCAGCAGGAAGCGCGCTCGCTGGCGCGCTTACTAAAGAACGTGAAAAGCGGCGCAGCGCCTTTCGCGCATGCGCAGAAATGCAGATGAGTTGGAAATGCATCCAGTTGGTTGGGCTGACCGACAGATTGATGCTTTTTGTTGTTTGAAATCGTTTTTGCTTTTACAAAATTTTTTGTTGTTATTTTTGCTTTTTGGTTTGGCAGTTCACAGTGCGCTGTGGCATTGTTGGCAACACTGCGCGATTTTTGAGCGTCACAAATGCTATTGGAATGCAGACAACGCACGCGTTGCAAACAGAAAGAAGAAGAAGAAACAACAACAACAGCCTTAGCTGCAACAACAAAAGACAGTTCAGCCAGCTGCATGCAGAGAATCACAAATTGCGAAATTATATTTTTAGTTACGCTGCGAAGATGCGCCGACGCATGCAACGCGCAATGTGGCATATGCCGCATTTGCCACAATTCAAATGACTGCTTTAGATTTGCTTAAAAATAGTTTTTTTTTCGCCAGAGCGCAACTTGCTGCGTGACTGTCCAAACGTGGCAATTTTGTCTAGCAAGTTGTGGCAACAATCAGTGTGCGCCATATAGAATCGTCAACTGAACGTACAACTCGTACCTTTTGCGTCGCTTTGCTGGGCATTTTATGAGATTTCAATGGTCAACAGACGTAATTGTTGTTGTTGTTGCATACGCTGTTGCACGCTCAGTCACAGTTGACCGTTGGCGCTTCTACGTTGCGCGCTTCTAGCAGCTAGACAGTTGGACTGAGCGCTGTTGCACGATTTTTTAGAACATGCCACATGCAACTGTTGGCAATTTTTTAGAATTTTTGTTTTCCGTAAATTTCTCCAATAATTTTCATTAGTTGTTGTTATTGTTGTTGTAGTTCACGCAATCACGACTTTTTAATGCGTGCCACATGGATTATGTTGCATAGCGCCGACCGCCGACTGCATGCCGCATGAATGTTACAGTTTTTAGGCGTTTCGTTGTTGTTGGCTGCTCTTGGGCATCGCTGGGCTTGCACAAGACAAAATGCGTTTTAATTTAATTTGACGAGCACCAAAAGGAAGAGGAAGAGCGCACTACAGAAATAGAACTTCAATTGCTGCTAACAGCAAGTAAGCGCAGCAACATGTTGCACGCTTGGCGGTTTTGGTTGGTGCGCTATGCGCTCGCACGCCTCACATTGCCGCAGGTTATACAGGCGCAGTATGCGGCGATTGCAACAACAAGAGCATACACGCCTTCGCATGGCAGTTGTGGCAATATTGTTATTGCTGTTGTTGTTAGTAATCTTTGACGTTGTTGTTGTTGTTGTTGTGCTGCTATTTTGCGAAAGACGTGACTTTTCTGCGAGTTATGAAAAATGCGCTGCACAAACACACACTCACACCCGCGCGCTCTCATGCATATGCGCCAGCGCTTCGGCAATTGCGTTGCACGCGCAGCAAGTGCACTGCTTTGTGGCAAGTACATAGATGAACTCTAAAATAGCGCGCGCCGCCTCCTCACGTTTTCTGCAGCGCACAATTGGCAGTTACGCGCCGTTGCAGTCCAACTTTTACAACGCGGCGCGGCGTCCACCTTTAACTCGACTGCTACACCCACCTGCGTCGGCGTCGCACCCATTTCCAATACAAACATACACACAACTAGTGTGTGTGTGTTGCATGTGCGCGCGCTTGTTGTTGCAGCGATTGTGTTGCCAGCTTGTTGCCGCGCTGTGGCATATTTGACGCTCGCAGCGTCTAGTCAAGCACTTAAGTTGCTGCCGCCATGCCGCGCCGCGCCACCGCCACAAACTGCACTGCTGTGCGCGCGCTCATGTTGCACGCAGAGCACGCATTTTCAGCGTGAAATGCAATTTTGTGCGCCAAAGGAATTTCGATTGTGTTGCGCATGCGCGCCAACAACAACGCGCGGTCGAGTGTGTGCGCAAAATAATTTCGTTGAAAAGCTTAGAGCGTTGTCGAAAAACGTTGGAGATGTTGCACGTTGCACGTATCGGCCGGCATCTAGTCACTGTCTCGCACACAGACAGCGCCACATGTGTTGCATTGCTGCGAGGCGGGTGGTGTTGCGCGCAACGCACGCTCACGCAAATCACGCATCTTCTTCCAATCGCGGCAATTTCAAGCCAACGTTTATTGCCAGCCTATTATGATGAGCTTTGTTGTTGTGATTTTTAGTTGTTGTATTTTTTGTAGTTTGCTTTTGCTTTTTTACCGCAATCCGTGAACTCTGAGGCCATGGCAAATTATTGCAGCGCAACGTGGCAAGCTGCAACATGTTTGTTGTTGACGCTGGTTTGTTCAACTTTGTCTTGTCTAGTTTTGTTGTTGTTTTTGTTTCTATTGCAGCGCTTGCTATTGCTATAATTTTTCCACGCAATACTTTTGTTGTTGTTGTTGCGCGCATTGTGCGCAACTAATGAGGCGTCGGTGGGCACCACTTAACTTACACAGGCATGCACACATCCACATTCTTGCCTCCAAATCGCTCCTCGGCTCCAGGCCTCATGGAGCTGAAGTCATTTGCCTTTTTTGTTGTAAATTTATGCAACATTATTGCTCGCTCGCATCGAATTAGCCTTATAAGCCGCAAAATGCCGTGATTCCTAGCGTACCCTGAACCAGCCGTTTGACCAAATTGATCACGAATTTTTAGCACTAGTTCTAATAACTGTATTTCATTATGTACAGTATTTGTTGCTTTAATCAGGTCTGGTTAATTTTTTTTATTAAATTAGACCTAGAAAAGGGGTCTGTGTGTGTGTCAGAAATATCAAAATAGTTTCCTTCACTCAAAAACTGGTTATGAGTAATATAAACAAAAGTACAGGGTTACCATATGGTTAAAAATAACTTTATTTCTTTATATATAAAATAATTTTTTAAAAGCAATTGGAAAAATCTTAAAAATTGTAGGAAATTGACTTTATATACAAACATTTTTTTTGGAGTTGCCACCTAATTTTTTTACATCGAATTAATATTTTATTAATATATGTAAGGAGTATCTTTTAGATATTTTAGTGTTTATTTATTGAACATAAAATAGTAGACACATATTTTATCAAAATAGGGTTGCCATCTGATTTTTAAACTGTATACTATAATAATAATAAGTATCAGTTATAATATTTATTTCTTGAAAAGAGAACGTAATACAAACTTTAAAAATAAAAATAAAATCTTTGAAATTAAATTAATTTTCGAGCAGGGTTGCCAACTTATTTTTTTTTTTAATAATTTTATTTTGTTTTAAAACAATTATATTAGGGCTTTTATTGATTTATTCTAATAATTTAAATCAAAAACTATGTTTGTAGCAGTTTAGGGTTGCCAATTTTAATAATTTTTTTCTTTTTTCATTTTAAAATTAAATAAAAATCGGCATCTGTTTATTGAAAGTATTTGAGGGTTTTTGCATATTAATTTTTATATTTTTTTTTATTTGAGGGAAAATTTATTGAAAACCAATGGTTTCTGTCGCAATTGAATCTCAAACAGGGTTGCCATTTTTTTAATTTGATCAGATCAGAATATGTTTAGTATCGAAATTCTTGGAGCAATATTTCAAATTTAAAAATTATTTTTTTTTTTCACATAACACAACAACAAATCATAAAAAAGCCCTCCACTTTGCGGCGCTTAAAAATGCATGCAACATATCATACATAATAAATTATTATGAGACACTTACAACACATCAGCACAGAATTATGCATTCTCAGTGAGGCGCTTACCCTAATTAATGCCTCCATTACGAATTATGCTTCTATGCGAAAGTAAATGAGTTTGCTAACCATCAGCTGCCACAATTAATTACTCATTTGAGCGTAGATTTTCGCATATATTTGCCTCACTCGTCAAAGGAATAGTGCGGAATTCACAAGCTTCTTATTATTTACTTGCCATAATAACTCAAAGCTAATCATATAAAAAATTCACATTTAAAATATGCGCAAAACCATTCGCAGTGGGTGTGTTTGGTGGCAAATTAATGAGCAAACTTGCGAGTGCGCGTGTGCAAAAATGCAGATACAATGTTGCCAGCACGCATGTGTTGAGTTGTTGTGTTTGATTTAAGTGCCATAAATCTCGGTGTAATTTTCAAAGTTACTCTTGAGCGCATGCCAGCATATATGCTATGCATAAAATAACGCGTATTTGACTTGCTTTCAACGAGTGAGTGAGACTCCAACTGACGCCATCAAATGTGCGTTTTTACTTCACATTTCACTTCACCTTGCTGCCACTTCCAACTTCCTTCCTGCGTCACTAAAGCGCCACAAAATCGCGCATTAATTAATATTAATTGTTGTTTATTATGCTCATTTTGGCGCTGGCTGCAGCAGGCAATCTTCCGACGCGCATTTTCTTTGCGTTTCTTTTAAATTGAATTTTAAATAATTAACCTTAAATCATATTGATGTTGTTGTTATAATTATTTCCGTGCATAATTATTAATATAAAATATTTGTTGTTGTCCGCAAAAAAGTTTTGAATTAATGGTTCCTATTATATATGATAGCCTTAGTGTACATTAGGGCGTGTCGCCTTCCACATAAATACCATCAATCAGCTGACAAGAACTGTCAAGTTGATGCGCATCAGTAATATTGTATATGCGATCGTGGAGAGTATGCGTGCGCGGCAATGTGGACAAGCTACTGTCATATTTTTCATGACAAGTACTTTGGTATTCTATAACAAGCTTTGAGAATCACTGTAAATACTTGAAAAGCTCGTTCCGCTGAGCTTTGAAGCTTTTTAGCGCTTCTCATTGTAATTGTGTAAGAAACGGATTAAAGTAGATCTATCTCACAGTCTTAAACATTTTGGTCTCTCATCCGAGGCTTTTGCTTCCTTTTCATTGGGGGGTGTTTTTATGTGGTGGGTCCCAAACCCTACGCGCAACCGCATAAGCGGGTTTCGCCTTCTCACTATAGCTCGCCTCCAAACGGATGTCTGTTGGCTACCCAGAGGATACTTGGTCTAAGGCCTGAAGTCGTGAGCTGCTTGAGCCACATGTAAAAGAATCGTTCCTGGCCACTCCCAAGTGAATGACAGTCAGAAACTTTCCTCACTTACGTGAACTTCTACATATGACTCCATCCTCCCTTTATGGTCCCTTAAACATTGGCAACGGCGAATACCGCAGACGATGGAACGATGAGCTGTATGTGTTAATCGACGGCATAGACATAGTCCAGCGAATAAAAAGACAGCGGCTACGCTGGCTAGGTCATGTTGTTCGAATGGATGAAAGTGCTCCAGCTTTGAAAGTATTCGATGCCGTACCCGCTGGTGGAAGCCGAGGAAGAGGGAGACCTCCACTCCGATACTCCAATGGAAGGACCAGGTGGAGAGGGACCTGGCTTCGCTTGGTGTAACCAATTGGCGCCAAACTGCCAGAAGGAGGGTTACGTGGCGCGCTGTTGTGGACTCGTCTATAACCGCGTAAGCGGTGTCTACGCCAGTCAAGAAGAAGAAGAAGATCTGAACGATCTGATGTGGCTGATGTAGGTCTTAAAGTACGCCCCGATCAAATATTTCATGCAGATTTAGTTGTTTTCTGGTTCTCGTGCTTGAAGAACCGGGTCTCTAGTTGTAGATCGAATTATATAAAGCATATTTTTGATCTTTTAACTCAAAATGAACTCTTATTCAATAAATTTGTGTTTTTTTAAGAAAACAACTTTAAGGAACTTTAATTATTCTTAAATTATATGAAGACCTAGATGTATACAGTTCTTTTTCGATTTCTTTTAACACGGTTAGGTTCCAAATTGCTTATGCTGTCATCCTATATGTAGGCAACGTATTTTTCTCATAAAATTAGGAATGAAAAATACACAAAAGGTTGCCTACATTTAGGCTGAAAACGCTTTTGTGTTAGCGGTGACACACACCTACAAATTTTAAATGATCGATATAAACCAAATATTTTGGTATAAACCAAATATTTTGGTTTATACATCCAGATTGCGAAAATTATAGTTTTATTATATATTTTGAGAAATAGAAAATACATTTCTTCAGAGCTCTTTTCTTCAATAACTTGTTAAAGTATAGCTCTTTGTAGAGATACCATATTCACTTAGAAATATTTTATTTAAATTTGAAGTAAATCGTTAAAAAAACTCTACATTCTTCGCTTACAGGCGCTTAAGAATCCTTACTATCTTCTTCTTTTAATTTCTCTTCAGTACTACCGCCACTTAACAGCTTGCACTTAATTCGAAATTCATTAATTTTTTAAATTCACAATGCTGTTTCTTGCCACCAGAATTTGCTGTTGTCGTATGCTTACCTTTCTTCACCGCCTCTCTTCCATCATGACTTTTTATTATTGCCGATATTTCACTGCTCATAAGTGCCAACTAGCACACATGCATTTGGCTGTTATTGTTGTTTGTTGTTTTTCGCACTTTTTTGCACTTCACCTGTTTTTTGCTGCCTTCACAATACGATCATCCTTTGACGGTGGTCCTGCATGCGCCCAATTACGCCACGCTGCACCGCACACCGCCCCGAACACGAGTGCATGTGATTGCTCATCTGCCAGCCGACGAATTGATGGCCTGCCGACCTACCGAGTAGCCTACCTACCTGTGCCAGCCTGCCTTGCCTTGTTGGTCTCCTGTTTTTTCCGATTTTTTCCTTCACTTTCTGTTTTTTATTGTGCCTTGGCTCCTGTTGGCAGCTCCACCTTTAATTCTCCATTGCACTTTCCGACCTCCACCGCCTCGCAGTGTCGCCCACAATGTTCGGTCACCGGTTCAATGGCTGTTCAATCGTTTATTGTTTTCTGCTTTTGACTCCGATTTTTTTCTGTCCCAATCATTGCTATAGCCGCTGCCGCTTGACAATCCATTGTTCCAGCCTTTTTGCTGCAGATTTTTTTCAGTTTTTTTCTCGCGTGTTGTTGTAGTTGCACATGCTCAACCGGTTGATGCGTCGCAATTTTTGGAATCCCTTACGGGATCTCTTGTAGTTTAGGTGTCTGTTGTCTGCTGTTGTTCTTTTTGTTGCTGTTGTTATTGTTATAGTTGTTGTTATGTCATGTTGTGTGTGGTCAGTTTGGTTGATTACTTAATTTTATTGTTGACGTTTTGAGCGATTGCCCGTTGAGCTTTCACTTCTTTCGTTCTTAGTGAGCTCGCTTTGTTATTGCAGTTAGTGGCTTGTTTTCATCCTTTCATTTTGTTCGTCAATTTCAATTCGTTTATGTTTTTGTTTGACTTTGGTATTGCATTTGTATTGTTTCTTTTTTCCAATATGGTATCACACCTTTATTGCCGGTGGCCTGATGAGCCTTCAATTGTGTTTAAGTGGGTAATTTCCTTATTCCTTGAGGCGTTTTTTTTTGTGGATGAGTCTACTCAATGTTGTCGTAATGAAACTATAGTAGTTGACTTCGTTGTAGAGTTCAATATATTCAGTGTCTTTCTGCCTTTATTCTGCAAAAGAATCCATAGAACTTGAAACCTTGAATACATTTCGAAAATACGGTACCTGAATTCCGGGACTTCTATAACTATATTCTATAACTGCTATTATATTCTATAGAATAATTTTCAAAGCGGGATACCATCTGCGGACAGAATTTATGGATCAAAGAATAATATTGACCAAAGACCTCAAAAAAAAAAAAAATAATAAAGACCAGAAACTAGAAACCAGATAGTGGTGGTCAAAGATAGCTTTATGCTATAAATAAAGAACAAAGCTCCAGACATTGCGAGCTAGGAACTCTATATTGAATATCATATCTAGAAAAATGAGTCCAAAGAACATGTAAACATTTCAAGAGAGTTTAGAGATAATTCAGAAGAAACAGAAGATTTAATCATGAATAACTGAGACCATAGATCCGAGAGTAAAATTTTAAGATCAGAGCTCCTAAAAACTGAGATCATAAACTGGAGTTAAGTAAGATTCCATGCAACAACAAAACAGAGACCCCTTGCAATGCTGTGACAGGAAGACATTCAGTGTAAAAAAAAAGGTAATCAGCTCGCTCCACATTCTCCTAATACACTTCATTTGCTATCGCCGCAACTCAACTGACCTCTAGACCAACTGCAGTCCAGCAACAGTGAATCCACTACTATCACCAATAGTCAATTTGGCCACTTAACCGCAAGCTCGTGAGAGTAAATTAAAAATGACATTTGGGAAAGCGCAACTGCAGCGCCAAAGCGATAGCGACAGGCACAGCTACCAAATAACTAACCAAAAAAATCAGCAACAACCCTACACAACACACATACGCGGACACCAGCGCGAGAAAAATGGCGAAAGAAACGCGACGCTTTGCAGTTTATCACGCATCGCTGTCAAAATGTCAGTTTTGCTTAAAATGTCTACCGAAGCGACAAGGCGTAAACAACAACAAAAACAATAATAAATTGTGGAAAAAACAACAAACAGTAACTAAGCGCGCAAGTTGCAACATGCGCACGTAGTGGCCGTAGAAGAAGCAGACGAAGAAGATGCGCGCCACAGCCTACGATGACATAATAATGTGTGGCGGCCAGCAATGGCAATTGCGGTGGCACTGGCAACTGGCAGCTGGTTGACAGCGGCAGCAATAACTGCAACTGTTGTGTTGCCACTGAGGCTGCCGGTATTGGTGCTGGTGTGTCGCTGACAGCGGCCATAATAGTTGCTGCAACGCCAGCAATCACCAGCGAATGCGCCGCAGCGCACACATGAAAGGCGGCCGTCGCGTCGTGTGACAATCACGTTAATGATTTTGTGGCAACGTGGCACTTGCTTCAACTCCCTTCTCCAGGCTCGCGCGTCTAACTATAAGCTGCGCGCACGCATGCGCTTGCAGTGGACGACCCAAAAGTGCCTAAGGCACATATGTGCACATACTTGCAACACGTATCGCGTACTTGCAACATACGCGTCTACGTGCCGCTTTCGGGTGAGCAGGTGCTTTGGCATTTGGGCACTTATAGTTGCCGCTCAAAAGCGCCTGCAGTGATTTTCATTGTATTGTTGCAACAACAGCTTTTTTGTGTGTGGCAAGTGTTGATAGTGTCTTGCCGCGCACATACACGTACATATGCGTCATGGCAACTTGTGTTTTGTCACATCATTATCAGTTGGCAACACACACACACTAAAAAAAAATTACGTTGCTGCCACATCGGCAATAGAGTGTGCCACGTAGTGAGTGCCTGTGGCGACACCATGGCCGCTTTGTTGCAGATGACAATCATTGGCATTGACAGTGGCAGCATCAGTGTGCCTGGTGGCTGTTGTTATTGTTCGTTTTAAGTCGCTTCTTTTTTTGCTGTAGTTTGTATTTTTTTGTCTTAAAATTGGCGTTGATGGTTGCCACTGCAGTGGCAGCATATGCTACAAAGCGCTTGGGATCGTCGCATCACATGCTTAGGTGCGCGCTGTTTCAAGTGGCAACTGGGAATTATTGTTAACTGTCACGCGGTATGCCATTATGAGTGTGTTGCAAGTAGCATGTAGCAAGTGCAACTCAAAATTTAGCTGTCATTTGCGCGCCGAGTGACAATGTTGACGTTAATGAGTTGAAAGTTTTTTATCGTTTATTATCAATAAAGTAGAGAATGAGATAATAGTAAATGTATATAGTAAGTAGAGGTTCCCAACACGTCGAAAGCAAACTTGTTCTCTTTGTGGGCTTTATTTTATATTTATCTTTGTTAAATTCGGATTATGAAATGGAAACTCTATCTTTAGTTCTCTTTATATCAATATTGAAAAATAATACCCGAAAATACCTGAGGCTGTTTGTCGGAGACGTGTCATAATTCTGTCATTATTGAAGTAAAAATTTTCTATCCATTATATTTCTCTAAATTTTCATTAATTTGAGTACCCTTTGTGTACAGTAAAATCGTATTTTAAATTTAGGAGCCAAGAACTTGCATTTCTTTTAATATTTGTATGATTTTCATTATGTCAAATTTATGACATTTGTTGCCGAACCAATAAAAGCTCTTCTGATTTTGAATATTTAATTTCAATCATGTTGATTGACAGTTTTATGCCAATCGATTGATATTTCTTAGGGAATTGATGCAGTGGAAACTGGTGTCAGTAATATGACACTCTTGTCAAATGTCATGGAAATTGACTAAGTGGAAAAGACGTATTATTTTTTAAACCTATTTCTTATTTTGTCTGACTTGTGAGATATTCGAGAATTAACACACAAAAACGTTACATTTGTTGTTAATTATTTGGAGTTTTGGTACGTCAAATTCACTGACAATTATAATCCAACCAATAAAACTAATTTGTATACCATTCTTAGAGCAATTTATGGCAATGTAGGGAGATCATGTTAAATTTTAACAAAATCTATCGCTTATTGCGTTATGCCTCTGTCATTTTAGTGCCAGTAAATATGACATAGTAAGAACTACTCATTATTTCGAAAGCCTACCTCAATATTCTTTAGGATTTGTGATATATTCAATGGGTAATATATAAAATTCAAAATATTTTTGCGTAATATGCTTGCTTCTTCGCGCCAAAATTACTGTCATTTGTGGTCAAACCAACAAAACGAATTTTCATTTAATTTTTAGGTAATTAAGTCAAAATTTTGGCAACATTTATTTAGATTTTTAGATAAATTTATATATTTTTACTATTTCAACAACTTCTCCTGATACATCGTACATTCTTGTTCAAAATTATACACTTATCATTTTAGCGTCATTAAATTTGACATAACACAAATCACAAATTAGACTAATAGAATGAAAAAATAACAGAAAACTGATAAAATCACGCAACTAATTGCTTCGATTTTCAAAAATTAATTTCGAATAATCCTATAATTTACTTACAACATATTTTTTTCTGCCACAGTCAGCCACAGTCAGCCACAGACCACTTCATGCCACATGCGCCAGTTCACTTCCTTCGGCATTTTGTCATTCAATCAATTTTTTCGACCATTAAACTCATGTAGTTATGTTGTTATCGTTATTGTAATGGCTTGTCATAATTTTCCGTACATGCTTTTCGACATTAAAACCCATGTTGCAAGTAAGAGATTTGATAAAGATCTACCGCAGGCGGCCAACGCAAAAATACAATTTTTATAATTAAAAGAACTAAATCTAAGAAATAGACAAAATAACGAGAAAGAAAATAAAGTAACAGAAAAATAAAAGCGCAACGATCTGATAACGCTGTTGCGCGCAAAAAAAAATACAAAAACAACAGTGAAAAAATGAACAAAAATTACAGCAATACAACAAGGCAGCCAAAGCGCTCGAGCGCTATGGACTGTGGCACGCATTGCGGCACACATTTCGTTTCGACTTTACTGCGCGCTGACAATTTTATTTAGCGAACTGACACACAGAGCTATGTAGACTGCCACAAGCATGCGGCCTTTATGGGTACTGTGTATCAATTATTTTGTTGTCGTAATCATTTTTTTTTCTCTCTCTCTTAACTCATTTTTATTGTTGTTGCGACTTTGGCAATCGCAATGACAAACGTCAATTACTTGAGTGGGGCAGTGTGGCATGCCACCCACGCTGTCAACGCGTGCGCGCGTATACATAACTGACAATGGCAGTTGTGCGCCGCTGGAAGCTGTGCGCTTGCCTTGTTCGATGTGACAAACTGATGTTGTATTTAACGGTAACATGCGCCTTGCGGCATTCGCTGCTGCCACAGACATGCTGCAGTGACAGCCACAGCAACTGTCGCCTTCAACGGAGATTTTGACGTTTAATATGTCAATTTAATGGCAAGCTGTGCAATTGCGTTCGTAATCAGCGGTAACCAGACGTTGCCTTGAAAATGCCACAAGCAGTCTACGAATAGCGCGCAATACAATAAAAAAAATAATAACAACAGCTATAACTGTGCCCAATTTGGTGTATGCTTTCTGCGCATACTACGCTAACCGTTACTGCGCCAGCAGCGCTCACAGCAAGTGAAGTTTGGACGCGTCATTGCGGCTGACCGCTATTGTTGCAAGCTTTGAACTCTCGTGTGTATCGTAGAAATCATAATTCGCATAATTTCTTAGAAGATCGTTGTAAGCGCAGACCATCGTCGTCGTTTGTACGTTGTTTGGTTGTGTTCTTGTGGCGCATGCGCGTCATTGCTGCGCCTACGCATAAGGCGTACCGGTGCGCTCGCTGCGAAAAAGTACGGAACATTGTTTGATTATATAAAATATGTATTTGTCTGTATAATTTCTTGGATATTAACCACCCGCCGTTGTTGTTTGCGCCATCAATTGCTCTATTTGGTTTGATGGAATACTGATAAAAATTGTAGATGATCACAGAAATTACTTGGGGAAGTGAGTGGGCTAAGGAGAAGTTCAAGATCGTAGATTCGCATTTATTGTTGTTGTTTAAGTAATTTGTAGGTATTTAAAGCGAAATTTTTAAAGTTATAGTAATTTTAAAAGTATAGTAAAGTTTGGGAAGCAACAATCTTAGTTGGTGGTCGATCTTTCTTCAGTAATAGGAGAGATTTCTATATATTTCTCTGCATGCTGGATTGACGCTATAACAGGACAATTCAGTTCGAATCCATAGTTAGAGTTCTTCTTTATTTCATTTAGAATACGGTTCTTCGTCTTACTCAGATCTCATAAGATGGTATGACATGAAGAGCCAGCTGAAACCTTGAGATTGGGGAACTCAGTTTAGCTGTCGTGGTCGCCATAAAACTTCAATATCACGTAAATTTTAAGGTTTCAAGATTACCAATGCAAAGGTCATCATGAAAACTGTTATTCACATATTTTTCTTCCCGAGGAAGAAAATATTTTTCAAATAGTTTTGAACAAGGCCACACAGTCGACCAAGTTGCGGGTCGAATATAGATACTAGTCCGATCCGGTTACGTGTATCCGGATGTTCTGGAATTGCTATTGGAAAATGTCAGCGTTGATACATCTAGAACACTTTCTCAGATGTATATACTCCGTATCTGGTCCAAAGTAATATTTATGGTCAAAATTTATTATATAATGATAGTTTAGATGACGGATGTGAGCGATTTCCCACTGACTTTAAGGACTCGACTTTCAAAACACAGTTCGTAGAACTTTGATAAGGTCAAATAACTCCCATTTGGATCCGCAGCAATATTGCAACTCTTTACCCATATGTGAAAGTTTAGACTTTCGGAAGAGATCACCTATGATTCTTCTATATGGACTTAAACTATGAAATTCTGGATCCCATGAAAGAGTCGAGATATTCAAGTTTAAAAATTTCACTAGACCTCGCTCTTCACTTATCCAAAAATCTTGAACACCAAGAAGGGATTTCTGAGATCCCCAGTTTTAGAAGTGACCCCTAAGAGTCAGAAAAGACCTCGAAGAGTCTCGACAAAGACTTGTTTTTAGTATCATTAATCTGAAAGTCGTGGAGAGGTTAGAGACGATCCCAACTTTCTTATTGAAGAAATTACTCCTTCTTCCCTTTTTTTATACGAATTAAAGAAGTAGGTTGTGATATGGGAAGATGTAATTAGACCGAACTTTATTCTCCTATAACTCGGGTAGAACATATCTTCGTACTTAAAAGATCTTGAAGTCTTTTTAAGAATTAAACCTGGAGTTTGCCGCTATTTGGGTCAGGGAATGTTCCAACATTTATACCTAGTCCGAAAAAGATAACCTTCATAACTACTATACTTCCCGTTAGACGTTATTCGAAGTGCTTTAAAACATTTTAACTATCACACTGCAATGAAATAGAAACAGTTACAGCACAAGTGTCACCCAATAAACAACAACTGTACAAGCTCCTCTGCACAAAATGCGGGTCCAATTGCAATGTGTAAAGACATCGAGCGCTCTGCAAATGCGCATAAAAATCCAGATCACACCACATAACCATTAGCTAAATCAGCGCGGCTGTGGCCATTAGAAAATTCACAAGCTCGTATATCCTAATCAAAAGTCATACGATGCGGTCGGCGCATGCGCGCGCACACATAAATTCTAACCAATTACGGCATAATCATAAAATCGGACATAACAAATGTACACAAACAAATAAAGCGATGAATGGACAGGCGGCGCAACAAGCCAATGTATAGAGCGGCCGACTAGCGCAAGGCGCAATGCGAAGAAGCGAGGAAAATAATGATTATAACAGTAACAACAACAACAGCTGGAGTCATGCTAACTGAAGCAACAACAATGCTAGGGACATACAATAACAATGCTGACCAGCTGGACACCAGCACCAATGCGCCACAGATGCTGCGACGCCGATGAACGGAAAAGAGTGTAAACATTGGCAAAACGCCAATTGGTCAATAAAGTAAAATGAAATTGCTCAATAATTTCGCGCGGCATTTGATTATGTGGTACCAGCATAACTATAAACGCTTGCCGCATGTATAGCTAGCAATGTGCTTGTGTGTTTGTGTGCGCGCGCGCGTATTGGTGAAATATTGGCTACATTGCCACGCAGCGCGCTGTAGCGCGTCCAACCATGAAGACATCACAACAACGCATGTTGCAATTTGCCTACAAGCGCGGCTAAACAATCACAACAACCATTGCGACAACCAGCAGAAGAAACAACATGTTCAAATAAATAGTAACAATTGTGCGCAAATGCGGCGACAAAGATATCAGCAACAGCGCGGACAACAGTTTGCTGCGCCAACAAATAATTGCAACAAAACGCGCATTGTATGCACTGCGTTTTGGTCAAGATGTGTTCACATGTATGTATACATGACAACAATTGAACATGAGAACGCAGGCAAAACGCAAAATTAACAGCGCGTTTACCAGACCGCGTTGCGCGCCGCGCCGCTCCGCTTCAGTAATGATTTTGCTACAACAAATGTGCGCGCGCTTAGCTTTACAACAACTGCATAATCCACCAATAATGTGCGGCAATTTCAGCTGCAGCAAGCGTGGCTAAAAGAAATATAAAAATTATATTACAATAACAACAAACAACACGCGCGCTGCTGCGCTCACTGCATGCGTATGCAAGAAACGGCCAGCGCTTTGGCAGTAACATGCTATTTCAATAGCAACAAACGACCGCAAGTAAGTATACATATATGTAAATATCTGTATTTTACTTCGGAGCGCGTTGCATTTTCCCATCGGAAAATCTAAAGTCATAAACAGTAAAAAATTTTCTCAAACGCGCAACAGCGGCAACGACGGCGACGGCATTCAACCATTTTTGGCTCAATTTTAAGGATGTTGCACGACCGCACGCCTGCGTAGCAATTTTGCCCAATGTTACTGCGGCGGTGCGGCGCGGCGCGCTCGTGTCGTGTGCGTTTTCGTTTGCGCATGCGCAAATTGCGTCGATAATTCACCCAGCAATTGAGGTGATTAAATTGGTACATGCCGCTGTTGCTGGTTGCAAGATCTGTGCGCCAAACAATAATCCTGCCTCTAGCTTCATTTCCTCTGCGCTTCCACGCCGCGCTTTTCTTACTTCATCTCATCATGCGCTCCCTTGCGCGCACCGCCTCAACCAGCCACAAGTTGTGTTTTGCCTGCCGCTGCTGTTAGATTTGTTGAGTGGATAAAATATAGGCGAATGTCACTCGGTCTTCGGTGGCTTTCAAGCCGGCCAGCGAGTGCACGCCGCGCGCTCAATGCACATTTTCGTATATTGGAATTAGCTGGAAAATTTATGGCAGGTCATAGAGAAAGTTACTAGATTGAAACATGCAAGCTTCGACTTGTCGAGTTGTCTTCTTTTGTTGTCCGCTTGCTGTAACTGAAATCTCTTTTACCGTCTGTGAAATCAATTTACTGCTTTACTACCACCACAACAACAACAACCACAACTACCACTATTATTGCCGTTATTATTATTCGTTCTGCCTGCCCGTGTGTGTGTGAGAGCGTATTTATTTGCTTCTTTCTTTCCTTGGAATGCATAAAATTGGCTTATAATGCTCGGGAAAATGCTGGTAATTTCTGATTTAGGATAAAAGTGATATTATATATTAATGTAAATATTTATGTTGAAATCACTGACTGATGTTGGGTGAAATTAGTATTTATGGCCTCTAATAGAAAATCAATAGCAAGAAAATTGGCACACTTTTCTTACTGACTTTCGTGAGATTTTCGTATTGAGTGTTAGGCATTCCCATGGTATCGGGTTGAATGTGTAAGGTATGGTTGGTAAGGTGATGGGAAGCTTGTAAAACTATTAATTTTTATAAAAGCAGTAAAAATATAAACCAGATGAGAATTATGACACTTTTTGCTTTAAAACTTGAAAATTAAGTTGCCTGATTTCGAGACAATTTTTTTTTTTGAAAAATGTTTAAAAATCGTTATGACTATCGGTCGAAATTTGAATATTTACGAAACCTCCTTATAAATCTAACCAAAAAAGAATATTTTTCATCGGAAAATATATAACATCAGGACTCAGTTAAAGGTAGAAATAGAACTATGAGGAATTCCATACAATAGTTACTCATAACATAAATAGTAATTGGGAAGGGTTCTGTCAAAGGGAATTCAATACTGCTTTAACTGATTAAAACTCTAAGCGAGATTCTTAAAATATTGAGAGCGTCATATTTAGTGGCTATTGCACCTATTTTGTATTTGACAGAACTGTACATCGATCATATTTTACAGGCCAAATCAAACATAGTATAAGGTTTAAGAATCCTAAGAAGTCTCTTGGAAACACGTAATCTTGTCTAGATGTGGCCTTTGAATAAGATAGGAGATGGCTGGCTGCCGAGTGTTTGGTTGATATAAAAATTTCAATTACGGACCAAGTATAGAACACTTAATTTTATTCAATGTATAGTATCAAGATGGGATGTTGTAGTGGAATATAACATTCCCCAAATAATTTTGAGAAATGCTGCCGATATAAAAGTTATTCGCTGGATAAAAATCCGGGTATGTTTCGATTACTTACAACCGAATGTCGTGGGAACGTGCTAAATATGGGATCATGTCAAGTGGTTTCACAAATTCTAGAAAACGTGAGGAAAACGATAACTGTGTGGAGCGGTGAGTCTCATAAATCCCAGAAAAGAAAATTTACCGGGAAAAATTTAGATGCTTGACAAGACATAATCAAAACAAGAAGCTAAGCAAAATGTAGGCGCGCTTTCACAATTTGACTTCGAGCACGAAAATTTAAAAAATATGAAGAAAAGGTTTTCTATTTTTTTTTTTGCAATTTTAACTTGATAATACTGTATACCTCATTGATAAAGAAGCAGTTTTTGTCATTCAAGTTCAAGCTCAAGTTCCATTAGAACTAACCACCAAACAACTAACACTTCGACATAAGAGTTTTATGTGGCATTTTATGACTATGGATAGCAAAAAATGAACTTGCAACCAAGTGCGGCACTAAATTGACGAACACTAGCTATTTCAGGTATGTTAGTTTGATGTCTATATATGTACGCATAAGCTTCTAAACAAATCTCGTTGGCGCGCAGCACTTGACCTCACCTTAAGCAAGTCAAAAATGTCTATATTGCTTGCAACAACGGCAATGTGCGTCAGGAAGGTAAAAATTTACTATATATGTAGATATGTATATTGAGTAGTCTTTCGTTCAATTGCATTTTCGGTTATGCGTCTTGTTTAAGAGCCCTTTGTGGCATGCAGCAAACGGCCATCAACCTAAATGAAGACATAATTTGACATAAGTGACGTCAAAGTTCATCTTAAAGACCATTCACAAGCTAAGTGCATTTAAATTAACCAACAGGCAAGACTTAGACGCAACGCGTTTACACTGGACTGCAGTAGGATTCGATGCGCTGAAGCACTGAAGTGCGCAAATGGTAAAAAATGAGCGGTAGTAAAATATGTAGCATATAGTTGTTGTTGTTGTTGTTGGTGGTAGAAAAATGTTCGACACACCCACTAAACCAAAGAAGAGAACACAAATCGATGGCGTTGAGTAGGCAGGCAGCTGTAAATGAAAAAGTGGCAGTCGAGTGCCTTAACACTTCGATGAGCGCTGAACTTGCAACATTTCGTGCGCATTGCAGTCCACTATGTTTTCGTTTACCACTTGTTGCTTTTGCGTCTTACCTATTTACTTATATTGAATGCCACAACAATGAGTGTCAATCCATGCGCGCACGCCAAGGCATCATAATAAAATGTTGCCGGTATGCTGCATCATTTGCCAAAGCAAAAAAACGACACCGCAGCACCGCATTGCTGCTTGACGCGCTCGGTTATCTGTCAAATATGCGATTAATCTCAATCAAAAATGTCGACAACAGTGATGAGCTTGGTGCGCATGCGCACACTTGTCCAGCGCGCGCGCCAGAATATTTTTTTGCTTGCTTTGCCCGCATCATCAGCGCAACATTCAACTCGACGATTCTCGTCGTCTGTCCGCGGCCTGCACATGCGCATCAACGTCAACACTCGCATTGATTATGCGATGGACACAACAAGTTTTGCTTTGCGGCCGTTGATGAAGTTGCACACACACTCACTTGGCGTTTGATATGACGAATTGCTCCAGCGCGCATTGCTATGGCAAATCAAAGGCTTCCCCCGCATAGCCGCGCTTCACCATTTATTGGCTAGCATTGTGCTGTGCTGAGTTGGCTAACTTCACTGCCATTTGTGGCACTTGCGGCGGCACTTGTGGCATGCAGCGCATTGCTAGCACTTTTGCCGTATGCCATAATTGAGATATGAACTCGGCAATTTTTCATTGCGTTCTACGCGCGTCTTCTTACACTTCAAACGCTATCCGGGCGCGCGCACTTATTGCGAAGGCGAAAGCACAAAGTCACACAACAAGTCAGTTAAATTGCCGCGCAGCTAGTCAGGCATCAAACGCGCTTCATAGGAGTTGTGCAACAATTCGATCATGTGCGCATTAAAGTAGACAAATGCAGTAAATAGATCGAATGGCGCGCATGCTCTTACAGATGGATAGTTGCAACAAATGGCTTCGATGCGGTACGCAAAAGGCGTTGTTGAATATGTGAAATGTACTCGCACTTAGATTGCCTACCTTCTACTTTCGCAGATATTGGCTTCTTGCAACATCTTACCCACTATAAGTATCTAACCGGTTGTTGGACTGCCGCGATGACTAGCCAGTAAGTCCAACACATGGTCGCCTCTTAAAATAACTTAATTGTCACACAATTACTCAGTTTTCAGCTAAAAGCATTCACTTCTTTGGCTTAGCGTCAAACGCCGTCCGCCGACAACGGTGCAAAGTGTGGCTGAAAACAACGCGACGGTGTTAACTTCTGCACCATCTACTTGCAACATATTACTTATTTAGCGTTGGTTTGTTCACCGTCGCTTGCTTTTGTTGCCGTTTTAACACTTGTTCTGTTTTTTCTTTGCTGCGTTTGTTGCTACGCTTCGCGCCGCGTGAATAATTGTCTGCAGCGTAGTGTGGCATTTGTTTCCCTCATCTTCTTGGTTTGAATGAGAATTGATGAGGTGCGACAGTTTTTGACCAAAGGGCAAGCTGGTGTAGATGCTTTTAGGCACTGAAGAAAATCATAAAAAATAGTAATAAAACAAATGGCATCTCCTAAGTTTCTGTGGCATGTAGAATGCATATGAAAACGGATTTAGATATATAATTATATTTTATATATTTGCATCCGATTAAATATTATTAGGTCTACAACTTTGCTTCCGTTTTCCAATAGATGTCTCTAGGGTCAAGCACTGGTCGATTAAATCGATTAAATCGTTTTATATCGATCTTGGACATTTGTGTCAACATTAACCCAACAAAATATTTGTAGAGATCTGTTTGCATCCCAAACTTATTGTCAACTGAAAATTTAACTTTTTAAGCCGAATTCTCGACACTTGCTGGAAATTTTGCTTTTCTTTTTTAATTCCAAGAACAGTGCGGCTGAGGCTCATCGACATTTGTAACCTTTTTTATACAAAAAAAAACTTAAATTTACAAAAAAACAGCGGAAAAAAATATTTTTTTTCGAAATAAATTAAATAATTTAAATTAAAAAAATATGGCAACCCTTAAACAATTTTTTTTGTATTAATCGATATGGTATTTGTTTTTGAGTGCATTAAAAATTTTTTGAAAAATTGTATAAAGCAAAATTGAATAAACTAAATTAGTTAATGAAAAATATGTGGCAACTCTATCAAGCATATTTTTAAATAAGAGAATAAAACACTTACATTTTAATGAATGAAATATTTTGCTAAAATTTTAAATATATTTTATTTAATAATTTTTTTATTTTTATGCTCTGGCAACCCTAAGTCAATAATATTAAAAACAAGTAAGGAAGGGCTAAGTTCGGGTGTAACCGAACATTTTATACTCTCGCAATTTATTTATTTAACTTTATTAATATTATATAATACACAATTTGACCCACATATTCGTTATATATATTGTATAAAGTCCATTGAAAGTTGGAAACCATAATATTAGGTTAGAAGCACCGAGGTCCTCGTGTTCGATATATGGGGCCTTAAAAACCTATGGTCCGATTTCGGCGATTTTTAGAATGGGGCTGCCACACTATTAACATAGTATTTGTGCAAAGTTCTGCACCGATATCTTCACTAGTACTTACTTTATATATTGTAAAGTAAACGATTCAGATTGTCTTCAAAGTTCTGGTATATAGGAAGTAGGCGTGGTTGTGAAGCGATTTGGCCTATTTTCACAACATATCATTGGGATATAAGGAAACTATTACAAACCAAGTTTCATTGAAATCGGTCAAGTAGTTCCTGAGATATGGTTTTTGACCCATAAGTGGGCGACGCCACGCCCATTTTCCATTTTGTAAAAAAATCTGAGTTCAGCTTCCATCTGCCATTCCTTATGTGAAATTTAGTGTTTCTGACGTTATTTGTTAGTGAGTTAACCCACTTTTAGTAATTTTCAGCTTAACCTTTGTATGGGAGGGGGGCGTGGTTATTATCCGATTTCTGTAATTTTTGGAATGTATAAGGAAATGGCTAAGAAAAACGACTGCAGAAAGTTTGGTTTATATAGCTCTATTGGTTTGCGAGATATGTACAAAAAACTTGGTAGGGGGCGGGGCCACGCCCACTTCCCCAAAAAAATTACATCCACATATGCCCCCTCATAGTGCGATCCTTCATACCAAATTTTATTTCCATAGCTTTATTTATGGCTTAGTTATGGCACTTTATGTGTTTTCGGTTTTCGCCATTTTGTGGGCGTGGCAGTGGTCCGATTTTGCTCATTTTCGAAAGCAACCTTCCTATGGTGCCAAGAAATAAGTGTTCCAAGTTTCATCAAGATATCTTAATTTTTACTCAAGTTACAGCTTGCACAGACGGACGGACGGACGGACGGACAGACAGACATTCGGATTTGAACTCCACTCTTCACCCTGATCACTTTGGTATATATAACCCTATATCTAACTCGTTTAGTTTTGGGTGTTACAAACAACCGTTATGTGAACAAAACTATAATACTCTCTTTAGCAACATTTGTTGCGAGAGTATAAAAATATTTGTTATACATTTATACATTTTAAAATTGTTTAATTTGCACACAACAATTAATATTTTGATGCTAAAATAAATTTGTCTAAAAAACATATGGCAATCCTATATGAGATTTTTTTATTAATATTTTCAAACATACATTTTTTTGGTTTGATAAAATGGTTGTTAAAATAAAATAAAAATAAAAAAAAACTCAAACAAATTAAAATAAATATTGAGTGTATCTGGCAACCCCAACTAGAAATTTTCTGTACCGTTTCACATTTCAGTGTAATATAAAGCTGCAAAATATTTCCGTAGCATTATTTTAAGTCTCTTGCAATTTCATAGATGTCTACCTTAAAATCACTTTTGAAATTGTCGAAAATTTCCGAAAATTGGCAACCACACCGTCGCCAAACACATCAAAATCAAAATTCGCGATAAACAAAAATATGATTTACCGACAGTGTGTCGCACCAACAGCGAAACGCAGCTCCAAACGTCAGCACTCTCCGCAATCTATATACATTCAAACGGGAGGAGCCCACGTCGGGTATGGGTCGTAATAATTTTTCGCGCTGCACTCGGTCGCTGACAGCAATAACAGCTGAGACGAACAATAATGCTCATAATCCTCCCATTTGCTTGCCGCTGTTTGTGTGCGATGTTTTGCATTTCGCCACCTCAGGTGCCATCGTCGCTGTAAAGTGTCAAAACACCGAGTGCTCACAGACACTGAACAACAACCATAGATCATCGTTTCTTATCGCGCGGCGCGCCATCTACACACATACGTGACCGCAGCATGAGCTCATCGCCTGCTTGGCTGTTTGGTCTGATTGGCTACCTGCTTGGCTGCTGATTGTCTGGGCTCTACGGCGACAGTGGACAAGTCAGTCTGTCGTTCCGACATTCGCGCCCAAACGCTGACCTGCCACATCGCGAAGTCTTATTCTACTTTGAATGCCGTTGTTTATGTGTGAAATATTTGTTTGTTTGCATCGTTGCAAGGGTTATCAGCTGCTGAGTGCAATCTGCCTTCTAGAAGCAACTTTTTGTTGAGATTTAAATAATTCCCAAATTGTTTACAAACAAATGTCTTTATGGAAATAGAAATGTGTATTTGATTATGATAAGTGAATAACAGATACGTTGGGGATCAGCTGTGAGTCTCCGTTTGTAAGTATATAAAGATAAGCGACGAGAGCTTTGCGCCTGGAAATTTCGATATTGTAATCAGGACCAAACGGATCTCCTTATGATTGGCTTCAAAAGCTTTTTAAGCACAGAGTAACTTTCGTTGAAACTCGAGTTTAAACTCGTGAGCTTGAGTCCACTTCGGAAATCTTTCACTTAACCCTCGACTTTTTTGTATAACTTGAAAATGAACTCGGTTCTCAGAACTTCTAGAACCGAGTTATGTACTTTCATAAAATTTTTTGACATAGTCAAACCTTGTCCAAAATATGGAGCCCTCATCTGTTGATATTTTTAAGTCAGATCACAAAGTAGTAGAATACGGTTCGTCAAGATACTAATTCAGTCTCGGAACCGTTTCGATCTTTAGGTCCCTAAGAACATGTCCATTAATAGACAGTAGCAAAGTATTGAAGAAGGTGTGTGAAACTTCTCAGACAACCAATGAAAAGAGCTGAGATCTGATGATTATTGCCTTAAGTGAGAAAAAACGGAAAGCTTTTCGGATAATCCAAAAGATGAATGTGAATTCGCTTACTCTAAACTTTATATAAGTGCGAAGATGTAGTAGCAACGAGAACCAGACCAGAAATATTGTTTCACCAAAGAAGCTATATCCGAACGTCTTCGGCGTCTCTCAAGTTTTTTGCCTTAATAAATTATAAAATAATAAAAAAATTAAATAAATTAAATTCACATAATCACATTACCAACCACACTTCCGAATCTACATCTAAAGATTATTCAATTCACAAAGCAAAATCTCTTCACACTTGCAATCTCGCAGAGCTTTTGAGTAAAAAGCTCCCCACTCGTTATTCATGCTGTCAAACGCATTTATCTGTGACATTGCACTTAGAAACTAGAACGAAATGAAAATAAAAGCGAATGTCAAGTTCAAAAAAGCTCACAGCTTGCATCGTTAAAAAAAACACAACAACACAAACAAAAGTGCACTATTTATTTTTAGTATGCAACCGAGCGCGTCAACAAACACGAACACTCTTTGCGAATGCAAAATAAGTAGAGCAGTGAGATGCGCGCGCTACAACACGCATTCGTGCGCGCACTCATGTCGCTGCACGCTCGCGCGGAGAGAGTAACACATGATAATTATGTGAGCGCCAAAGGGTGGCAAAGCGCTGTGGGTGCTGTGAGGGTGACACTCCCTCTCAACTACAGCCGCTGCAACGCGCGATGCTACAGTTCGCGCGAGTGCGTTGCTAAAGCGTCACTCGCTCAACGGCAACGGCACGACTTCACTGCAGCGCTCGTGCGGTGATCGACGCGAGCGCGTTAAAAACTAAAAACGATAATTAAAAAAAAGCGCGCTGCGAAAAAAAACATTACAAATCAGCACAGCCAGATCTCAGTGCAGTGCGTTGTGCGGGCGCATTTCGGTTGGCTGAATGTATGTGCAATATAGCGCGCTCTTATGTAAGCACACATACGCGGCGTGCATTACCGCGTGCGCGCCTCTCTCTCGCGCGCACCCGTGCCTGTTCCGCCTTTCACTTTGTTCACTACGGTGGCGGCTGCTGTTGAGGGAGCGCTCGCTGTCGCGCCATTCGCTTCGCTTGTTGGCGTAACTTTTGCGTAAATGATCGTGATTAGCGACAGCGTTGGCAACGAAAACAATGCCAACAACAAACATTATTTATTGTAGGCGCTCACTTTCGTGTGCTGCTTGTACGCTCACTCACTTAGCGCGCTGACAATTGGCAGCTGACGCTTGGCGTTGCCTGCCGCGTTGTATGCGTCGCCAGCGCTATATGGCGACTGCAGCGTATGCGTCGCCTCAGAACAACGCTCGACCTTGACAATGAAAATTGCTACACGCTGTTGTTGTTATTGTTGCTTTTTTTGTTATTGTTGCTGTTGCTGCTATTGTTGTACAGCGTTATTTTCGCTTTTTATTTGTGCATTACATTTCGAGCGTATTTGCGATACGAGTCGCTGCGGCCACAGCGTTGTTCATGTGTGTGTGTGTGTGGGTTGCTGTTGTTGTGCGGTTTGCTGTACATTTTATTATTCGCGCAATTTTATGGTGTTTCTCAATTTAATTT
The DNA here is from genome assembly GCA_031772095.1 of Zeugodacus tau. Taxonomy (NCBI): domain Eukaryota; kingdom Metazoa; phylum Arthropoda; class Insecta; order Diptera; family Tephritidae; genus Zeugodacus; species Zeugodacus tau. The sequence continues at coordinate 61,038,876 of CM062650.1, read as the reverse complement.
TATGCCGTGTGGTAGGTGTTATTGTGTTGCAAATACTTTTTTCTATTTTTTTTTTAAATTTTTTTTGTTTTTATTTCTTTCTGTGGCTCTTTTATGTTTTGTAGCCTGTTTTTTGTTGTTGTTGCATTCGTTGTTGGCATGCTGCTGTTTCGCGTAGTTTCGCAATTGTCGAGTGAAATTATTTTCGCTTTTCATTTTGCACACACACACCCACTAATTATAGGCATGTGGGCCTATTGCATCTCAGTAAATGTATTTTAATCAATTGTTTTCGTTCTCGCTTTGCATTTTTTTCACAAAACTTAATTTACTTTTTAATTATTCCGGTCTTTATTTAGCCATTTTCCATATTCTAACTCTAAATTAGCATAAGCTAATAGTTCATTGTGCAATATTTCGTGTAATGATTAGATTGCTTGGTTAAAATCTTGGTTACGAATGTGTTCCTTATGTGAGTGTGCGCATTAGGGATGTCCATTTTTGTTATATATTTTTCTTTAATTTTTAAATTTATTTTTGCCGACATTTAATATATTCAAATGACGTTTTTAGAAAAAATATTATACAAAATCATATATTTTCGTAAATTTTTGTAAAGTTTATAAAAAATTTCATTAAATGTTTTCTTTAAGAATTTTGCGAAATAAAATGGTCCAAGTCAAATATTTATTTTTTTTTATGAGTTTCTTAATTGAAGGTACAATTTTTGCTAAAATTCATAATATTTAAAATTTTGTTGTTTTTTTTTAAGTATTTTTTCAGTTAAATTAGGATATCCCCAATAATTATTTATGCAGTTTTTATCAGTCATATCCAAAATATTTTTATTTTTTTTTGTAATAAGCCTCGATCTGAACATTTTATCGCTGTTTCAACAGCAAATCAAGTGTTTTGTGTTTTGATCACTATTCTCAAATTGGAAGTGGTTGTTTTGTTGATTGATTCTTGCCAAGTAGGGTTGCCAAGTAGTTTTGATACTAAAACAAAATCACAAAAATGCTTACAGTTGTGTTTTTGGCAACGAAAAATTCTTTCTTTGGCAAACGACAATGGGCCAAGGTTAAGGGTTAAGGTTAAGGCAGCGATCTGAAGAGAAAGTAGAATTAGTTATATATATATACAGAAAAACCTCTGCCAAAGTACAACCCTATTAGAAGGACAGCTCCCTTCAGCGGAAATTTTTTCATGCACCTAGTTAATTTTTTTGGAACAAATGACCTTGTCTTAGGCGGGCAATAATCGTCTAAAAGTGGTTTCACTGTAACATATACTCATGAGATGAAATTGGAAAAACTTTCCAAGGTTAATTTTTCGACAAAAAAATTGGTTTTCTGGTCTTATAAATACCATTTATGACAGACATATTCTGTATAGAAGAAAAAAAATCCCACGATTTTGAAATCGTCTATAGTCCCTTCTTTACTTGGGTGTTGTATAAAACTTTAAAAATTCGGAGAAGCCGCATATAAGATAAGTAGAATTCAATCAAGATTTTATACATGCCTCTAACACTGATGTGAACTTCAAACAAGCTTTTTATATTGAGCTGGTTGGAAAGGTTGTTTCCTCGAAGTGACTTTCTTCAACCATAACTGCGAAATTCTGACCAATGTTGCAAATATAGTGCCAGATGACCCTTTGCAATTTTGAGGCCTTCCTTTTCAACAAAAAATCATTCAACTTTTATCAATTTGATATTTAAAGTTACAAAATTCAAAAAGTCAAACCCTAAGAGGATCCACTCAATACTTCTCAAAATCGTGTTAAGCGCTTTATGCTTTTCGCCCACTAAGTTAAATGTCTATATATGTTGATGTGCGTAACTGCACTTAAATAAAGCAATTTCACGAATAGCGAAACTGATAAAGCAGCAGCAGCAGCAGCTAGTAATAAACAAAACGGGCGAAACCAATTCAACTGTGTGCTGCCGTGCACCCGCCTGAACGCGCGCGCTCAACTCCGCTAGTGAGCGCCCGTAAACGCCGAACGCCTTTTCGCTTTTAAAATATTTGCTATTTTAGTTATATATTTTACTTTCACACTTTACTGTATTTATTTGCACATCTTTTTATATTCTAACGATCTGGTGTGCCGCAGCTAACCGCAACGTTTACAAAGCACAGCGCGCTTGTCTATGTATGCATATGTGTATATAGTGTGGTGTATATGGTTTGTTGTTGAGCCAGCGCTGCACGAGATGCGTCAGTAAATGTTTGGCAGCTAAACGAGATGGGCGCACGCCAAACATTGTTCGCGGCGTCGGTGATCGACTAGCGCATACTTGCTTGCCAAAAATTTGCATTCGCGCTCAGCGCTCTCGAGAGCGATGCGAGCGCACACATATGTATGAGCTGCATGAAAGTTCTTGAACTTGTAGCGGTGAGCGAGCGAATGACTGCAAAACATAAACACAAGCACACACACACACACGTGCGCGCCTTCGCCTGCCAGCGCATAGCATTTGTCTAATACCGCCAACCAGCGGACGGACAGTTGCAACTATTAATCGGTCGTTGAACGACGTGGCGTATACGTAACGACAACGCGCGCGTATTTCCTAGCTGTGAACAGCTGCCGCCACTTGTGTATTGCATATCCTGTGTGTGCATTGAACTCGCCTGTGTCAAACACGCGCCCGTGTATATAGTTGGCAAAACTGACGCACTCTAAGCGTTTACGAATTTTATGCGAATCATTTTTTTTTTTAATTTTGACTGGCTGCATCTGGTTGCCTAAAAGTCGCTACTTTTACCCACAGCCGACTGCCAGCGCGCTTGACCTTGAAAGCGCTGCATGCACGCGCGTCATTATCGCCGCGCATTTCTACACCGCATACACGCCGCGTCACACGCGCCGCCGCTGGTGGTGACCGCGCTTACGCTTAGGCACGTTCTAGAGCCAAGTTGTTGTTGTGTGCAAAAAAAAATTGCAAAGTTTTCTAAAATTCAATATTACGTAGCTATAAAAAATATGCATAAGTTAACACGAAAACGCTCCAAATGAATATGGAAAATAATTAGAGTAGCGCAATAGAGCAATAATAGTAAGAATTGTGTAAACAGCAATTATCTAATGCACAGTTATGCATAAAATAGCTGAATAATAGTGAAATAAACTTGTAGAAATTCACGAAAAAGCAACGCGCTGCACTGGTAGACGTGCGAATATGCGAAATTCCTGTGCGATCCCATTGCGAAAAAAGCCCATATTTTCCGTGCAAACGCGTCCGCGTCGTAGTTTGCAACGCTGCCCCCGCTGACGTGTCAACCGCTGGGTTGGCGTAATTCGTCGACGTTGTCACGTCGTTCGTTGCGCGCTCGCCTGTGCGCGTCCGTGTGAATAGCGCAAATTGTTTGCGTATTACTGCGGTAACTATCTTCTTATTGTTGTTGTTTATTTTGGTCGCTGTTTTGTTTTTTTTGTTGTTATAATGCAACTGTTGCTGTGACACCAACGCCTGTTCACCGCTTCCTCAGCGCTGTGTTTTTTTCGCTTCGCTACTGCTGCCATTCACAGTGCCCCGCGCGCCACTGTGCCGCCGCTGCGTTCGCGTCACATAGTTCTCAGCGGTGTTCGAATGCCTGCGTCTACGGCGCGTCGCCTGCTGTCGCGCCACTGCCATGCCAAGTGCCTAGTGTGCTGACTGTGCCACTAGTTTGCTGCAGCGCGTATACACTATTCCCACAAAACGATTCAAAGTGAACGCACGAAAAAAATTCGAAGAAGCGCAAATTAAACAAGTGCAAAAATATTACAATTTCGAAAGTAAAAGTTGTTGTGTGCATATGCGTGCGCGTGGCAAGCGCTCATCGTTGCTAATCGCTTGACTATTTTTCAACTTGATCTTGGCGATCAGTGATACGCATCGTTGCGCGACTTTGGCGTTTACTCGCGTTTTGCTGTACATTTGATTATCAGTTGCAGTTCCAGTTTACGCACGATTTAGTGTGTTGCGTGTGCATGTTCGTTGGTGTTGCCTGCTGCATTTGCAACAAGGGTGAGTTCAACTATGAGACAGTTTTCTTTCTTTATTTCTAATGAAAATTCTATTTCCGTATTTGGCTTCTAGCTGCACTGTTTAACTTTCGCTTTCGTTTTTGTTTTATTTTATTTCAGTTATATGTCTTTTTTTATAATTTTTTTATCTGTTTTACCTATTGATCATGCACTCTAGTCATGATCAGGCGGTAAAAATTCACTTATGATTCAAGCGCTAAAAAATAAATTACTTTAATTAGCCAAAGTACCAGTCACCAATTGATTTTTGGTCTCATTAATCACTGCGTTGATTTTCAGAGCCTGTCGATCAATGTGGATCGCTGAAGATCAGTGATTATTTCCATATTTGGACTACTGATTAATCCACTACTATTTAGACAACTATTTTGGTTACGAATTTACAATAGGTTAGAGTTTCTAGTGGAAGTGATTCCCAAATATAGTTTGATCGATAGCGAACATTGAGCGTATATCTTTGTACTTTAAATATAATATATTTTTTGAAGATTTAGTTATTTATTACCCTGCAATTTTTTTACTAAAATTATTATTTATATTTAAAATTTTCTAAAATCTCATATATCATAGCGATCAGTGATCATGGCGACAATGTGGATAATTTTAAATTGGAAATCGGCTTTGCAAAGTGGACTTATATTATGTTGTTCGTTGTATAATCATAAATTTTGGAACTCTTTATAATCTTCTTATTTAGTGCAGAGACTTCTAAGCGCTATCGATCACTGAAGATCAGTGTTGATCGAGCATATCTCATCGAAGCTAATTCGATTTAAGATCAGAAATCATTTCCGAGCATAAAAAATAAAAGGAAAATCTGAACAGAATATGCGAAGCCTTGTTTCTCTTTAAGTCTTGCAGTTTCTGAAAAATATAAATTAGAAAATAATTGATTGAACTCACTCAGTTTGTATTTCTTCATACCTTACATATCCGATAATATAAAGATGAAGCGTTTTGGTTCTTTAATAAGCCCAAAAAATTTACAATAATGAATTTAGCTGCTTTCCAATTGCTTCCTGTCCTGGATTATGAAGACCACTTGAAATCTTATCGCCAATTGAGTTACTTATACGCCTAGTACAACTTTGCTGTGGTCTAGCTAGTTTGAAATTATGAAATGCTTAATTTGTAATAAAAGGTAGTAGCTGTTGTTGTCGTAGTTTGAAAATAATGTTACTCGAATAATTTTTGGAGAATGATACCTAATCGACAATTTTTGTTCATAGTAAATTTGTGGTGAGTTGCCATTATATACAAGCGACTAGGAGCAAAGGAATCAGAGACTTCCATATTGAGGAAAGTAATCAGATAATCGAATATTATGATCTGTGAGGAAGCTTCGATGGAAAATTAAAGATTCTTTCAAGTTTTTTTCCTCAAAAATATTTTATAATTGTATTCCGAAAGTTAAACTTTTTTTGGTGTGCCCTGAGAAGGGTTTCACCATCAATTTGCTTATGAGGTTTGAAGTAAAATATAATCAAACGTTGCCTAAATTGAGTAAATTAACTAAATTAATTTCCTACTAATTGACTAAATTAAGGAGCTGTCTGAAAGACTGTCATAATCAATTAATGTTTATATTTAATGGGGAAAATTAATGAAATTGTTTATTATTTTTCAATAATTATTAATAAGGAGAAATATTAAATTATATTAAAAATTATAGTTTGAAAAATTTGAAACTATTAAAATTAATAAAATTGTAATAAACTGCCACTTTATAAAATTAGTCCAAATAAATCCCTCTCAATATCACTCATACGCACTGTCGTCCTTTCATAATTACTGCAAGTCAAAGCAACTTTGTTGAGTTTTTTTTGGCACAAAATTCTTTGGGGCACACAACATTTATTTGACAAACTATAATTTTTAAAACTATTCATATAAAAAATATAAAATAAATGTGAGCGCACAAATTTCAAGAGATTGATTGTTTGCAGCTACAGCGCTCAGAAGTCCTCACTAAAGTGTGGAAGGCAAGCAACCAAATTTAATTATTTATCATATCAAACACAAAATTTAGCGAAATTATCAAAAATATATTTATATATAATATTTCGTTTAAATTTATTTAAAAATTTTCTTATTATTTAATTTTTTTATTTTTTTCGTAATTTGTATATATTTCTTTATATTATTGCATTTTTTTTATTTTTTTCAATTTTAATATTTTTTCATATTTTTTTTTATATTTTTTTTTTAATATCCATTGCATTTTTTATTCTATTTTTTAATTTTTTGATCTATTTATATTTTTTTTATATCTATTCCATTTTTTTTTTATTTATTTACATTTTTTTATTCAACTAATGTTTATACTTTATAAAATTTAACTTTTGTAAAATTGTTTATACAACCTTTTTAGTTTCTATAAAGTCTCTGTGCTAAAATTATGACATAAATTGTTATTTGAAACAGAAATTCGCAAGCGAATGCACTGCCGTCGGACTGTCTATAAAATATTTTTATCGCCTGCTTGCCCACGTACCGTTTTCTGTTGTATAGAGATTTCTTTAGAATTCTGCCTGTGTTCATATGTGCATCCGTTGGTGTTCGTATGTCAAGCGTGCATTCGTTTCTAATTTTTTTCTCACTATTTTTGCAAATTTTTTTTTAATTTTTTTTTTATTTTTTTTTATATTTTTTTTTTTAATTTTTTTTTATATTTTTTTAATTTATTTTTTCAAAGAATTTGTATGCAACTTTGTCAGCTGCTACGCTGACCGCAAGCTATACATTTTTTCTTTTTAATTTGATATGTAAGAGATGACAAAGTCATGGCAACAGGGGTGTGTTTATATGAGTTGGACACAGAAATAAAATGAGAAATTAAACACAAATGTTTGCCAATTAAAAATTGCGTGCAACATACATATATATATATATATATATGTATATTCACCCATATCTACTTATGCACTTTTAGCCAGCGCAGACATTATGTCGTTGCAATGTTTTGATTATTTCCTTTATCACATATGTAGCGCTGCCGCATGCTCTTGACTCCCACAAACGATTCGTGTGAACTGTTGCTAACTTTGCAAAGGAAATACAAGTACAACAACAACAACACCAAGTATTTGAAATAAATTTCTAATCTACATATGTAAGTGCCTGTTTGCACCCGGTATATACCCACTTATGTGTATGTATGTATGTATGTGTTTACGTAAGAGCCCTAAAAATTATTGCGTACCCCGCTGCACATTTGCTTATCAGCCTTTCATTATTTTTTTCTGACTTTTTTCTTAACGAATTTCGCTTTTTTTTGCATTCGTTTCCTCCACATTTAGCACTTATCACATTTGCGTTATCTGCTTGTTTGCTTGTTGTTGGCTTGTAAAATGTCAAATAAGAAAGCAAAAAGCTGATTTCAGTTGCCGGTTGGGGTAGGGGCCCTAGCACTCAGCCTGCCCACAAACGCACAGTTCTAAATGAATGCAATTGATAAGCGAAATGCGATTAAAATACTTTCATAATGCACACACACATACACACATATATTTCTACATAACTACGCACAGACATAACGGCAAATGTGTTGTTTTATAAGCGTTTGCCATTAAAGTGCCTATTTGCAGTTCATACTTCCTTAGATTAAACTGTATATTTTAAAGTGGAAATGTTATGCGAATATGTGAATATATTTCATAATTGCGTTTCTTCGCTCGAAATAATTGCAATGCTTAATGACCTTATTAGTAAATACTTAAATCTGCTGGTGGTGAAGATTTTATAATTTTTCGAAAAAAAAATAAATTCATGAATTAAAATTCATGACATGAAAAAATTCAATTTCTTACGTTTTAATATGAGTTCTGAAACAAATAAATTTTATAATAAAATAATTTTGTAATAAAAAAATATTTTTTCGTCTAATGGACGAATCATCTTTTCGACGAATCTATTCGTTGAAAAGCTCATCTGTGCCCTTAATTTTTTCAAGGTAAAAAATTATTTTTTCCATCTAATGGATGGATCATCTATTCGATGAAAAATTCATCTGTGCCCTTAATTTTGTTCAGAAATCTTTTGGAAGATTGAGACACTTAGTGGAGCATTTTTTCTGTGTTTATTAAATTTTCATCCATTGGACGAAAAAGTTTCCAGACGCGTGTAACAAGTTTTCAAATGCAAAAAATTATAAATATATTAAAATTGCATTAATTGAATTGTTATGTTCGCACAAACGGTAACAACGCCAATCGTAAAAACAACTAAAATTTAAAAAACTTAACTTTTTTTAAACCGAGAAATATTGTTCATGTAAACGAAAATCAGAAGAATATAACCAACAAATCAATGTGGACTTCTGTTATATACATATATAAGCAGAGCAAAGTAACTCAAAAATATTCCACATAAACTGGTATAAAATAAAAACTAAATGCCAGTTTGCCTGTTGATCTTAATGCAATTTTTTGTAATAAATTTTTTTTATTAATTTTCATCCTTTCAATGAATATTATTAATCGCACAAAACACTAAATTTTATTATACAAAATCCGTTGTGAAATAAATGAAACAAAAATGTTTTCCACTTAAAAAAATTATTTTCATCTAATCGATGAATGCCATAGATTTAATGCTCTTTTTGTGACGTATAATGAACCAAATATATTTTTCGATTGCGTTATAAAGTTATACATCGCAAACAAGTAGTTTCGTCTAATGGATGTATATTTGAAAAACATAAAAAATGTACTTCTATTGTCTTGAATTTTTGTTTTACAGTTAAAATTATCAAAATATCTTCAAAATGATGTTTTCATCCAAACGATATATATATATGATATACTTATAATATATGCAATAACGTGCAAAGATCATAAAGACGCATTTTTCTTGCCAAAAATCTGAAAAAATTTTAATACAAAATCTGTAAATTGAAGAAATTTTTTAGTATATTCAGTAACAACTGGGATTCGCTGTTAAATTCTACTTATCTGGTTTTATCACAATCTTCTTCAAAAATACAGCTGCACTTCAATAATTTCAGATGAATATTTTAATTGCCGAAATTTCTTTCATTCTCTTTGTTGTACAACAAAAATTCAGCAACAAAATTTAATTCCTTTTCATCTCTATTTTTTTTTTAAAGCTTCCAATATTTGCTCTAAACTGTATCTGTTTTACCTTTGCTTTTGAAAAAAAAAATGCTATTACTGTTAACCAAAATGTGCAGGTGTTTCGACTATTTCGATTTTTTCACATTTTTTTTTGCAACAAACTTTTGGTTTTTATTCTTTTTTTATATAAAATTATTATTTTTATATTTTATTTTAAAGCATTCTCTTAGATATATAAAAATATATGTAGTATATGTAAGCCAACGAAAACCGAATTGCATGCATCGACCGCTATCAACAACAACAAGAAAATCGCAGCAACAACAACCATCAAATGAGCGCCTCAATCAGAGCGGTCACGTAGCGCATAAAAATTACTCACACATAAACTAATAGAAAAGCAAAAACAAAAACAACAAGCAACGAACCGAGCAATTTGTGTTGTAATTGTTTATATCATGGTTTTTATTCTTGTTACTATTGCTAATTTATTTATTTTGATTTTTTCCTATTTGTAATTCTTTATTTTCACGTTTTATTTTTACAACCGTCTTTCGTGTAACTGTCTTAGGTGTTTTTTGTCGCTCGCTAACTCGTCGTCGTCGTCGTCGTTGGCTAGTGCAACTTGCATGCAATTTACATATTTTTTCTAGCAGCATCGCAAGCGATCGACAAGCGGCTATATACAGACATACTACTTACATACATACTTACATCGGAAGGTACCTGCATGGCAAACTGTAGGTAAAAAATCATTTATAGTAATACAATTTGCAGCTGCAAATATGTCTTATCTTCATGCTAATACAACAAGTACACACAAATACTGGGAAATTGTGAAGTTCAAGGCATTACTAGCGGCTACAACGAATTAGTAGTGGCGCTATTTTGAGAAATTACTTTAGTAATGCTTTTTTGGAAGAAATTAGCTTGCTAACGGGTTTCTTAAAAATTTCGTCGAATGGATGAATTAATTATAATTAATTTTTCTTGGTATTTTTTGAAATATAAATGAGATAGTACGATTTTTGAAAAAAATCGAAATTTCGTCTAATCGATGTATTCATTACTGCTTCTTCCAATGGATGAATTTTCACATATTTACAAGAATATTTAGAATAGTCATGTTTTAATATCATATTTATGTATAAAATACTAATCTAAACTGAGGAAACCAATAATTCATCCAATGGATGAAATTTTTTATTTTAACTAAGAATGTTATTACTCACTTTTTAGTGACATTTCAGAACATAATATATGTTTTTATAGCATATTAGTTCTATTTAATCACTAGAACAAGCAGCGAAGTACTGTTTGTTACACTTCGCAGGATATAAACCGATACATAAATGCATAAAGATACATATCGACATACCCACTTTAACCTGAAGAAATACGAACAACAAGAACTGAGTAAAAATTTAACTATTGTAATGCGAAAAAATCGAAGCAGTGCAAATGTTTAATGCAGCGTATCGCATCAAATTTGCATTTTATGCGCCGCAACCAAGCCAACACTCCCTTCAGCCGCTCCTGCGTTTCCAATAGCGCGCCAGTGTTCTCACTGGTTGTTGTATGCATTTATTTCTATTCTAATATATTAACAATGAATCGCGTTGCATTTTTAGCGTTCTTTTTTTCTGTTTTTGTTGTTAATTTTTCTCCAACGGCCCACACCTTGTTCGTTAGCAACAAATACAAGTAGAAGTATAGCAACAACAACAACGCAAACCGCTACTTTCGCATGGTGCTGCATGTTGTTGGTTGGCCGCGTGAGCGATTTGCGACGCGTTGCTTTGAAGTGTTCCAACACTCTGTAGTTTGGCGTAGCGGTGCATGTTGGGGGGGAGCGGGTGCTTTGTAGTCGTCAAGTTAGTTCTCAGCTTCGGTGCAGTACTTCATTTGCAATGCTTTGCATTCATCATTATCGTCAAGATCAACGTCATCGGCGGCATGCATATACATATGTACAAACATATATACGTAGTGCCTACAAATGCGAATGCGGGTAGTCGACTCGTAACGTGCCGTTATTATACTCGCACATCGGCCGACAGACAAGATCAAAAGCTGCTGCGAATTTCCCACGATTTTTTAGGCGACTGATTTGTATGAAGTGCGGAAAAAAAGAAAATCTTACACAAATTTAGGTAAATACTTTATTTTTGTTTGTGTGAGAGTATTTATTTATTATTCCGATTGTGTAGGCCTCAAAGCTTACATCTAGTTACTGTAATTTGTTGCTGAAAAGCTTTTCAATGTTATATTTAGTTTATTGTGACAAGTAACATTAAGTCTTTCAAGTACTATACTTGTTGATATGTATGTTTGTATGTAGATTTGCAAAAAGCAATAGATTCATCGAATGGATGTAAAGTGAAAACAAAAATTATAAATTATATAATTATTACCCTTTATATATTTTACTATTTATTCCGAAATAATGAGAAATTTTAGGAATAAAAAAAATTCATCCAATAGATGAATCACTACAATAAAGCTTTATATTATGAAAATAATAGAAAATGGCAAATATGCATTATAACTGTTATGCAACAGTACAATATTTAGCTTATTTAAAAAAAATCTCAAATTCATCGAAAAGACGAAAGGAAATATAATAAATAATTTTTAATATTTTGTTATTAAGAGGCTTCTTTGAAATTTCATCTATAAATACTTTGAAAACGTTTTCCAAATACACTATATTACATCGTGTTTGTCAATTATTCATCGATTAGATGTATTTTGCAAGTGCTGTAAAATAATTTAGTATAGATATCAACCTGTTCCATAGGCAAACTATTCTTATAAAAGATATTTTATCATAAATACTAAATCTTTGCTTAAAATTTGTTATTCATCTATTCGATGAATATTTGTTATTGACCAAATAGCTATGAAACTGCTCTATTAAGCGACTATTTTACAATATATGAATAATAATATAAAAGAGTTCAATTGAAATGCTGAAAAATGCTTTCATCTAATCGATGATTTTACAACAAATATATATATTTATGTAGATTGTATACTTATTTACGTATAAATGTGGAGCTGTGTATGGTTAATTTTATAATTTTCATTTGTCCAACAAATATATTAAAAAATTAACTGAATCTTTTCAGATAATATTTTCATCTAATGGATGAATATATGCCAAACAATAGCAATTTCATCTCAAAACTACGTACCTATCAGAAACACATTACACCTAATTATATTTTAATGACATTTTTCAAAAAAAAAAAAAAATCGTCGAAATGATGAATATTTATTTTATCAAAATCGTCTATTATGTGATTTATCATCATCGAGATACATATATATATAGTATATGTACTTTTGTTACAAATTCCTACTTTGTTACCACTCTCATGTTGCCTTCTAGCTCCCAAATTTATTGTTACCTTTCACGAAAAGAAATGGGTGTGAGAAAGTGGGCGTGGCAAAAGGTGTGGCGAGTCTTCAAGCCGTTCGACGCGTCGTGAAAAACTTTCTGCCGCAATAAGTGCATAAAAAATTGCACAATAAAATCAACTCTTCCAACCTAGAAAAGAGGAAAAATAAAGTAAAATCTAATAAAATATAAAAAGCATGCGCGTTGTTGCAAAGTGGAGCGCCACATAATGACATTGTTTGCCGAACATGCCGCAAAAATGTATTGCTCTTATTGCATTTGTTATTTGTCGGCATTGTACAGCGCCTTGAACGTTGTTCTCACTCGAGTGGGCAAAATAATCAGAGTAGCCACGCCTCAATTCATCCATTAGTACATAACGCCAAGCGGCGACTCACTAGCGGACCGCCCGCACAGGCGTTGACTAAAGGCGGCATTTCTGCGCCTTGTAATCTGACCTAGCCCATGCTAGTCCAGGTACCTACAAGAGTCTTTAACACTTTATTTATTTATTTAAAATTTTTGTTGTTGCTTTTAATGGACGCTTATTTATTGTTGTTGAGAATTCTTCTACTCTTTATTTATTGTTGTCGGTTGCTTGTTGTAGTTGTAATATAATTAGTCACCACTGTCGGTGTGGATAATTAACGCAATTATTATGTGTAGTTCGACGCTAATTGGTTGGGTCAATTTGCTCTGTGCACGCTTAGAATTATATCTTTGTAGTAGGGCGCGTATTTACATGAGTACATACAAATATTACAGGGTCAAATAAATCGTATTGGAAAATCTCAACAATCTGATTTTCAATCATTAAATACAAGCGTTAGCTCTTACTTATAAAATCATGTTAGATTGTGTGGTTATGTCAATAGAATCAGCTCGAACACATTATTTATGTTAAACTGTTTTTCTTTAATTAATAGCTTTTATCTAACAGCTTTTTCAAAGCTTTCACGGTGTCACATCTTTTGACTCATAATATTTCACACAAAATTATGGTATAAAATATTTCAGAATTATTAAAAAAACAAAACTAATTTTCCTTGGAGCTTTCACCTCACAGTGAAAATAGCTTACACATATATATACATATATGTGTTTGAAAAAATAAAATGAAATAATAAATATAATTCAAATCCACTAATCTTCCAAATTCAAGATTCAAAAAAGCTTTCATTGAGCTTTCACCAAAAGCTTCAAATGTAGTTAAGTTTTTGAAAACAATCATGAGAGAAATAAAATAACGTACAAATTCAAATTTCGAAAAAGCTTTAAATGAGCTTTCACCAAAAGATCTAAATGTATTGAAAAAAAAAATGAGAAAAAAAAATAATTTTTAAAAATTCAAAATTCGATAAAGCTTTCATTAAGCTTTCACCAAAAGCTCCAATCGATTTGAGCTTTTGAAAAAAAAAACATGAGGAAAAAGTAATAATTTTTAAAAACAATCAAAATTCGAAAAAGCTTTCATTGAGCTTTCACAAAAGCTCTAAATGTATTTAAGCTTTTGAAAAAAAGACATGAGAAAAATAAAATAATTTTTAAATATTCAAAATTCGATAAAGCTTTCATCGAGCTTTCACCAAAAGCTTCAAATGTATTTGAGCTTTTGGAAAAAAGTGAAATAAATTTTTTTTAATAATGTAGTGGCTTGTTTAACTATATTTCGAATGCGAAATCTCCATGAACTTTGAAGTAATTCACCTTTTATGATGATGCCACATTATAGAATCGAAGCTTGAGCCTTAATAAAGAACAACTGGTTCACTTTCATACATTGATGTGTATGTATGAATGAGCTCAATCCATTTTAATATCCCTCTTTTTATGATTTTCAATCTCATTTTAACGCATCAATGCTTAAATGACGAATGAGGGCTTAATCAATGCACCCATCAATGCATGAATTAATAAAAAGACGAGCGCAGCGGCCTTAAAATAGCCAATGAAAGCATCGCATTTTACTCTATATATACACACATAGGCTCTCAATCCATTAGTACTCGCTCAGTGCACCATCAATTGAATTGAGCTTAATTGTGGCATGACCGCGAAATGTTGCATAATAGTGTGGCGGGACAAAAAGTGCGAAAGCGCATTGCAAGCAACGCCATTATAAAGGTAATGGATGTTGCAATGTGAAAAAAAAATATTTTTTCCTTCATTATGTTTCTGTGTTGCACGACCGCCTAATGTGGCACTTTCTGACCGACAATTCATAATTAAGTGACGCTGGCACGCATTAGTGTGCCAATTTCCGGCAACTTTTGCAATGTTTAGCTGGACTTAATTTAATCTGTTGCGCTGTTTAAGATTTTTGCATAACGACAAAGTGGACTTGCAACGCGCTAAACTGCTGGGCGGATGTGGCGAATGCGCTTCCGTTGCAAGCAAATATTTTCATTAAATATTATTTTTAAATATCATGCTACTTGCCACATGCATATTAAATTTAATTTTTCTTTCTCTTCTTCTTCTTCTCTTTGCAGGTAAGTCGCTGATGCTGTTGACTCATATTTTGCCACAAATGCTCATATATATTATAATAAATAAGCGAGTAAGTACCTTTATACATAATATTGAGTGTGTGTCGTAGCCGCTGGCATATTTGCGCGCTACCAAGCGGCGCATGCGTTTAATTCACATGCAACTTATGCAACACTGGCGGCATCTAAGGTTAGACTCTCAAATTTGCCGCGCACAAAAGCAACAACAAATGTAACGCCAAACATTTTCCAGCTTAAGTACGAATTTTCTCACACCTACGCGACTGAAGACAGCCAACACTCATACATGCTTGCCACAAAATGTGGCACGGTCGCCTCATATGTTGTCTGCACGCAGCTGTGGCGGCTGTTAGAAGACGCACAAGCCCACGCGCTGAACAAAGCACAGATTCACATATGTATATATATATATATATATATATATACACGCTCGATTCATTCTACGTGCTCGCTCGCGCTCTTGTTGTTTGCATTTTCGTGGCTTGCAAAGTTAATTGACAGCGGCAAAAGGCACACCAAACTATGTTCCACGGCGACGGCGGCTGCTGTGCATTTTAAATTCAAATAAGCCACACAATGCCACAGTTTGTGGCAACTGCACGTCTTCTGCTTGCAAACGTTCACACTCGTAGCTTGTATTTTTGTTGTTGTCACATTCGACATTTCTATGAATTTTCGGTAAATTTATACGCAGTTTGACATTTGACTGCCTTGCGGCTGCCACACAACACAGCACAATAACAAAAACCAAACGACAACAACAACAATAATAGTAATAATAATCATAACTGCAGTGTGCATGTTTCAGTCTACAATTGCCTACTTTGTATGCTCATACGCACACACACACTCATATACATTTCTAGGCAGACAGCCATACAGACCTGCCTTTATTACCTCATCATCTGCCATGCCGCGGCTGTCATAATCAATTATGCCATTGACAGCAATCCATTAAAACTCACTGTAATCTCGCAATTATTCGCATGGTTTATGCAATTAAATAGAAGCTTGCGCTTTTCTGCGTCTGTGACTGGGTGCCTGCAGTAGATTTGTGATTGAATGAATTGTGGAAAAAAAACTCAGCAGTTTTCTCATAGTGGTAAATTGGTAGCTAAATAGTTTTTTTTAGAGATTCTTATAAGATAAGTTCCTTAGTGTAATTTCAACATTAATCTTCGTCTATATACCAATCTAACTCAACCAGTATGGTGTTCTCAGGCGTAAGAGTTCTCAAGATATTAAATATTAAGGTTTATTAAATTTCGTTCAGTTCTAATCATGTATTTTTCCAGTTATGACCCCAGAGTCATCACAATTTCCGGTAAAAAATAGTACCCTTATATGATGTTAATGTCTCAGTGAGGTTAAGAAACTGTTTGAATATTTTAAAGAGTTGAGCAGTCTTGAACATTTTTCTTTAAATCTTATTCTTACCCTCCACTAATCCTTCTCCTTTTATTCGTGGAGACAATCGTTGAAATCGATCCCAAAAATGTCTTCTAAAAACATAAGCACGTTTCAGCTCAGCCAGCATTAGCAAGCGGTCTAACTTCTAAGGTCCAATTAGAACAGGAGATCCCATAACAGAGCATTATACAATACTTTTCAGAACCATTTAATGAATCGAGTTAGGAAAGTGGTGAAATTTAAACAATACAGCCACATGATGAAACCACATACTTCATTAAGGCGCAGCCGACAAGGATTCGCCAATACGTCTTTTCTTGTCTGATGCGACAACATCCCATAGGTTCACATGTGACAACCCACACCGCACAAGACGAGACAAAAACGAATGTTCGCTTGGAGTGCGTTACAGCAAAATATTTGTTTGTGTCTTATTAGTGAAAGACGTTTTTAACTAATCCGGTGTGGGTTAAGCCTAATGGATCTAAAAACTATGTCCCTTATTTCACTATAAAACTTGAACTTAAGAAGTTCAAAGCAGACCAATGATTTGCGTCTTCGATTCACCACTTCTATACTTGATTATCAAAATCTTAGAGATAAAGGCAGATTTTTCTAGTTAAATGCATTACAAAATGTTAAAAATATGTCCAATTAATAGAAATAGAAAATAGGTATAGAAAGAGCTCATTTTATCATTACACCAGATTATATCACTTTATACCATTTACTTGTTCGATTCGCCCAAACTTGATTCGCTTAAAATCATGAAGTGAGTATATATATGTAGATAGATTTCAAAATATAATTAAAAAGTGAGACATCCCTCACATTCAAATTTATTTTTCAAAAATTATGCGATTGAACAAGAAATTTAGAAGAGTGCGAGTGCAAAGACCCGCCGAGTATGCAACGTGCCAACGCAACAAAAATGCACACCAAAAAAATGCAATAACCTTCAGTGCGATCACTGAACTGCAATAACAATAAAAATATGTGTACAAACAACAACAAGAATAGCAATAAATGCAATAAAAATGTGTAATAAGCGAAATTGCAAGATTTGTCGAGCCAAATAAAAATTGTGTGTAAACTATTTCAAATAGAAAGCGTTCAAGTTCAAGAATTGCTAGCTTATATATAACTACATGGGTACATATGTCTAACTGTAAATAAGTTTTATTTTTATCAACATATATATATATATATAGAAGTGGTTGCCAGAAGAAAATAAAAAAAAATGTTAGACACTTTGGATCTAATTTTAAAATTATTAATAAAGAACAAAGGAAAATCTATATTCAGACGCAGTCGAACCTTAGGAACAAAAATCATGGGAATCAGTATACATTGGACCAGAGAAAGGTCTTTATTCTACATTTGTAAACTAAATCTAGATCATAATTGATCCCACATAGTTTACTAAGATATTTCAGCGATTTACCGATCAACTAGAAGGATTCGTATTCGGTTTATAGGGATTAGGGGAAGGTCGGGATTGATCTCGATATTGTTATATAATAGTTGTTGCATTCCAGAGACATTATTTGTGCCAAGGTTTACTTCAACAATCACATTAAGGCCTGAATAACCTTAGGAAAAAGCCAAGAGAGTTTCTAAGCATCAAAATGGGTTCTATAAATAGTGGGCGGGGTCATTATCCGATTTTCAAGCTATATTAAGAAACTGTAATACTGATTTTACCCACCAACTTTAGTTCAAATTAGTTCAATACTTTGCCAGTTAAGAAATGTCACATAAAAGTGGGCGGTGCCACGCCTACAAGAAAATGCTTGAAATAAACCCCGATCTAAGGTTCTTATAAAGCACAGCAGTCATATTTTTTTACACTACTGACTTTATTGGATAGAGACAAATGTCTATAGTATATAGAAAGTGGGCGTGGTTATTGACCGATCTTGGCAATATCCATATTTTTCTCTACCAAAAGATAAAAAATAACAAAAAATATTGTAAAACACAACAACAAATAGCTTTCCGCATCCACAAACACACACGAGGCATATTAAATTTCCTGGTATTTCTTTCTCTCCAACCACCAACAAGAAATGCCCCGGAAAAAGCAGCAATAAATATCTATGAGCCCCAAAGCCTTCATATTTCACCGGCCAACATGTAGTGTTGACATTTTTATTATGAAAATATGGCAAACATGAAGTCTGCTGCACTGCGCTACAATTTGCGGCGGTGGCGGCGTTCTCGGTCGCTTGGTCATTGCGCCTGCGCAATGGCACGGACAATTGTCGGGCGCGTACGCGGCAATTACTCAAAATCAAATTTTTATTTATGTATTTGCATAGAAAGGCTAAACAAATCCAGGCATTTGTATGACAAATGCGTGCATTTATAGTGCAACATTTTGTTGCAACTTATATACACATGCAACATACGCATAAAAAATCGTTTTCGCCCACTTGTCCGGCCACCTACTCATAAGCGGCTGCATTTGCATACGAAATACCGCGCAGCTGTTGCAGCTTTGCTTTTCTACTGGCTTGCAACAGCGCATTTGCCACACTGAACGCCAACACGCACGCACATATGTCCAAATAAATAAATCGATGTAAATTTATTTAGCAACACCAAAGCGCGCGGCAAGAGCTTTGCAACGCGCCAATGTTTGTACAACTTGTTGCATGTAGCATGTACCTATGCTGGTATGCAGCGCTTTGGTAACTGATTTGCATGCTGTCCGCCACTGTTTTATGATAAATATACGCTTTCAGCACTGTAATTAAAAGATGAATTGACCGGCAACGCACCCAAGTGTATGCTGCCACAGTGACGGCGGCTGTGTGGCAAGTGAGTACTTGGTTGATCTTGTGGATCTTGCGACAAGCGTCATACGGTGTTGTTGTGGCATGTGTTCGAAGGGGCTTACACTATGTCATGTGGCAAGTTGATTGTGAAAAATCTGTGGACAAATTATGCTTCATTAGGGATGATTACATGCGAGAGCTAAATGTTGCACATACGCGCGGAGGCTATAATCTGGTGAAGTAGTGAATTCCAGCGGTTCTTTAGTTGTAAGTGGTCATAAGGAGACATTTTCTAAATTTGGGATTTGCAAACTTTCGGGATTCGGGATTTCGGGTTCGGGATTTCAGGTTCGGGATTGGTAATTCGGTATTAATTGACCTTTAAGACGTCAAGTAATAAATTTAAGATTGCTAGTTTTCGTATAGGGGTATTTTTGGATTTGAAAATTTTCGGAATTCGGAATTTCGGGATCGGGATTAGTATAAATTGACTTTTAAGACGTAAATAGTAAATTTATGAGGTTCTTTAATTGCTAGCTTTATTAAAGGGTACTTTCGGGATTTGAAAAATTTCGGGATTCCGGGATCGGGTTTCGGGATTACGATTTCGGGATTTAGTTAACCTTTTAAAGATCAAATCTAAACATATATTTGCTTCAACCGCGAAAAATCCACTAAAACAACTACTTTTATTGTTTGTTGCAACAACGCATTCTGTATGCACGATTCATGCAACATGCAATAAAAGTGCTTGAAATTTCAAATAATATCAAACTTTGCTGCAATTGCTACCTCTCTGTTACACCCTGTTTCCCACTTGCTACCTTACATGCCACAATTTTATTGCCACACCGACAGATGCTTTCAACGCTTAATACAATAAATCGATTAACGAAATCCAATCTTTTTTGTTGCTGTTTATAACCAACAATTATAATTGAGTTAGTATGCAGCGTGTGGCAGTAACTTATACGCTGTCACATGTTGCAGCAACATAAATTAAAGCAATTAATGAGCGTACACGCAAATCGCCGCAACGCCAAGGGGTATACTCGCGCTTTCAGTGCATATGTCAAAGTGTCAATAAATAAAATAACAATTAAGGTGGCAGCAGCAACAACAACAGCAATACTTGCAACACAATTGACAGCAATTATTGCAACAAGCTGTAATAAATTTGCACTTTGCAAGGCGACACGCGCCGCTTTTGACCGCTGTTGTTATATAAACCTACATATGTATGTTGCAAGCGCATGTGCAACATGCATGTTGCATGCTCATGTCATGTCATAAAATATATGTGGCAAATGTAGCGCAGTAAGCTGTAACAATGCATTTTTGGTAATAATTTTTTTCGATTGATTAAGCGCGTTGCAGCTTGTTAACAAAAACAACAACAATAAAAATGTTAAAATTAATATTTACATATAAAGATTGCTAAAAGGCGGTTGCAAACACTAACTAAGCGGAAAATTGTTTAATATAAAGCGTAAAAACAAAAAAGTCGCTGTTGCAACAACAACAAATACTTGCAATAGCTATAAGTTGCAAGCACACTACCGTGCCACACTTCAAAAATATGTGTCTAACTAATTGGCAATTGTTTATTAAGTTGCCGCTGTGGCTAAGGTAACTTTTTTGTTGTCTTTGTTGTTGTTGTTGTACTCATTTGCAACATGTGTTATTGTCGCATTTGGCACCAAAAAAGGATAACGCACTACTTTTTGTTGTTGTTTTATTAAAAGTACCATGCAAATAATTTTCATGCCGCCACCGAAATTTATGTACAACAAAATGTTGCAAATTGACAATTAAATTGCTACATATACAGTTATATACATACATATGTATGCCCCAATGTGGCATTGTGTAATAATTTGCATGCGTTTGAAATACAAACACTTTTCATGGCATATCGCTGCATGTTGCAACACTGCGAAAACATTTAGTGGCAACATGCGCGCCGTTGGCGTTGTGATATATCAATTGGCAAGCTGCGGCAAACATGCGCATAAAGTGAATAAGTTGTCAAATCGTTGGCGGCGCATGTAAAATGTAAATGCGTAGCACCCACGCAACACATGGAAATGTTGTTGCAACATTGTTGTACGCTGCATATTTGCACTCTTTGTGCGCCTGGCGGCTGTCAGTTTTGACAAGTCAATGTGAGAGTGGAAGTGGAGGAGTATTTCAAAGAAAATAAAAATAAATAAATTGTATCATTATACCGTTAGAATAGCGGTAGCTGATATGCAAAGAAAGCATGAATTTGCTACAAAAGCATTTTTGTTGTATTTCTACAACCAAAAAACTCTCCATACAACTGACTACATACTTACCACAATTTGTTGCAAGTTCAATAAGTTTTGTAGCAATTTCGCGCAACCCTTCTGCGCATGCGCACCGGAAGTTAACTGTACAATTTTAATTTTGGTAACCCTTTTCGGCAACAAAAAAATAGCATTAATCAACGGACTGTTGCAAGAAGCTTTTGAGCAGCTGCCAGCTAGCATATAAACATATGTACAAACATGCCGCATGTTGCCCAAAATTATATATATTTTTTTGGCAACTCCGTGCCACAAGCGCTGTTATTTAAAAAATAATAATACCGTTATTAATGCTTTTGAATTACAAGTGGCAAGTGGCTAATGCGGCTGATTGATCTTGAGCTTGCAACACAACCCTCTTTTTTTGGTAACAAATGCGTTAATGCGCGCTAATAAACACGACTGACATGCAAAATTAATGTTGCAACAAAGAAAGAAATGCAAAAGTAATTTTGTTGCAACAAAAAATAACAACAACAAACCCCAAATTTGCACCTTCAAATGCAAATGCGCCGAAAATATTGTGTAGTCATGCCACTTTCTTGTTGTGAAAAGTGAAAGTTAACTCAAAGTGGCAGTCGGCAACCCGTGACACATGCGCAGTGACAACAGTTGCAACGCGAAAGATAACAGTAAAAGCAACAACAAATTGAATCGAACAAACACAAAAATGAGGGTTCAACAGTCGCATTGCATTTAACTGATAAAAATCTACGCGGCACATGCCACATGCCACAAAAATTTGCCTTTTCTTGGAACTGTTTTTAATATATTTTTTATTGTTTTTGCTAAAAAGCATCCTGCAGGATCTGCGCGGCGACCCTCACAACGCCGCTAAAAATGGGTCAATAGCCGGCAGATGGCCGCAAAAGTGGCAGCGACGGCGGCTGCAATGAAGGACACACGCCTCAAACGCGGAGAAGGATATTAAAGCATATCTTATTTATATAGTAATATATATATTTCAAGAAATTAATAGCGGCAGTTTATTTTATTTATGTTTTGCAAACATTTTATAAGTGACGGTGTCTCTTTGGTGGCACGCGTGCGCTTTGTTGGGGCACCCTTCGCTTCGCATTTATTTTCGGCTGACCCACTTTCGTACGCAATGACACATGCGTGGCAACAAGCGGTTAAATATCAATACATACCTGCATATGCTTGACGGCTGCAATTCTTCGTTGTCAATGTGCTGCTACTGCCACAAAGGGTTGCAGCTCAAAAGGCGTGTACCACATGCATCGCGCACCGTCTGAACACTCACTTTTAATTTAAGTGACATTTTTCTTGATTTACACTCAAGGCTGAGGTAGGGTTTTATCAGGAGGGACTGAAATATATTGCGTGCATTAATTTTTGCAGATGAGCGCGATCAGTTTTGTTGGAATTTTTAGGTAAAAAAGACTTTGGCGAGTCACTTTGTAGAGTTACTGAGGGGAGACCTTATTGAGATCACTGAAGATCTTTGAGTCACCTGAATTGTACGTCTCTCATCGTCGTCTCTCAAGTCTTCAAATATGTATTAATGACAAGTAGGAGTATTCAGGTCCCAATCAAACTAATTGAAACGACAACGAAGCTTTTTAAGTGTCTAAATTTGGTGACATGCCTAATATAATCTAATGAATAATAAATCTTGTCCACACCCTAGTACTACTAAGAGATTTCAAGGCTTTACTGTACCTTAGCAGCCATCATAATCTATTATTTTCTATGTAATTTCCAGTATTGCTGTAGAAGTATATTGAAGCATACCTTTAGGCTAATACTAAAATATTTTGAAAATGGCATTTATTTAATTGCAAGATTGATTATCAAACATTTGAATTTAGAACATAATGCTTAATGCTTGTAAAAAATATTTCTAAATTTGTAATAGTCCCATGTATTGTACTTTTGCAAATGCGCCAAAATGTAGGCCAAACATTTTGAAATATTTTATATATACACAATTTTCTAAAAAATGTTCGTTTTTTGGGTTGAGGCATATTTGAATTCGGAATACAAATAATGGTGTTTTTTATTTTTGAAAAAATTTCAGTTACATATTTTGAGCCTTTATAATTTAATTCGACTATTTTTTTTTTTGTATACAACCTTGATGAATTTGTCTCATCTTCATCCGTAACTCGTTCTTTCTGTCACTTTCTCAAGCATATCTGACAGTATCAGTATCATTTCGCAAACAATTTTGCCTTTGAGCACTTCTTTTACATAGAGAATTGTTTACGAATGATTTACTTTTCAAATCACCCTAAAATATAAGTTGGATATTTACTTGTTTTTGACATGAGAAAACTATGAAACTATTTTTGTTGAAGAATCTAGGAATTTTGCTTGTTAATCGGCAAGTCAGACCGTGATTTCAGATACCACAACTGAACAACTATTTCTCAATATCAAGGGTCAGTGTTTCCGAAATTGTTTGCCGATTAATATTCATATATCAATCATCTGAGGCGACTTTTGTCATATAGAAATGTGTTTATACTTCTTAAAGTTATCATAAAATAATTAATATTTTTAGTTATAATTATATACCATCCCGAGGTATATGCGCCAAAATGTAGGCAACAAATTTTGAAACCAGTGCGTTATAAAAAATTAAATATTAATAAAAATAAAATTAATATCAAAAATGTCGATGAGTTAAATATATGTTTTATAGTTTTATTATTTATATTTTTTATAGTATATATCTGCTACGCATTTGTATACCGCATGCTTGGCATTCTTAATTTACCTACCACCTCCACTTGATTATGCAACCAGTACTTTTTTTATAGGCGCCCAAGCATTTATTTAAACATTTGCCATTTTCCATTCATATTTTTTTTCGACGACGCAACCGACGCATTGACGCCGCGCTCTTATCGCTGCGGTTTATTTAAACTGCGCTTATAATAGCAATAAAAAATTTACTGAAATAAATGCATAAATAGTGTATATGTATATAAAATAACTGCATGCATGTAAAAATGGAATTGTAAAAATACGAGTCAAAACGTTCAAGCGCTTATTGCTGGTGTATATACATACCTACACCTATGGCAACGCCAATATTCTCACACTGATGCCATAATATCGCATTTATTTACATAACGAGGGCACGCGTATGTTGGCAATTAACAATATAAATAACGGCAATTGCAATAACAACTGCAATGACAACAATTACAACAAAAAAACACCGCCGAACGCACATGCGAACAAATTTCTATATATTTATATAAGTTTTTATGTAAACTTGTTTGTACAAGCTGTAAATAATTTTAATTGTTATTGTTGTTGTTGATGTTGTTGGTTTTTTTCTGTTGTAAAACTGCATACACGTGTAAAATATAACGGTTAAAGCAAATCAAGCGATGTGAACTGCATTTGAATACATATATACATATATGCAAGTGTGGTCACAGCTAATTAGACCCTCATATAGTATATATAGTACTTATCTCTTCGGAATATATGTATGTACCATATCTAAACAATTGTCATGGAGAATTTCGCATGTTACTTACCGACAGACAACTGAACTATTGCGTGTGGTTTCGTTAGACCATCAAAATTAATAATATTTTTTTAATTTTAATTCACTTTTTTCTTTGAAAACTATTGAGAAACTGTTGAAAAATTGTTGAGAAAGTATTGAGAAACTGTTGAGACAGTATTAACAAATTGTTGAGAAACTGTTGAGATAGTATTGAGAAATTGTTGAGAAAATATTGAGGAAATTTAAGAAACTATTGAGAAATTGTTGTGAACCTATTGAGAAACTCTTGAGATACTGTTAGGAAAATATTGAAAAACTATTGACTGATCGGAAAATAACTTTTAGAAAAATATTAGGAAACTGGAAGAATAAAGGTACAATTTTGAGTGGATGTTTATTGAAAAACTGTTGAGAAAATATTTAGAAAATATTGAGAAATCGTTGAGAAAGTAATGAGTTACTACTGAAAATCTGTTCTGAGATTATTGAGCAGCTGTTGAGAAAAAATTAAGAAACTCTTAAAAAAGAATTGAAAAAATAAATATAAAAACGATTGAGAATCTATTAAAAATGTATTGAGAAGCTATTGAGGAACTCTTGCTATAATAGTAGTAGCTCACTTCTATCTTTTGAGTTGCTGTTCAGAAACTGTTGAGAATAAAAATTAGAGGTTTATATATAGCTGAAAATCTGTTGAAATATTGTTGAGAAATTATTGAGAATTTGATTTCGAAGTCTATGAGGGACCGGTTACTCATTAAGAAAGTCTTTTGTCAACTTACGTTCTATCACTAAGCTTTGAAATTAATAATTTTTCTCTTAGTTATAATATTTTGTATTTAAAAGCTGTTGAGAATTCCAGTGTGAGCTTTAAAAAGAATGTCGTGCCTTCAGGAGTTGTATTCCCCAAGAAAAAATAAAAATTAAAAAATTTCGGAATAAAAAAATTCGCATATTTCCATATCAATACACTTTATTTTGCGCTCAGTTGACTCAGTCAACCAGCTGATACAGATTAATGCTACTTATGTATATATACTTATGAGTACATATGTATGCATGTATGCCCGCTAAATAAATAGAAACGAGAAAATAAGAAAAATAAATAAATAAATACAAAACTAACAGAGAAAACCATAGAGTGTAAGCGTAAGCGTTGGCATGTGCATATGCAGTTACATACGTGTAAGTATGTATGTCAACTTGTTTGTAATTGCGCGCGTGTGACCTTGAGATAGTTTAGCTGCACAGAACGAAATGAACACACACACGCACATACGTGTGTACACTTGTAAATATGTATGTATGTAAGTGCATATAAATTTTTATTTTAGTGTGGGACAAGCAAACCTATTAAAACCTGTAAAGCACTCGATGCAACCGAACGCATTTGGGCGCGTAGTGACACACAGCTATACATGCATACAAACACAAATATTCATATTTACATTCCGTTGTCGGTAGGTATGTAGGTATGTGCTGTAATTGCCTCGCGCTATA
The DNA here is from genome assembly GCA_031772095.1 of Zeugodacus tau. Taxonomy (NCBI): domain Eukaryota; kingdom Metazoa; phylum Arthropoda; class Insecta; order Diptera; family Tephritidae; genus Zeugodacus; species Zeugodacus tau. The sequence goes on along the minus strand of CM062650.1, from coordinate 61,012,361 downwards.
AAGCAATTTTACTGTCAGCAACAACAACACAACAACAACAGCAATAACAATGCAAATAACAATTGCAGCGTAAAAATAGCAACGTGGCACTGCATTTTACAACAGCAAAAAAATGTATGTGTGGCATTTCAAGCAGCAGTCAAGTCAGCGCGACCACTCAGACATTCATTCGTCCAGCCAGCCATCCATCCATCTATCCAGCCAACCAGCGGCTCATTCATAAATGACTCGTTTGTTGTTCAGATGTCATACATATATAGTTGTCATATGTGTATGTATGTATGTATGTAACGGCATATTCAGCAATTGCATACTGCACAGCAACACACTTCCACTTGCATTTCCATAAAAGTAACTGTAGCTTGTTGCATAGGCGATTGCCTCATTGTGACAGCAATTGCTTGTTTTATGCTTTGTTGTTGTTGTTTCTGTTGTTTTTTTATTGCACCCATTGCATGTTGCACTTATAAATTTAATTATAAGTGATGTTGCAGGGGTTCATCTCGCACAGACTGTACTGCAATTGCACACACACAACGATGAGTGACAGCATTCCAACCTTGTCACCTATCAGCTCAAGTAAAAGCAGGCTGGGATAACTCTATGTCTCCTACCTTCTTCTCCCGATAACACCAAGAACGAGACTTAAAAAATTTTTTCATAAACTTTGAGAACGACGGCTTAACCACGCAGCTATAGTAAGGAAAGGAGTCTATAATCGGAGTCTATAGTTTGTAGATTGTCTTTATTCCTTTAGAGTATGTCGCATAATATTATCTTTCTTAAAGAACTTGAAGGTGAATGTGTATCAATTTGAAACAATCGAAACATCGGGTAAGGGATTTCGAGAAGAACAATACATAGCCCTGGGCAAAAGTTCACAATCTTCGAAAATTGATGATTTTTTCATGTCTATATTGTCGAGTTGATAGCTTGGAAATACATATATCGATTTCAGCGGTCCATTACTTGATCGTAACCTCCTTTTCACTGGTTCACTGGTCGGTACATTTTCATACCTTCACCTACCAGTCTAAACAAAAAATATATATTATCTATCTCACAATTTTAATAAAAAATCTTTTAAGGGTCTTCAATCGACGATTTTTGGTATCAAATGTTGGATTATCGATAGATCCAGATTAAAGCTGAATGATGCAAGAAACCTATTGCAATCCTAAGGTTTTAGTATCTGGTTCTTTTCGACAAAGTAGAATTCATAGTCACCTAGCTCTACTTATTGACAGTAACACTGTTTTATTTGAAAACATATCATGGACTTTTCAAACCACCCTCGTATGCATTCACTTACTCTCTTGTCGTAATTTTTATGCAAAAATTTTCATTCTTAAAAAGAAGTGTAAATATGTTTCACACATATGACAGCCTATTTCACTATCATTCTATTTTTATACCGTAATTTCTTGCATCAATTACTTGGTGACATTTTACGCTAAAAATAGCCCATAATTGACCCAATTCAACGCAGACAATTGCAGCACACCTTATGACATTTGACGGTGCTAAAAATAACACAATCAGGGAAATGTGTATGTAAATCAATCAGATCAGAGTGAAAAGTATGCAATTTTTCTAGAAGAAAGCTGATTCTGGTGGACCGTGGAGAAGTAAAATATATTATTGTGTGATTTATATGGCAATATATTATATATAGTTAATTGAATTGGGTTAAACTTCACTTTTTTTTTTAAACTATTGAGAAACTGTTGAAAAATTGTTGAGAATCTATACGAAAAATCATGAGAGGCTGTTGGTAAAATATTAAGTTAGTGTTGAGAAAGTATTGTGAAACTGTTGAAAAAATATTGAGAAATTGTTGAGAAAATACTGAGAATATATTGAGAAATTTTTGGGGAAAATACTTATGAACATATTGAGAAACTGTTGAGAAATTACTAAGAAGCTGTTGAGCAAATATTGAGAAAAAGTTAGGATAATATTGAAAAACTGTTGACTGTTACGAAAATATTGAGGAAATGATTTTTAAATAATGGAAAACTGTTTAGAAAATATTGACAAACTGTATTGAGAAATTGTTCAGAAAATATTAAGATATTGAGAAAGTATTGAGTAACTATTGAAAATATATTCCGAGAATATTGAGAAATAATTAAGAAACTGTTGATAAAGTATTAAAAAAATATTGAAAAACAATTGAGAAGCTATTAAAGATATGTTGAGAATCTGTTGAGGACCTCTTGCTGAATAATTATATTTCTCATTTTTTATTTTTTATTTTTCATTTATTTTATTTATTTTTTATTTAAACCCTCTCTGATCACTAAGTTCCATCACCAAAGATCACTCTCTGTTTTCAAAATCATATATATTTCACTGTTGCCACATTGCTGCAGCTCTCCAGCCTACACACTGACTGAGTACCAACTACTAACTGCCGCAATAATCAACAGTTTTTGTTGTTGCACATTAATTTTATTGTTTTTATTATTGCATTTGCTCCACAGCTTGCTGTGCGCTCGCGTAGGCAGGCAATAGTTGTTTGTGTTGTTGGTATTTCGTAGGCAGATTTTTATTGCCGCAAACGATTATCACCAGAATTTACCCCAGTGGCATACATTTGTGAAGCTACTGAATGAGCAACAACAATAAGAATATTTTTTTTTGTTTAACACCACAGCAAGTGGCACATGCTGCACTCATATGCATTGCCTTGTTGCACTCGGCGCTTGCTGCCCCATTCGTGTGCCGCAGCTGCAACCTGTTGACTGCAGTTGCAAGCTGCTGACCGGCGGAGTGTGCAAATTAAACGCGTGCGCTGCTGCCTTGCAACATGTGCCGCCCGTTACGTCTGCCATTCTGCACTCAACCTTCAGACGGAGCCCTGCAAGTTAAATGGAACTTGCCTCTTCGACTCTGGCGGTTGCATCTGAATGCCGACTGCCGCCTGCTTGGTCGGCTCGGTTCATCAGCGCTAATCGGCCATACCAACAATGCAATCAATTTAATGCATTTTTATTGCTCTTCATTGCTGCTGCCCCATTGTGCGGCTGCCTTCATCTCTGCTTCACCTCTTTGTTTCGTATGACTTGCCACACTGCGCTGGACCCTACTGTTTTATGCATCGCATGAGTATGGGCAATGCATATAAGGTAGTGCAATTTTATTGTTATGCTTTTTTTCTGTTGTTGTTGTATTTTTATACTTTTTGTTGCTCGCCGCCCCATCTTGCTTACTGTTTTGTGCGATTTTTGCCGCCTGTCTACTCATATTCACTTTTAATCGGCGTTTATATTATTTTTCATTGCTGTTTGGATTGGTTGTTGTTGTTTTGATGTTTGTTTTTATTACAGTTGTTTTGCTGTGCATTTATCAGTGTTAAGCGTTGCATTGCAGTCACCTTGACATCTGAGAGTAATATGTTCTACTTATATATTTCTCCATAATTACTATATAATTAAAGAAAAAAAGCATTACAAATATACTTAATGTCCTGTTTATTCTTTAAAATATAATACTTTTTTTCAATAGTGTTGCCACCTGTCTCCAAAATTGCATTTGTTTAAATAAAAATTATTGATTATTTTTTGTCGCCGCCAACAGTTGCTATAACATGATTTTAGATCCAATTCATAAATAAAACTTTCGAGAGTTGCCACCTAATTTTCTTTATTACCTAAAATTGCTGAATATTTTTTGCTTGACGCCAAAAATAGTTATGACACACTTTTGGATCAAATTCATAAAAATAAATTCTTTAGAGTTGCCACCCATTTTTTTTCTTATTTATGGTACAAAGCTGATGCTGGACAAGAAAAATTTGAGAAAAAATACTGTTTTATGTATAAAATATATAAATAACTGACGGTTAAGCCACTATCGTAATGAATCATTGACAGAACAGAGTTGCCACCTGACTGAAAAATAGAATATAGTTAATTACTACGTTTAAATTAATGTCCCTAGAATGTGAATATATTAAAAACTTAATTCCGAAAAAAATTTAACAGTGTTGCCACCTATAAAAAAAACAAAAAATATATTTGTATTGCACTAAAAATAATTGGAATATATTCTTTCAAGGAAATATATCGTCAGATCCAGATTTTTTTAGTATATAAATATATCATAGAACAAAATAAGGTTACCATATCTTTGAAAATAAAAAAATTTAATATTATATTTATATTATCTAATATTTGTATACAACACTTCCATTCTTCATTGTGTACTTCTATCAACTGCTGTAGCTCCCGTGCACCTGTATTGTGCAACCACGCACACGCAGCCATGCAGGTGCATCATTTACCATACATAGGTTATATACCATATTATTGCCCCACGCATGCGCGCACTTCCAATGAAGCTCAGCGCGCATGTGATTTATGAGATCGCGTGGAATTTTTTAATGATGCGAACTGTCGCGCCCAGGCGGCGCTCAGCCAATAAACTTTAAACCACAGTGTGTTGACTGGGCTCCTCATAATGCCGTCGACAACAACAACAGTAAGAAAAACTATATATAGGTACAATAAAAAGCGCATGCGTGCACTTAGCCGGCGGCCACAATCTTATAGCCGCGTCCACCAACAGCGTCTTACAACAGATGGAGCCGCGCGAACTACAGCCACCGTCCAAGAGACGCGCCTGTGTGGGATGCATCGCCAAAGTCGTCAACTTCATCTTCTTTTTCGTTTTGTGTGTGCTTGTGCGTGAGTGTAATCGCGCATTTATAATCCGCTGTTGTGGCAATTTCATCTTTATGATCGGGCAGGTAGGCAGACAGGCAATCGCAACCGATGCGCTTGCAACCACAGGCGTTGAACAGCAGCAGCGGCGCGCAAGCGCAATGACTCGTGTTGCGTGCGCACTCATACGTTTGTTGCTTCAACACCAACATCAGCTTGAATGCAACAGCTGGTTTTGATGGTGATCCTACTTCCTCGTATCTCATGCGTCGCATTCTTCTCTGCTTCGCTTTTGCTTGCACTCTACCTTTTTTTTGTAGATTCCGCGCAATGCGTCGCTTTTATTTTCTCACTTCCCAAGTGCAGTTCTTTTGCGCTCTTTCGACTTGTTTTCGACCGGTGAATTATGAAATTGTATAACTGCAGCGCGCGCGTCGCTTATGGCCACAACAGCTGTCAACAGGCAAGAGTCAACAGTCACCAATTGATATATGAGCCTGTTGTATTAAGCGCGCACTGTGCGCACCGGTGTATATATTTCACGCAAGCTTCCCTATAATCTGCGCCCGCCTGCCAGCGCCAACGCGCGTACCCTGGACTTCGGCAGTTGCATTGCCTTCTCTTCTGTGTTCAGTATTGTTGTTGGCGCTGATGCTGCACCAGTTGCATTTTTACCGTATTACATTATTACAAGATGTTTTTTGTACATTTTATGATTTTGTATTGTTGTTGTTGTTGTTTATACAACAATTGGTCATTCAAGTCAGTGACGATTTTGCCACATGTATGTTTACTATCATATTTTACAACTCTCTTTTCATCGCAATTCCCTTTACATTGGCTCGCCGCCTTTATTGTTGACGATCAATTTACACTGGTCACGTGTTGCTGCACATGTCATTGTTGTTATTTTGCTTTGCTGTGATTTCCAATGTTGTCTTCTGACAAGTTTTTTAGTTATGTTCCAAGATTTCATGGTTTCTCTTTTTGAATTGATTTGTTTTTGCCTTTAATGGTAGTAAATTGATTACTATTAATGTATTTTATTGATCTCTCCGAGTTGTGACAAATCACGCGCTGACAGCAAAGTGTTGAATAATTAATTTTGGATAGATCGTGTTGGGAGGTTTCTGTCAAGGTATCCTCTTTACAATAATATCTTTTCTATTACGTAAGACTCTTATATCCATAAGTTCTTAACATGTTGACTATAATAACTGGCTTGTCAGGTGTTTCTCTCTTGATAGTTCTAAGGAGCTAACTATCCATCAAACTAAACTTTAGACTCTTTAATCACAGCATCCTATTGAAGAATACACTAATAGGAAGTGGATTACATTTCATCGAATTTGTTGGAAAATTGGAGAGCTCATAGTCAGAACAAATTTTTTTCCGATCCGTTATTCCAACAGTTTGAGATCTCCCCAGTCAGTATATTCATGTCCTGCGTTCACCTTCGCAGAAACGTCTAGTCATTTTAGGAAAGATCGGTCAGTCGTTTATGGACTCTAACGGGTTTTATAGACCTTAAAAATCGTCCGTTGATCTGAAAGTAGAAGTCACTTCTGAAATGATTTGTTTCAGAGAGGGAAACTTGAAACAACTACTGGAAAGATACTGTTTCACAATCTGGATTAGTATAAAGACAAGAAATAATCTTAAAAGTATCCAATGTGTTTTCTAACCAATCACGTTTACCTTCGGGTTTAGTAGGCCCAAGCAACGGAGGCACGGATAATGATAATCCTAATTAAAATTTGTGTTCTCATCATACTCTTTTAATAACGAAGACATATTTCAAGATGGATCTCAAAGAATGAGGGAACATACAGATATTGTACTTGTCGCTTATGTGATCAGATGTAGTACTGCCTTTGGGAACCATTAAGATTCCATTTTTTAGTTTTAAATATTTTTTTCTGTATATGTCATCTACGGTTGTCTATAATATTCAGCATTGACAACTTATGTTGCAAGAGACATGTTGCCGATGCAATCGATGCCGGCACCCACTACGTATTTTCGACACAAAGCCACATCATCAATCAAAGTGTTGCAAAGACAACACAACATATGTACATAGATAACACGCAACATTAAAAAAGGAAATTAAAAATCAACGCACAATAAGCGCAAATGACAGCGCATGCGAGCAATGACAATGACAATGACTGCGCGCAATCGCGATCGACGCGTCAACTCATAAAACTTGAGAAATTCGCAGTGGAAAACCATACTGCGACGCTTGTTTAACTACATAAACATATATATACTCTCATAAGGATTAGCGCGCCTTGCGTTCAACCTCCGCTTAGCCGCGCGCAATCTAATACAAACCGCATAGCGCTGACCGCGTTATTTTTTCGCCCATGCATTCCAGCGCAATTTCGCACTCCCGCAGCATTTTTGACATTTGCTAACGATCTGCGCGTGTCAAAACAGCGGTTTACTATCCCCGCGCTTCGCAGCGCGCTTTCGAATGCTGCCTCTACCGCGACGCGTTAAAGGTTGTCACTTATACTATGCGCCACGCGTTAACGTCGCCGTCAGCGCTGCACACATTCCTCGCCTGTGCAACATTAGCGGAATGTCGCATTTCAGCCGATTTGCGTTAGGTATGCAAGATTTTGTGTTGCAACAACATTTCATAAGATATTTGTTTGTGGCACATTGTGCATGCTGTGTGCGTTGTCATTACTCAAAACATTCATTTGTCTGTCCTGACTGTCGGACACTGTTTTTTGCGCACGTGTCTGTTGCTGCCACAGCGCGCTCCACTTAGTTTGCATCCATTCAGCGCTGCACTCAGGTGCTTTCACAGGCAACGCGTTGGAGATTTTGGTAGACAGCGCGAGTGGCGCGGTGTGCGCGCTTACGTCTGTATGGTTCAACAATGCAATGAAAAGTTTTTCCAGGTGACCAAATCAATTTTTGATTGTGTCAAAGCAGCTTTCATCTGGCTGACCGCGCGCGCACACACTCACGTTACATGCTTGCCACATTTTTCTTAGTTGCTTTTGTCGCCGCGTTGCATACTGTTTGTCGCAAGATTTATGCGCGCTTGCAACACAAATGCCTGCGCGCATTTGTAACTGACCGTCAGCCCGTCAGCTGCTGGCGCGCTGGCATTGTGTGCCATTATGCGCGCTGCGGCACCGCTCTGGTCCGCCATCGCAGTACGCGCTTGACATGCAAAACGCTTTATACGACTCCTCAACTCACGCGCTTGCAACGCGCACTTATATATATATACGTACAATTACTGCGTTGTGGAATTTGTTCGCCTGCCGTCTGGCCACCGCTGTGCGCGCCACAAACGCGCGTCTCAGCTCAGTTGAGGTGGACCATACTAAAGTTAGCCGCGGCTAAGTGAAGTTGCACTTGGCGTTTGTGTTGTCCAGTTGGTTACACCTACGCAATTGTGTTTACCATTGTTGCACTTGCTATATCTGTTCCTATTGTTGTTGCCGTTGTTGTTGTATTTAGTCTTTGTTGTCATTGTTGTGCTTGTTAGACTCGTGTCATTCGTGTTGCTTCATTTGTTGCAACTGCTGTTGCATTGTACGTTTGTGGCATTTAGAATGGCCACCGTTGATTTTTCTTACACACGTACAACAAACAACAACACAAAACGCAACAACAACCACCACCAAGTAACCTCTTAAATTTAGCTCAAATTCAGTTTGCGTTTTGGGCCTTCCGCAATCTGCCGTTTGTCTGCGTCCGCAACAAGTAGTAGGTGATTAGAAAGCATGCGGCGTACGTCGCAACCACCTACGCATGTTATTCTAGTTAAGTAGTGATTGGTGTTAGGCTAAAATTTCATTCAAACGAAGTAAATAAGAACAACAACAGAAAAAACACGCCGTGCATCTCAACCGCACATTGCTGCATCCTCCATTTGGCGTATGGTGCCACTGGGAGTGCCACAAATGAATGCCTAATGAGCTTTGACCCATCCCAATTTGGAGCCGCAAAAGTTTGCATTGCTCGCAATATTTATTTTCATCCATTGCGTATTAGGGAAAGTCGGAGAATTAGGGCGGGTAGCGTCTGTGTGTCAGTGTCAGTTATATGTGGCAATGAAGATTAATAGGTAATTTGTGCAACAAATGTAGTTTGTGGGAGAAAAATCTCTTCAACAGCTGTGCAAAGTAACGGATTACAAATATTTTATCAGAAATTTGTTAGAAATAATTGTTTAATAGTCTGGTATAAAAATATGTCCATCTTATCCGAGGATATATTTCGTTTACAAGCTTCAATTAGATTCTCATATGGTACAATCCACAATTTAGATCTATCGATCTGTCTTGAAAATCTCAACGAAGGGACCTTAGTTCCACTCCGAATTGTCACCACAATACTGCAAGTATTTTACGTACTAGTAGGTTTGTGGCAGAACTGAGAACCTATTCCTATTTAAAATTAAGAAACCATCTTGGAAGGATTCCGAATAAAGCACATACGGTCATATATAGACCCGTTCTGATCTCTTTTGGATTGATGACGACGAGACCATCTCTGGAAAGGAGAAACGAACAAGAGGGTTTTCCAAAAAGGATTTCGAATACGCCCTGCGTTTGATAACCAAGTAACCTCCATCGGAAAGAGAGTATCTTTAGAACCTTCATAGATTTATTCCAGAAGAAATATTGAAAAAGTTAATTGAAATGTTGAAGAGGGTATCCCTAGAAGCTTCATGGCTTTAATCCAGAAGAAATATTGAAAAAGTTAAATGAAATGTCGAGGAGAGTATCCCTTGCAGTGACATGGTTTTAATACAGAAGAAATATTGAAGAAGACAAATGAAATGTTGAGGAGTGTATCAACAGAAGCTTCATGGTTTTATTCTAGAAGAAATATTTGAGAAATCAATTGAAATGTCAACCTCGTGGGGGTCTTAGAACCGCTTCTAAATAGATAAGCAACCGATGGTTCGAGGTGGCTATCCAATTTCTAATTCTCATATTTAACCAACGCCTAATCCACAACGGTGTAACCTATTATAAATCGATCCAAGATTGTCTATAGGGTCTCGGTTTACCGAAAATGTCTTTCACATAAAGGTCTTGAATTGTGCCAGTCTAAGACTTCCTGCTGGACGTTTGGACTAGTGTCTTTTTTTATATGAAATACTCTAGGGTCTACGTCTTCAGATATCACTGACGAAGGATTTTAAAAAGCCTTTCTAATCTCGAATATTCTATCTAAAATTCATAATACTATACTGATGTAAATTGCCGAGGAAGGAATTAATATAACAAATATTTGTTTGGGGTTTGAAACTGTGTTTCTTCGTGGAAGTCTGGACTAACCCAGTTATTTCGTTGAATTCCGATTTCAAGCACTTTAGCTCCCTATACGGTTTTCTTCAGGCCTGATTTATATTATAAGGATTCAGTGCTTGCTAGTATCGCCGTAACGTAGGAAGCTCCGAAGAAGGCATGGTGCCAATGTTAATACGCTTACCTAACATATAACAAGATCTCTTCTCCAACTCTCTAAAGGATACCACGAAGCGACGGCGGAGGTAAGAATCAACATAGAACCTTAAATTGCAACACAGCTGTTCCTAAACACATTTTACAGTTATAGTGCACAAGAAAAGGAAAATTTTGCATAAACCAAAATGGAACAGAACAACAACAACAATGAAACCAAAACGAAAGTCAACTACTTAAACATATCAAAATAACGGCTATATTTGTGGTGACTTACATTCACCGCAAGCCATTTGTGGCAAGCGAGACATACTAGAAACGACACAAATATGTAAGTGAACGCTAAGCGCTACCGTTGATAACGGTAAAATGGTGCATATTTTATGCAAAGACGAAAAAATGGACTTAAGAAACAGCAGCAGCAGCAACTACAGTCATGTTGCTACATAGATAACGTGCAACAGTAGCTGCAACACGCATGCCACAAATGCCAAAGCACAAAATCAGCAGCAACAACAACAACAACAATGTGGTGTTACAACAAAATTGAGCGCGAAGGAATTGTGCGCGTGCCCAAAAACAAATAATGGCAACAATGCAAATTACGAGACACATTAGCGGGTAAAAAGGCAACAACAACCACAACAATGGCCATGCAACAAGACAGCAACAAACAGAAATTAACATTGCCACGCTGTCTAAGGCCGTTCCCCACGCGCGTATATGGCAAGCAATACGAAAAAGACACACGCATCCAAAAGGAAAGAACCGAAAAATCATACAATGTTGTAGCAAAAACAACACAAAAATCGCAGGAAAAAATTGGTGGTGTCCATGCAACCGCCAACACCAGCAACATGTTGACATGCTAAAATCCGCATTTCGTTGCACCAAAACAGTTGCCAAACATTACATATGCTGCCATCTAATTGTTTACAAGGCAAGGAATTTGGCGACGGTGAGCGCAACTGAGCTGAGTTTAGCGTTGGTCTACAGACACCTCACCGGCTTTCCCTTTGCGTCGTCGATGGACGCGTATTTAGTGCCAAATTCAATTGAAATGGACATGCGTCGCGAAACGTGGCAAGGATGCCTAAAGAAGCGTAGACAGCGACATTGCAACAGCTGCCGCAAGTGAATGGTTGTGCGAAGGAAGTGAGAATTAAAAAAACTATATAAAAAATAAATATTCCAGAGATTTTCGAGTGAAGATTTGAGGTTATAAAGCACATATGTGTGCTTCAGAGCCGTTCTTAAGCACGAAAATATAAGTTTTATTTAACCTCAGTTTAGTTAGATAGCAGATTTCACGTATAAATATGGGTCCGAATTAGAGATAGTTATGGAAGGTTGATGTTAAATCCCAATTGGGATATAAGAGAGTTTAATAAGCTGATTGAAAGACTATATAACTTATTTGGCGAAGAACAAAATATAAAAGTGTGTTCTATAGATGCCGCTGCCGTCAAAATATGCGTGATTAATGTTTATCTTAAGGCCTGAGACTTTTCAAGAAAATTACATATCCAAATTTCAAATGCAGCTTCGAGATTCTCTACAATAATACAGAAGAACTGATTCTTTAATAAATCTTTGAGCTTCGAAACATGCCGATCTCTCTATATTTCTTTTAAGACGTTATTTTTTGATAAGTTATACGTAGTTTCAGAAAACTGGAAGAGTTTTTTTCGGCTCTGGACAGTTAATCCCATAAATAGTAGCAAAAATATAGCCCTGATAATCTGATGTTACACCGACAGATATTTAAGGGCCTGGATAATATAAATTGAATATGTACCGTTGATTACTAAACGTCATGCAATGATGCCGGAACCGCCAGAATCTTGAGCTGATTATCTATCACTCTGCTTCCGTCTACAATGTCCTACTTGCTTAATAACATTAGACTCTATATAGAGACTACCTATATCTTAGCTTAGGTTAGGTTATAGGTCAAGTGCTAGTTCTCCGTATCTATAGATAATCTCACTTAGACAGCATCGACTGTCCTTTGTGATACCCAGAACCTGCTGACAGATTGCCAAGATCCAAGAGAAGATCTTCAGTATTCAATTAATGTATAATCTGACAACTCCACTGTGAATGGCATTGTCTGGGTCGTAAAGTACTGAGCTCTACTAGACTCAGCAATATATGTACATGAGAACTAGGAATATGGGAACCAGGGATCATCTGATAGAATTTCTAGTCTCAGTGGGTTTGTTGTCCTCTGACATATTTTTCTGTGAAATTGTCGCCATCGAACTCTATATTGATCTGCTCTGGAACACACCTTTGCGAAAAAAATAATCAGATCCGAAGGCTGTGGCTCATATTCTTAACAATACCGTTATCCAAACCACATTTTGTCAATAAAGTTCGAAATATGTATAATTTATGTTATGGAGGTCATCAAGAACAACAACAATAACAACTCACATTACTGAAAAAAACAACAACAACACCGCCAATAAAATCATTCAACACCATTCTTCCGCCACAATTGGAGCAATCGACTGAAATTGAAGCTCTCAAACGCTGCTGCAGTAACGAGCTGCCAAGTGTTGTGGCAAATGCGAAGAATTTCAAAAACAAGAAGAACAAGAAGAGTATACGAAAGAACAACAAACGGAAATCTCTGCGTGTATGCCGCATAATAAAAGACGCAGCGGCTTGTGGCAGCAACAGCAACACAATGCCGGCGTTGCACGAAAAAGTGTAGTGAAACAATTGGTGAAGGCATTTTTTGGCATAACTGACAAGCGGCGGTAGTAACAGCAACAACAACAATAATAGTAACAGTGGCAGCAACAACAACAACATTAATAGTTGCCATAAAAAATCAAAACAACACACAGCTTGCAACCAAACTTTGCCACATATTATGTGAGTGGCAATAAAAACAGCGGCAATTCGGCAGCAACAACAACACCAACAACATTCCGCTAGTAGAAGAGCTAACCGCAAGCGCTCAAGTGTGTTACCAGCTTCTGTGGTAGCCGCCTGCAACTGCAACGCCAAGGCACAGCCAAGTCAAGGCTCAGCACAGTAGCTGTCCGACGTGCCGAAGTGACTGACGAAGTGGCCGACGGACGAACTCGACTGAACTGGACTGGACGTGTTGCGCGGTGTTGGTGTTGGTGGCGTCTCTTGTTGCTCGTCCTCCTACTGTGTTATGGCCACCGCCACTGCCGCCACAGCCGTCGCCGACTCGATGTCAGTTTACGATCAGCTGGCATACCAGCACAGCCGGCAGCTGGCATTCGCTTTTATTGCTCGCGCTTTTATTGTGTGTTGTTGCCATGGCCGAGTGCTGCCGTGCTGTCGTTGTCGTTGCCGTTTTTGTAGGTGCTATTAATGTTTGGAATGTTTTTCGGTGCCGCAATATCGACAACGGCATTGGCATCCGCATCAACATCAACATCACAACAACGACAAGAGAGCAATAACAATAACAACAACAACATTGACTATAGTGCAAAAACAACAACAAAAACAGCAAAAACAAAAATAATAACAACAACAAAAACATGAGCGCTGCTATCAACATGTATATCGACACCGGTGCAATCGAAAAAGTGCAACACTGCGACAACAACAACCACAATAACACTAAACTAGTAACCGAAATAAGAGCAGCAGCGCACAGTTGCATGCAACATACATGAATATACTAACAAAAATTATATATATTTGCATGTGCAAAAAAGTTGTTGTTGTCTTAGCTGCTGGTGCTGCTGCTGCTGTTAGGTACTATAACGAATTTCATTTGGTAATCATGGCCTAACACGAAAATGCATTAACCAAAAATTGTGCTCATAAATTTGCCAAAACAACAACATGTACGAGAGACAACAACAACAAGAGCAACTTGCACCCATTGCCTGTCTGCTCCCAATAAGCGGATGAGAGTTCACTCGTTGAAGGCGTTGCAACGGTGACGTGTGTGTGCAACTGTTAAATTGTAGGCTGCGCTATATTGACTTTTCTAATTTGCTCTTGCTGCGCCGCGCCGTACCTCCAACTACTGCGTGTTGCAACATTATTTTTTGGTACTTCTCTGGTTGTTGTTGTTGCATTTGGTTTACGCATTGGCATGCTAATCAACTGTTGATGTTGGAGGCGTCACTCGAAGTGGAGCAGTGATTTTTCGTAACTGTATTTTTGTTTGTGTTGTTGTTTTTGCATATCCGTGTCTGAGTTCCTTTTGTGAAATTACTTAATTTTGCGTGGCAAGGAAGTAAATTAAGCGATAATCAGTATTTAGAGCTTGGGTATCCATCTAATTGGTCAATAAATTTGACTTTTTATTGAGAGTGTTGTGGGGAATTTTGTAAAATATTGTTGGATTAGACATCTCGCGATGGATGAGACTCTCGATTAAGTTTTTTTGAACAATTTAAATTTAGAAGAATTGTTTGTAGAGCTTCGCGTTTTGGAAGAGATAGCATCACCCAGCCGCTTTATTTAGTATAACATATTGCTAGTCTTCCGAAGTTGTATTATCTAGAAAATTATATACAACTTTATATTCCAATGTATACAAATTGAAAATAAACGAATCCATTATTGACAAAAGTTTTTCAAGTTAGTCTCTGAATGCTTCTCAAATAATCTTGAAGTAAACTTTTAAAATGAAAACCATTTCGGAGACGATCCATCTTCGAAGGGAGCTTAAAAAATTCTCAGACATGTTAAAGATAATAAATCCACATATTAGTTATTAAGTTCACTGAATTTCAATATCTTTAGATCCGTTACTTAAGATTGACAATCTCTCTTTTGAGATGCTTTATTCACAATATTCAGTCCCATATAGTTCAAATAAGTCACAGAATCGAAAACCAGTAATTTATTGGTATAAGTGAAGGAACCTAGAACTCTATAGTAAAAATTTAAGATTATATTGGATAAATATACCTGGAAAAGAGCTTTTATGATTTACATGTCTCTCCAAATCGGTTATCTCTGTATAAAATTTAATTCGAGGTTCCCTACCTTTTTAAAGGAAAAACACAGAAAAATTCAAATTTGATGAGGATGTCTATTATCATTCGAAAGAACATTATTTGTCATTTATTTTTTAAAGATTATCTCTTTCAAATGTTGGCTGCGGCCACGTCTCAGATGGTCCATCCGTTGACTCCAATTTTCGATGACTCGTTCGAGGATTTCGACAGGTAACTGCCAAATGACACGCGTGATGTTTTGTTTCAAGAACTGAATCGAAGCGGGATTGTCCTCATAGACCTTAGACTTTACATATCTCCACAGAAAAAAGTCTAACGGTGTGATATCACAGGATCTTAATTGCCAATCGACTGGACCAAACCGTGAAGATATCTGCTCACCGAAGTGTTTTCGCAATAAATCCATTGATTTATACGATGTGTGAAAGGAGGCGCCAAGAGGCCGACTTGTTGAAGCCAAATGACGCCGAGATCACAAGCTTCGATTACAGGCATCAAATAGTCGGTTATCATGACGCGATAACGGTCCGAGTTGCTGCGAACGGTGCCGAATCGATTCTCCACTGTCTTTGTGTTCACTCTCAGCTATGGCTGCTATATTCTACGTGCTGGACATGGTCTATTTGGTCGAATATTATCCAATATTGAAAGCTGTGTCTCAAGATGGGTGATGCTGTTGCGAATAGTACGCTAAGTAGGCTGAATATGTTAACTATAAGTTGAGCAATGCGCGCGGGTCTTTCCATGATGAAATGTCAAACAATACTGAACAAAAATAACATAACAGCTTGGTACCACTCACGCGAGATCTGTCAAAGAAGACAGTTGAAAAAAGTAGCTCAACTTTGAACACCCGATATATATCTATGTATAACTAAGAGTAAGAGAGAGCTTCAAAGATATTGTAAAGAACTATTTTATGGTTATTAATCGCCGATTTGGGGCTTAAAAAACAATTTAGGGTATCTCGTCTTGCAATAACATTGATAAAGGTCATATAATACTACCAAACATTTCCCAATATACAATAAGAATCCGAAATTTATCGAAGGGAATCTCAAACAATTTTTATAGTGACCAACAACACTAAAGACGGCATAATTTATTGAAAATGTGAGAAATGAGTAAGAGATGTTGGATAGACAATAAAGAACTATTACAGAGACAACAACAAATGAAAAATGTTTAAAATGAATAAATACAAAACCACGAATGCAATAGAACAGAGATTAGGTGAATATATATGCCAAACGTATACAAATACCAACAAACAATCAAAAACAACTGAGTCAATAACTCAGGGTCCAAAATACTCCAAAAAGTGCAAGTGAGAACGAAGAAGACACATTGAATATTGGACCAAATGAAGCTGTTAAAATCGAAAGTGTGCAAAAAACACCCAAAAACAACAAGAAGAACGAAATTTTAAAACTCTCATTCAAACAACCAAACATATACGAGAATAGGCTGCCGTCAGCAACAGTTAACTGACGCATGCCACAACTGCCGCTTGCAGCCTAACAATGCCATTGACTCCACACACAAACACAGACACATTTGCAACTTCATTGTTTGCTGTTTGCTTGACTCCGTGTTGACGATTGAAGTCGCAGTGGTGGTATCAAGATGCAACAGTCGCCAAACAGGATTACCAAATATCAACAAAGCTGGCAAAAAAGCGCGAGGGTAAACAACAACAACAATAACAGCCAAACAACATAAGTGCCTAAATTGAAACAGCTGCGCGCTTTGGATACACTTGGTGGATGGATCCCTTTTGGCCTTTTGGCTTAAGTCGCGCACTTGCAACAACAGCGCGCACGCGGTCATCAACGATGGTGGCAAGCAAATAAAAAAAAACACAGAGGCACCACTGCAGTTGCGGTTGCAGACACACATATTCATATGTGTTGTAGTTGTAGTTGTTGTACTCATATAGTTGGCGCATATTTTTGGTTTTGGTCAAAAGCCGCTGCCGCCTTTCAGTTATTTTGACTTGCCTCCTTTTGACGCCACATTCCTGTTTCTTGTTGCTGCTCCTGTTGTTGTTGTGCTGCGGAATTTCATTCTTTGACTGCCCAGTGAACTTGAATTGTTAAGCGGCGACTGCTGTTGTTGTTGTTACCCTTGTTGTTGTGTACTGCTACTGTTCTCTTTGCCATCTGTGCATTCGTCGTTCCCTTTTTCGGAGGATGTGCGCGTACGCGAGCCATGTTGCCACTCATAAGTGGGTCGCCGCCAAATGATGCTTGCACTTCTTGGCATGTGGCGTTGTTGTTGTACTTGTTGTTAGTGTTATTTTATGATTTTTTCCGTTGCTTCTTTTTTCGGTTATTTATGTGCTACATATGTTTGTTTGTTGGTTGTTGTTGCTTGTTAGTATGCAAACATTCATTGGCAACATGTGGCCAGAAGTCATGCAACAACTGGCGCAACAACATGTTTTTCGCGTCATCTCACGTCTGCTATGCGGTCTACCTGTATTCTTATAAACATACGCGCCGTTTAGTTATGCCAAGTGACCGTATTTTGAACTGAAGGTCACATTTTTTACCCAATTTGCTCGCTTTGTGCCTTTTTGACGTTCTTTGTTTCGAGTTTTGGAGTTCTTGCTTTTGTTTTTGCATAACTGTACACACTTAAGGTATGTGCTACTGAACTGTATTCTTGTTTACCGCATTCATGGCAAGGTATGCAGCAGGTGGAGCGCAGCTTACTTTTGGTTTGCCTTACAGTGTGTTTTTCTTATTGGAGAAAGGGTTGTGTCTCAATAAGACTTTTTTCGTGTCAGAGATGGAAGAACATAAGCATAAGTTTAAGTCTCGTTTAAGTTAAGTTTATATTAAGTTTAAGTTAAAATTTGTATCTTAAATCTTTTTAAATCCTTTATTTAAATCTGTGTTTAATTTTAATTTTAATTTTAATTTTAATTTTAATTTTAATTTTATTTTTAATTTTAATTTTAATTTTAATATTAATTTTAATTTTAATTTTAATTTTAACTTTAATTTTAATTTTAATTTTAATTTTAATATTGATTTTAATTTTAATTTTAATTTTAATTTTAATTTTAATTTTAATTTTAATTTTAATTTTAATTTTAATTTTAATTTTAATTTTAATTTTAATTTTAATTTTAATTTTAATTTTAATTTTAATTTTAATTTTAATTTTAATTTTAATTTTAATTTTAATTTTAATTTTAATTTTAATTTTAATTTTAATTTTAATTTTAATTTTAATTTTAATTTTAATTTTAATTTTAATTTTAATTTTAATTTTAATTTTAATTTTAATTTTAATTTTAATTTTAATTTTAATTTTAATTTTAATTTTAATTTTAATTTTAATTTTAATTTTAATTTTAATTTTAATTTTAATTTTAATTTTAATTTTAATTTTAATTTTAATTTTAATTTTAATTTTAATATTAATATTAATTTTAATTTTAATTTTAACTTTAATTTTAATTTTAATTTTAATTTTAATTTTAATTTTAATTTTAATTTTAATTTTAAGAAAAGATAAGTTCAACAGTTCTTGCAACAATTTCTCTGTTGTTGCAACTTGTGGCAACATTCAACTTATATTTTTTCTCGCATTCAAGTGACAGTTTCGTTTAAATCAAACAAATTAGTGTATTAGCGAACAACAACAACAAAAACAAACACATTAAAATGAAAATATGCGATGTTGCAAGCAAGCGCAAACGACTGCCACGCACTACCACTGGTTATTTATGTTGTTGTTTGTATAATTTTCCATTGCCTTCGTTGCTATCTCTTTTAGCAAAAGACGCGCATGCGTGAAATGTCACTACTCATTAAAGTTTGCATTGACATAAGCATGCGCTTGAGCCAGCTAGCCAACCATACAACAACTGGCCGTCCAGTTACTAGCTAGCTGTTGTTGTTGTAACAGCACGTAGGCAGCACTCACATGTTGTAGCAAGTAGCCAACCGAACGATCACCTGTTTGCGCACATCGCTACCGGTTGCATGTTTGTCGCTGTTGTTGCAAGTAGCTGCCTGCCTGCCATCGTCCACGTCGGTGTAAATCATTTTGTTGCTGTTGTCGCTACATCATCTAGCCCCTTTTGAGAAATTAGATTAGCGGCTGTAATTAGTTAATAACATGGCAGCATGTCTGAAATTGCGCATCAACTTGCAACATGCGTTCAACGCATGTGCCACATGTGTCCGTTGCAACATTTCTACGAGTATGTGTGTGTGTCTGCTCAGCTGCCGTTCACCATTTGCAATGACATCGTCACCAGTGACCATTAAAGCGTTGTTGTTGTTGTTGTAAACTTTGATCGATGGTTTTTTGATGGTTGCCACGCACGGTTGGCCTGCAGCAACTATCAACACTGCGTCGCCGCCGCAAATGCTGGCACTCCGCTAATCTGCATACTAATTTGCATGCATACTTACATTTTACATGAGTATCTGTGTGTGTGCATGTGTTTGTGGTGGAATTTGCTGCTGCTGATTGGCAGCATTTTAATTGATAAAATTTTAACACGTGATAAATTTTGACATTTTATTGATGAAACTGCTCGTTGACTGCTGTTTACTATTTTTATTTGCTCCATCGCCAACTTGTTTGGCATGCGCTGTAGCAATTTGGTTAGAGTAGTTAGCGTAGTTGGAGCTGGCGGTAAGTGGCAATGTGTCACTCATTTGCGGCATTAGAAGAAAGCAGTGCAATTTCAACAGCAATTGCGTAGGAATTTAAACACCTCTGTGTTGCAGTTATCATAAAACAAGCGTTTAATGCTTGCAAGTAGCGGCATTAACAATTAGTAATTGCTGTTGGCCGTAAACGCTTTTGTATTATGTGGCAGCAATAAAAATGCGTTGTCTTACAACATACTTAAAATGCCGTTAGTTGGTGGGGGTTACTTCCTCTAACCTAATTTGTCTGATGTATTGAATTTCATTGACTTTTTTTTGCTATGTTGCAAGTGAAATGTTGTGGCTGCTATAGGAAAAATTAAGAATTTTTGCTTCCTTTCACTTAAAGTAGGAGTTTGATATAATATTCTAGTAGTACTTGGTAGTCAGAAAGCATCTAACTAGCTTATAGGTGGAATTCCGGTATAAGGCAGAGTAAAGTCACAGCTGTTTGCATATTCCAAATCATCCCTCGGCTGTCATAAATCTATTGCAAGTTTATATCTGTTCTTAATTAACCTAATTAACCCATTAGCCTTTCAGAAACCTTATTTTAGAGGGCTAGAAAATCTTTGGCAAATTTGAATAAACTGTTATGAGAATATTTTAATATATATTGTAGATAGTATTTAGCATTTTTAATTTCTCCAATTAGAAAATAAAAGTACTAACTTTCCTAACTTTTAATTGTTGGTTTCAGGACATTTGAATCATTACTTGTCTCAGCAACGTCAAATCTAACATTTTTGCATCACTTTCCTCTCCTCATAAAATATGGAAATGTAGTAAAAAATAGCTTGAAACTATTTTTCTGACTTTATTTTAGCACTTTTGCTCACTTTCAGTGAAGTATTCCAATTTTTTCTTATGAAATTAAGCATTTTTTCGATTTATGTAAACTGATTGAGAATTACAAAGCGTTTGAATGAAAAACCCTTGTTAACACCTAAATGTATGCAACAAAATCGTTCAAAATACCATTTTATGAATTTTTTGATACATATTTGCTTCTAAAGGATAGTCTCCTACCGAAATCGAGCAAGGTTCGATTGTAATCTAGAAGAATCTGATCTAAATTTTACAATAATTAAATATTTAGTATCTGAGTAGAAGAAAATGCTTTGAGATATACTTATATTATACAAGAATAGTGCTTAGACGTTTGAGTTTCCTTTTTTCTGGCTTTATTTTTCAGTCTCCAGAATTGAATTCCACTAACTCTATTATTCTCGTAAATCCAAGAAGATTTTAGTAATAAAAAGCAAAAGAGAATCAGGTTCTTGGGTGAAAATTTTTGATGACCTTTATGGTACTTCTGTGAATAAGTGTTTGAAGCTGTAGAATATATAATTTGATAGGTCATTAGAGCTTAGAAAAGACTGTGTTGAAATTTGAAGCTTGATTTCGTCTCCTATGATTTTTGGTTTCCTCTAGAGGCTTCTATGCTACTGGAGTCTCTCTCTCGTATAATCAACTCCATAAAACACGCACATTAGCATTTTCGCCCTAAGCTCGCCGCAACACACACGCTTTAATCTCAGCTTCAACTACGCATTTTTATCAGCATTACAGCTGTGGCAATCGACAGCCATGGCACATGTAATGATAATGACGTTGACTGCGCCAGTAAATGATGGCAATGATGATTAACACAGAATGCGGCGATTATTATTATTATTTTCTAAAATATATGCAACAACAACTATTTGCTACACATTTTGCCATTTGCTATTGGCGATATTTTACCATACAAGTATTTTTATAAACATGAAATTTCGCGAGTCGACCGCATGTTGCGATCGCATCATAGCAATTGTTGCAAGCAATGTCTATTGTCCGTACGACGCAGCGCACTCGGGGCGTACAGTCGCCAGTCGTTCATTGTGCTTTGATTCGTATATCTAATTTACAAAATCTAACCCGGAGCCGACAAGTTGCTGCCGCTGCACGTATGTAGCGGTGTGGCATGCAACATGGCTGTGTTGTTGCCGGCAAATCAATTCAAATCATCTGCTGATCAGTCATCGGCCAACTCTTAAGCGTAACAACGCTTGTTGCAACAATCTTTTATTTTTTTACTTTGCTGTGTTGCAAGTGGCACTTTGCTATGCCAATGTTGAGACGGAAGCTGGCTCTGTTGCGACGCTTGTTTGTTTGAACATGCCACCATTCGTGGCACTAGTGGCAGCCGATTGTTTGTGTATTTGTGCGCCAATTGTGGCCACTGCCATAACATGCTTGCTTGCGACGCGGACCAACTAACCCCCACAAACAACAACAACAACTAGTCGCTAAAGCGCCGCTAATACCACATAAACGCATTGTCCATTCATGCCACAACAAATAATGCATATGTATATAGGAAATGAGTGCAACTAAAACAGCAACAACAACAACACCACCGGTAGCATTTCAGCAACATTTCATTATAATTATCACAGCAAACATTTAAAGATGCAACAACCAGATGCACTTGCCAGATACAGCTGCACATGTCAGTTTGGCTGCCACTATGCCACAGTGCGTTTTAGTTTGCGCATGCATTGCGGCAAGTGGCATGTGTCGGTCTGCCCATTTGTGGCGCATGCAACACAAACACACTCACATATACATGTTTGTGTGCTACAACTGCTTCCGGCTCATTTGTTTACTTTTGCCCGACTTGTGGCACAGTTGTCGCTGCTGTTGCATGTACACATAAGTAACTCGCTATCAAGCAGCATGCCACTACTACAACAACTACATGTTGTTGTTGCAACAACATATAGCATTCACCATTCACCTTGTGGCCCGCAATATGCATGTTGCACCTTCACTATGTGCGCTGCCGCCGCCGCCGCCACAAAAATATTAGATTTGTTGTTAGCTGGTGACAGCGACGCATTGACTGCATGCAACATCCTTACATAGATTTAAACGACTTGTCTTACATGCATCTCTTTTACCTCAAGCCACAGCACAAGAACGAAATGTTCAAATGCGTTGCATGCAACATACACGCCGCACGCACATACACTACATGTGGCATCATGTCTTTGCATATGCGGCTCTTTTGCCGCACTGTCGCTTCTGATGAGGCACGGTGAAAGATAAAATATTACATGACCATATGAGGTGTCGTCTGATGGCGTTTGTGGCACCAACCAACAACCGCTCGACTCGCATTCGAACAAATGTTTCTGTGTGCACTTGATAATAGCTTTGCTGCGGTATTATTATTATTTATTCGAGTAGGTGGCAAGACACAGGTAGTTGCTTGTGTAACTAGCACAGAAGTTTGTTGCAGATTTTTCACTGTGCAACAAGTGCATTGTAAGTGGCATATATATTTACATATGTCATTTTATTCATTGCCATCGAGTTGCAAATATTGTAGATTTGAAGCTTGAGTGCGCTTTTTATAATCTTTTCGGAATATTTGCGGATAGAAAGGTGCCTTTGTAACCTTCCCGGAAAAATTTTGGGGATAAAAGCGATGAAGTAATACACTAAAAGGTTTCATATTTCCGAAAGAGAAAGCTAGATAACTCCTGAGAGAGAGTAAGTCTCCACAACTCCGAATAGATTCTGGTAGTAGATATACCTTTTTCTGAACCCTGATTTTGAACTTTCGATCTTGATATCAAGAAGGTCTCCATGTCTTGTTGTTTAATAATATTCGGAGATAGTCCATTTAAGTTAAATGGGGAATTATCCATTGAATTGTATGCTTTTGTGTCAAAGTGAGATTATCTGCTGCTTTTCCCACGTCACTTTAGCTATTGTCTGTACAGTGTAGATGTATTGACTTTGATGTCTAAATATTATCATTCTCATTTCATTCATTCTCTCACCCTGTTAAAATATCTAAACCGCACAAGAGAGAGAGAGAGAGAGAGAGTGTGCGTGGAAATGCAGAATACCTCTTCCTTTATCACTCTCTTATCTTCCTTTGTGTCGCCATATATGTTTATAACTGAGTTAGGTTAGGTTAGGTTTGTAGACAGATCTCTGCAAAAACAGAAGATCTCTCTTAGACAGCCTGGCGCTGTTCATTGTGGTACCAATAAAACTCTCTGAGGATCAAAGACATTTAAGATTAAGCAAAACGCTTGGAATCCGTTACAAATTTCTTAAGATGGCTAATATCGATTCTAGCCAATTCGCTGGGATCGCCGAAAAAGGTCCTTCTGAGGTGTTTCAACCTCAGTCTGGCAAAAGCTGGACAATGAAGAAGGAAATGCTTAGATGATTCCATCTCGCCTTCCTCCATACAGCTTTGGCAATTTGCATCTGCCACGATCCCAGTAAGTACACCAATGATCGCACTGACATGGACCTTGCCCAAAGAAAGCAGTCGAAAGGACCGCTTACGCTCCACAGAGGGCCAAAAGGACCTCGCCACTGCACAAGTACTG
This sequence comes from Zeugodacus tau, assembly GCA_031772095.1. Taxonomy (NCBI): domain Eukaryota; kingdom Metazoa; phylum Arthropoda; class Insecta; order Diptera; family Tephritidae; genus Zeugodacus; species Zeugodacus tau. Next base: position 60,988,207 of record CM062650.1, on the reverse strand, counting down.
GTAGTTGACCAGCGCTTGACGAGCTTATGCGTAGTCTGTATGTCCACCGCTCTTGCGCAGGTGGACCATGGACTACCAATGCGCTCCCATTCCGACGTCAATGTAGCTAGGGTACACTCTCTTGTAAGCTTGTCCGCTATATAGTTACCAACGATCCCGCGGTGACCGGGTATCCACACTAGTCGGATTGCAAAATAGCTGGAAGCTATTGATAACAATCTAAGACACTCCTTAACTAGCCCAGAGCGTGCTGTCATCGATTCCAATGCCAGTATTGCCGCTCTACTGTCGGAGTGAATACATACCTCTCTAAAAGAGGTCACCATACGGAGCAGTGCGTCCACTATCAATATATTTTGCGACCTCTCTCTCCCTCACTCTCTCTCTTTCGCTCAAACTCACCACATAAGCTTGATGAGTTCTTCATCACTTCTTCTAGCAGCTTTTTTGTCTTCTCTAGTAAATTTAAATATTCATTCCACACTTTTAATTACCGCCGATTCCCAAAGGCAAACATCACTCATGCCAGCAAACACTATGTACACCTCAAGCGGCTCATCCATAATCTAAGTTTACCAAATAGAGGAGGATGTTGCGCGTTAAATTTAAATGTCGTTTAGCGGCTTAAATAAATAATGTATGTACGCCATTAGCAGCAACATAGCATATGCTGGAATTTATGCATGCGCATTATATTAACAAGTAGACAAACACTAAACTGTCATTAAAATTAGGCAGCCCAAAGCGTTGGCTCGTCGCTTACCGAGACATTAACGCACTTTTAAATATGCCCGCGATGTAGTGGAAAGAAGACGCGACAAAACACAAAAAAGTAAGAAAAAAATCAAAGCGCTTACAGCCTTACTGTGTCGATAATGAAATTGTTGCAGCAAGTGCAGCAGCGGCGAGTAAACGCAGCGCCGACCACAATTATTATCATTAAAATACAGTTAGCGCAAAGAAAAAAGAAGCAGGCTAAAAAATCCGACAGCGTCACATTTGCACGCAGGCGCATTTGAAGCGCACATAATTGCATGTTACAAGCTGTCTAAACTGCATAACTTGCAACATGAAACGCCATTACTTCCGCCATTCCGCCATTCCGTCACAGCGCGCGCGCGCGCCCGCTCAGTCACCCAGTCACATCGCATTTTATTAGGCGTAAGCTCGCCAGCTCTTCGTTTTGTTTTGATTTTAATTAACCGCTTTCATAACGCCAACTAATAATTTGCAAGCGTGGCGAAATGCCTAGCGCAAATGGAGTGAGTGAGAGCGCGCGCGCGCTCGGCAGATGAGCGACAAGTCACATTGCTTTGCTTCTATGAGATAGTAGCGCTTTAGCTACTTGGCGTTGAGCCGCTTTACTTTACTTACCTGAGTTTGGCATTTCGCTTGCAGCATGAGCGCGGCATATGAAGTAGCAGCAAATGGCGCCGCGCTCCACCCAATTGCAACAACAACAGCAGCAGTAGTAGCACAAATGCTAGTTATTAATGGAAACACCAAGTGTCTAAGCCGCGTTGTGCCGCGCCGCTACTATGCATAAGCGCTTGCGCGCGACTCAGCCACTTTTCATACTCCTTTATGTTGGAATTAGTTACTTAGCATTAGTGGTGCTCTGGCGCGTCCTCTTGCAGTTGTTGCGCTTCATTTATGATTGGCAATTTTTGCAAAAATGCCCTCAACATATCTTAATTATAGTGTTTTGATGGCACCGCGTCGCTGTGTACGTCGCGCGCGCGCGCACGCCAGTAGCCGCGTTGGCCGCCAGCAGCATTTGCGCTTGTAAAAAGGAAACGAGCGCCATGCCTGGCGGACGCATTGCAATTGGCGTGCACTGGCTGAGTGCTTGACTCTGATCGAGCGCTTGCCGCGTTGCGCAATTCACGGCTAAGACTGTTTGTTTACTGTTGCACGTGTATGCGCTACTTACTTTCGTGGCAACATTGTTGTTTGTTTGACTGCAGATTTGTAGTTGCGTTGGAAGTGCAAATTTTTCTTGCTACCGTTTGTATCCGCTACCCGCGCGTGGTATCCACTTATTTCTGAAATTTTTGCAACACTTGTTTTTTGTGCGCGCACTTGATGTTGCCACTTGACCGCTACCATTGCATGGCGTTGGTGTTGCTCTCATTCCCTATCTATTCAGAAACGTTTAGGCGTTGTTCTCGTTCGGCAACATTTCGCCGTCATTTCGCAATATGTCATTATACAGTTGCTGCCAACATTTGTTGCAAATCATAATAATTTATTGCTACTCATTTGTTGTGCATAATGTTGCAACATTGCTATGTAATTTTTTAATATTTTTTATTGTAGCCCACTTTAAAGCGAGCGATTTGTAGTTGCCACGCCATTCTTTGTTGTTTCTTAACACACTAATGCAACTAAGGCAACTTTTCTCCCTCTTTATCTCTCTCTCTCTCTCACTCTACGAATTCTTACAATTTCTCAACCTTCATCTCACTGCCACCTACCATTTGATTGTAATTATTGGTCTGCTCCGCACGTTGTCTTCAATTGGGGCGTTGTTACCACCTTCCTGCCAATCCAAGTTGTCGTTTAGCCGCCGGCCCGTTCAACATTTCTAAATTGTCGGAAGTGAATTTTTAACCTCAAAGTAACAATTTCAAATATTTTTATTGCTACTGTTGCTGGTAGGCCGTCTGTTGTTGCTGCTGCTACTTGTGTTTTGCTATGGTTGGTGGTCGCTTGATTAGCGAAATTGCAGAAATTTATGAGTTTCATTCGATTGGGTGCAATGGCAATCAATGCGGGTAATTTAGGAAAGTATAGTACGTATAACATAATCAGTGGCGTAAGATTTATGGAATAATGAGCGCTGCTCAATTGTTAAAATATCGCAATAACAAAAAATTTTTTGTATGCGTATTTAAATTTATAAGTATTCTCCTTAGTGATTTTGAAAAAAAAAATTATGCTTGCCACATTTTGTTGCAACATAATTTTTCAAAAAATATTCGATTAACGTTGAATTGTAGGTAATTTGTTTGCTAAAACAAAAAGAGCTACACTTTAGTTTTTGTGAATTTTTTGTTTTAAAAATGTATGCAACATTTTGTTGCTAGTTAATGACTCTTGAAAAAATTTACTTTTTTGATAATGGTACCGAAATACTGTCTAATTTAATTTTTTAATAAAAAAAATACATGCTACATTTTGTTGCACGATACTTATTGTTAACATTTTTAATTGAAACAAGGAAAAAATAGTATGAGAGTATATTTCATCATAGCATTTGTACTGAAAGGCCTAACAAGTTAAACTTTGTTGATCACAAAATCTTTACAGTTTTAGGTTTCGTGCAACATTTTCTAAACAATCTTATAATAAATTATGACAATACCCCACCTACTTTTTGTAATTCAACAGTTATTGCGAACTTTTCTGCCGCCAATTTTTACATTAACTTTGCTTGCAACATTTTGTTGCAACCTGATATACATGCAAAATATAAATTTATTTATTTTTTTGCGCTTACAAAGTCTTTCTTCGCATAATTTCCAATCATAACGTACATGCAACATTTTGTGGCAACATCAATAATATCAATATTTCAACACCCACACTCATTTCTCAGCATGCTTGCAACATTTTTTGTATTTTTTTACTTTTATTTTACTTTTTAAGTTCCAATCAAACTACCGTTAATTTCCAAACTGCCCCAACCAGCTTAACGCCTAACATTTACTAATAATTTACCACTAAACAAATCGTTTAAAAAATTAACTCCTTCTATGTACAACATGCATATATACATAAACAACCACAATTTAGTTGACTTCGTTTTAAGTCGTTCACGAACACCGACAAACGCCACGTGATACTTTTGCCAATCACTTTTAATAAAACATAAATTTATATGGTGGCGCATTAAATCGCTAGCAATTCGCGCCTTTCGCAGGCGATAAGCCATAAACGATTTTCAAATTAATGCAACAAACGACACTGCCACAACGGCCACAACAACATTGGACACTGTAGTATTAAGTGAGCATAATTATCAATTTTAATTGCTGTACGTGTGAATGCCGCAGCTATGTGTCTGTGTTTGTGGCAGCAATGCGCCTAAAAGTTGTTGTAATTATTTAATGATACCCGAGTGTGCGGCGACTAATGAAAATTCCACACCACACGCAGTCGCTTAACACTTTCAAAACAACTGTTTCGATGTTTTGAGTTTGTTGTTATATTTTGGTGGCAAGTTGCCTATTGCTTGGTGCTAATCAATCTCGCACATTCACACTGTTGCAACATAATGTGGTGCTAAGCATGCGCTGAACGCAATTTCCGTTATCAGCTGAAGAAGATTGAGCCAGCAATTGGCGGGTGGTGGCAACACACAAAGAACGGCAACAACATATTTGCAACACCACTTTGTTGCAATGACTTATCGGCGCAAATTGTTGTTGTTCAATATTGAACAGCAATCTAATTACACACAGCTGTTATGTGTAGTGAGTGCTCTTGTTGCCAGCACAGTTAGTCACGTGCACTTTTAATTATTTGCAACACGACATCCTGCTAGCTGCAGAGATTGTGGCAATTTCATTACAACTAAATACTAGAGTGTTGCTGTTGTTGTACAAGATCTTGTTACACTCGGCATAATGGTGGCGTTATAACAGTGATTGCAGCTGTTGTTGTTGTTGTTTTTGCTGTTGCATAGTATGGCGTTGGCGTTGGCGTTGGCATCGCTTTCGCACCGTCGCATAATTCGTAGATGACAATAAGAGATAAAGTGCCGCACATTAAATTGCACATTGACGCAGCCGCCACCGCCTCCTCATACAGTGTATTGTTGCTGTGTGCTGCGCCGCAGTCTCAGTCGTTATGAATGCAGTAAATTGACAATCATCGATCTTGCTTTGGCGAAATAGCGGAAAAACAACAAAAACTTGTATAAAGGCGAACAACTGAAATGGGGAGCAACGAGAACGCGCCTGCTGCCACCTCCTACCACTAAAAAAGCGGCGCGTCATGCGTCATGGAAATGTTGCACGCAGCTGTGTGATAGTATTTTTGCTTACACATACAGACATACTCGTGCGCAGCACACAATTTCCAATTGCTGCAACACCCACTTTGCGGGTTATTTTTAATATTTTTCATGCAGCAATTTATTTATTTTTTTATTATTTTATGCTGTTGTTATTACACGCTATTACTTATGGCGGGTGCTTAAGCTTTATGTGTGTGCATAAGTGCAACATTTTGTGTCACTTATAAATTGCTTGCATATAATAAAAACTGAAAAAATAGTTTTTAAAAAGTTTTGGCAGAAATTTGAACTTGCAACATTTTGTGGCAAGATGTTTTGAGCTAGTAAATAAAATAAAAATATTTAAATTTTAACATAGAAATGTTGTTTAACACTAACTTATAAATATTAAATAGTATTTTCATAAAAATATGTTGTGCAACATTTTGTGGCAACTTAGTATTAGTTAAAAAAATTGCTTTCAACATTTTTTTATGTTTATAACACTTTAAATTATTTAAATATAGTACTATAGTAGATATAGCAACATTTTGTGGCAAGTTGCTTTGAGCTATAAATTAATGTAAAAATCTTAATTTTTTAACATAAAAAGGCTAAATTAGTAATTAGTGCTATATTATACGTACGTATAAAGTAAAATTTTCAAAAAAATATTTCATGCAACATTTTGTGGCAACATTGAAAATTTGAAAAAAATCGTTTTTAACATTATTTTTTTATAAAATACTCTAAATTATGTGATTTTCAAACTTGCAACATTTTGTGGCATCAGTGAATTCTTTTACATGTATCAATATTTATTTAATTTCTCCATTGGAAAACATTTTACTTGCAACAAATATCCTTTATTAACTTCCGCATGCCGACAATTGTGTGTACATGCCACATAATATGTAATGCGAACCAACGCTTGTTGGCACTGTTATTAATAAAAGTTTCTTAGCGAACAAAGTTGCCACAAATAGTTTTCTTATAATAAACTGCCGCCAATCGCCTAGGCGCATATTATCAATATATCAATTTCTTGTAGATTCTGTTGCACACTTCACAGCTAGCCTACCTGCCACACGTGCACGCATTTGAAAGCATTTATTCTTTTTTTTTTGTGCTGGCATGACTCTACTGGCCGCCGGTTGCAAGTTGCTCTACATTAATAACGCATCCACCCTCTAATTGCATTTTGTTGCAACGCAGCAGCCAACAACGCGCAAGTTGATCGCAGGCTGAGTAGCAAAACGCCTACTCTTGCTGCACACCCGCGCCACTGCCACCTAGTTGCTGGTGTATAGGTGCGTAGCATTTTCTATGAGTGGTAAAATGTGTGTATGTGTTTGTGCTACACCTTCTTGCGGCCGTGCGCACTTTCTATTGCCGTGTTGCAATATGCCGCACTTAATCGAATTCTTTGCCGCCAACAATTTCAGCTCACGATTTTCAATTTCGATTAATGTGTGCGCCTGCTTTTAACGTGCAACGTGCAGCTTACTGCACTACAGCTATTTATAAATAACGCTACTATACTGCCACACGGTATTTGGTGGCGGCTGCCACATTTTCTATGAGTTTCCTATTAACTTTTGCTCCTTAGCGACGACATGAAATGCGATGCAATGCGTTGCAAGTGTGTGTTTGTGTGTGCCACATGCGTTGCTTTACTGCAACTTCAATTAACAGTTTTGTTGTGCATATTTGGAGCACAAGCAACAACAGCATGCCTGCTTATACGTGTTGTTGTAATGTGAAAAAATCGCGCAAGAAATCGTTAGATATTAATAACGGTGGCCAAGTTGCAACAAGGTTAATCGCCCTTTTGCGCTAAGTAGGAGTATCGACTACGAGCGTCGCAGTTGCAGCAACAATATAATAACGTTATGTGGCAAGGCAGTTCGAAGAAAAAATAAAGGAAAACAATGTTGCAAGTAATCTGTGGCAAGAAATTGTATTTTTTTATAGAAAATCGATATTAGGCATAGCAAAGTGCAGCAGTCGTGTATGTGGCAAGCAACATTGGCTGACGTTGAGAAAGCGCAAACTAGCAAAAGCCACAAACCACAACGGCCAGATTGTGGCAGCCAAAAATGGCCTTAGCGAAATTTCTGCCCCTTCATATAATTTGTCTGTGTGGCAAGATAAGCGTTTGCTTGGTCGTTGCACATTTGCCATCAACACTGCTTGCAACACACACACATTTTAAGGCCTTTGGAAAATTGTTAGCAGCCAAACTGATAACGCGCGCACAGCGTACGTGCAACATGACTGCCCCATGACACACATACACACGCACGCAAGCCGGCTAAATGCTGCATGCTGGCTGTAGTGTGGGAACTGTTGCGTACGCGCCTAGACCTAGCTTCCGCATTGTAAGGCACACACATACTAATGTGCCACATATGCACGCACATGCAACATTAGACGAAAACGCAGAAACAAAAGCACATATTTGAAAAAGAAAACAATAACAAACAAAAATGGCTGAAAAAAAGTCGAAAATAGTACTTGCCACAAAATAGAGCCATGAAAAAATTGAAGGCTTTCTAATAGTCGTAAATAAAGTGTGTGGCGCGTAAAGCTGGCTAGCTGCAACAACGGCAAGCAAGCAGGTCACTTTGGCGCTCGCACTACGGTCCGAACTGCTGCGGCGTTGCACCCCCGCACTTTGGTGAATAATGAGCGTAGATTAGCGGCCTTAGCCGCGCTTATCGTGCCGCTTAATGAAAACCATATTTTTTTAAGCCAACCAAACCGCAATGCCAGCCAACACTGTTGCCACATGCCACAAACACACAAACGCACATTTGAAGACATACATTCATGTACGAGTACTTGCCACACATTGTCTATGTGGCTTGCTGCTGTTGGCTGGCTGGCTGGCAAAACTTTTGCCGCTATGCTCTGTCTATGCGCGTATCGCACTCATGTTGCCGGTGGTAAATCAGCAGTTAATTTGTTTCTCGGTTATGCTAATCTTAATTGTTTGGCATTTTTTCGCTAAGCTGTTGTTACTGTTACTGTTGCTGTTGCTGTTACGGCACGGCACGGCACACAAACGCATTCCGGCGCATGCGCATTTTCCCATTTTTGCGCTTGCACAATCTTTATTATCCACATGCTGTTCTTTTGCTGCTGTTGTTATTGTTGTTGTCTGCCAAATGTGGCATATTCGCTGATATACATAGGTGCTTATATATACGTGTACTTTTTAAGTCTTGTCGTAACGGTTCAAAGTAATTAAATGTGTACTTGATATGCGGCTAGCAGTAATGTTCTGATTTGATTTATTTAAGATTTGCTTGCCAAATAAAGAAATCTATATATCTTGCAACATTATTAATGTGATTTTTTACTTTCTTCTCTTTGCAGGTGAGTTCTTGTGCTGTGGATACAAATAATTTGTATATTTAGCTGAAAAAGTTTATTAAGTCGTAAGTTTCCTTTAAAGCATATTATGAAATAATTTGGGTCTCAAAGGAGCATTAGAAATTTTGAAATTTTAACTATAAAAATAATTACTGAAATGGAATTGTTCTTTACCTATTAGGCCACTACTACAAATTACTCTGCATATATGTCGAAAATAATACTAAATGTTGACTATATTATTGAATTTAGCTTTTTATGGCAACCCTTTTAAAAAAATTCTATATTTATTAGGGTAATTGAGATAATCCAATAAAATATACCGCTATAGTTTTCATTTTCTAAAACATACTTCATCAATATCCAACTTTCAGAATATATATTTCATATAAAATACATGGCAACCCTGCTAAATTATTATAATTGTTTTGTAAATTAAATTCTCTTATAAAAAATTTAATTCGTTGAATTTTTTTTACTCAAATCTTAATTCATTCTAATTTTTTTAAATTTAGTTTGCAAGTAGGGTTACCGTCTAAATATAAAAATTGGCTTTTTGCTTACCTAAATGGATTTAATATTGATCTGTTTAGTTTATTTTCGTTCTACATTGGTTTTTCGAATTTTTTTTAATAATTTAAAATCACTCATCAATTTTTTTTCAAAATATGGCAACTTGTTCCACAAAATTTTATAAAATTCAATTTCATATTTTTTTCCCAAACTACTTCGAAATTATTACTTTAAATATTCTATTTCCATGTCTCGAATAGCTATTTCATCCCATAAGTTGATTTGAACATCGACCATATATCATATGATATCACATGAAATCTGTGGATGACAATTTAAATTGGCAATAAATCCCAAATTAAGTAAGGAGAAAAGTTATTTTAAAGAGTTTTTAGACAGCCAAATTATTTGATCAATTAAAATTTTTATTGAGAAACCATTTTTTGCCTTTTGCCTGCTATCGATAGCCGATCAGCTATTATACATTTTTGTTTCTGCTTTTCATATAAAGTTATTAAGTTCCAACAGCTGTTTGATATTTTTAGCAGCGACATCTACCGTAGCTTTTTTATCAAAAAATTCAGCCAATCGCAGTCAAAGAACGTATATAATAAGTCTTTGTCGCAAAGTTGCATTTGATTTTCCAGTCGATTAAAATTCAATTAAAAATAAATGGATATTTCATTTTGTATGGTAAATCGACCTTAATAAGCGTTTTAATCGAGCAGAGGCTGGTTAATTGATCAATTAGCTCTTGTCTAAAAACGCTATTAACCAATTCAATTAGTCTACGATAGAATTAAAGCAGCCATTTTCATCCAAAATTGCATTAGATTCTGAACACTGAACATATTCATAAATTTCATATCATGACATTAAATGATCGTATGATGTTGTGAGATCAATGATGGAATCAGTATATGCTATTAACAATTATGGAAACTTATTCCTTAAAATAATTAATATAATTTATAACTAGGTATGTCATGGAAACACATCATATAATCATTTGGAAATCTTCTGTCATATGACATCACATCGCAGTGTCATATCTATAGCGTTCCCACATAAGCAAATCAGTTAGTATTTATTTAAAATGAAATAAAATCGTCAACGTTAAGACAAATTATAGCGCAGCGCTGTTTTTATCTAAAATTTTACAACATTATCAAATCAAATGATATCACATCATAACATCACATGACACAGTTTTAACTACTTAATTGAAAAAATCTGAAATTTAAGTATTGATGGAAATTAAAATTGTATTACATCAACCGTTGAGCGCATCCAAAAGTCGCATGATATCACATCAATAGTAAACATCACATCATTGTAATCATGTCAAGATGAAAAATAATATTTCAAACCATTGCGTTTGAATTTCATATTTATTTATTTTAAAAATTTATAATTTTCAAAACTCTCCAAAAAATACAAAATTGGATAACTAACGCTCGATTCTAACAAAAAAATATTATGTTTACTCGCTATCTTGCAACACCTGAGTCACACACACAGACACTCCAGCTACATTTGCGCCAAAAACTGCAAATCAATTACATTTTCGTCGACAATTAACGACAATTGTGAAATCAATTGAAAATCAATAAAACAACAACAACAACAAATGCAAAACATATCATAAAAGCGTGAAATATGCAAAAATCTACAAAGTCTCGCCCGAAATATAAACGGAAATGCGCTGGCAAGCCAAAGTATTCATGTAAATGTGACTTGGTTGTACATATGTATATATTCGTTTGTATGTATGTATATATTTATGAATTTGCATGAGTTTGGCCGCAAGACATTTCAATTCAACGCTGCAAGTAGCGAAAAGCGGCAAGAAAAAATATTCGCAAAATCGGCAAATCGACAGGCTTGCAACAAAAGCAACACTATTCGCGTGTATGTAGCGCGTCGCGTAGTGGTGGCAACAACAGTGTCAATATTGGCAACACGGCAAATGCCAACAATTGTCAATTCTGTTTCGCGCCGCACGAACGTTTTACGCAAATGCGAAATGTGGCAACAACAACAAATTTTTTTTTCCACCACTTTTTTTATTTTTGTTGTTTTTATTTGTTGTTGTACACAAGAGGCCACTTTTATTTATCTTTATTGCATTTCGATTTTTGCACAAACAAGCGAACAATAAAAAGCAGTAACAACAACAACAGCAACATAACAATGGGGCTAATGGCATTCCTGTCTCAGGTCAGTGTAAGGTGATCGGCCAGTTAGCTAGTCTGAGGTTCGGGATTCGGGGCAGCTGCGGCAAACAATTTAAAAGCAATTTGAGTCATGTTGGTCGCAACTACTTTTAATTCATGAATTGCGGTGCTTGATGCTGGCAGCAAAATAACAAGCGACGTGGAATGACATTTGCATTTTGCGTCGAAAGGTTGGTTTGGTGCGTGGCGCTTCGAACCGACCGACCAACCGACGCACACAATGAATGACTCGCTAAGGAATTCGTTACATATGTCGCTATTTAAAACAAGCGTTGCATTTCGGCATTTTTAGTCTGTCTGTCCTCAAACAGACTGTCGGCAGCTCTCAAAGCGCCTCTGCGCAGTGCCGCCAATCGCCGTCTAATTCATTTGTAAGCGCATGCGCAACGCACAGTCAGCAGTTGGCTGTCAACACTGTGTGACGACAATTGTAGCAATTTTTAGTGTCACAACAACAACAACAACAAGTAACAATTTAATGTTTCCAATAGCGACAATTTGCATTTTCATGCGACCCAAAACGCTCGGCCGCGCGACCTGACACAATTGCTTTTATAGCGTTTAGCATTGTTGTTGTTGCTGCTGACATTATTGTTGTTGTTGTTGCAGTTGTAAAGCTTTGCATACGCCCTGCGCCTGCGTGTTGTATTGATTTATTGCCAAACAGTAAACGCTTTATGTTCGCTTTGCACCTTTGCGCAGGCGCTCGATCTCTCTGTGGCAAGCAAGCGCGCCGTCTTTACCACAAATTACTTTAAGCGGCGTTTTTGTTATTCTTATTTTATAATTTTTATTTTTTTGTTGCAAATTTCTTGTTTTTGTTATTAATTGCGTTTACTTTTCTTCTTATTTTGCGCTCACTCATTTGACTGGTGCGTGCAGTAATATACTTGCAACAACCTACCGTTGCTTAGCAATTGTCATTTGTTTCCTTCAATTCAGCTGTTATTGCATAATTTTGCGGGTTTTCTGTGTCTTTTATGTTGGCCCACCCATTGTTGTTTTTAGTCGCACTTTATTCAGCGTATTTGTTATTGTTTTTATTGGAAATTGTTTTTGCTGATTTTTGTGTGTTTTTCTAATTTTGATTTTGTTATTGTTGTTGTTGTTTTGTACTTTAATTGTTTTTGTATTTCTTTAAGCTTTTCTTTTTAGCCTTTGGCACAATTTTATTTCGTGCGGTAACCCAACGTCGTCGTCCGGCGTGTTGTGTGCCCCGTTGTTGAAGTGTTTGCAGCTGCAACAATATTATTGCAATTTTTATTTCCATAATTTTTTTTGTTTTTATTTTTCCGACTTTTTCCCAATAAACTATTTATTTATTTTACCTTTATATTTTCACTATTTTACAACAATAATTATTCGATTGTTGTTGCCACATTTTTGTGCTTAGTTTTGGTGTTTACTATATATCGCAGAACAATGTCCATTCAAATCTTTTATGATCTATATATATCCACAGAGAGTTAAATGAGTGTACTCGGAGTAATCAAAAAGTTCACCAGGACTGTAAAAGATTTCGCTAGGGTCCTCATGTTCTGGAAATTATGTTAAAATGCCTCCAGAAAACTCCCTAATATGATTCTCTTCTCAACACAAATAGGGATTTAAAGAGATAGAATTAGAGATATAGATAAAGATAGAGATAGAGATAGGGATAGGGATAGGGATAGGGATAGGGATAGGGATAGGGATAGGGATAGTGATAGAGATACAGATACAGATACAGATACAGATACAGATACAGATAGAGATAGAGATAGAGATAGAGATAGAGATAGAGATAGAGATAGAGATAGAGATAGAGATAGAGATAGAGATAGAGATAGAGATAGAGATAGAGATAGAGATAGAGATAGAGATAGAGATAGAGATAGAGATAGAGATAGAGATAGAGATAGAGATAGAGATAGAGATAGAGATAGAGATAGAGATAGAGATAGAGATAGAGATAGAGATAGAGATAGAGATAGAGATAGAGATAGAGATAGAGATAGAGATAGAGATAGAGATAGAGATAGAGATAGAGATAGAGATAGAGATAGAGATAGAGATATAGAGATAGAGATAGAGATAGAGATAGAGATAGAGATAGAGATAGAGATAGAGATAGAGATAGAGATAGAGATAGAGATAGAGATAGAGATAGATAGATAGATAGGTAGATTAACATTGATTGATTTTTAGAGAGAACAGGACAGAATTAAGACAGAAAGATTATAATGAAATAGAATAATTCCATAAATCGTATATTTTTTTTGTATAATTAAGGACTCATAACGCTTCCAAAGTCAAACAATTTATGTCGTTAACCCCTTTGTAAACTCACATTATATAAAAACCCGAAGATATCAAACTGGACCCGAACGATCTTAAACCGAATGTCGACACTTTATCAGAAATAAAATTGTTTGCAAATTAAAAACCAACAAATCGATTTCAACTGGTTTTGTTGCCTCAAGACAAATAGCAACCGTTATTTTACTGTTACCAAACACAATCACATTGAATATGAATATTTGCGCCGCAGGAGAAACTTATAACTAAATATATGCGGGAGCATGGGGTTAGTTGCAAGTTCAATATTTATTGCCACAAATGGAGTTATAAATAATTAATTAACTTACTGCATACGATATTAAACTGGCAAATTACATGGATTTGATTCGTAGCGCTTGAGGGGATCAAATGGTCAAAATACTGGATGGAAAAAGACTTGCCAAAAAACTTGACTTGAAACTTGAGATTGAACAAATAGAAATTAATATCGATTTTTTTTGGAATTTTTTTAGTGATTTTTTTTGTTATTGAAAGACATGTATACGCCTCTATGTTGTTGTATTTACATATAAAATCACTCAAAAGCGCTCTTCGCTAGGAAACACCGTCAATTCGACGCAGTTGCACACCTTTTCTATGCGTGTGGCAAGTAGAGCACCAGAGAGCTGCTTAAGCTGCCACCTACGCACAATTTTTGCAACACCAACAACAACAAAAGCTAAGCAAACAAAGTTAAAACAAATAATCTGGCACTTATAAATGAAATAGAAAATAGGAGCAATAACAAAAACAAACAGTAATATGACGGCATCAGCATTCAACCATTTAAGCTTTTCACACTTGTTGTTATTGTTGCTGCGTTACTTTACGACTATTCAAAGCACTTTCAACTTCCTTGTAGGCAAATACGCTAAATATATTTACATATTAACACACAAAAGACCCACACACTAGGCGACGCAGAGTTGTTGCAACAACAACAATAACAGCTAGTAACCGAAAAAACTGTTTATTTGTGGCAAACAAAAGCCAGCCAACAGCAACAGTCAATAAAAAAGAAGGAAATTAGCGCAACACCTGAGTGTCTGTGGCATGGCGAGGCATGTGGCAAGTACGAGCAGCAGACCACCAACATTGGGCAGCCAAGTGACAGCTGCAATCACATGCAACGACAGCAATGAGGCATGGCCGTCGCCGCGCCACACGGCAGTTAAAGTGAGTTACTGTTTAGAGTTAAAGCGGGCGCGCAACAACAACAACACAGTAACAGCATTAGCATCAGCAGCGTGGACAACATTTTTGCGTGGCAGCACGGTGGCTGCAACAGCAAATAAACACTTGTCTTAATTGTATGCTGCTGCGTGGTGATGCTTTGCCAAACGTGCCACACAACCTCCTTCAGAGCAATGTTGCATGTTGCTGTCGCCGCTGCCTGTTTTTTGTACTATATATTTGTTGTTGTTGTTGTTGCTTGTTAACTCGCATGTTAGCGCTGCTGCCGCGCGTTCGTATGCCACAACGGTGGGCGCGCGCATAAGTGCCACCACATGTGGCAATAACACACTCCAAAGTTGTGAATTAGAAAAGTGAAAAGCAACAACAAGAAAATTGCATTTTCAATTAAATTTCAACGAAAATCAAGTCAAGTCAAAAGGTATGCAAAGCGACGCATGTTTACACACGTCAAACGGTTTTCGGTGTGTGTGTATGTGTGGCGCAACAGCAACTTGCAACAAACCGTAATCAGCCAAATGTCATGTGGCGTAAATGATATGGAGTAACAGTATCAGTAGTGGTTGTTGTTTTTGTTATTGCAAGGCTTTCGCTTTGCATCTTATCAAATTAAAACGCTTGCGCCACTCATTGCGCATTAGTAAATATGTCCGCAGCGGTTGCAAGCCTTGTTGCACAAGCTGCCTAAAAGTGACAATTGACCGTTAGGAGCGTTACTGCTGCATAAATATGACAACAATTAGAAATAAAATCAAATATTTGCACAAGACTTGTCTGTCAGTGTGCTTTTAAATGGAAACTATGCTTTGTGGCAAGTATGAAATGTGGAGGTTTTCTTAGTTCCAAGTGTTTAGAGTTCAAATATGGTATTTATGCTACTGTATTATGTTTAATTTTAAAAATAATGTTGTGTTAAAAGATGGAAATTGCAAAAGAAAGCGAAAAATGCATACTTGCAACATTGGTTTTAAGCAGAGTTTTCAAAAAATTTTAACTTTTTTCTGATTCTAGAAAGTCGTCCATACATAATGGATTTATTAGGTTCTCCTTTATAAAAATTAGCGCACGTTAGGTCTCCTACTTGATTTTTGTGCTTAGAGCATCAAAATTTCTAAGGTTCAGTGCTGGCTGATGGTTAAGGATAGCGGACCTAAAGAGAAGAGAGTAGTGCTCTGTCATATTTATACAATTTCTATGACAGTTTCTAGCCATTAAGTCTCTTGATCCTAAAGTATTTTCGAGATTCGATGAGAAAGATAAAGTCCAACTGAGGTCCTTCGTTTTGCGATCCACTTGTCGACCATTCTATTTATGATGTTCTTTAGAGTTGAGGACATAATGAGATGGCGATCTCTATTTACTAATCATCTATGTATATCTAGGACTTTCCCTATTCTTATTGGTTCTCGTATAATTACTAAACTCTATGCTATCAGTACCAGTAAGATGTTTTCGGTGCCCTAGAAAGGGTAAGAAGTGGATAATCTGTTGCTTTTGTGGTAGATATTCTATCAAACAAAATTTCTAGGTTCTAATAGCAGATGATAGAACTTAGAGAACGTTAAAGGCGAAGGTCAAAGGTATCGTGGTATTTCGAACACCCGAATCGACCCGAATGGTATGCTACGAAGCCTATAGGATAGGATCGAGTGATGCGAGAGTCTCGATTGTTCATTATATAGGTGAACTGAAGCCGGGATTTAAAAATCGATATATGTAAATATATTTCAAAACTGTTTCTAAGCAAGTGGGTAATTCTTCCATGTTCTTATGAACTGTGTGAGAATTGCAGAGATATCGGTTCATTAAAAAATTATTTGATGTCTTTATTAGTAGACGATCTGGAACATAAATGAAATCTACGACCTTTAACACAAACTTTCTCCAAGAAGAAGAGCAAGAGCAGGAATCTCTTGCTCTGGATGGAATTTAGAAAGCGTAGGGATCATTACTTCGGTCATAATTCTTATAAGTGGCACTATACTTAATTTCTTTTATTTCAAACTGCTTTCCATTTAACCTCCAGCATTTCAAAGTACTAACTTTTACGCTGTCCACCCAAAGTTGCCACACACTTTCGCCACCGACTATAAATGCTGAAACCATCAAAAAATCTGCGCACACCTGCGCAAGTGTGAACTTCTTGAATTTGTGGCACGTAAAATTAAAAACATTAGACAGCATTTATTACAGAAATGTTGTTGTTGTTATTTTTTATAGCTGCAACACACATTTTGCCACCTTTTGTTGGCACCTATTGTCTGCAGGCCATCGTTGTTTTTGTTGTTGCGCTTCGACTTTTTCGCACACTTTGCTACTGTTGCACTATTAGTTTTTGGGCGACTGCCGCCGGTCTTTAAGCGTGCGCTCGCGCGTTGATGACTTTTCAATTTTCACTTGGCAAACAGTGTAATAAAGTGTGGCGAGTGGGTTGCATGGCTGCGCGGAAGCAAAAGTAAATAAGGAAAAGCTGCGAAAAAAGTGCAAAAACGAAATTACTATGCTAGTTGTTGTTGTTGCCACAAGTGTAATGTTGCCACAAAACACGCACACACAAAGGTTAACCGCAGCAGTTGCAGCCGCTACACTTTCACAGCGCTGCAGTTGTTGGAAAACTAAAGGGAAAAATCCCACACAGCTGTTGTGTGGCAAGTGTTGGCGTCACCTTGACGTGCGTGCCAACAACAACAACAACAGCAGAAATTTTGCTGGAGTCTGCATTGTCTCTGCAGTGTTTTTGTCTAAGCTTAAGCCTAAGCCTACCCACCGGCTGACCGCACTGTCCGCCCGTCCGCTTGCCGGTTCATTACTTGCAACAACTCAGTCAGCCGTGAAGGCACACAACACACACACCGGCGCGCGCATCATTGTGAAGGCAGTTAAGTCATGAATAACTGAAAATTATGATGAAAGTAATTTTCTGCTCCAGTAGCAGTAGCAGTAGTAGTAGTCCCAGTACGAACAGCTGCCACACAGCAGCCGCACTTGTAAGGCAACGTAGCTAGTATGTATGTGGCAACAGGAAACGCTTTTGATTTACGTGCCACACTTGCCACAACGCTTAGTTCGACAGAGTGCAGTGAAGCGCGCGGTGTGTAGCATTAGTTGGCAGCCATAAGAAAAAAATGCAAAAAAAAAGCAACAACAGCAACAAAAGATGGCAGCTAAATTAGAAAAAGCAACAATAACAACAACACCATCAATACTAATGCATAAATAATAACATTTATTTATGAAAAGAAACGGCTGCAAACGGTAGCAACAGCGTTTGGCAACAATAAAATCAGTGCCACAAACAACAACAACAACAACATCAAAAAGTGGCAGCAACCGTAAATTTCTTCATGTGTGTGTGTGTGTTTGTAAACTTGGCAGTGAAAATTCACAAGCTTGTTGGCTGCAGCACCGGTGACTTGCATGTTGCACATACTTATGTACATGCCACACATACCTATACATAGTATATGCTCTTCAGTTTCTATTTTTCTCTCGAGCTCAAAAGATTTACGACTATTTGTTGTTGTTGTTTGTAGACAAAAATAATTGCCACTTGCAGCCAGCAACAGCAGCAGCTTTGTTGCCACAAATTTCTAATTGTTGTTATTATTGTTGTTGTTGTACTACCTTCTACTATTATTGTTAATCCTTCTGCTGCCAACAACGTCTACGCCTTGCACATATTTCTACGCTCCTTCGTTAATCTTCTCCTGCCACACTTGCAACACCCTTACTCGTGTATGCGTGTGTGTGTGTATGAGAAACTAAAATCTCAGATTATTATCTTCAACTTTTTTCCACGCTCCACTTTTGTTGCACGCAGGAAAAATCTTTATAATTAATTGCACTAATTAGATTAGTTTGCTTGTGTTGCTTTCTTAGTTGCTGAGGCTTAAGCGTCTCTCGTTGGCCTTCGATAAATATCTAACGATTAGATCTGTTTTAAAGCTGATTTATTTTATTGATTGAATTTTTAATTTTAGTGGATTAATGCTGTGTGTTGCAGCCGTTAGATTTATAGCGAACGATTTTTTAGAGTTTGCAGTTTAAAGATTTATTAATTCACTTGCCACATTGAAACCGTTAGATAAATACAAATTATGTTTATCGATCATTTATGAACTCAATTGTATTAAAATGTAGAAACTGAGTTTTCTACAGCTCTTATATATATTGATTATATACTTACATCGTATGATATAAAGTTATTCAGCAATTATTGGCGAAGCGAACAAGCAACTAGCTTATACCTGAGACAGTCATGTAGTATACATTGTAGTATGCTTCAGAAACCATATGTGTATCACCGGTTTTCCGAATTTTGTTTGAAAGCAAATGGTGTTCCGTACTACAATAGAGTTCTAGAAACCATTGAAATTTTGTGGTGTTGTGAAATGTACTACAATGGATTGCATTGAACACACCGAAAGCTTTAAGGGGTTATATATAGTTAGACGGCCGAAAAAAATTGAATTTTCCAGAATTTTTTCTGAGAAAACTTTTGAATTTATTGATCCAAAAATTTATACACATATTATGGTATCTTTTAACTGTATTTTAAGACTTAGTACTAGTAGAAATATTTATTTGAAAAAGAGCTACAGCTGATCTCCAGGAGCTCCTCTCAAAAAAGACGTTTTGCGGTGACCACTATATCTCGGAACTGGATGATCCGAAATTAGAAAACCAAACAGATTTCGTTAAAATAATGTTAAATCTAGTAATTAATCGAAGGAATAAGCAAAATAAAATTTTTTGACAAAATGGCGGTTTCTAAAAAAAAAATCGATTTTTCACCGAAATTTCGGTCTTAAATTGTTTATAAAAAAAAAATATTTATCGGAGATAAAAAATCTTCGATTAATTACTAAAAAATATATTTAAGAAGGTCGTGTTAAAATTTGAGACTAATCGGTCTAGCCGTTTTCGAGTAATGTTGGTCACCGACTTTGAAAACACCATTTTGAGAAGAACGCGTTTAAAGTTTGGACCTTGTACTTCCAAGCACTCTGAAACGCCTTTTCAAATTTTTCATTTGCTTGTAACTTTGAAAATATTCACCGGAACGATATGAAATTTTCTGTGTGTATTCTTAAATATATGTACATTAAGAAAATGAAATAAAAAAAATCGATTTTTTGAAAATTCTAACTGTATATAACCCCTTAAGCTCTTCGCCACAATCATATGTTTTCTGACATTTCGACATACAGAAAATAAATTAAATTCAAAATTAATTGAAATCAAAAAACAAAATTTGAAAAAAATATGTGAAAAATATTTTAAGATTGCTTGAAGTTATAACTAAGTCAGGATCAATTTTCCTGCCTGTTATTCATAATTATATTTTGCTTGAATTTATTTGTATCAGCTGATGAATGTAAACATAGTACAATATGGTTTCTAGAGCTTTTATTGTAGTAATAGTATGGAAACCATATGTCTGTCTTAGGTATTACATCTAAAATACTGTCATAGTCAAGCTGAAATGATATAACAAAAGACTTTACAATTTTAATGAGCTTTCCACATACTTAATCACACTTCATTGTTATATTTCATTAAATGGCAACTCTACAGAAATTGAATATATTATTTAAATAGTGGCAACACTTGATATTAGCAGCAAAGTAAATACATTTTTTTTTAAATGATTGAATATTTTAATAAGCTGAGTAAAATAAATCCGTATTTTTTTCATTATTTTCTTAAATATATGGCAACCCTAGCTAGCTCTTTTTATAAATACACAAAACTGAATTAATTTCTTAATAATCGAGAGTTTGTAACTCCATTTCAAATAATTGCACACAACATCAGGCAAATTAGAAAATACGAATTAAAAAATGGTGGCAACCCTATTTTCGGTATTAGCCAGTTTTAAGTTTTATTTTTAATTTTTATAAATATTTTGTGTGTACTTTGTTTATAGAGGTATAACCCTACATACCTATATCATATTATAGTGCCTTGTTTATTTTTAATTACAACAAGATGGCAACCCTTCACTTTTTATGAAACAGTGTTGTTTAACATGTTCTCATTAATATGATGGCGATTGTATTACAATATTTCCAAGAATTCATAATCTAATTTTAATACCAACGTTCCACATTTACGCTTAAATAGTGATCCATTTCCAGGTTCCCTACTTTTTTAAAGAAAAAACACCGAAAATTCAAATTTACTGGGGTTTGTTTATTATCATTCGAAAGAACATTCTTTGGCAGTTATTTTTTTAAGTTTATGTCTATTAAATGTTGGCCGGGACTACGTTTCAGATGGTCCGTCAACAATTTTCGGGGACTCGCTCGAGCATTTCGACTAGTAACTGGCGAATGTTTTGCTCCAAGACCTACATAAATCGCAGCGGGATTGTCCGCATAGAGTTTAGACTTTACCCAAATAGATATACCCAAAAGAAAAAGTTTAACGATTAAATTATAAAATTTTTAATAAAAAATAATAATTAAATAAAAAATATTAAATTCAAAAATTAGCGTTGCCATATTTTCTTAAGTTTGTTAATCCTTAATTTTAAATTTTTTTCGTTAATTTCTCCATTTTTTTAAATTTTCAATCCATTATTGTTAAATGAAAACTGTTTTCAAATCAGCAATTATGCCTACTCTGAACTTTGCACCCATTATGAAATTAATATTAACATTTACACCATAAATGCATTAATAGCTTAAACCACAAACACTCGATCGCCCCTTTCGTGTCGTGTTAGAAATTGAAAAATGCACAACATTTGCAGTTTCACACAATGCCAGCAAATGGCCAATTGCATAGCAAATAAATGCAAAAGTGTAGCAGCGGCACCACCTACTTTTAAGTGCAAGCGCCCGCCAATAAAAAAGGTTTCGCAAATCGCATAAAATTAAAATAAATACAGAAAAATCCCCGCAAATGTAAATGTAAAAAATTAAGTGCAAAATAAAATCACAACCAACCAAATGGCAAGTCGCAAACCAACGGCGCATGTCGTGAGTAATTAATAAGCTGGCGCGCTAACTGCAGTGAAGTTTTGGAAATCTTTTTTTTTTATATTTTTTTGTTATCAAAATGCTGGCAGCCAGTAAGAAAAGGCTGTAGTTAAGCGCGAAGGCTTTTAAGTTTTCAATGTAGTGTGATTTTTATACTTATTTTTTTATTTTTTATTTTTTTATTTTTTTTTTAATTTTTTAAATTTATTTTTTCAAAATTTTTAATTTTCAATTTTTTCCTGCACATTTTTGTCTCAGTTTCAGCAAACAAATATTTTTTTATATTTTTGTTTCGCATTTATGAATTAAATAAATATGCAACAACATGAAATATCACGCGAAATCACTTCATTTGTACGGCGGCAACCTTATCGAACGCGCACGAATAGACCAATGGCAAGCTACACTGCAAGAAAATTGTAAATAAATCCATAAAAAATATGCCTGAGCATGAAAAACGTTTGGAAAATTAAAAAATAATAAAAATATAGAAAAATCACGCTTAAAGCTGGTCGCGCGCATATGCGCCTCTTATGACTATCAGCGCTGCAAGGCAGACCAAAAAGTGGCACATATGTACATACCTACATACAAGCATTAAAGACCGCATTTCTTCGCCTGCCGCAACTGGCGCGCGATCACCAATCGCACATTTAACCTGACATTCATTATCGCTCTACTAACTGAGCGCGCGCGCACACACAAGCGCCCGTATGCAACGCTGTCATTTGTGCACAAGCGGCAAGTCAACTTGCCAACTGCGCCCGTTGACTTAGTCAACCAGTCAATTGCTTAGCGCTTAACTACATTAAACATTCGACTTGTTGTTGCATATATGAAATAGGCGAATAGCGCGCGCATGCGCATACATACACTGTACAATAACAACGAGAAATCGAACGAACGAATCAGACAACAGCTGTGACACGCCACACCACACAGACGTCGCGCCGCGCCGCGTCGCCTCGTTGCCGCGCGCTGATAGACAACACCCAACCCAAGCAGTTGGACCATACCGCGCCACATATCCACACTCATTGTGTGACTGCGCATGCGCCAACGAATTTGTTTGTTGTATGGCTGATCGCTTTACTGTCGCGGCTTAGCGATTGGCAGCTGCCACATGCTGCGCGCCACACAACCGCGCGCGCGCTCGCCGCGCACTCACTGAGCGGTGGATGTGTGCGCGCTTGTCCGTAAGGCTGTGTGTGCGTCGAATTGACCGCTTTTTAAGCGATCAACATAAATTCACCTGCTTAAGCTGAAATGCAAACTAATCTGCTGCGCTACTACTATTTTATAACCCACACACACACACACTCACATACTATTTTTGCTATTAAAAATTTTTAGTTTATTTTTTCATAAAAAACCGTTTTTTTCTTGTCACCGACTTGTTGCGATTATTCAATAGAGAATTGTTGTAGTTGTTTTGGCGCTGCTCGTTAGTTAATTTACGCTGTAAATATTATTGCAGAAACGTTTCATTGTTCAATTAACTTGAAATGCGATTACAGTTACGCGATTGCCGTTGCCGCCTGCTTGAGCGCCGTTGCAAGTATCATTTACATGCCGCTTATGCTACATATACAATATGTTGTTGTGCATGTGGCATGTTGTTGGCGGTAAGTGGCAAACGCGATTGAAATGCCACGCGTGTTTACATTCAATTTTTCTTCTTCCTCCTCGGGCGGTTTGTCGCACTTGTTGTTGCTGCTACTATTGTTGTTGTTGCATGCATTTATCGCTCACAGCAATAGCTTGTTACACATTTTTGGCCATTTTTCTTAGCCCACTTGCGGCTAAATGTGTTTTATATATTGTTAAATAAGCATAGCAGCCTGGCACATATGTTGTAACATGTTGCAAGTTTTATTTTTCTTTTGGCGACAATATATACTCAAATGACTCTTAATTAAAATAAATTATCGGCGTTGCAGAAATCGGCTTGACATCTTGACAAAGAAAACAACTTCAGCATTAAGTTAAGAGAGTTTATATAATCTTAAATGGGGTTGGTGGGGAATCGGGAGACATCAGCTGAGAGGAGGTGATGAGGTGCTATAAAGTGAGGTGAAATGAGTTTAGATGAGATCAGATCGGATAAGAAGGTGAGCTAAAATGAGGTTAAGCTGCGCTCAGATCAGGAAAGATTAAATGTGAGGCAATGAGGGTCAGACGACACGGGGACAGATAAGTTCAGATGATAGGGGTTTAAATATAAACAGGTTGAGATGAGATCGATTTGTTGATGAGATGAGATGAGATGAGATTTGATGAGATGAGATTAAATGAGATGAGAAGAGATGAGATGAGACCAAGCTCTGTTCCAAAAAATTGCGAAATCTCGGCCCACGAAAGAAATCGTTTACGTTATAGGGTTAATCCTTGCGAGAGAACCGCAATAGATCTCATTTGGACAGCAAAAGCTTCCGGTTCTTTGCGATGCCGAAACATTGAAGTGGTTAGTTTGGAAACTATAACATTTCTGATTACAATTTTCTTTCGAAAAAATATTTATTCACCTCAGCCAACCACAGTAGTCCAATTATTTCATTTATTCATATAGCTATATCTCCTTCTCCATTCACATGTGTGCTGCATATTTAGTCCACAAGTATATAGTATATGCTGCAACTCTAAATACCTTTTATCCAAGTCATAAGCGCATAAAAATGGGTAAGTGCCACATTTGTAACGCTTCAAAATTTTCAATTACAGCTGTAATTTATACGAAAATGCGGTCACCTTGTGGTTATATGAGCAATAAAACTATGAATTTAAAAAATATTTGAAATTCGTCGCGCCTTCACTTTTAGCTTTCAACAATTATTATATTAATAATGATTTATTTTTATTGTTATTATTCGAATTTTTACATTTTATATACAAAAACTTATTTCGTTTTTAGCTTAGGCATTTACATATATGTATTGCTTTAAATAAATATTTTTTTTTTAATATAAAAAAATTAAATAAAATAAAATAAAAAACGAATAAAATTAAAAATAAAATTAAAAATAAAATTAAAATTAAAATTAAAATTAAAATTAAAATTAAAATTAAAATTAAAATTAAAATTAAAATTAAAATTAAAATTAAATTTAAAATTAAAATTAAAATTAAAATTAAAATTAAAATTAAAATTAAAAATAAAATAAAAATTAAAATTAAAATTAAAATTAAAATTAAAATTAAAATTAAAATTAAAATTAAAATTAAAAATAAAATTAAAATTAAAATTAAAATTAAAATTAAAATTAAAATTAAAATTAAAATTAAAATTAAAATTAAAATTAAAATTAAAATTAAAAGTAAAATTAAAATTAAAATTAAACTTAAAATTAAAATTAAAATTAAAATTAAAATTAAAATTAAAATTAAAATTAAAATTAAAATTAAAATTAAAATTAAAATTAAAATTAAAATTAAAATTAAAATTAAAATTAAAATTAAAATTAAAATTAAAATTAAAATTAAAATTAAAATTAAAATTAAAATTAAAATTAAAATTAAAATTAAAATTAAAATTAAAATTAAAATTAAAATTAAAATTAAAATTAAAATTAAAATTAAAATTAAAATTAAAATTAAAATTAAAATTAAAATTAAAATTAAAATTAAAATTAAAATTAAAATTAAAATTAAAATTAAAATTAAAATTAAAATTAAAATTAAAATTAAAATTAAAATTAAAATTAAAATTAAAATTAAAATTAAAATTAAAATTAAAATTAAAATTAAAATTAAAATTAAAATTAAAATTAAAATTAAAATTAAAATTAAAATTAAAATTAAAATTAAAATTAAAATTAAAATTAAAATTAAAATTAAAATTAAAATTAAAATTAAAATTAAATCAAATATTGAAAATTCGATTGCCCGCTCTAAAATTTTACTATTTTAGAATTATATCTTTTTTTATTTAACGGCATTGTTATTCACCCGCCTGCCACACAAATCAATCAAGTAAAGCCTTAAAGAAACAACAATTGAGCCATGCCTTCACATAATGCTAAATAAATTATGACTTTATGTCACCAGTACTTAAAGGTACTTAAAGCCAACAGCTTAAGCCATTGAAAATCACTTTAAAGTGCCTTTCGTACTGCGATATTTGGCTAATGAAGCAGTTGCGCGCAGAATATTACTCATACGCACTGGCGGGCAGGCAGGCATTGGAGGCTTCAAAGAATGCAAAGTCGAGGGCCAAGCAAAAACCAAGCTTAAGAGAAAAGCAGCTAAAATGCGCACGAAGCGACAATTGTCCTCCATTTTTTATATTTGTGGCACGCCACTATATGTGGCAGCAACAGAAAAATAAAAATTGCACCCACAATTGAAAAACCTACCGTTACCATAAGCAATTGATTTATTAGTGGCTTACAAATGGTAATGACACACCAATTAAACAGTACAAAGAGGTAGCCAAACACACACACACATATAACTACCGTTACACTCACTTATGTGGCATAATGCATAAAAAACGCAGCGGAAAATTAGCACAATGCACAGCAGAGCACAACAACAAATAAATCCTTGACGTTTTTATGACTCGCCAATAAAATGTAAATCGCAATCGCAAAACGCCAGCTTGCAACAGTTGTCAAGCAACAACAATGTGAACAATAAAACGGCAAATGGCAACAAAAGTGGCATGCAGCAGCGTTGGCAAATCGGAAAATCACGCAAAATAATTTTAGCTGGCATAAAAGAGGCGGCAACACACCGCAACATTTGTGTGTGACCGCAATTTGCGCTCACGTTTGTTGCACTTCTACTTTTTGTGGCACCCACAACAAGCGGGTGTCACCCTGTTGACCTCGACTAATTTTATTTGCAGAATGTGGCAGCTGGAAGGAGGAGTCCAGTCACAGGCGACACACAATAATGATAAATATGGCACGAAGTGGATTATCTGCGCATGTTGCAACAACAGCAACAGCAACGCGAGTTGGCGCACGCATATGACAAATAAGCCGCAATCAGCTGCTGCATACAAATACAAAGAAATGCTTGAAAGAATGCACTTTGAACTCGGAAGCACGCGTGTGCAAGCACAGCTGCGCCGCAAGTAGTGGCATGCCACATGACGTAGTTTGCTGGTGTAGTGACTAATGCATAGCCAAATATCTGCGGTGTTGTAAGCGTTTGACACTGATTGTGTTGCAATGCAAATGTTTTGATATTTATTTGAATGTGTCGTGCAACATGCGTTGTTGCATGCTGTTTGCAGCACTTATCGTTTGGTCATTTGACACCTCATTTGCGGCGTAGCGCGCGTGGTGCGTGGTTAAAGTGACACAAGAAAAAAAATAAACAAAAAATATCGATTTGTGGCATGTTGCATGCCACATGAAAAAAAGTAAAAACATGAAATATATTAACTAAAATAAGCAAAATGTATAAATAACGCATTACAGACGCAAACCAGCCTTGTTGCAAGTTACCAGCTACATGTTGCAAGTTAAAAATGAGCTAATAAGCTCAATAAATGCCTAACACCCGCTGGCATTATGTTTTTACAGGCAGCCGACATTTTGAGGCGGTGGCATTCAATATAGCGACTGAAATTACAGCCCCAAAACAACAACAACCAACAAAAAATCCAACATGCCACACAACAAAAACACCAACAACTAACGGCTATGCGCCAGCTCATATCGCACTCACTTGGCCGGTGGCTGCTGGGCCACCGCGGCAGTAAATTTTTGTAATCAACTTGCAACCTCATTAATAAATTGCGCGGCATGTAGCATGGTGCCACCAATGGGGCGGCTACTGCTTTGGCGGTCCAGTTGCGTTGTGTTGTTGCATGTGCGCGCTGTCAGTGCACTGTCGTTGTGCCTTGACTTGCTGCAACGCTAACTTGCCACTTAATTGTTGTTGTTGTTGCATTTTTATATTTTCTTATTTTTTTCCTTTGTTCCTGTGGCATATCAATTTTGTGGCACAGCAAGCGTCGATAGCCGGCGCTGCGTGTGCTGTATTGATTTCAAATGCGTACCGCGCATGCGCAACCACAACTCCCGTTGCTGTTGCTGCTGCCACTACCCTCAGCGTGACCGCAATTGGCTCTTTTCCAGCGATTTGCATCTCACTGACTCAAGCGGACTGCGTTTTCTAACACACTTTTTTTCTGCTCCTACTCGCCTAGCCTTTGGGTGGCAATTACGCGTTGCAAATTGCTCACTGTCGTCTTTGTTGTTGTTGTTGTTACTGTTGTTGTTGCTGTTTATTATTCTACAACTTTTACAATTATTATTAATGACATTTCAGTGTCAAATATTTTGATAGTTTGGTGTTTTGTTTTGCTTTACAACGTGCTGGTATCCAATTTCATGCTGTGCACGCGAAATCAGCTGCCCGCTGAGGTCATCTGGGCGCATGAATGACATTTACTTTGTTGTTGTTTCCTTTGTATTTTATTTACAGTATTTGCGTGTGGTTTTGGTTTGGCTGGTGGTTGTTGTAGATTGGATACACCCAAATGTTTAAAAGGCAATGTGACCAAGTTAGTTGTGCAACATGTTGCCAGAAAAGAAAATCTATTTTGTTTAAGTATTCTCTTATTTGTTTTTAGGTTAGTATTAAAGTGTTAGATGGATCTTATTTCTCAAAACCTCGAACTATTGTTTCAATATATTATTAAAGATATTTGAATAGATCACATCAAAGATTCTAAAAGATAGCGTTTTTTTAATACTTCCTAGTGCTTTGAGTTCGACAAATTTCTGAGAGCATACCTCCTGTTACCATTCACAACAATTCTCCCGAAGGTCTGGTTCTAAAGTTCCCTTTATGTTATACAAATTTCTCCCAGGTTCGTCTTTATTTCTAGAAATACCCTCAGAGAACTGTAGTGATGAAGGTAGTAGTAAGTAGCTCTCAGTATCTCGACGTCCAATTTTAAAGTAAATTTTACCGTACAATGATTCTTTTGATCGAGAAAAGATTGTTAAACACCTCAAAATCTCAAATTCTGAACAAAGCCTTCCTTGAATTAAAACAAATATGAGATAGTATCGATACGACTTAATGTTGTTCGAAGTTCTTCCAAAATAGTTTTGAACTGACCTTGAAGTATTCGAGAAAAATAAAAATAACTTTTTTTGTAAACTTAAATCTCTAATACCCGATCCGAAAAGAGATAATGTAATGAGATATCTTCAAATCTCTCGAAGGTCTGATGAAATCTGTCATTCGAATGTCAAACAAACCGAATTATGATCGTTTCCCATCTCTCGTACTCTCCATTGATAGTCTCTAGTTCACCTACCAGGTAGAATATTCTTCAAAGCTTTGTTTTTCTTCTTCTAAAACCTAAAAACGGCGTCTACTTCGATGATGCTGACGGATTCTAGATATCTTAAGTCCTTTGATTGAATTTATGATTTGTAATTCAAGACAAGTTTCGACCTTTGGTTGGTTTTGTACACGTTTGGTTTCGCCTTTATCTTTGAGGTAACTGTGACATTGGTCTTCAACTAAAGACTCCAAAAAAGTATTGAGTACAGAGATACTAGTTTATAGTTTATATTTCGGAAAATATTGATATCTCAGGGCGGATAAGAAGCTTTCCCAATGTTTTTTGTCTTCTGAAGAAGTTATATTCAATTGAATTTCCCCAATTCGAACCACTATAATCCACAAGAAAACTTCGAGTTAGAGAGACTTCGAGTTATAGAAGGTAATTTGTATGAAATTTAACTTCTATGGCCAATTCAAGAGTTTGAGTCATGGAGAACTTCGAGTTATAGAAGTTTGAGTTATGAAAGTTCAACTGTATATTCTCTTCTCCATAGGATTTGTGGACCTTTATAAAGATGGCTGGAGCTTACCAAAACCCAGACAACCGAAACTGCTAAACTTTTCGGGCTTGATGGTTAATAGTGTTGCTATGAAGTTATTTCTGATATTATTTAATTATATAAGCATCACCAGTGTTGCATTTTATCTCATTTAAAAAAAAATATTGCGCAATATTTTTTTCTTTTATTACTCCAACTAACAGTACTACTTTGGCCACAATTAAATGCGCGCCACCGCTTATAACCCCAATTGTATGCATGTCAGCTTAGTAATCTGACAACATTTTGCCTTTTTTTACACAAATACAACACATACAAACATTTCTATGGAGCCGTGTATACATGTGTATATACATATGTTGCGCAACATGGCAGCAAATGTTTCAAAGCCTAACGACGCGTGATTTATGCACATTTTGGCGAAAATTCGTCACAAAGGTGTTACCCGCATTACGTCACTCAACTACTCACGCGCATACAGACACACACACACGCATGCGTGCAACATGCCACAGCGGGCATGCGTAATGCCAACAACAATAGCTAGAAAATAGATGAAAAAGACAACGCTGTTTGCCCATAAAAATCCAGCAGTCACGTTATGTCTTGGGCGCACTAATGCCGCCTGGCAGCTGAGTGCATAATGTTGCCACCTATAAATGCCACAAAAGTTCATGTCAATTATTTTTGAAAACATGCAGCAGCCACAGCAGCAGCAGCGGTAGCAGGCAGCAGCCTTTTGAAGGCTGGCCTGTCAAGTCGAGTAGTCGAGTAGCAGCGACAGAAAAAAAGACAAGAAGCCGCGACCAAAGTATTGTTTACATTATTTGTGGCATGCCGCATGCCGCATGATGTGCCAGTAGCACACCTACGCATGCGTTTGGCTGGGAGCACATGCGAAAAAGGGCGCGAGCACATGTAAATATCGAAGCTTATTGGTAAATATTTGTATGTTTGTGTGTGTGCGTGGCATGAGTGTGTGGCACGTTTAAAGCTGTCAACTATTGGCTGGCATTCCCTTTTATATAATGTAGATTTTTTACAAACTTACAAACGTTTTTCTGACAGTAGCCAACTGTACGCGTGTAACACGCGCAGCCAGCAATATGTTGCACGCATGCGGTCTGCATGTGAGTGTATCTTTGAGTTGTTGTTGTAATTTTTAACTACTTTTATCCGTTGATTTATCGTCTGCTGGCGATAAGCTTTGTACCACTAATAATGCGTGCCACCACCAAGCATATACATACATTATTTGGTGGCATGCCACATGAAAGCGTACTTTACTGCCGCCAGTGGCATGTTAACAATTTTGCAGAATGCAATTTTTTAGTAAGAAAATTTAATTTTTCATTTTAAATTTTTGAGTGCGTCATGCCACCAGCGTGCCACATTAGCAGCGTACACATGTTGCACGAGTGGGGAAATGCCACTGTATACTGTGTGGTCTAAAGAAATGCTAAGTTGTGGGCTCTGTTGTGTATAATAAGTCATAAATCAGCTGCTTAGGCTGCGTAAATTTATTGTAGTTGCTGTTGCAAGTTATACGCAAGCGCGACTCATTTATTATTTTCCACCTCGTGAGCAGCGAACGCAGTGGCATGGACGCGATGACAATATAGAAGCGCGCGCATTGCTTGTAAAAAATGCGTGCAACATGATTTTACACTTGCAACATGGTCACTGTGGTGGTTTATGCAGCATGTAGGCAGGAGTAAGATAAATTGTGCGTTGTGGCAAGTTAAGCTCAACAGCGCATTAATCAATTAAGTGTAAAATAAAAGCATTTCGAACTTGCCACATGCCACATGCCACATTTGTTGCCACTTGACACATTTTCACCACAAAATTTTGTTAATTTAACAACAACAAATTGTTGCCAGTGTTAACCCAATAAATACCACCTGCTTGCCACAGCACACACTAAGCGACTTACACATGCCACATCAATGTATTACTTGTAATAAATACCGCTTTTGCCAACAATCAACCTACAATATAACCGCATTTACAACAATAATAAAATGTAATTTGCTTGCGTTTCCTGGCGCGTTGCAACAATGTGTTGACATACTCACACAAAGTACATGTACATGTATGTGTGGCACGCAGGTGCTTGCCATACGCCTGGACCACTTTTTTTGCAACAAATTGCCACATATCAAGCGATTCGTTGCAGTCGCACATCTCACAGATACAGTTAGTGCAGCAATAATTGTTGTTGCTGATGCGTACATGTACATACGTGCACTTCCCACATCTGCCGCATTCGATCATGCGCGCCAACGCCGTTGCATTCTAATGAAGCGCCACTTTAAATGCCAAACCACTTATTTAGCATGGCAAATAAATCGCGCATGCAAATAACGTATGTTGCATGCCACACAAAATAGCGTGGAGCCGTTGCAAGTAAAAAAAACAGCCTCATTGTTGCATGCGTTTCCAAGTTGGTTTCCATTATTTTTTACCTTTTCTCCTGTTGTTGTGTTGCAAGTATGTATGTATGTTTTTGTGATTTGTTTGTGGCATTGCGTTGCACAAATCACTGGCACGCGCAGCCAAGTGCTCTTGAAAGTTGCGCTGTTGCTGGTTTCTTTTTTGTTGTTTCATTGTTGTTATTGTAGTTTTGCTGTTGTATTTTTCCTTGTTGTTGTTGTTGTTGCAAGTGATGCTGTTGCACGGATCAGCGCTGGTCAACAGTCATGCAATTAGTGCGCGCCACGCTGAAATGCGGCAAACGCAATGCCAAGTGACGCACATGCAACACACACAACAACACCATTGTGGCACACACTCTTAGCTAAAGAAAAAAATCAAATCATTTGCATTCTAACTTCTAAGCAAAACATTTGAAATACATGTGTACGCACACACACACATCTTCACCATTCTTATTGCCTTTTGTTGCAGTTGGCTTGGCTGCCACATGCAACTCATTTGCTTTGGCATTTCTGCCAACAATTGCTCTTGTTGTTGTTGTTGCTTTTGCTGCTGCTGTTGCGTAATGCCAAGCAATTATTGTTATTATTTACGCAAACTGCGCGGTAAAAGCCAGCTATTTGCATAGCCAACTCCACGTACTACAACTCCATGCGACTACAGCAACAACAACAAAAATATACACAATAATAACCGCAATAGAAATAATAGAAACAATAAAAGAGGCGAAAAAAAAATTTCAAAAAAAATGGAACGGATGTAGTCGCACAGTGTGGCACATGCCACAGCGGAGTGAGCAAATTTAAAATTCATAGGAAAGGTGAGTGTTTTTTTCAGAGCAAAGTACCTCTAGAGCACTCAGTTTGTGGCTCCAATAATCTTTGCCATTTTTTCAAGTTCCTCGATACGATAATAATGAAGGAAGGGAATTGAAACATTTTAATAGTGAACTTTTTATGTTTTCTAAGACGCGTGATACCCCAAAACCTTACTTCAAATAAGTACGATCTAAAATAGTTTCTTCAGAATCTCCACATTCCTCCAAAAATATTCTCATCCCATTCTAATCTATACTACTATTATAAAGAGGACAGATTTGTATGTATCCTTAGAATGCTTAAACTTTTAGTCTTATTGAGCAAAGATCACTGTGCCGATTTCAAAAATTCTTTCGCCTTTGGAAAGCTACATTCATCCCGAGTAACATAGGCCGCTGCTAAAAATCTAAAAATATCAATCAGCTGATGAAACTTACCAACTTCTTATAAAAAGCAAAAACAAGAATGTATAACAGCTGATCGGTTATCGAGTAGCCGGCAGTATAAAAGGCAAAAAAGGATTTCTCAATAAAAATTTAAATTGAACAATTTATCTGGCTGAATAAAAACGCTATTCGATTCCAAAATTTGTTATATTAAATTGCTTCATTGAAGTTCCAACAACGTTAATTTGATGTGAGTGCACTCGAAGCTGGGCCCTAATGTTCCTAAATTTAACCAAACTTTATAAAATTAACTTCTACAGAATTTTCTTTGTATTATTTCTCGAAAAGTATTGCCTACTTAAACGATATTTTTCAGCATCATATCTGTTCGATTTCTGATTCAAGTTTTCAACAGAGTTTTTTGTCGAATTTTTCGAAGAAGCGAATATGGAATTCTTCATATTTGTATCAATCCCGATATTCTTTTTCATTCTTCATCATACAAAATTTTAAATATTTAATAGCTTCTATGGGAACGGATTATGAATTTAGTTGTTTCGGATGACGGGCTCAAACCATACCCGTTCGAATTTCATTTGAATTCATGACTTTCGGAATATTTCTAATAAATTCTAGCCAATATTTTTCTGTAGAGCCGAAAAACTAAATATTATTTCCACCAAAAACGTGTCCGTGGACTTTCTGAACAAAATTGAGCCTATTCAGTTAGTTTTTTGACCCGGCTTTAATTTTAAAGGTGGTTATTGGAACTTGATTTTCAATCAGCTTCCTTTCCTTTAAAAATATCATCAATTATTCCTTCACCTCGATAGTTTCAGAGATTTGAATCTTAAATAGCCTGCACATCACTCAATTCTGATGCAGTTTTCTATAAGAGTAAGAAAAAAACTGGTTTCCCGATTTGAAAGCAGTTCACGTCTCTGGTCACTATAAAATGATGATCGATTGCGTTCGAAATACCTAAATTGTTAGATTGCACGAAAATTTGACAAAAAACAAAATTTGAACATTTTTTCTTGTGAGATGTTTCGATTTTTTATTGAATTATGTTCCTTTCTTATAAATACGTCTATAAAGAATTAACGAAAATCTTTATTATGAAATAAATTTTATTCTGCTCTGGATTTTAAATGAAATTTAACGATTTTACATGGCCTTCAATTTTCTCTGATAAATTTTGTTACTCATAATTTTCCAATAATATATTACAAATAACTTTATTAAAACCCAAAAAATACAAAAATTAATTAATAAAATAAAAAATTAAATCACAAAAAAAATTCCGCTGCGGACAGGATTCGAACCTGTGCGGGTAGAACCCAATGGATTTCAAGTCCATCTCCTTAACCGCTCGGACACCGCAGCTGTTGAAAACTGTCTGTCAAACTGCGCACTTCACTGAGGATTGATGTGCATGTGTGTATTCGCATACGAACGCAAGCACGAAGTAACAGCGAAAACGAAATGCAGACAACTAAGACGCTTAACATGCTAATGCAAAAAGCAACAATTTCGCTTTCAGGGGTTAATACAATTCATTGTTGGCATATGGAAAGTAATGGGAGAATATGGAAAATCAAAATTTGGAGAATTGTTAAGTAAATACATAAGAAAGAAAGAGTTTATAATAATTTAAAGAAAATAATATTTTTTTTAATTGATATTTAATCTGATTTTGGCTCGAAGTTTGTGGAAATTGGAACATAAATGTTGGAATTTTGCAAATTTTTGAAAGTTGTACTATATTACTGGAAATTCATTTCACTTTTGTTATAAAAATCATAAAATTAAGTAATTCAAAGGCAATAAATAAAATAGTTATTTTATTTAAAAAAATATATTTGTTTTATAGATATATAATATATTTAAAGATAGCTTTATTATAAATATTAAAATATAAAAAATTAATAACAATTAACAAAAAAACTGTGCGTCGGCCGGGAATCGAACCCGGATCAACTGCTTGGAAGGCAACTATGCTAACCATTACACCACCGACGCTTCGGGCGCATCTGCGTCAATTGCAAAGTTGCCGAATTTCGCATTTGAAAAAAAATGTTTTTTTTTAATTCGCATTCACTACAATAAAAATCTTTGGCTGTTTTAGCAAAAAAAATATATTTATAAATATACTTTGCAAATTCATGAGAGTGCCATGACAGATAAGCGTGGCTATTATTTTTACGAACACCTGTTCTCCCATATTTTTGTCTGCGTTAATTTTGAATATTTATATAATTTTTGAATATTTGAGGTATTAAAAGCGCGCGTTATCTACTCAAGCTATAAGAAAGAAAGCTGATAAGCAACGCGACAAAACAATTCATGAAATATCTATTTTTAGCTATGCTAATCTCTTAAAGGCAGTGAAAAAAATATTATGTGTACTAAATGAGTTTGTGGCTCTATTTGGGTGTATTTGGAAATTTTTTTTTAGAAAATATTTTTTTTTAATTATTTTGCTGAATTTATTTGTGTAAAATCAAAGCGGGTCTCTGAGTTCAAGTTCTAATTATTTATATATGTATGTATATATTTAATGAAGTTAATTATTTTTAATTAGGCTTTATATAAAACAGATAGCACTAGTTGGTAGAAGATGATGGTTTTTAATGAGGAGTCTTCCTTGTATACTTCCCAAGTAATATCGAAGTTAGAAATTTGATTTTTCTTCATTTCTAAAAGCCAATATCTGTGAGATTGTATCATGAAAGGCTTGGGATAATATCCTTCTCTATCGCTAATGTTTCATAAGCGACGTTATCTTGTAATTTCACAATCTTTTTAGATGAAACACCCGGATGAAGTGCTTTGTGATAACCCTATACTATAGAAGTATAGACCATACTATAGAAGTATAGACGATCTCTAGTTCAAAAAACAATGTTGTGAGAGTGTTAGTAGGATCTCATTTCCTTCATTATGGAACAAATTGTTCTAAAAAATGGTTCATTGCATTAAAAACATAAGCGATGGTTCAGTTCTTCACTAAGCTAACACATATACTAGGTATCGCTAACCAAAATATGAGGTATTAATGGCTAACTTTCTTTATATGTATATCTAATTATATCTAATTTAGAAAATATAAAATTTAATGCTTTTCTCAAATTATTTAATACAAAAATTATCAATAAAGTCAACCATGCCACACTGTGCCACCTTGCAACCACAAAAAATTAGACTATGCGTAGCACAATCTAGCGCAGCTTAGAGACAAAGCCATAATAATAGACAATAAAAGCAAATGTTAGTGTAATGAAAAAGTAACCTGCCGCTTCCGCTGCCACTCACCAAGGTGGTTGCTCGATTTCCACACGCAGCCGCAATAATCATTTCACCGCTACTTCACTCATTTTCCACAAACAAATGCTATAAGCTCGCTTTTATTGTGCCATAGACGTATAAAGAAAGCAAAGATTAAGCATTTTTTCGAACTTGCAACATTTGCATGCCACAACAGTCATTTCATGCCACAAACAAACGGTTTCGCATTGCAATTTGTTGCAATTTTATTTTTTACTTTTTTTTTTAGTTTTTTTTATTTACCATTCTCCGTGCTGTACTTTATCTTGCACCAC
Organism: Zeugodacus tau; assembly: GCA_031772095.1. Classification (NCBI taxonomy): domain Eukaryota; kingdom Metazoa; phylum Arthropoda; class Insecta; order Diptera; family Tephritidae; genus Zeugodacus; species Zeugodacus tau. The sequence continues at coordinate 60,951,519 of CM062650.1, read as the reverse complement.
CACGCAATGCAGCCTGCGAGACGCACTTTTTTTGCACACCACACACACATTCCGTCGTGGCGACGCTTATTCTCATCAGCATATCGCTGCAAAACCGCAGCGTTGATGCAAAATCGATGCATTTTAGATTGATTTATGTTTTGTTTTGTCGTTTGACGGCTGCCGGCTGCATGCAGTGCTTGTTGCAACACGCTGTGGCATAGGCAAAATAAATAGCAGCTCGGCAGTGGCGGCGGCGGTGGCAGTTATGCAAAATTGCTGTGGTAATCTGCTTCCTGCCACTGCCACACAGCTGCACAAAGTGGTTGCAAAGACCATTACTGTTGCCAGTTGCCGCTGTTGTTGCTGTTATTGTTGCTGCCGCTGCGTAAATATTGCGTCGCGTTGCCTGCCTCGCTATGGAAATTGAACGACTGCGATCAACATGATGGAAATGATGGAGTTGACGATGAGAAAACGCATTGCGCTTAGTTTTCAGCGCGCCACTAGATGGACGCTCCACAGCGGTGCGGTGGGCTGCGCGGGTGCCAACGGTGCTTTGAAGTTATGAGGCCGTTAACTTTATACTTCTTTACCTTAAAAGCCTTAAGGAAATTGAACGGAATAAGTAAATGCCTGGCTGCCTGCGTTAGATTATATAAGAGTATTTTGTGAAATTTTGCTATTAGTTGGATGGATGGCTGGCTGGTTGCTTCGTTGGTTGGTTGAATGCTTAAGTATTATGCATAACCAATAAAATAGCAACGCGGGACATCAAGTCCATACTCATATACTCTTACTTATATGGATTAGAGTGAGTGGATTAAGGATACTCTTGATGGGAGAATTTTTAATAGACTTGTTTAAGGTTTAACTGCTTTCAGGACTTTTTTGTAATTTTAGAAGGAAGTGGTGGTTCCTAAGTAAAAATTAATTAAGATGTAAAAATCAATTAAGATACTAATTCAAATTAGACATGTGGCTGAAATTTTTAATAGTGCTGAGGGTCCTTATACTGTAACAGCAATTTTGGTTTCGTGTATTCCTTCAAGTAATTTTGAGGTCATAGATGCGACACGACCTGGTCTTCGTCGAAAATATCGAAAAAATTTCATAGGCACTGACGCCTTCATGTTCGGAATCTGGGACCTTGAAAAGTTATGGTCATATTTGGACAATTTGTAAATGAGCGATGGTATATCTCCAATGCCAGTATTTGTACAAATTTTTATTACAATATCTTCATTGGCTCTTGATTTATATATCGAATAGTGAACGAATCAGATATAATTTAAAATTGTGTTACATGGGAAGTGGGTGTGGTTGTTAACCGATTTCGTAATTTTTTTAACTATGCACTTATGATGCCAAGGAAATAATTCGTACCAAAATTCGTGACAATTCGTCAAGTAATTCAAGAGGCAAAATTATTATGCTCTGTGCAACATTTTGCGAGAGTACATAAACATACTGCTTCAAAAGATAATTAAAAATTATTTTATTATATAATTAAAAAAATAAAATTAAGTTAGTAAAAACACAATTTTTTCAAATAAATCTTATTTATTGTAAGCTTCTTTTATTTTGTAAAATAAATAAATAAAATCTTTTTATGAAAATTTATCTATTTTCAATTTTTTTTTTTTTGTAAAAATTTTAGCAAAAAATATTTTTCTTAAATTTATCTATTTTAAATTTATTAATATTTTTATAAAAATTTTAGCAAAAAATATTTTTTTTTTTAATTTATCTATTTTAAATTTATTAATTTTTTTATAAAAATTTTAGCAAAAAATATTTTTTTTAAATTTATCTATTTTAAATTTATTAATTTTTTTATTAAAATTTTAGCAAAAAATATTTTTTTTAAATTTATCTATTTTAAATTTATTAATTTTTTTATAAAAATTTAGCAAAAAATTTTTTTTTTTTAATTTATCTATTTTAAATTTATGAATTTTTTTATAAAAATTGTAGCAAATAATATTTTTTTTTTAATTTATCTTTTTTAAATTTATTAATTTTTTTTATAAAAATTTTAGCAAAAAATATTTTTTTTAAATTTATTAATTTTTTTATTAAAATTTTAGCAAAAAATATTTTTTTTTAATTTATCTATTTTAAATTTATTATTTTTTTAGAAAAATTTTAACAAACAATTTTTTTTTTAATTACTTGCAACATAAAAGAATCAAATTCGCACCAAAGAAAATTTTTTTTTAAATTTTGCCACTAACAATAATTTTGAAATTTTTTTTGGTTTTATTTTTGCCTTAAACATTCGCATCGGTTGCGGCTTTATTAATTTGCGTAATTTACGGTAATTACCACCTTGTGTTGTGCATGCGGTCAAAATCGCCGTTAGCATTATTCGCATTGAGCAACACATGCGATTTGCTTTTATTTTTGTGATTTTTTGCCAATTTTTTTTACAGATTTTTTGGCTAGAAGAACTCAATCACGCACTAGGCCATTGACACACAGCGAGGTGAAGGTGGTAATTTGAGCCGCCAGCACATATACTATGGAAGAGAAGGAAACGCAAATGTCATTGTTGCAATGCAACAGTAAAAACCCATAATCATTGTCTCATTGGTAGGCAAGAAATTCAATTTTTTTGTAGCACTCAAGGATTAAAGGCCAGCAAATTTACACCCAAAATATTTATAATTGCAATTACCTGGCCACCAAAAAAATGCTGTCGTTGCTGAGACATGAGTTTTATGAATAATTCCACGATATTTTTTCAACTTAGCAGCTCGACACTCTGTGCCACCGCGTCTGGCGACCTCTAATAAATGACGCTGCCATTTGTGTTCCTGCTGGCTCATATATCTTTGTGGCACTCAAAGTTGAAATATTTTTTTGCGAATTTTAACTGCTGCATTTAATGGATTTTAATGCCTCTCACATACACACACACACAAACACAAGCACGTGATAGTGTGTAGCATGCAAATTTGTAAATACTCGTGGTTTGCTATCTATGAAGCACATTTATTGCGGTGCGCGTTGCTGCCGCTTGCCATGTCTTACTGTAATTTGCAAATTGTCTTACTATCAAATCTTTATTTTATATTTTTTTTCTCAATTTTTTTTTTATTTTTTATTTTATGTTTTTCTGTTTTTTGATTTTTTATCTTAAATTTTTTTGGATTATTGTAGGCCACCAATATTTTCGGCCGCTGGTATTTTTGATGTCGTCATTGTTTTTGTCAATTTATGAAATCTCCGTAATCTCTCGCCATTAATGCCAAGTTAAACCCACAAAATTGTCGATTTTTGTGATTTCTCTAAAAATATTTTTATTTTTTTTATTTATTTTTTTTTTTTGGAATTCTCTTTGTAGTAATTAAGCTGTAATTTTTGCATTTGTTAACCAATTTGTTTTGTTGTTGTTGCTTTGTGGTATGTATTACACATTTCTCAAGCATTTTGGGTGTGTGTAGGCATTATCATTGCTACTCATTTTGATACTTTTCAGTTCTTTTGACTGACATATCTGCATATCTGCGTTGACATTTGATTGAAATGCCGTCAGTTGCGTAATTGTGCGAAATTACAGGGGCGTTGCGCGTACACAATTAAATGTTTTTAATAATGAAAATTTAGATTTATATATAAAAACATAGAGATATGGGTGCGTTTATGCTCCCAAAAATAATTGAAATACTCACATATGGTTCATGCGAATATGATAAAAATATGTATTATACAAAAATTAAATCTAATTTTATTAAAATTTTATTTAAAAATTTATTTTTATAAAAATTTATTTATTAAAAAAATAGTAAAAAACAGCCCTTTGTTTACAAGAAAATAGTCGAAATCGGACTATAACTTTTCAGGGCCCCAGTAATCGGTCATGAGGATCTCAGAGTCTATTTTTAGAATAAGAGAGGTAAGTCTCTCAGATATTTTGAAAAAATTTGAGAGAAGATATTTTTCTTTCAATAATATGTTTCCGTGCTAAACATTATTGAAATCGGGCCATAATTTCGCCTAGCTCCCATATACTTAATATCTGGGCTTTCAACTTTCATTGGACTTATTAACATATATATCGGTCTATATGCGAGATATATCAGCAACATATATTAGCAAACATATAATCGTGGATAGAATGTGGCTAGGTGTCAAAAAGAGTTGAAATCGGTCCATGAAGTACATAGCCATTACACAGCCCCCATATATTATATATAATGATTCTCGATATTCTAGTGGATTTTATGGCGAATATGGGGGTAAAATTGTGTGTTATATAATATAAATAAAGTTAAATAAATAAATTGTGAGAGTATTAAATGTTCGGTTACACCCGAGCTTTCGTAGATTTTTCATTGGGTCCCAAACCCAACGCACAACCGCATAAGCGGGCTTCGCCTTCTCACTTTAGCTCGCCTTCAAACGGATGTCTGTTGGCTACCCAGAGGATACTTGGTCTAAAACCGGAAGTCGTGAGCTGCTTGGACCATGTGGAGAAGAATCGTTTCTGGCCACTCCCAAGTGAATGACAATCAAAAACTTTCCTCACTTGCGTGAACTTCTACACATGGTCCCATCCTCCTTGGAAAAATCAACAACTGACCAGATATTCACCATGCGCCAAATCTTGGAGAAGACCCGTGAAAAGAGGATCGACACACACCACCTTTTTGTCGATTTTAAAGCAGCTTTCCACAGCACGAAAAGGAGCTGCCTTTATGCCGCGATGTCTGAATTTGGTATCCCCGCAAAACTAATACGGCTGTGTAAGTTGACGTTGAGCAACACCAAAAGCTCCGTCATGATTGGGAAGGACCTCTCCGAGCCGTTCGATACCAAACGAGGTTTCAGACAAGGTGACTCACTATCGTGCGACTTCTTTAACCTGATGCTGGAAAAAATTATAAGAGCTGCAGAGCTAAACAGAGAGGGTACCATCTTTTACAAGAGTGTACAGCTCCTGGCGTACGCCGATGATATTGATATCATCGGAAGCAACAACCGCGCCGTTTGTTCTGCTTTTTCCCGCATGGATAAGGAGGCGAAGCGAATGGGTCTGGAGGTGAATGAGGACAAGACGAAATATCTCCTGTCATCAAGCAAACAGTCGGCGCATTCGCGTCTTGGCTCCCACGTCACTGTTGACAGTCATAACTTCGAGGTCGTAGATAATTTCGTTTATCTGGGAACCAGCATCAACAACACGAACAATGTCAGCCTCGAAATCCAGCGCAGAATAACTCTTGCCAACAGGTGCTACTTTGGACTGAGTAGGCAATTGAACAGTAAAGTCCTCTCTCGACGAACCAAAATCAAGCTCTACAAGTCGCTTATCATCCCCGTCCTGATCTACGGTGCAGAAGCTTGGACGATGTCAACATCAGATGAGACGACACTAGGAGTTTTCGAGAGGAAAATTTTGCGCAAGATTTATGGTCCTAAGAACATTGGCAACGGCGAATACCGCAGACGATGGAACGATGAGCTGTACGAGTTATACGACGACATTGACATAGTTCAGCGAATAAAAAGACAGCGGCTACGCTGGCTAGGTCATGTTGTCCGAATGGACGAAAACACTCCAGCCCTGAAAGTGTTCGATGCAGTACCAGCCGGAGGAAGCCGAGGAAGGGGAAGGCCTCCACTCCGTTGGAGGGACCAGGTGGAGAGCGACCTGGTTACACTTGGGATCTCCAACTGGCGCCGAACTGCGAAGGAGAGAGAGAGATGGCGCACTATCGTCGATTCGGCTATAACCGGCTAAACGGTTGCAACGCCAATCACATACATACACCCGAGCTTAGCCTTACCTTACTTGTTTGTATATGTGAATATTTTACAGGCGTAGATTTGAGTTATAAGATCACTTTTAATTACTTCATTAAGATTTCACAATCATAAACGATTTTATTTGACTATTTTTAATATTTTATCGGTTATCGATTTGTATCGATATTTTTATCGATTATCAGTTTTTATCGATAATTATTTTAACGATAATACAGTCATAAATTATTTTTTAACGGATTTATCGATACTATTTTGAATGTATGAGCGATTTTTATTGACTTTTCATCTTTCTGGAATATTGTTGTATATTACTGCGAAGGTTGGAAATCTGAAAAATATCTTGTAAATAGATAAACAAAATAAATAGGTAAAACAAGTGTTTTGAAAAAAAAAATTGAAAAAAAAAATTTTTTTGAAAATATTGTGCAACGAAATCACTCTAATCTCTGCATTGCATCAGCGCTGCTGAGATTTAACTGCAGTAGCTGACATTTTAATGTTTTGCTGAGTATTTTATGTATTCGCGCCTAAAATTCAAATGCGTGTGTTGGCTTATACATACATACATACATGGAGACCTGCTTATGCAACACTCATTAACACTATTGATTTGAAGTGCAGGCAATGCCACAAGCACCGCAGCGCCAGCAATTTCGGCCAATTAAGCGAGTGTGTGTGCAATGATGTTGCATAATCGAAAGCCGAAATCTTGCAACATCTGCAAGGCAGAACGCGTGAAGCGCGATTTTTGTGAATTTTGTTGCTTTTATTTTTGTACTTGCAACATTTTTATAACAATGTTGTGTGTGTGCGCATATATATGTATATTGATTGCGCGCATCTAGCCAAATTTTGCAATAACAACAATGACTTCGTTACTTTTTTGTTGTTTTTACGTATGCCGTTAGTTTTCCGCTAATTTCCACACTGTCGTATTGCAAATAAATTTTACGAAAATTACCTTCAAATTAGTTCAAGGACTTTGTGTGGCAGCGCGGCGCAGCGCGGCATTTCGCATGCGTGGCATGTTGAGCGCTGCGGCCGGTGCATGCATGCGGCAAAATGGTGGCAAAAATAGCAAATTACACATTGTAAATTGAAATTGTACAAAAACAAAAGAAAAACAACAACAACGTCGCAAAAAGAATGGCCACATTTCAAGCTTATTGTTGCGGTTGCACTTTAGAGCGCTGCCACTTTATTGTTATTGTTATTGTGTTGCTGATATTTTCATTTGCTTTTATTTTCATTGTTGTTGTTGTTGGTTTTTTATTATTTCGTTTTACTCCGCTCGCTGTCAATAATCTGCACCAATCAACGGCAGCGACAGCGACAGCGCAACAGTGGCAACGCCAAGCGTCAAACAAATAACGGCAGCTCGCTAATTTCGCTCATAATTATTTGTGCGCCGCCATTCACACCAACAACAACACACACCACTCATGCGACTTTGTTTCTGCTTGTTGCTTATATTAATGCTACAACAACAATAACACGCAGTGGCATTCACCGCATGCGCAATTGCAACATTGTCATTTTGGTGTTGTTGTGTTTGCTATTGTTGTTGTTGCAAGCACCTGATTGCTGATTGCCGGCAGTGTTGATTATGTGCCGCATTTAAATGCAACATTAAGCAGCAACATTTGAGATTGTTGTGGTTGGCGGTGGCGGCGTCGGCGGTGTCGTGATTCATTGAAGGTAGTTTAGACAATTTTCGAAAGGCGCACAATGACACGAAAATCAAAACAACAATAAAACTTTTTTTTTGCTTTTTGGTTACAAAATAATTAAGAACACATTTTAGATATTTTTTATGTGCCGCAAAGTGTTGCAGAAATGCAGCGTTGCAACAAGAGCACATAACTGTTATTGATTCTTATCGCCACAGGCGCTTTTTTATATTATATATTGATTGTAGAATGGTTAAATGGCGCTAATTTTTGAAAGCAGGACACACTTTTATTAGGTCTCCGATAAAAATTATATGAATAATGCCAGCAGAGACCGATAAGCGGTACATATAATGGTAGATTTAAAAGCAATATTCCGTTTTTTTGCTTATTAGTATGAAATATGTAGATGGTTTTGAAAGCTGTTTGTTATGTATAATTTGTATGCTATACTGCAATACATTTTGTTTTTTACCGGAAAGTTGCCACATGTTAGGAATTTTATAAAATTAAAAAAAAAAGTAAAAATTTAATTGAAATAAGTGTGTATACACTTTTTTATGAAATTCCAGTTGAATAATTTTTTTTATTTTTTTCTGTGTTGCCACCTTATTTAAAAACGAAAAATTTAAAAATATATAATTAAATATTTAAAAACTTAAGCAACTTCAAAATTTAATAAAAAAATATTCAGTATTTATTTTATGGCAAATTGTCAACGTTGCCACCTAATTTTCAGTCAAAGATGAAGAAAAAAAATGAAATTTTAAAACATTTAAAAATCATAAAAAGAAAAATAAATTTGCTTGAATTAACTTAGGTTAAAAAATTTTTTTCACAGAGTTGCCACCTCATTTCAAAACAAAATTTCTGAAAACATATTATAAAATCTATATTTGAACACTTAAATTGATTTTTCTAAGAAAATTTGAAATCTAAAAGGAAAAAGAGAATTGTTTCCGCTAACTGGTTTCGTAAAATTTTTTTTTACAGAGCTGCCACCTAATTTCGAAGCAAAATTACTGAAAACATATTAAATAAATTTGAACACTTAAATAAATTTTGCTTAGAAAATTTAAAAATATTAACGAATTTATTTAAACTGATACGGTGTTGCCACTCTATAAAAATATATAAATATATTATTAGTTATACATAAATTGAATAAGTAATAATAGGTTGTAATATAATTATGTTTTCATGCGATTTTAAGAAATAATTTAAAATATTTCATTGACTGGCGTTGCCACCTGATTTGAAGTATAAGAAAATAAATTTGAAAACTTTCTAAAAACGCTGTACTATACCTATAACGCATTCATATCTATATTTATATCTAAAATTGACTTCAAATTCCACCTCTCCCAACTTTTTCAACTAAAAGACCTCATAAACCCCCGTTAAAGTTGATAACTTGCAATCGATTAACGCTTGCAGATTTTCCGCGCCGATAATACAGTTATTACGATGTCACTACTCCGCAAGTCAATAGCTTTCAAGAACTTTATTGCCGCATTAAATCAAATACTGATAACGTGGCATGGTTAAATTGTTTATCGCTGTTGTTGTTGTTGTTGTTGCTATTGCTATTATCTAAAGCGGGCATATCAAACCACTTAGTTGTAATAAATTTCGTTTACGCATCAAAATCGTTGTAGTTGGCGATGTTAACCCGCTGCGCTAAGGCATAACTTGTGGCATGCAACATGCAGAGTGCAGTTACATATAAGCAAGTGTGTGTGTGTGCAGCAATTGCCACCTGCAATATTTTTGCTAAATTGTAGCGGAGATTTTTTGTTTTTGTTTTTGTTTTTTACCAGCTATTACGCGTAGTTAACATTAGTTGTTGCTGTTGTTGTTGTATTGTTGCTTTTTTGCATACGATTGTCGGCTTTGCCGCGCACCACCAAAGAGTGCCGCTACGGCCTCACCCGTAAACGCGATTATTAATTGCACTGCCACAACATGTGTAGCAAGCGTTGTTGTTGTTGTTGTTGTTGATGTTTTTGATGTTGCAGCGCTCGCCGCCGCCGCTGTGGCAGTAACCAGAGTTATTGCACCGTCAAAGCAATTGCTGCCGACTTGCACCCGCTGCATTGCGATGGCGTTGCTGATAAATATGCTCACACGCACACACACACACACGAGCACAAACGCTGACTGTTGCACGCCTATTACATATGTGGCAGCTAGTTGATGTTTTTCTTGCTGTTGTTGTTTCTGCTGCCATCGCCTGTTGATGAGTTGGCTATGCACACGGTAATTGTTGTGTTGTTAATTTTTCAAATCTTTTTGCCATGTTATGCAGATTTTCAGTTTATTATAAAAATCACGAGAACAGACAGTTGGGGGCATGCAACACACATACATACATATATAATTTAGATTGCTTGCCAGCCAGAGCCAGAGCTTAGCTTAGAACAATCTATTTAGAACTTGACTGCTTGATGTAAATAATTGTGGCTTGGCTTGTTGCGCTGCTTGTTGCACAAACACACACACATGTATGTATAACTGTATGCTGCTGCCTTATTGCGTTTACAATAATTAACAACAATGTTTAATGGCTGCTTCATTTATAAACACTCAACACAATCATATTTCATATGCCTTGCATATAAGTAACCACTCGCGGCCACATGATTTTTTTGTTTCGCAAATGTTGCTCAACATTGTTGCAGTTGGCCGTGTACCAGCAATTATTGTGATTTTCATTAACAACATTACATGGCTGAAATCAATCATGTCTACTAATGAGGCTATTATTACGGCAGCTAATGCGTCTATGACATGCAACAACCCGAGGCTCATTCCCTGTATGTGGAAGAAGACGCGCTTCTAAGCTGGGAAAGTTAATGAGAACTCTTAAAATTGTTTATTAGTTGCAGTTGTATGGCGTAAGTCAGCGGCGAGCTGAAATAGCTAAGCGCTTATAAAACGTACTAATTTACGATTTATTAGACGTGTGCCGTCCATAAACCAAAAGATTGCGCTATAAAATCGGGGATCAAATTTTTACAATTTACTATGTCCATGGATGAGCTCGACTCAAAGGTTACAAAGTCAAATTTATTCTATGTGTGAAGAGATTTGTTCTCAAGAATTCTTTTTTACCGAAGCTGCAAATGAAATGTCACTATATTTTTTGGTATCTTTCACTCTCTCAAACTCTCATCTTATGGTAATCCTAAATGCAACCCTGTTTTTGTCAATAAACATCAGCTGTTAAATTTTGAACGAGTTATGTCATTTTATTCGCGGTTGACACCATTTAAGAATCCGATCCGATTCATATATTATCTCAAGTTTAACAAAATACCGTTAACTAGATACTTCAGGGCCTTCTGGACTCTTAACCGCATTCCATCGTGACATGACGTCATCAAAATTAATGTGGGATGCTCATATCGTCTAAACGAGACTATGTCCGTACAACACAATTTTACTTCGTGAACGACCCTTGTTTAATTGTTGCCAAATGTCAGTTAGTAATGAAATATAAAGAATCACCTTTAAACAGGAAAGGTCTATACGAACCTACTATGAGTTGAAAGAATAAAAAAATAAGATCACAGGTTTCGACCTGAAAACTTCTTTGCACAAAGGGTTGACTCTTCAGTATAGTTTTGGTCGAATTCATACCGACAATATGTTAAAAATCCACCAAGATCTACTAAGCTAACTTCCGATCAGATGAAAGTACTTAACATTGTTAAACGACGTAGAAAAAGGAAACCATATAGTAAAGGAAAGGTTGTATTCCTTTGACTCCAAAGGCCAAAACTAATTCAGATCACCATAATGAAAATTCAATCCCAATAAAAATACAAAGCATTTGGAACAATACCTCGGGGTTATTATTTATCTTATAGATTGATTTCTTTACGTTTCCCAAATATATCCGAACTTCCGGGATTTTCTGCTAATATCAATAATTCATAAAACTACAAATTTGAAAGATCGGTACGATCACTGCGGATCGGCGCTGCGATCACTACACTTTCAACTCTACGATCAGTTGTTGGTAACCGATTATTTTGACAAAAGTCGTATGTTAAAGACTTAGAGTTATGATTTTCAAGCTCGGCAGAATCGAATAAATCGATGGGATCGTGTGATCCGTCTCTGATAATTGGTTTGTGATTTTGAAATAGTTCATTTTGTCTAGCCGATAAGTTTATTGAACCTAGAAAACTATACATTTAGTTGGATCAAGATCTCAGTTTCTTTTATTTTATGATAACCAAAGATATTTTCAGCCAATATTATTACTTGTATGAAATTTTTCATTGGGTTAAATAATTGTTACTTTTTCTGCATATAATTCTCAACCAGACATTTTATAAACGATTTTTCCACGATAACGTCCATTTAAACAACTTGCACTGCACTAAACTAATAAGATTATCTAATAATGTATAGCCATATTTTATTTTAGTTATTAAACAAATATTTTATGCATATATGCGTATCTTTCATCGGCAATTAGTTTGATAGAGACGCCTTTCAGACCTGCTTGATGATCTTTAAGATGCTTAACAAAGATAGCGTTGACGTTTGGCGTGTTTGGAAACTATTTTCAGCCAAATAAACTGAATTAAGAGCGTCTAGATTATAAAAAATGTAATTTTTTTCTTAATACCAATTTACTCACGTTGCTGCCTTAAGATCCATGCAAAGATATTTCCATTTAATTAAATGGGCTGGAAAAGCGGCGCGTTTATTTTTAACCAGTTTAATTATGCCATTAATTTTTATAACTCAATTCTCAAGTCAACAAAATTTGGTATTTTATTTACTTGCCGGTGAAGTCGAATGAAGTGATAAATAAACCTAATTAACTAAATTTATTAAATAATTTATACACAAATAATTGCTTCAGAATATATACTTAATATAATAAAAAGTGCATACATATTACGGCTAGACAGCATTACTCAACAAATATATGAGTTAATTATTCGGCAGAAATTGTAAGTAATCACTTGCCACATGCCACACACAGGGTTAAAAATATTTAATAAAGTGTTTGATATACTATTTTTTCGGTAATTTTCATTGCTCTTAAAGCGAGATACCATTTCACCTGCGCTGCTAATTTAGTTATTTTTAAGATAAACCAAAAAGCGAAAAACAACAACAAACCCACGAAAACTTGTCATTAAATAATTATATAATGGTTAATAAGGCGTGAGCACGAAAGTAAATGTGCCTGAGATACCGCTTTTAGGCGGGCAGGAAGCGCGCATGCGGAAGCATTTATAGACACCTATAAATCAGGTGGTAAATATAGTATTTTAGGCATACTAAAGTTGCAGATTTTATTGCTTAAATATGTTGAAGATCAGACTGTGGTTCATGTGGCAAGTAGTTACTGAAAGGTTTATTTAATTTAATTGGTGGCAAGTTAAGTTGTGTGTAAACTCAATAGTTAAGCGCTCACAAATGTATGCTAAAAAATGCATATCATTTTCTGGAGAACTTTCTCAGCGAAATTTTGAGCATGCAACCGAAAGTGGCTTTGAAAATTATAATTTTTATAATCATAAAATCACAATTTTGGAGAACCTAGAGATATACTTTGGATATAGATATTTTAAAGAATCAGTTAATCAACAACATGAGGGGAATCCTATAATCAAATCACCATAGAAGTTGTAACAAAAGCTTATTAGCTTATTATTAGCTTCACGCCGCTTTTTAACAGATGGATTGTAGGTTCTTCGATGGATTATATGTATATCACAGATTTGTGTACTTTAACCGAATTAAGTTTTTTTGTACCTTGTAACAGTTGGTGAACGAGGGCAAGACGAAATATCTCTTGAAGTTGTAGATAATTTCGTCTACCTGGGAACCAGCATTAACAGCAATAACAATGTCAGCCTGGAAATCCAACGCAGAATCACTCTTGCCAACAGGTGCTACTATGGACTAAGTAGGCAATTGAAAAGTAAAGTTCTCTCTCGACGAACAAAAACCAAACTCTACAAGTCTCTCATCATTCCCGTCCTACTTTACGGTGCAGAAGCGTGGACGATGTCAACATCCGATGAGACGGCACTAGGAGTTTTCGAGAGAAAGGTTTTGCGGAAGATTTATGGTCCCTTAAACATTGACAATGGCGAATACCGCAGACGATGGAACGATCAGCTGTATGTGATGAAAGTGCTCCAGCTCTGAAAGTATTCGATGCAGTACCCGCTGGTGGAAGCCAAGGAAGAGGGAGACAGGACCAGGTGGAGAGGGACCTGGCTTCGCTTGGTATAACCAATTGGCGTCAAACTGCCAACAGGAGGGATACGTGGCGCGCTGTTTTGGACTCGGCTATAACCGCGTAAGCGGTGTCTACGCCAGTCAAGAAGAAGAAGAACAGTTGGCCGGAAAAAATGCCGGTTATGGGTACGATTCCCAGATTCAGAGATAATAAACTCTAGAAATCAGTACTATTACTTTCTGCCTATACATTAAGTCTTTCTCATTCACTTCTGAAATAATTACTTTTTACAAGCATTCCAATGTTGCCAAATTTCCGTAAAGTGTTTCCTACAGTATTAAAATTTGTCCTAGGTATTACTCAGATGGTTTTTATCTATTGCTAGAGCATTCTAGCAGTATTCAGCTTCTATCATCGTTTAAAGTATGGACATTAATCGGTTTATGGTTTTTTTGACTAGGCTTTGTTTTTCTTACTTGGGATTTCTGATTTGCCTTTAAGACTAATAAGAAACCCATGATAATTCAATGTGCTAACTACACTGCTCCTTAGAAATGAACCGAAAGACACTTCCCAAATCTCTGGACGAAAGAATGGCCTTAATATACTTTAGAGGACATTTTTTCAGGGTCGTACTTAAGAAAACTGACCTTTTCCTAGTCCAAAGCTACTCGGTGATTTCCTCATGAACTTCTTGGAAATCATGGGATCGGGGAAAGTGACATCTAGACCCTTTTGTGGTGGATTCATTATCGAGACTATACCCTAATATATATAAGTTCAAGTAAAATTAACTATCATTAACAATAGCCTTGTGACTTGAAAGCTTTCAAATACCGCGCCACATAAACTTCAAACTGTTATAAATACGAAGGCTACTGTGTGCAGCTGCGCATGCGCATAAGCTCATTTTTAAAGCATTGCTTATAGCATTCGTATGCATGCATAGACCTTTAGCTAAATATTGTTTATGCGCATGCGCGCACCGTGGGATACCGAATATTGTTGAAATGTTGACGGAAATTATGAGTTGAGCCGCAGCGAGGCAAGGCGAGGGCGATAGCCGCCAAGAATGCTGTCAGTTGAAGAAGATGAGCCGCAGCGCAGCTGGGTATGACTTGTTGTTTTTGTGCTTTTTTTTTGTTTGTGCTTGAGCTTTTGTCTTGCAACTGCAGCAACGGTAGCTAAAGCCTTTGTTTACGATGCACATGCTGTTGATTATTTGTTGTTGTTGTTGGTGTTTTTATGCCATATTTCAGCAATTTGCAACTCCATCTTAAATTACCAACAAAGCTACTCGACTTACGCCGCCAAACTCAGGCGGCCAACAAAGCGTTGCAAGTGTGGCAGCTAATAGTGTGCATTTGTGCGATTGTTGTTGCAGTTGCCACGGTGTTGCCGGCACTTTACTGTTGCAAATAGTCATCATCAGTTTTATGATGGCTGCTGCCAACAATAACAATAAACAGCAGCAATGATTGCACTTGTGCGTTCCAACGTTGAGTGCGCCTCATTAAGTGGTCGCCGCCATAAAGTGAGGAGTTCATCAAAAATACCAGCAACAACAACAAACAACAAAAAAGCGTACCGAAAAAAAAACATTTGTGTTCTACTGATTGCCACTTGTTGCTGTCAGTCGTCGTAATTGTTGTGATTTTTTGTTGTCGCTGTTGGTTGCTACACCGCAAGGATGATGCATGCAACTTGCAACTCAGCAGCTAATTGGCGGTCAGACTAAGTGACGCAAATTAATTTAATGCATTCGCATATATTATTCGCCGCGATATATTCATTCTAAGAAATTGTGCACATTTTTCATGCCACTCGCCGACTTTAGTCGCAAAATGAATTTTTGAACGCAACAGCCACTTTGTCTCATTTATAAAAAAAATGCTTAGGCTGCTTGCTACAAGTTGCTATTTTTTTTTTTCTTATAAAATCATCTTTGCTGTTATTGTTATTGCCAACATTTTGAGAAATGTGCAACACGCTTTCACATTAATGCTGCCACAACAACTTCCTGCTAGTACGCGCCGCCTTGCAAACAGCAGGTCGAAGAGGCGCATTAAATACGCCAAGTATATGTATATGTACACCTGTTGCATGTATATGTTGCATACATATACATATATGCATGACGATGAAGCCATCGTAAATGACCAAATTTATTTAAACAAATAAAACTTTGATTTATCGCCGCACGCACAGCATGTGTTGCTGCCACATAGCTTTATATGTAAGTGTGTGTTGGTGCCACAGCTTAACGCCACATGTTGCATGGTGCGCATGCGTTCACGAGCAATTTTTCTCTTAGAGCTTACCGCTATTGTGTGTGCGCACACGCTGCAAATGTTGTTTGCTTTGAATTTATTTGCAGGTCAAAACACTTGCAACACGACAGCGCAAGCAATATGCGGGCACAGTGGGTGGGGAGTGGTGTGGAATGCGGGCACTTTTTTGTTGTTGTTTTAATGTGAATAAATATAAAAAATATTTCAGAAGTTAAATAATAAACTCATTTTGAGATTTAATATTTTTTATAAACTGGTTGAGAATTACGAATGAAGTTGAATGAAAAACCCAAAAATTCATTGTATTACCGAATAAAATCGCAAAAAAATGTATGAAAACCTTTCTAATGCCTTAAAAACTCCATTTTCATAATTTTCAAATGTATTTTTTTTAACAGAGTTGCCACCTAACTGCATATTGCAACGTCATTTGGTGGAATTATAAAATCTGTATTAAATTAAAAATACTGGTATAAAAACTATGTCCCAGAAGAAATTTATAAGCTAAAATAAGTTTCAAGTCTATACGAAGAAAGCTTCCAATAAACGGCTTTAACATGACTTGCTCTCTTTTCAATTTAAGGATTACAAAGAGAGACCATAATCTATACTTTTTTGGAGAGAATATTTTTTTTAAAAGCATTTGGAATTCTAGTTATATATTTTATAAGCTTATTTTAACAGGGTTGCCACCTAATTAAATATTTAAATTTTAATTAAATTTTAAATTATATATTTGTATGAAAAGAAAAATGCTGATATTTGCTTCCCGAAAAATTTACAAACTGAAATTTTTTGAAGAGTTGCCACCTTACAAAAAATTAATTAATTTTGAAAGCATATATTTATGATATTCATGTATGATTTATTATTCGAAGAACATAAAACTGTGTTTTTTTTTAACAAATTAAATATCGCGGAAGAGGGTTGCCACTCGAAATTTTTTTGCAATTTTTGAATTTTATATTTGTACAGTCATGTAATGGAAATGACAACAAGAAAATCAAAATATTTTATATTGAATATATATGTATAATACTAAAGAGGGTTGCCATCCAAAAAAATTAATTTATTATTTTTATTTTTATATTTTGTCTGGGCATATAATTTATGATAAATGAGCACAAAAAAATATATATTTTATATTGAACATAAGAAATTAATTTTAAGAAAAAGTATTAAAAAATCCAAATTTTCATCCCAATCCCACCTGCCACGACACACTGTAACAACGCATTGCCAAATCACTTAAACAATTCAATACGTATCAATAAAGTGAAACAGTTGCAGTTGCAATTGCTCTTATAAGTGCTGTCGTTACCGTTGCAGCCGTAACGGCTTACTATCAATACAAGACTAACAGTTTCGCTTGTTGTTCAGTTTGCCGCTTGATCGTAAAGTAAATTACATGCAATTGTTGCATGCAGATAATAATAAAAATTCAATTTGTGCGTTAGAAGAAAAACAAAAACACAACACTCCAATAACAACAACAAAATCACCTGAGACACAGTCAAATATATGCAAAATTTCTTATTTTTATTTTTCGATTTTTCATAAACAAAGCGATATGCGGAAAAGTTTCGGCAAATCGTCTCATTGTGCCACAAATCGCACCAATTCCCAATTCCCCGTGCGAATGTTAGGCGATCGTGCGATTATTTGGCGATCGTAATCGCGTTATCGCGCCTATTCGTTGCGCCATTGATAAACTGCGTGCGATTGCGATCGAAATGTGAGCGCCAAGCTGTTGCAGGTTGCAAGGTCACAAGGCGTCGAATGGCGGCGCTGTTGTCATGAGTGGCGAACGCGCGCACTCTGGCGTTTTACTGCCGGCAATTGTGGCTATAAAATTTCACAATTCCACAAAAAGTGTGCAAGCGAACGCTTTGCACAGTTATAGTACACAAACGTGCTACAACAACAACATGAAATATATGAAATTGCCGCGCTTGCTACTTACAACTTAACTGCTAACTGTTTGGCAATCGCATTTACACTCGCCATTGCTGTTGTTGTTGTTGTTGTTGCTGCAGCAATTTACTGCACGCAACAAGCAACAACGACAATAACAATAACGTTTAGCGGCACAGCAATTGAAAAGCAATTGTAAATTGAATTACAAAGCGTGCGAAGCAAAAACAAAAAAAGAATCCCGAAGGCAACACTTTTTAGCACCGAAATTCACACCGAATGCAAAAATTTAATTGAATTTGCATGCGAGCGCATGTGTGCAGCAGAAAACAGAGAAAAATAAAAATAAATGTGAGATTGTAAAAGTGAAGTAATTGAATAGTAATTGGGAGTGGAAAAATAATAATTTTTGAATATCTACCACTTCGGGGCATATGTGGCATGTTAACGTAGTTTTCTATTATCGATTTATTGATGATAAAAAAATAATAAAAATAATATATATATATTTGGCGTAGGAAAAATAATATTAATAACTTAAAAAAATTTAGACAGTGTTGCCATCTATTTGAAAAATTTCCTGTTTTTAATACATATTTTGTCATTTATATCACAAATTTTTGATTATTAAGGCAAAATATCAATGATAAATATTGTGCTTCAAAATATTATTCTTAGAGAGTTGCCAACTATTTCGCTGATTAGTATCAATAATAAAATTAAACGAAAATTCTATTAAAATTTACTTATAACATATAATAATAGTAGATATGCTGAAGAATTGAAATATTTAAAATCACTTTGGTCGAACGGAGTTGCCACCCAATATTTTAAATTTATTAAAATTCATATTTATGTATGATATTTAAGTACTGTTATCAAGAATAAGAAAATTTGAATTATTTTGAAGTTCATAAAATTTTAAGAATTGCCACCATTCCGGAAAAATTGTTAATTCCAGAAAAAATAGAGTTGCCAATTAAAAAAGTATAAATCCGGCATTATCTTTCTTCAATATAATATTGAAATAGTGGTATTCTTAGTATTTATTTGTATTTCAATGTATTTAAACCAAACTCTGACTTACAGTGTTGCCATTTATTTTTATTTTTTTTAATTTTTGAATTACACATAGCAAAGTCATTTAAAGCAAATGAGAACAAATAAAAAATATTTTATATCAACTATATATGTATAATACTAAAGAGGGTTGCCATTCAAAAAATTAATTTATTAACTTAAAATAAAATTAATTTATTATTAGAAAAAATAGAGTTGCCAATTAAAAAAGTATAAATCCGGCATTATCTTTCTTCAATATAATATTGAAATAGTGGTATTCTTAGTATTTATTTGTATTTCAATGTATTTAAACCAAACTCTGACTTACAGTGTTGCCATTTATTTTTATTTTTTTTAATTTTTGAATTACACATAGCAAAGTCATTTAAAGCAAATGAGAACAAATAAAAAATATTTTATATCAACTATATATGTATAATACTAAAGAGGGTTGCCATTCAAAAAATTAATTTATTAACTTAAAATAAAATTAATTTATTATTAGAAAAAATTGAGTTGCCAATTAAAAAAGTATAAATCCGGCATTATCTTTCTTCAATATAATATTGAAATAGTGGTATTCATAGTATTTATTTGTATTTCAATGTATTTAAACCAAACTCTGACTTATAGTATTGCCATCTATCTTAAAATTGTAAAAAAAAAAATTTAAAAGTCACATTTATGAATCTAAATCAGATTTAAAACTAAATACCTTTGAGGCAAATGGTGATTGATAGCGTTGCCATCTTTTTTATGCAAATAAAAAAGTATTGAAAGGCACTTTTATGAATTCTCATTAAATATGTATTGAATGCAGAGAAGACTCTTTAAAGCAAATTCTGATTTATAGTGTCGCCACCTGTCTTATAAAATATTTTAAAGTCACTTATATGAAATATTCATGATATTGTGGGGTGCACTTAGTATTGTTGAGTGCACTTAGTTATAACAATTTTTATGGCTAGGGTTGCCAATTTATAGTTTATTTTAAAATTTTTTAAAGTTGGTTTTATAATAATTTATAAGAGTTTTACTAAAAAATATTTTAAAAAATCTAATAAATAAAGTACAAAAAAATTATATTAATTTTTATAATTCATTTCAAACAAAATTTTTTAACTATTTTTTTAATTTTTTCTTTCCAGGTGAGTCCTAAATACCAGCAGTGTTATTACACAACGCAGTAATTTTATATGTATTGAACCCTTCAAACTGCGTGTTTACTACGATCATCATTTCTTCAAAGGTAAATTAGAATAAAAATGACTTTAAAAAGTTTTTTTTATGGAAAAATTATGATAAAGTAAAAATTCATAAAATTATAAAAACAAAAAAATTAAATTTTTAAGTGCTCCCATTACACTCCTCCCTATCTCATTTAGTTCTTCTATATGTTTTAATACAAACATATTTTTACCTCTTCATGTTATGCAGTTTTCCATAATAAAAATAATATGCAACACTACAGAAAACAAAAACGCACTCACGCATGCGTTAATTAACGAAAATTAGTATCCCACGCCTGTTTTTAAAGAATTAGCATGCTTGCAACATAACGCTTGATGATATCAGGCGGAAAACAAAAACAACACAAGCTGCAGCTTTATGCGGCCCAGCTGCACTGCGTGTCGGCCTGAGTTTACTGCCTTTCACTAGCCTCTCTTACAAGCACATTGGCTTAGTAGCTAGCTATGTTGCATGCCACTAACAATACTAAATGCCACAGTAATGCGTTGTGGCTGCCACAATAAGCTGTTAAATGCTATTTTTTATTATTTGTGCGTGTATTTGTAAATTATTATGCGTACGCTAATCGCTTATGGAATGTACAGTTGTACTTACATGTAAACAAACATATCTTTACTAGCGTTTTTTATGAAGCGAATACAGACTGTTTAAGAGATAAACTGTTTGAAGTAGTATTTGAATATATTTATGTATATTTGTATGTCTTTATAAATATATGCCTATAAATACTATATATGTAAAAGCAGTGGTGTAATAGACCTCATCATATTAGATAATCCATTAAGCTGTTGATCTCCTCCGTTTAAATGAAGCTTTGAAAGTGATTATTCCATCTCTAACTGGCAGTCAGCTAATAAATCTTTCTCTTTCAAATAAATTTTAATCCACTTTGATATAAAATAATCCAATTAACCACAAATTATTGCCATCAGCTGTGATTTATGTGAGAGTCTAATCCACCAGCTGTTGATTTTCCATCCAAATTTCCATCACATTTACTAAGTGGTATACATTTCAACAATTTTTTCGCCAATCACTTAATTCCTACTCCGCGATTTGTCGGCGAAAATTTTGCGTTTCGCCGATTTCTTTTGACATGTTTATGACAAGTTTAATGACAGGTTTCAATTTCCCAAAGATTTTCGCACAAAACGCTAACAAAAGCCGACGCAAAGCGCATTTTATTTTAATAAAATTATTCTTTTTTTCTGTATAAAATATCGGTGCTGCAGGCATTTGTATACATAGGCATGTAAAATTACAGCCACAACCCGCAATTAACTGCAACTTACACGCAACAAAAATTGTATAATTGATTTACATGGAACTCATATTTCACCGATAATTATGTACTGTTGGCTGGTTGAGCTTAATTTTTCACCTGTCTTCACATTGCATTTTGATAGAAAAAACTGTTGCAAATTATACGCTATGGTTATGGGAAATACGCTGAGCGTCAGTATCATGCTGCTGAAGTATAGTAGTGAGTTGGAAGTGGTATAAATTCGGTGTTCAAATTTCGAAAAATTTCGAAGCAATTTTCCATCTTAGGATGATGAAAAACTTTCCTATGAAGAACAGATCACAGAATTGTTAATACTGGAATTTGGTTGTCTGTTGTGGTAGTGAAGCTGAAGTTCTTCTGGAATAAAGTATTATTGCCTTCCTAACGGGCGATATCGACTAATTAACGAACCATTTGAGATATTTTATACTGATCTTATGTGTTTTTATACTATATCCATCTCTCTGAGGACCTACCATAAGATATGAGGTTTGCTTTGTGGAACAAACAATGTCTTTACTACCGGAAAAAATACTCTCTAATGAACCACCCTAATAGCGTTTTTAGACAGAAAATTATATATTTAAAAAAATTTAAAAATTTATACTGCCGGCTACTCGATAACCAATCAGCTGTTATACATTTTTGTTTTTGCTTTTCATAAGAAGTTGGTAAGTTTCAACTGCTGATTGATATTTTTAAGCAGCGACATCTACCGTAGCTTTTTTTATCAAAAAATTCAGGCAATCGCAGACAAGGAACGTATATCGTACGTCTTTGTCGCAGAGTTGCATTTGAGTCGTTTAAAATTCAATTAAAAATATATGTAGATTTTTTTTTTATGATAAATCGATCTTAATAAGCGTTTTAATCGAGCAGAGGCCGGCGAATACATCGAATAATACTTCGAAAGTTAAAATTGAACCACTGAAGTGATGTTTCTTTCTTCAGATCGCTATGAAATGACATAAAATCAACTCAGGAGTGATTTTAGGTCTTCTTCAAAATAGTCAGTACAGTTGGAGATCTCATGACTTCCGATTGTATTAGCTTGGAACAAGAAAATACGTTTCAAACATCTCTTTTTAAGATGAGACTAATTTTATGTCGAAAAATCTGGACTAGTTATGGGATTAACATAAACAATTTATAGGTTCTCGGACCAAACTTTCTACGGAGCTTGTTTTCTATGGTCATATGTATATATAAAGACTAGTTGATAGTTTCTAGATCATTGAGGTCATTCCTTTGGAACATAATAGTGCTTCTGATATTTCAACATTTATTTCAACATTTATTATTACTTTTTTATTGAACTACGGTACCCTTCATTTGTCGCACAGTGTACTTAAAGCCATTACAAATATTTCTTCAACAAGTTATTTATGAATTAATAACAATTTGATTGAAATAAATACACAGCATATTTATAAATATTTCCCAGCGCAAAATTGCATGCTCAAAAAAAAAATCCGGACCGCATGTGTGAATTATGCGTGCAACCTAGGCGATTTTCTCAGGCCTCCATCTAACGCGATATGGCGCCGCCATTGCCCCGGGCACACCGCTCAGCGCATGCGAATGCGTTAATTGGTAAATTGGGCAAAATGAATGCAACTAAATGTGAGAGATTAATGCCTAAATTACTATAATCACCGGCGCGATCACTTGCCGGCAGCGCCGACGCGGACACCGACGCCGCTGCGTCACTAACAAGTGCAGCCGACAAGCGCTTGATTAATTTGCCAATTGATGGCGGCAGGGGCAGCGCGCCACTAAATGCCGCACTCGGCGTCGCAAAAAAAGTGCGTTCACATTTGATTGGTGGCGTTTAGCGCTGCCACACAGCGTCTTACCGCGTCACGGCGACGTCACAGCGCTCGCTCGATGCGGAGCGCGCGCATGCAAATTGCTGTTGACAATGTTGCGTTGCATGTGTCCAACAAAGTATGTCGACAGCAATAATAATTACTCAATTGCGATTGGCGCTGTACATTCGCTGGCTGTGTCTGTGAGTGCGCGCGGTAGGCATAGCAGGCAGCGCTTGGCGACTGTTATATGCGCGCGCATACCGCTCGCCGCGCTTTGCCTTGCCACAGTTAATTGAATGCAAATGGAATTACTGCCGGCAACTGTTTAGCTGGAGCGCTGTAGGCCTAGCAGTGGTTTAGCATGTGCAATTGTCATTTCAGAAATAACAATAGCAACAACAACATCAATTGCTGTGGCAATAATTGTATTTTCCTCGACGCTGGTGGCGCGGCAAGCGCAAACGCACCTTTTTATTACGCAAATTTTAATAATCAAGCAATTAATGCAACAACCTCACAACAACAACAACAATGATTTCTATATGCTACAATCGGTGAAGCAGTCAACAATAGCATTAACCGGTAGTTGCGTTTGCCGCTGGCAAGTGAAAAAGTGGAAGAAAAAAATCATCGTCAATTAAACGTACAACCAACAAATTAAAATCGGTCAAAGAGGTGCGAGGTCAAAAGTTGAAAGCAGACACGGAAAAATGTGCTAAACGCGCCGCGACGCATTTGTTGCGCCACAAGTGTATTGGCGAGCGCGCTGGTGGCAAGCTGGTGGTGGCCTCCAAGCTGCGCTTATATCTAAATGCAAGTGTTTGTGTGTGCGTGTGGCATGCGGCAGTTGCAAGTTAGTGCGCGCAAATTGCAACCAGTAATGCTTGTCAGCAGCGCTTTTGTATGCAAACAATGCGCGCACAAGACACACTGCGGCGCAGTACGTGAGGTGAGCGGCGGCATGCTTCGGATGCTAGGAGTTCGCAGACGTCTTGGAATGTCTTTTTATGTTCTTACGAGATAACTGTTCGCGTACGTAGTGTAAATTAGAGGGGGCAATACTGTAGTGCGAGAGAATTTTTAGGCAGATGCTTATTAGTTATCAGGGAACTATGGAACTTTTGAGAAGAAGTTAGAGGGAGGGGATTTTTGAACTTTTGCTCTAAAAACCCAATATTTATAGTTTGGAAGGAAGGAAAGAAGGAAGGAAGAAGGAGGTCTTCAAGGTAAAAAATTGTGTTTTTTTAGTGGTCATAGTCCCATAAATGACCTAAAAAGAATTCCTATACATTTCGGGTACTCAATATAGAGTCAAGAAGAGCTCCTTACTTAGTTTGACAGCTGTGTTGTAAAGGCAACCTGAAATCTTAAGAACTCTACAAGCAACCCCGAAAAATGAATATATTTTAAATAAAGGGGATGAAAAGAATTTTCGCATATTTTATGACCTTTTGACAGCTACTTTGACAGATAGTTTGACAGCTGTCATTCAAGAATATTCTATCCCTTCAAGTAAGCTAATCTAAATATTTCAAACTCTATGAAAATAAATATGAAGTGAAAATGGTGTTCCAATAAGCATAATTATAATGAATCTAACTATAATTATCTAAGAAAAGAAAAACTGAACTAAGACACCTACATAAACAGCACAAACTTAGCATAATTACAATTGTCTTACTTCGTTATTATTATTATTATCATAATACAAACCTATCAGCGTTCATTAGAAAACACTTGCAATTTAATTATTTTTATATTTTTTTTGTAATTGCTGTTGTTGTTGTTGTTATTGTAACATTTGTTACCACATGCAACGTACATGTTTAATTACCAAGCCGACAAGTTGTAGCCGAAGGTGGTCGTTGGCAAGTTGCAATGCGTCAGTCGATCGAACGTCGTGTCGGTCGGACAATGCGCATGCGTGCGCATTCACGGATATCAGCTCAATCAAAGGCTGTAGTGTGCGTGTTGGTACACGTTGGCATATGCCCATGCATTGCATTGCATAAGTGATGAATTGCGCTTTAATTTGTGGGCGAAGTAATTAAATGTCGGTTGTTTTCTTACTTTGTTTTTTCATACTAGTTTCTTTTTTTTCTCATTTGTTCTTGGTTTCATTTAATGTTTTGCCCCTTTTTGTTTAACAAATGCAAACCAATTTCACGCTTGCCAGTTGCAGTCGCTTTTGCGATCGTATATTTAGTCGATTTTGTTGTTAGTACGAGGTTATTTAGAGTTTGGGGGGTAATTGTGAGGTAATTTTTTTTTCAAAAAATTATAAACTATAAATAAATAAACGATATAAATTAATATATAGATATAAATCTCTTCTGATCGTTTTTAATAAATTAATTTAATTGTAAAAGCGAGTCTCTATCGATATCAATAACGATCATATGTGGTAAATGTGCATTTGAAGTGGTCTAATTTAAATACTGTCACTCGAAACTTAGTCAATATGGAGTACCACAATAACAAAAATCTATAAGTTTTATCGATCAAGGTATATAATTATCGATAGTCGCTATTCGGGGGTTTTCGAAGTCGCTAAAAACGAATCCAATATCGGCGACCCCAAAAACATCTAGTACACATAGTAAGATCTCCAGGTCATGACAAAATTTTTTTTGTGTGGCTAAATTACCCAGACAACAATCAAAAAATATTTTAGTACTGAATACTTTGAACCAATAATGTGAGTCTATAATTCATTATTCACTGAGTACTGAGTCTTTCAACTGCCTTACAGTGAACTATTTCATGAACTGTAAGCAATTATTAGTTCAAGCCAACTACAAAATAATATTTAGTATCGAAATCCGTGAATACCGATTAATTTCAATATTTATCGATTTCTGCTGTTACTATTCCTTTTCTACAAAAAGTGAAAAATAAACTTCTCAAAATGTACAACTCTAAAATAAATACTTCCAACGAATAATAATAATTCGATACCAATAATTTTATCGATATTGAAAGTGGTATATGGTTACTAAGTACTTTTACAAAATAAAGTCCTTAATAAAGCCTTATAAATTCACAGTAATTTCAATCGATGCTAAATATCAAAAAGAAAGAAAGAAAGTTCTCAACATACTTAATGACTATTATACTTTTTGAATCCCTATTAGTAGTACTTTTGTACCGAATACTTGCTTTCTAGCTGAATAATTAAAAATTAAAAATCAAATAAAACTTATTGATTTTCTGCGTATTTAATATCAATTCAGAGTCTGTTAAAGAAATACTCGGTACTTTTATATAATCGTTACTTGGTACCAAAACGGTTACCGGGTACCAAGTACTAAAATTTCTACTATTTTATTTAAAATCATTAATCAGATGCCTAGTTGATTATTCTGCCTGCAGCACTGGCATTTTTAAGGCCTCTTTGATTACCCGTGATACATATATTTCGTAGATTTTAGATATTATAACAAAAAAGAAACATGGATATTTAAGAGTTTTCGATTACTTGAATTTTATCCTTTAGAAATAGTAATTTTACTTCTCAAAGAAGTAAGTATTTTTGTTTAATTGAGTTTAATTAGAATGCTCTCGCCGTACGAGACTTTTTTGAGTACCTTGTAACGGTTTTGAGTAACTTTTTTGGATATACTCATACTCATATACTAGATGTACTCAAAATCGTTATCGACTTAACATTAATTATTAATTATTTCAACAATTATGACTTTATTGCTTCCTCAGTGATTTATTTCATTGAAAATATAATCTACTAAGCCTCAGTGGTCACACTGTTAAATTTGGAGATCATGAAAAACCGATTACTTCAAATCAAACGAGTACTTAGATGATATATCGAGTATTTTTGGTATTAAATGAGTACTCTAAATCAATTATAAACTAATTTTTAATAATTGCTTATCTGTATGAATACCTAAAATCGGTTTCAGTATCGAAACATATTTTAGTAAAATTTTTTCTAGCAAAAAATTAATTTTAAAACATCGCTTGCATTTAGCGTAGATTATCTTCATTCCATAAAATTTCTTTATAAATATTTTTTACATTTTCTACGCCAGTTAAACTTTATGCGTATTGTTAATAGAGTTCTTAACTCATTCTCCACATTTCTAACAAAGAAAAATTCCGTTGTTTATGCCGCAAAATTATCGCGTATATAAATATATAAACCGTTTGCACTTCCTCCACCACAGACCATTAACTTAACAACAGCACAACTGTGAACAGCGTACATTTGCCTGCCTTCTATTTTGTTTAATTAACACGCAGTGCACGCATTCATGCAACATACTTGGTTATATGCGCATGCGCATGTGCTTTAATGTACTAGATACGAGTACGAGCTTCTAAGCGCTTAAGCCTCCCATGCATATCCGCATCTCCATAAGTATGATTAATCACGTGTTTTGTGCAAATACGCTGCAGTCTATCTCTCGCTTGCCACGACTCACGCACGCACGCACGCATGCGCAGTCGACAAGCCAACTACGCTACGCTCACGCGCAATTGCAACACAAAAGCGCATGCGCAAACACATGTGTTTACATATATGTAAATATTTATGTGGATAAAGAAATGTATGTTTGTGTATTGGCTCGCACTCTCTTGTAAACACGCATGCGCGCCAATAATTTTCACCCGTCGATTTGAACCACAGGCGGCCGTGCTGGCAGTCATTCAGACATACTTGCAACATTTAAGTACGCATTGCATTCTAGCTGCAACAACAACAACAATATTTTTTTTGTTTGCCACTACAACAACAACGCTGACAAGTGCCGCTCTTACGTTGAGTTTCCGCATAGCGCGGAAATTGCTAAATTACAAGCAGTTAGCTGCAAGTAAGGTAGGGCAAAGCGCACTTGTTGCGTTGGGTGATTAAGGTTGCTACAACAACACATGTGGTATGTGGCATGTGTGCGTGTGTGTCTGTTTGCTTGCAGCAATTTGCATAACTAAATTCCTTTGTCTTCATTCATGTAATCTTATTTACATTACGATTAAATTCTTGATAAATGTTTCTTTTATTTTAATGTTGCTCTTGTTGTTGTTGTTGTTTTTTTTCATATATATTTATATTAACATTTTATTTGTGCTTTTTTTGTGCTTTTTGTAATTACAGCAGCGTAAGCTGTCACCGACATGGGCAGTGAGCACTACTGCTTGAGGTGGAACAATCATCAATCCAACCTGTTAGGGGTGTTTAGTCAATTATTACAGGACGAGAGTCTGGTGGACGTCACATTAGCTTGTTCAGAGGGCGCCCTCATCAAAGCCCATAAGGTGAGTACGAATTACTTGATTTTGTATATATGTATGTATATATGGATATAGACCTGATATAGTGCGCTCTTACTTGAGATGATAAAGTCAGAACAAGTATATGATAATTTTGTTCCAACATGTGTTCCTGAGATTTAAGAGCTGGAATAACGGTTAATATTCTTGTTAAAATAAATCAGTCTTTTGGCAATAGTCCCCTATGATTGTTTTATATGACTATTCGAATTATTATTATTTTTCATCGGCCTCATTGCTAATTTTTGGCGGTGAAATGTGTTGAATTAATATCAAAACAATTATTCGTTAAAATTAATTAAATTAGGGTTGCCATAAATCTGGAAATAAGAGGTAATTAAAGTATAAAAGGCTTTAAACCCACTAAAAATATAATATTGAATAAAAAAATATGAAAAATGCTAATTATAGTAAAAAATTTTACATAGGGTTGCCATCTTATTTAAATAAAAAAGCAAAAAAAAAACATTTCATAATAAACACAAATTACAACAAGGTATAAGGTAAGGTAATAAAGGTAAAAATAATAGTAAAAATATTTTTACACAGGGTTGCCACCTTATTTAAAAAATAAAATACTCAAAAATATTTTCTCAATAAACACAAATTATAACAACAGTGATAATAGAATAAATATTTTTACGAATATTTTTTTTTAACGGAATGTATGTATATGAAGGGATTCTTATGAAGTCGCTTTCAAAACCATATTTTTATTCACTATCAAGCAAATATATTAATTAAATGTTTTAATACCTACTTAGGATGAAAAATATTCATAAAATTATGAGAATCAACACAACTCAGTGCTAAGAAATTAAAAAATAAATTGCTTTATTGAATTGTTTATATAATGCCAATCAAATATTAATTAGGGTTGCCACCTAAATAAATATTTTAACAATATTTTACTTACATACATTTTACGTTTTATGTAAACAGTCATAAAATAAGAATTATATGGATTGCGCAAGTTTTTGAGTAGAGTTGCCACCGTACATATATAAATTAAGCGTGAAAATTATGAAATAAATAATTTACAATTCTTTTGAACTGGGTTGGGTTGACTTAAAACGCATCAATCTTTAAATACTAATCATGTCACTAGCTTATGAGCGACAAACAGATTTTTTCGTTCACCAAAAATAAAGAAAAATGTATAGGGTTGCCACCTATAACAACGATTTAATGGTAGTTTAGCGTAAAAAAATATGAAAATATTTGTATGTTGGTAATAATGAATGGCTACTTCGATTTTGAAAAATTTTTTGAGCAGGATTGCCAGATCGAACAAATTTTTTTCGGTTAAAAATAGCAAAATGGCTATAAAATTACGAGTATTTAGAATAACTGAAGATACATTTTTAATTAATTATCATTTTTCTTTAGTAGAGTAGGTTACTTAAGGTTTTCTGAGTCATTAAAGGGCACTTGATGGATTATGGAATTATTTATTATTTATTTTTATATTTTTCTAATTCCAGTCTTATATACTTATTTTAAATCGCTTGCATTCCAACACACTTCGTGCCATTTCTCATTAGTATGAAAAAGAAATCACACCGATTACGCAATCATTTTCATATCAATATCACTTAGCGTTTATTCTTTTCAATTAAGCGGCAATTCTAAAACACTTAAAGTGCATACTTTTATAGATTTCTACACCTAAACATATATACACAAACATTAAGCACATAAAAGCAATGAATATCATGCATGCTTTCGCCCTTTTCAATTTGTTGCATTGCCAATGCCATTGCGATGTTTAGGAGCGCCGCGCCACAGTTCCAATGCAGCGCTCACTTATTGACACGTCAACTCGGCTAAGTACGCAGTTAGCTATTTTGAGTGGAGTAATTTTCATATTTGTCAGTCAATTGTCAACTTAACGTGTACGCACCAACAACAACAATAATAATAACAACAACAGCGGTAGCGGAGGGAGCAAACAACGGCATTAAATTGCAGCAGTAAGTCATCAGCGCGTGTGTTCGAATGTGTGTGTGTATGTGACGCGCCAAGTCGAGTGCAAATCATTTCGCATGTTGCGGCAACATGTTGACAAGGTCAACAAGAGACGTACAGTAGCTGGCATACACTACAGCAAAAGTAAATAGCAACAACAACAACAACAGCAAGCATCGGCAGTAACAGTTATACTATGCGCGAGTGCACGAGTGCATAAATCATGCGAACGTCGCTTGTCAATGGCGAATTCCGCCAATTAAATTAAGCGGCAAAATGTTGCCGCATGCGTTGCAATGTTTTCCATAATTTAATGCTGTTGCTGGTGCTGTTGTTGTTGTATTTGTTGTTGTCAGTGCGGTGGCTCAATGTCATTAGGCTGCTGCTGCTGTTGCTGTTGCATTGCCTCTATGAATGATGAAGTTATTTATTGTTATTGTTGTTATTAGACACTCACACTGTTTTGCCTAGTATTGTTTTTGTATTTTCATATACATTTTTTCTTGCCGCCGCTGCTGTTGACATTGCAAACTGGTAAATTGTTCAATTATTATGCGTTTAGCTGCGCGTTTGCCTTCTTTCATTCTTCTTCCTCTTCTTCTGCTTATGCTGTGTGTGCGTGGTAATTGGCTTGCCACTCTTACTTTTCTTGTTGTTTGTTGCCCGCAGCTATCTATCTACATACTCTATAAGCGCTTACATATATGCAAGTCTCTAATAGAATTTTAAATGCTGTCATAAATTGTTGAGTGTCTACATTAGCGGCATTTTTTTGTATGTGACACACACACACACACCAACTTAAATATTTACATATATACATATATTATAAATATGCGAATTAGTGGCATAAAAGCGAAAATTAAAAATTGTCTATTGAAATGATGCCAGCTGATGATATGCAAATCAATGGCTGCCGCATGTGGGCTCTTGACAGCCCGGTTAGACAGTTTTGGAGTATTTAACGCGCTTGCTTAGGCTTGTGTTGCGCTGCAAATAATTCGATCTTTAGCGTTTGCTGCTAAGGTAGACAGATTGCAATGCCATAAGCAGTCTTGTGGAAGTGTTATGTGTGGGCTTTTGTGGCGCTTGCTTGACGTCAATGGTTAGGAAGTAGGTAGGTTTGTTAGGAAAAACAGCTGAGTAGATGCGTAGGGAGTATGAACATATGTAGGTTTGTAGAAAAAAAAAGCTGAATAGAAGGTAGTTCAATTTTCATATAATTAATTATATTAATTTCTGATATTTATTATCTTATTTTTAAAATTTAATATATTTAATTTAAATTGCGATTTAAAATATTTTTTGGCAACAAAATAGTTAAACGAATTTTTTCATGAACAAATATGTAAATTTATTATTTTTAAATTCGAATTTATTTTCTTCATATTTTTAATTATTTTAATGGAATTTACATTTCCCTTAACAGTTTTTTTTATGGAATTTGAAAAATAATAATTTTTTTTTTTGAAATACGAAAAATTTCGTGTACGAGGGCTGCTATATATATTTCTGGCCTGATAATGAAAATAGGAATATTTATCAACGAAAATGGTTTTATTGTTTTTCAAAATATTCTCCATCAAGATTTATACAGTTTTGCATGCGCTCAAACCAATTTTCGAGGCACTTTTTTGAGCCTTTTTTTGAGCGATTGTCAAATTGTGCGGGATCCAACGAGAACAAACCTTTTTTACGGCCAGATGTTCATGCAATATCGAATGTATGCTGGTGGGAGAAATGCATAGGCATGAGATGAATTTTTTAATTCCCTGTAAATAAAACAATTCACGATTAAATGACAAAACGTTCTGAGTGATGTTATATATAGCAGCCCTCGTATCTTGCTAAGATGATATCTCAAAATGTACACTAGAAACAATATATTTGCTATTTTTAATTAGATTTAAACTGAAAATGATTGAAAATAAATTTTTGGGTGTGCGTCTTTGATACATTAGTATATTACAATGTGCCTAAATGTAGGCAACGTTTAAGGTTAAGCTTTAAAAGTGTTTCGAGGTGTGACGATGTATACATTTATGCTGAGACAATTTCAAAAGTAAAAACAAACCACCAAGATAAAAGCGTGTTCAGTGAAAAACGAACCGTTTCCCATTTTTTGTTTTTCGTACAGATCCATGTTCTATGTGTTCCCATTAAGACAGACACTTAATACTTCTGGTTGTTGTCTTATAAAGAGTATTACATTTGCATTCTACATTATACACTTACTAATTTAGGGCATCTCAGCCTATTATATCCAAAGACAGCCCCATAAAATCATCCCAGAAGACATCGAGTCACTAATTAAGGTATTTTGTAGTTATTGCTGTGGTTAAATACAGTCATGAAAGTCATTAGCGCAATGTGATAGCCCCTGATGTGATAAAAGCTCGTATATATTTCAATAGAACTCTTATTTAGTTAATTCCAGCGAGAACTCCCGAAGTCCAGTCGACCCAAAGACAGAAAGAAAGTATAAGGGCTCTTTATAGTTCCTCATTTTTCTTTCAAAAACTCACTAAAAAATTACATTAAAGCACTTCAAAGCAAAAGTACACAACAAATGAAAAAAGAAGTGACTATGTCAATACCAACAGCAAGAGTCAATGAAAAAAGAAGTGACTATGTCAATACCAACAGCAAGAGTCACCCAGGCGTATGAGTAACATTTCACTAGTGGCAGCAAAATGAAAAAAAATAATATTGAACGACACCTAAACGTCTAAATTGATTATGGCAAATAGACAAGAGTATTGATTGCAACATGCCGCAACAACATGCCAACAATAAAAAACAACAACAACATTAACAAGAAGCTCAACAACAGTTTATAGAGCGAAACCGAGATGAAAAAGATGTGGAGGAAGAGCAAAGGAATTAAAAAAGAAATCATAGTGAGCAACAGAAATAAGTAAGAAAAAAGTGCGATCAACATGAGCAAAGACTAAATACAAAGCGGCAAGTCAATGAAGTTGCAAAGAGCTTGAGTAAATATGACTTTGTTGTGTAGGAGAGTTGTATATTCTTTACACATAACTGTGTTTGTAGGTGTGTTTATATGAATGTATATGTATTTCTAAGTATGTATGTGGCACTGTATGTGTGTGTATGTCAACACAACATGTCTACTTTACACATGTAAACACAAATAACTCATCAATACTTCCTCAAGTCACTAAAAAATAAAGAAAACAACAACAACTAGAATAAAAAAATTAAAGTCCAACAGCAACAAAATTCGAAATAAATTTCAGTTGCCGTTCGTAATCAACTCAGACTGTTAAGTAAGCAAACGTTTTAATGGAAATTGATGATACAGCTTGCTGCCGCGTGTGGCATGGTGAGCATATATGGCGCAAAAAACTGTACACTCGAGAGTTTGAGACATAAATACGCCGTAGGAAATTGGCAAAGTGTTGACGTTGTCAGGCAATCGACACCCTTCAGAGGACGGCCAACAGACCGATTTTGGTATGTGCGCAAAAAACGGTAAACATTAGCAAAAGTGAAAGAAAACTAAATAAATACATGCAGCCAGCCTTGCACTACACTAAGCTGCAACAACAACAACATGTGACTTGTCAGTATTTTGGTCAACATGCGACAAAAAATTAGCAATAAATTGAAAGCAACGGTAAAAAGTCAAATGAAGAGACAACATGCGCCACATAACGGCATATGGATACAAACGTGCAACACTGTTGCTGTAGTCTATGCTGTCAAGATTCATTTGCTTGTCCATACATATGCATATGACTGCCTTTTGGTGACACTTATTGCCTGCCGCTTGCCACTTGCCACTTTGCCGCTTTAATACCAGTTGCAAGTTAGCCAATATCCCGCATAGTCCTCATCACATACAGCCCTGTGGCACGTTAACTAGTTGTTAGTACTGAAAAAATTCTACTTTTTAACTATTTTTGTAACTTTTCCCTCTATATGTTTGCTGTTTTTGTAGCCATGCGGCTTTTTCACTTCAAATCATTGGCTTTTTAGATTTTCCTCATATTTTTTCTTCGCCACCACCCGTTCGAGTCAATTCACTTTGGTGTAGATTTTGCTAACTTGCCACACTGCTTCACTTGCCACAAATCTAGTGCTGCACAGTTTGTAGTTATTTTTACAGCAATTTCTCTCTCTTTGCCCATATTCCAGCGCTCATACGAGTATGTGTGTGTTCCTTCTGGTCCAGTGCAAGTGCAAAGTGTAACTCAATTTGAGGCATTTATCGTATGCTCGGTTGAAATTTGATGCGATTTGCCTTGTTAGTTGTCTAGCGGCGCGAGCCAATTACAACTACAACTACAGCAACAGCAACAACTCCTATAAACATTCATATTTTTTCCTCGCTTCACTTTTATTTGCCACATTTGATGAAGCAATGTGTTTTTTATTGTTTTTGTTGTTGTTGTTGCGCTGGCATCATCTAACATACTATTAGGCGCTTAGTCCATGTTTTGTTTGCTGCCGGGAGTGCTTAGTTGTTGGTGAGGCAAAAAAACGTGGCACATGTGTGGGTGTCTAACGGCATGTTTCTGCCTCACTGTATGAGTGTGAGTATATGGCACCGCTTACAGCGGCTCAAAGTGTTGTTAAATGATTTTGGATGCTTTGGGTTTCAACTGACTTTTGGGCCAATATTAAATATAATGGGTTGTTTGGGGTTTGATTGAGTTGAGTTAGAGATTTCATCAAAAAATTTATAAGAAAATAAATATTTTCTCAATTTTATTTTAATAATATCACAACAGAATTTAATGGTCTGCAAAGAAAATGGTTGAATTTTCTTATAATTACTGCCAATTACTTTATAATTATTTTCGATTACTGAATAATTACTTTTGATTACTAAGTAATTACTTTTGATTACATATTACATTATTCCTAATATTTAATAAATCATAAATTATTATAGAACACAGCTGTATACTGTATTACTCAGAACGTTTAAATTAACTATGCATTACTTTATCAAATACTTCTTTTTAATATAACATTTTTTTGTTCAGAAGTGGTTTATCACAACCAAATTTAATAGTCTGCAAAGAAAATAGGTGAATTATTTTATAAATACTGCTAATTACAAGTTAATTACTTTGATTACTTAATAATTACTTTTGATTACTTAATAATTACTTTAGATTACTTAATAATTACTTTTGATTACTTCTTATTTTCTCTCATATGTTTTATAATTCACTTGTGGAGGTCACCTGCTCCTTTGTTGCTAGTGTAATTCAATATTTTGTACCGATTTTTTGGCTACAAAAAACTGTTCTCAGTTTCAATAAAATGGTAAAGTGAAATTATTTTCATTCACCGAAAAAAAATGCCTGCCACCAGCTGCTTGCTTGCCACTCGCCAACTATTATGCTTAACATCATTTTTCTTAATCATGCAACATTGCCACACACCTTCCCAGTTGCTACGCAATAGTCCGCATGTCCGTTATGTTGCGCAACTTGTTGCCACACTGCCACAACGTGAAAAACACAATTAATCACTGTATATATTCATAACTGAACAAGGCTAGAAAACAAGCGTGCGCAAAAATATGCTGAAATTCGGCTTTCAGTACTATTTGTGGCAAGCGGCACGGCACGCTGTTGCATAATGAAATTGTGTCAAATTGCCGTTTAAAATTAATTCATTTCCTCCAATGAGCGGACATGCGAACGAACAATGCGCGCGGCAATACAATTTATGAAATGCAGCTGTGGCAAGTAGGCAAATGAGTGGGATTGGAAAAAACCACCAAAATAAAAAAAAAAAAAACAAAATTCGTTACTCTTATTCAGTAGAACAATACGCAGCGCTTTGTGCGCCAGCAACATACAATCATAATAATAAACAAATAATGGCAATAATAACAGTGTTGCTGCCTCATAAGCAGCTAGCTATCGGCGCTCGGCATCGGCGGTACTCAATTTGTGCGGCATTGGTCGACGCAATGCGCTTTTCATTGCTTGCAACATAACGTTTTTTAATTTTCGTTTTCTTGCCACCGCAACAATGCCACATTGGCGCTTTAACCTCTGCTCGAGCACGCTGGCTAGTCCCCACTGTACACCTGCTGGCTCAATCTAAGTCGAAGTTAGTCTATAGAGCGACGGCGGTGGTACTAGGAAGACAAGTACGCCATTGCCGCTTTGGTGGCAACATTCATTCAACAATAATCAATTGGCCATGCAGCATGGCGTAGACAATACAAACTCTAAACACACGCTGTCGACAGTGTGCTTTGTCGGCAACAACAACAACAGCGACAATAACAAAAGTCATAAAAGCCCACAATGGCGTGCTGGCGCATGTGCCACTCCTACGACAATAGCCACAACAACAACAGCGGCAACATTTGCATTCACAGCGCGCTGAGATGTTGTTGTTGTTGTAATTTTTCATATTTTCCATATGAAATATGAGTGTCAGCGATGAAAGATAACAGATAAAATTTTTCATTGCATTGCAGCCGAGTTGCACATTTTGTGACTTGTTAACATAAAATTGCAATTAGCTAGCATTTTGTAGGCTGACGCATTCGTGCAACACACACCCACAAATACATATATATATCTGTCTATACTATATTTTCCACTAATACTGAGTCATTACCGGCTAGTCTCTCACTGGTCACCATCAATATGTCTGTTGTTGCTACAAATTACTCTATAATTATTGGCACTAAATTACGCTTTTCGTCCATATGCAACATCTTAATAGGGCAACATAATGTCGAAAATTATAATGTACCACAAATTATTTGAATTGACTAGCTGCATTACTATGTAATTACTTGCCAATTACTTTTGTGAAGTGCAGGAGTTTTTTGAAATTGCAAACTATAAAGTTGGTAAAATGTTGCACGTTTGCTGTGCTGTCAATAAGTTGGCTAAATTATGTTTAGAAGTGTACTACTAGCTAAGCATTACTTCTAATTACTTAATAGTTTGATAGTTAGCTAAAAAGTAGTAATTAAAGTTTTTGTTT
Source organism: Zeugodacus tau (assembly GCA_031772095.1). Lineage (NCBI taxonomy): Eukaryota > Metazoa > Arthropoda > Insecta > Diptera > Tephritidae > Zeugodacus > Zeugodacus tau. The sequence goes on along the minus strand of CM062650.1, from coordinate 60,914,014 downwards.
ATAATTAATTACTTTATTAGCACATTGTTAAATTTCAATTCCTTGAAGAATAGAATTTGTGCAGTTTTAAATACTTTAAAGGCTTAATTACTTTGAAATTTGGATTGGATTACTTGATTACTTATTACATTTTTAAGTGTTCTTCTTTAATTTATAGCACTAACACAACACCATTTAATAATCTATAAATAGATTTACTGACATTCTTGTAATTACATCATAATTACTTTTTAATTACTTTAGATTACTTTTTATTTTTTTAGATTACTTTTTAATTACTTTAAAAATTTTCGAGAGCAAAACATTTTTTTTTATTTTATTAAAATTCAAAACAATAATTCCTTTGCATTACTCAGAATTACATAGCAAAACTGCATTTTGTATGATCATCATTACTTTTTATAGTATATATTTCCTTGCAACAGTTTTCCAATGCCCCTACAAACAAACAACCAAAAAACTAAACCTTTTGCTATCACGCCACATTGTTGCCACCACAAAACGTCGACTAAATGTTGACAGCTAAACGTCAAATTGCCTATGTATCTACAAATCGCGATTACTCGGTTCACTTTGTACAAACTGCCAACTTTATCAGCGACGTGTATCGTAAACTAAAATCAGAGTGGAAAATTTGTTGGCGATCGCGGCAAATAAAGTCAAAACTCAATGCACAAGCGAGTCAGCAATCTGAGACAAGCAGGCAACATTTGAGATTTTGACATCTGACTTGACTTGGCTGTCAATTTATGCGCTAGCGCTAACACGTCAACAAAGCGAACAACAACAAATGACTGGGTAACGAATGAGAAATGTTTGCGCTAAGCGGCAAGAGCAACAGAAAAAATACTCACGAGGATTATAAAAATAAAATAAAATATCTATTTTGGTTTGAAGTAATAAACTAGAAAACACTTGGGAAAATTTGTGACAAATTGTTCGGGCGAATGGAAAGTGAATGTGTGTGAAGTGAAGAGACAAGGAAAAGTTGAGGGAATTTGTTTGTCTTTTAGATATGGGAGACAGTTGGTGTAAAATATTTATAGGCATGTGCTGTTTCTTAAAAAATAAAAATAAAATACAGTTGGAGACACATTTTTTATGGCATTTAGGAAATCTGACGTAGTGTTATGATAGTGAGGTAATTTCCATCAAAATTGAGGCGACTCTATAATTATATCCAGTTAAGAAAAGTTCGCTCAGCAGCATTATTAAAACCATTAGAGTACTATTTTATGTTGCTACAACAATAACCATTATTATGAACCTATAACAAATGTTGTTTTTTTTTCATACAGATTTGCTTTTTTCTTCGTAATATAGCGCTCTGCATGGGAATATAATAGTATAGAACCTTGAAGAAAATCATATATTCAGTTTATTTTTATTCAATGTCGTCTATTTGTATAAAATCAATATTGAACTGCACGTTTTCCTAAGATTCTTTCTATATAGATCAAAATTGTTGCCTACATTGAGGCGCTTCAACAAATAAAAATGGATAACTCATATCTCAGCATGTCAGAAAAGAGAAAGCTTATGATATTATACAAATCGGTTGCCATTTTTAATTGTCAGAATAATATAATCTAATAAAATTAATTTATCTACTACATATAAACCAAAATCGTTGCCTACATTTAGGCGCATGCTACAAATATTGAATAATACATGTCTCAGCGTGTTTTTGCACCAAATATAGTGTTAAGATAAGATAAAACTTGTGAGTAAATTTAAGGACAGTTTTCAGTTTTGAATTTATTGTCAGAAAAAACTGTAATAATAAAATAATTAATTTTTTAAATGAAAATTGTTGCCTACATTTAGGCGCATTTACAATTAATGCTTTCTAAGCGTGTTGATCCACTTAATAGACTACTAAGAAAGTAGAAAGCTTGTGAAAAGTATAAAAAGTGTTGCCAGATTTGATTAAATTGCCAGAAAATACTACCTCCAGACATTATATTAGATTTTATGTGACAACAAACGGGTTTTAAAATATAAAAATAAATATTTAAGAATATTATAAAAAATATTTAAGAAAAAATAATAAAAATATATATGTTCGATTTTTTTTAATTATTTAATATTTTTTTAAATTGACATTTTTTAACTTCTAATTAATTCTTTAAATTATTTATAAAAAATTTCCAAAAATTTTTAATTTTTTTCTTATAAAAATTTTTATTTAAATATTTTTTTTTTCGTTTCGTAATAATTATTTTTTGAATTTATAGATTTTTTTTTCTACAATTTTGGATTTTTCTGCCAACATTTTTTTTATTTTCTTTGGTAAATTTTTTTTCTAAAATATTTTCAAATTTTTCTAAAATATTTTCAATTTTTTTCCTCCCACTATACTATACTTTATATTCAGTTTTTTATAATATTTTCTTGTTATTTTTATACATAAATTTTTGCCTTTCTTCAATCACGTAACTATTACCCATATCTCTACTCAATAATTTTGCATGCTTCTCTGCATATTTTATTGCAAATTATCGATACGTTCGAATTCTCGCACATTAAACTCATTTACCATTTATAAATTTATAAGCTGTAATAAAACTAGTTGTTTCAAGTATTTAATGAGCGCTTATACGCCTACCGAGCAGCAATTAAATATTGCTAGCACTTACACAAACCCAAACTCATACACTCCCTCACACATATATACATATAGAAACGGTACAAAATTTACATAAGTGCAATGAATATGTATAAAAAGCAAGTATAAACGTTTTTGTAAAGCATGCAAGCCAGCGCCTGTTAGCCATAAATACAAGTCACTGAGGGAGTGTGTGTGTGTAAATATTGTAAGTGTGTGTTAGTGCATAAAATTGCGCGCCTTTTGCTGCTGCATGTAATTATCAATTAACAATCAATTGATTGCATTCCCCATTGCCATAAATTTACGACAAGACAATAGCCACAAGCTAGTGGCTAAATGCCAACAACAACAACAAAAACAGCAGCAAAGTCTATATTAGAAAAAAACACACACACAGCAATAGCCATTAATAGTGAAAACTAGCAATTAGTATGGAATAACTGTACAAATATGTGTGTGCGTATGTATGTATGTGTGTAAGTTGCAACAAGCTACTAGTGCTGGGCCTGGGAAAATTACACTACAAATAAATTAAAAATAATAAAATAACAACAACAAAAATCCAACGCAACCGCTTAACATTTGTGCGCTGGAGAAAATTAAGCATTAATTCAAATTGGAAAATTATACAAAAATATTTTGCCAATGTGCGCCGGCGCAATCGATTCGATCGCCAACAACATAACCGCAAGTAAAACGTCACGTTTTTACGTTACAAACCCGGCCAATAAGCACGTTGCTTTGCCTCGCAAACTCAACACAAGCGCGCTTTAGTACAGCTAACTGGAGTTCGGCTCAGCTCGGCTCGTTGTAGCGCGCTTTGCGGCAGCTTGACGTGGCGTAGGGGTGTAGCACCTATTCAGACAATTGAATTTTTCAATTTTTTTCTATTTCTTTTTTAAACAACAACAGCAACAAATAACTACTCACGCATGCATTTAAAGCTAGCCAGCAAATGCGCGCCGCCACACACAGCACGCGGAATGCTACTTTTGTAGTATTAGCTGAAATGTACATTTGTACACATGTTTCCAGTGGCTCAGCGCGCTCTGTGCAGATATGCGTTTCAATACCCATATCGAATATCATATCCACTTACTGCCGCTTGACAGCAGCAACGGCTACGCCAGTGGCGGCGGACGGCATGGACAATCGCATAACAGCAATATGCATTAAAACTCAATAAAAATGTCATGTTGGGCTTATTGCTAATCTATCATAGCGATCAATTGTAAGGAGCTGTTGAGTGATATACTCACTTTAGTATATATGTACGTATATATATGATTTGTGAAATTAAATTCGCTTTCAAATACACATATAATTTAGCAACAACATACCGAAATTACGAAATTTTTTCCAAGTAAAATTTCGGGATCCTGAAATTTTTATATAGTTTTTTCTGTTTATTTAAGAATATAAGCAATTTTAAATTTGAAAGTTATGCCAAATCCCGAAATTATCGTGATTTTTTAAAAATAATATTTCGGGATACCGAACTTTTTTTTAGTTCAGAGAAAAATTTAGAAACTTGTCAATGTAATATTTTAAAAAAATTTTGAATCCCGAAATTTCGGGACTATTAAATTTTTTCGGGATTCCGAAAGTGTTAGATTTACAAATATGTTTAAAAAAAATTAGAAACTTAATCAATATAATATTTTTTAAACAATTTTCTGAATCCCGAAACCTCGGAATTATCAAAAATATTTTTCGGGATTATCAATTTTTTTTCGGGATTCCGAAAGTGTTAGATTTACAAAAATGTTTAAAAAAAATTAGAAACTTTATCAATATAATATTTAAACAATTTTCTGAATCCCGAAATCTCGGAATTTTCAAAAATATATTTCGGGATTATCAATTTTTTTCGGGATTCCGAAAGTATTAGATTTACAAAAATTAATAATAATTATTTTTTTATTAAACATCTATTTTCCAAAAAATATTCGGTACAAAAATTTTTGAAGTCCATTTAGTAAAAATCGTATCGAAAAAGCAACTAAAAGTAACCCAAACAAATTCGAAATAATGAATTCCGAAATAATTGTTTTAAATTTTCTGGGATCCCGAAAATGTTTGACTGTTTTATGAAAAGAAATTTTATTAAATATTCAGTTTAAAATCCTCTACAAAGTAGTGGAATACAAACTCAATACCAAAATCTTGAAAATAAAATTTTAAAGTCCCCAATTTTTATTTGCAATGTGGTCGCTGAAGATCTCAGATAGGAAATAGTAATATCTGAAAATAGCAGTCGAACCACTGGTTTGGTGATTTGAGAATATTTTTTTTGAAAACTTTATAAATTTGATGCGGAATATTCGAAAAATTATGAAGAGTTCGTCCAGGGTGACATAGAACTTAAATGTATACAATAGTTATATACAGCAACTTCCATATTGGGGCGAAACGATATTGTCACTACTTTCGTATCAGATCGAATTTTTGGAAACAGTCGTCGTTGTAACCTGTTAATGTTAGTTCAAATTTCTGATAGATTGTTTCTCATCTCAAATCAATCTTTTCGGAGGTCGCTGTGAGGCTGTTTCATCTACCATGCCAATTAACATGTAAAATATTTGATATGAGCTGGACTAATAATTTATAAAATCAATATAATCAGCTCAGAATCCTTTCCGGAAATCAGTGATCAGATCAAACATAAACTAATTAGTTGATTGAATAGATTTCAAAGAAGGTTTAACATATCTACTAGCTTTCAAAACTATAAGTTCCAGAACGATTATAAAATTAAGCAGTTCTTGAGCTACAAATATAGTTGTTTTCAATTATTATAAATCTCAGAACATTATAATTCATAAAACAAGAGTTGGAAGAAAGCTAAATAAGTGGAGAAAATAGTAAAAATGATAATGCTGTGATTAGGTAAAGGAACCGAGGGTATAGTCTGGGTAAATAATATAATAATGTTTCGAAGCTTACAAATTTTATCAACACTCCGCTGTATTTTAGCCTATAGACCTATATATAATATATATATATCTATAAAGTAGAACTTCCCTCACTTGAGCGTCGAAGTCATGGCCATTCAAAGACAAGAAATAATTCACAAATTAAAACAACTTTTGCTGAAAACAAAGTGATTGTTTGACTGATGTTGATGTGACTGGTTAATTATTGCTGACAATGGTGCCATACATATAAATCTACCTGCATATTTACTATACTAAACCACGAACAATCAAAAGATGGAAATGAGCAGCGAACGCATTAAATAAAAGCGGCAAAATGGAGTAAAACAAAAGTGCCAAAGGCGCGGGGGTGAATGGAGTTTGAAATAGTCAAACAAACTGCTTTGACTTGGCAGTTTCTAAGTATATACATAACTATATCTTATATATGTATTTCGACTGACTTGAACACAAGCGCTTAACTGTGAAAATGACACAGCAAAGCGCTGCAGACAAGTCCGTCTGTGTGGCGAACTCAGTCAGTCACTCAATAAGCCAACTAAGTAACCAACAGCGTTAGTTTAGTTTGATGGCAGCTGGATAGCTAGTTGAAGCGACAGCACGCTTAGCTTGAGCTTAGTTATGCAAACACACACACACACACGTAAAGGCTGAGACAATGCGCTAGAAACGCTGATTAGCTTTTATATAATTTGCAGTTATTCTCTATGCAGAGTTGCATTGTTGTTGTATTCGCATGCTTTTTAGCCTCTTTTTTCTTATTTCCAACCAACTTTGTTTGAGCAAATAATAGAAGTGAGGAAAAAAATTTAAAAAAAAAAAAACAAAGATAATAATACATATGAGCAGAAATTATAAACAATCGCTCGCGCGAGCTGGTTGGTGTTGAGAATTAAAAACTTTTATTCAAGGTCGCCGCTGGCACGACTTTCGGCTTGACGACTGAGGCGCGTGCAAAGCACATACATACTTGCATATAACTGCATATATATAGCTACTTATATGTAGTTATATAGAGAATATATGCAGCTGACACATTTCGCCGCCTGCGCTCAACAACTTGTCTTCGGCGGTGGCTTCGGTTCAGCAGTGAACTTATTTCTATTTAATACTTGTTGGTTGTTTCTCAGCTGTGGCAATCGTGTAGGCTCAACACACAGGAAATGCATGAATGCTGCCAGCCTTGCCGCACCGCCTCTTACTTGAGGCAGAAATTGCAGTCACAAATCAAAATATGAAATAATTGAAAAATGATTTGCCAGTGCTTGAAAATTAAGTGCCGTTAAGCAGCTGTTGCGTTTGCATTTTCTTGACAAAACCACGATACCAATGCTTTTGATAAAAAAAAAATTAAAAAATATTCAAAAAAAAAATAAAAATAAATAATTTAGAGAAAATTCCGAAAAAATTCGAAAAGAATTAAAAAAAAACTAAATTAAAAAAAAAATCTCAAAATATGTTCCAAAAAATTTTCAAAAAAAAACGCAAAATATGTTCTGAAAATTAAAAAAAAAAAATCAAAATATTTTCCAAAAATAATAAAAAGAAAAAAAATTTTTTAATTAAAAAATTACCAAAAATCACTTAAAATATTGCTGCATTATATTTTTGAACATTTGAATGCAAAATATTTCCATTTTTACATAACTACACATAAGAACACAAGCTTCAACATATCTTTAAATATACCCCTACCTCGGCACACTCATTCAACACATGCCACTCTATGGCATTTGTTAACAACAAATTGCCTGTCGGTAACAATATCAACGCTCAACAGCACAAGCATTACACACACGCTCGAAATATGCAACCAAAAATCATTTATAAAAATATATATGCATATTTCCTCGACCATAATAAACTTGTAGATACCGCCAATGTTACAAATGGCCGGCAACATTCATATATGCCACACGTAGAAAATAAAAAAATATTTATGCATAATCATAGATTTCCTTTAAACAAATTTCGTGTACACAAAACGATAAAGGCTGTGAAGGCACACACGCAGTTGGGTTTGGGGTGGCAACACTGTAGGAAATTTATACTTGAATTTTAGAGAATAAATTTTGGAAGAATATACATATATTAGAAGGAAAAATGCTTAGTTCCGTAATGAAATATAAATATTAAGTAGCTACTGTCGTCTATTTTAAACAGTATAACAAGAGTTGACAAGCAGTTATTGCCTACATTTCGGCGAATTCTACTAATATTGAATTTTTACAAATCTTAGCTTTAGTTGAAAACATAGATTGATTGTAAAACTCAAAATAAAATTTGCTTACTTTAAAGAAAACATAATAATTCAGAGAGTCGAACTTGCTTTTTACAGTCGAAAACATGAATTGGGGATCAATTATTTAACCCTTAGATGACAGAATAATCTGATAAGGAATTTATTTTCTAAGTAATCCTACTAAATGAAATGAAAAGCTCAAATACTTGAATATTTTTATCATTGATCATCAATTTTATTTTTATTATATTCATAATTATAGAGTGCTTAAAACCATATAGTCTACTTTTAGGCGCATTGAATATTATTTAATGTAAATTGAGGCAGTTTTCTCTCTTCTTAAGTATACAAAGAATATTCACTCAGCCTTTAGGTCTAATTATAAACCTGCTTTAAAAATTATATTGGAGAATTTTGCCTTTTGAAACTTTATTAGGTTTGAAACTTGACTAAAAGTAATTACGCCTAGTTGTAGGCAACATTTAATGAATTTTATGTAGTAATACCATTTGAAATTTTATAAATAAGGAGTAGGCAGAAAAATAAGACAAAATGGCAAGAGAAATATCATGAAATTTAAGACTCAATATACTAAAAAATATTTCATTTTAAATTTATTTCGTTTTATATTTTATTATATTTTTTATTGAAAAAAAAATATTCACATTTATTCAGATTTTTTTCTATTATTTATTTTTTTAAAATTCAATATTTTTCCTAAGCGGTGCCTTGCAACTCATACATAGTATGTATCACCACCAATATGTAAATTTCAAATATATTGCCACTTCCAAACAATTGCACGCGCATGTTGCACGCAGCGCAACAGCATATAAAACACATGTGGCAAGCAAACTTTTCCGGGCCAAACACAACAACATAACGACCAAAGTGACCACTAAGCGCACTAATATGCCAAAAGGCTCACAAATAATAGCGAGCGCCGATTGAACCGCCTCACCCTAAGCAAGCGGCATGGAAATATACTTACAACTACAAATATATATATATATATCCAATATATAAAGGGTGATTTTTTAAGAGCTTGATAACTTTAAAAAAAAAAAAAACGCATAAAATTTGCAAAATCTCATCGGTTCTTTATTTGAAACGTTAGATTGGTTCATGACATTTACTTTTTGAAGATAATTTCATTTAAATGTTGACCGCGGCTGCGTCTTAGGTGGTCCATTCGGAAAGTCCAATTTTGGGCAACTTTTTCGAGCATTTCGGCCGGAATAGCCCGAATTTCTTCGGAAATGTTGTCTTCCAAAGCTGGAATAGTTGCTGGCTTATTTCTGTAGACTTTAGACTTGACGTAGCCCCACAAAAAATAGTCTAAAGGCGTTAAATCGCATGATCTTGGTGGCCAACTTACGGGTCCATTTCTTGAGATGAATTGTTCTCCGAAGTTTTCCCTCAAAATGGCCATAGAATCGCGAGCTGTGTGGCATGTAGCGCCATCTTGTTGAAACCACATGTCAACCAAGTTCAGTTCTTCCATTTTTGGCAACAAAAAGTTTGTTAGCATCGAACGATAGCGATCGCCATTCACCGTAACGTTGCGTCCAACAGCATCTTTGAAAAAATACGGTCCAATGATTCCACCAGCGTACAAACCACACCAAACAGTGCATTTTTCGGGATGCATGGGCAGTTCTTGAACGGCTTCTGGTTGCTCTTCACCCCAAATGCGGCAATTTTGCTTATTTACGTAGCCATTCAACCAGAAATGAGCCTCATCGCTGAACAAAATTTGTCGATAAAAAAATTTCGAACCGAACACTGATTTTGGTAATAAAATTCAATGATTTGCAAGCGTTGCTCGTTAGTAAGTCTATTCATGATGAAATGTCAAAGCATACTGAGCATCTTTCTCTTTGACACCATGTCTGAAATCCCACGTGATCTGTCAAATACTAATGCATAAAAATCCTTACCTCAAAAAAATCACCCGTTATATATGTATTGAATTCGAAAAAGATATTAGCATTGCTACCAATTGGCACACAAAAAGCCAATAATAAATAAATAAATAAATGTGGCAAGCGCTTGCGCGTCGCGTTGTTGTTGCACATACGGCAGTCAGGCGGCTGGGTAGGCGTTTTTTGGCTAGTCAATTGTTTTCGGGGCACATATAGACCTTCAAAAAAATAATAAAACAACAAAAGCAAAATCAACAGTTGCTGATTTGCAGCCGCTGGCGCTGCTGACATCTGCGATAAGCGGAACCGCGCCAAGCGCATGCGCAAAACGCGCCTTACAAATGCATTCGTGCAAATTTTTTCGTCTTGAAATCGTAAAAAATGCATTGTTTTCGCTACATAGTCGCGCATGCGCCTAACCTCACACACACAGTTCAGCAACAGCAACGGCAGCCGCTGCAGCTGTGTCGGCGCGGCTGCTACTCCCAAAATCGAAATTTACATACGCTTTATTGTTATCTCTATTAGCGTTTGTGGCTTTTAGTGTGTTTCTATTTTTTATACTTTGATTAACGAGTCACACACATACAAATAGATATGTGTCACAAGGTGCGTGCCAGCTTCATGTTGCAGCCTGTCCACCCAGCTGCTGCACATACATACTCTTATACATGTATATACTCACATGTAAATGTCTATCTGTGCGGCCATATTCGCTGACCAATGCGACTCCCTGTCCACGCATGCGCGCCACCGTTGCCTGTATTTCGCTCTTATCAGCATCTTGTATCGGCTGCGCCTATCAGCTGTGCTTGCAGCCAATGCGGCGTGTTTCGTTTCGTTTCGTTTTCTTACCAACTTGGCTTTTGTTTTCGCGCTATAAACTATTATTTTTTATTATTGCACTTTAATGGTTTTGTAGTTTTTTTGTTGTTGTTGGCTTAAACAAAATATTGTTGTGTGTTTCCTTCATGTTTTCGTTGAGTTGACATGAAAGCGCACACAACGCATATATTGTAAGTCAATTAAGTTGGATATTTGTGCGCCAGGTGAAGCGATCGCCAGGCCGATAACGAGAACGATTCGTTTGCGTATTAACTGTAGTCTTGTTCAGTGAGTATGTATATACAATAATTTGTTGTAAATATAACCGAATTTGGTAGCTTGTGAAAGCTCTAACGAAAGTGAAAGCGCTTTTTATTCCACTTTGATGGATGAAAATTATTTTTAAACTCCAATTTGTTCGAATACATATCTTACATCAATTTAGTTGAAACTATTTAAGTCAGTTTGATCCTTTTAAAATTAAATTTCATTTAACCTACCCTTATAAAAGCTCCCAGCGCTTACAGTTCTTTTGTGAAAGCTTTAGTGAAATCGAAAGCTTATCATACTCTAAGCTCATGTCCAGCATCACTTTGATTGACATTGTGATCTCAGCATAATCCATAAGGTATAACGTCATAAATTATGTTTCGATCAACTCCACTGAAACTCGGTTCGTCAGAGATCTAAATATATTTTGTCTAAACAGTCTACTCGTTCCACATGATACTTAAGAAGCTTTCATATAGACTGAACAACTCTACTACCGGGCTTGACTTGACTTTTGCGATGATCTGATGCTCTTGGTTTATGAAGTGGGATCCTTATAGAACATTTCTATAGTACTAGGGGTAACCCTGCTATATACCATATGAAAAATGATACTTAAAATATTCATTACCTCACTACTCTAAGGTGGAGTTACATTGTACAACACCAACAACACATGCGATCGACTTCATTTCAACCGCAGCTAATTAAAATCAAATATTTATACTATCATCTATCTCAATTATTATTACTTCGCTATATTTTACTCCATTCGCATACTTAACCTCCTGCTCGCATACTTTACAACTCCACAAGCCATTATGCGCTGCAACAACCCCAAGTAGGGTGTATTTAAGGAAATGCGAATATAATTTCCTAGCAATCATACGTAAATATCGCAACGTTACACGCCCATAAGTGTATACATAATGGACCCCAACAATATAATTGTCATATTTATGCAGCACAATGGCTTAACGAAATACTTAAGCGCTTGCTTACCGACTTACTTACGTACTCACTTATGTATGCCATGCCAAATTAACATTAGCATTAACAATGATCAGCTATCTAAATTGACATCACGACTTGCGATATTTTTCTTCTTCTAGCAGTTAGAATATAATGAGAGCGCGCATAATCGCTTTGCAATTGCAACTGCATTAATTTTAGCGCTGGCAATAATTGTTGCAAGTTTTATAGATAGGTCCGAATGTTTATTATATATGTAAAGTGCAACAAGTGCAAAAAAATTGCGAGTAGAGCAAATATGCTGAATTGGAGGTATTCAAGGAATGGAAATAAATAAAGATTTCTGAATAAAAAAAAAATACAAAAAATAAATAAAATAAAATAAAATAAAATAAAATAAAATAAAATAAAATAAAATAAAATAAAATAAAATAAAATAAAATAAAATAAAATAAAATAAAATAAAATAAAATAAAATAAAATAAAATAAAATAAAATAAAATAAAATAAAATAAAATAAAATAAAATAAAATAAAATAAAATAAAATAAAATAAAATAAAATAAAATAAAATAAAATAAAATAAAATAAAATAAAATAAAATAAAATAAAATAAAATAAAATAAAATAAAATAAAATAAAATAAAATAAAATAAAATAAAATAAAATAAAATAAAACAAAATAAAATAAAACAAACAAAACAAAATAAAATAAAATAAAATAAAATAAAATAAAATAAAATGAAATAAAATAATATATAAAATAAAATAAAATAAAATAAAATAAAATAAAATAAAATAAAATAAAATAAAATAATAAAATAAAATAAAATAAAATAAAATAAAATAAAATAAAATAAAATAAAATAAAATAAAATAAAATAAAATAAAATAAAATAAAATAAAATAAAATAAAATAAAATAAAATAAAATAAAATAAAATAAAATAAAATAAAATAAAATAAAATAAAATAAAATAAAATAAAATAAAATAAAATAAAATAAAATAAAATAAAATAAAATAAAATAAAATAAAATAAAATAAAATAAAATAAAATAAAATAAAATAAAATAAAATAAAATAAAATGAAATAAAACAAAACAAAACAAAATAAAATAAAATAAAATAAAATAAAATAAAATAAAATAAAATAAAATAAATAAATAAAATAAAATAAAATAAAATAAAATTAATAAAATAAAATAAAATAAAATAAAATAAAATAAAATAAAATAAAATAAAATAAAATAAAATAAAATAAAATAAAATAAAATGAAATAAAATAAAATAAAATAAAATAAAATAAAATAAAATAAAATAAAATAAAATAAAATAAAATAAAACAAAATAAAAAAAAATAAAATAAAATAAAATAAAATAAAATAAAATAAAATAAAATAAAATAAAATAAAATAAAATAAAATAAAATAAAATAAAACAAAACAAAACAAAACAAAATAAAATAAAATAAAATAAAATAAAAATTAAAAAAATAATAAAAATTAACCCTAAAAATCCAAATAAACAAATTTTATATTTTTCGAGAATTTATAAAAAAAAAATATTAAAAGAAATTAATAAAAAAATATTTTTCATAAAACTATTAATTAAAATAAAATTAAATAAAAATATTTTTTTTTTATATTTTATAGGAAATTTCTGTTACTTGGAAATCACAAAATAAGAAAAATATTTTTTTTTTTTTAATTTTTATCCACTACTCATTCCAATATTGTTCGAATCCCCCTCCACCACATGACGTTATTAGCGCGTTTGAAGAAGCCCATGCGTATTTGCATTAATCGCTATTTAATCGCTTGTGCTATAAATATAATATGTTAATTTTAAGCGCGAATGGGCGGAAAAAAACGAAAGTGTAGATATAAAAAACTGCAAAAATTAGCAAACTTATTTATATGTTTAAAAAATAATTTAAATAAAAAATAAATAAAATAATTTTTAATTGAAGCATTGCGATAAAATCAAACATCACGATTATTCGCGAGAAAGCATTTGCTTAACTTGATAGAATACGAAATGCTAAAAAAACCAACTGCGCATGCGTGACCTGTCATAGTGGATTTGTGTGTGTTTGCGGCCGTTAAGTGCGCCAGACGCGACGAAACAATGCTGTCTAAAATATTTCCGGACTAAACTAAGCAAATAAAATGCGGCAAAAAAGCGCAAATAATGAAATATGATCAAAAAGAAATAATGAAATAAGAAACTAATAATGAATAAGGTAGAGCTGAAAGTGAATTCAAGACAATAAGAAATAAAATTATAATTAGGCAAAAAATGTATTTGTATAGTATAAAGCATTGAAAGTGTCATATAACATGCGTGTTGCACGTTCTAAATGACAAATAATATTTTGAAATTTTTTAAAAATATTTTTTAATTTTTTTCCATTTTTTTATTTCAAATTTCTTTTCTTTTTTTAATTTTTTGAAAAAAAAATTATTTTTTTTTTTAATTTTTTTTACCTATTTTTGCATATTTACGCACTTCAGTCATCATAGCATATTTTGTTGTGCCCTTTTGCATATTAAATGTTCCCTCCACCAACTTGCCACACAGTACCACTGACCACTTGAGTCCCCACTGCTACGCATGTCATAAGCGATAAAAGGTTAACGCAGCAAAACAGCTAAAAAATTAATGAAATTGAATTAAAGACAATGAAATTGCTTCGCAAAAAGGATATTTTATCAAACAGCTGTAATTTCACATGTGTGAGTGGCGCACAAGAAGGGGCCACTTGAAACTGTGAAGCGCTCAACAGCGCGTTTCAACAAAAGCCTGTCAGCACGCAAGTCCAACACTCGCAGGACAGCGACGAGTGGAATGAACTACGCAGGACAATGCTGACAAGCAGGTAGTGAACTTGATGGTCGTCTTGAAAATACCGAATTTCGCATTATTTTTGCCATAAAAAGTAAAAAATTTTAATTGCGAGACTTTTTATTAATTTTTGTTGTTGTTTTTCATATTTTTTTTTAAATAAAATTTATGTTCATGTTTAGTTGTCCAGCTGGCTGTGTGGTCAGTTGTCGTTGCGGTTAGCAGGCATTTAGTGCGCATTCACTTAACTGCTTCTTTGTTTGGTCCTGATCCTGCTTAGCGCTACCTCATTTCTAAATACGCATACGCTCATAATCATACATTATTATTATTATGTTTTTTAATGGCGAGCGCCTTTTTAATTCCTTTTTGCGTTCAAGATCCTTTTGCGGTTGACCACTGTGCAGACAAAAACAAGTGTTTCGTGCACAGTACGCAATGCTTCATACAAAGTATGTATAGAAAATTAAATAAAAAATTAAAGCAATAAAAAACAGAAAAATATTAATAAAATTTCTAAATAAAAAAGTCTCCCGATCGCACTTGAAATGTCGGCAACATTTGTTCGACAATGTGCGCTAAGTACATATTTTTTGCTGTTTTTGTGCTTTTGTTTTCAATTTCGTTTCTCACACTCACATGTGCCATTTTATCAGCTCATTTGTATGTTTGCTGTCATGTATTTTTTTAGCTTGCCTCCTCTTTGTTTAACCTTTTTGTTCTGCCTCCAAACTGGACAATGGTCAGCGTTGGCTCTTCACTTGTTTCCTCTGACGCATTCTAATAATACCTATGTACTTACTGTTCATGCCATTAAAATGCGTTTTTGGCGTCTCGCATTTTTTGAAGGTCATTTCTAAAATTGGATATATAAAAGGAATATAATACAGACACAAAATTTCAGAAAAGTAAAATCTTACTGTTCTTGTTTGTGAGTTTCCCACGCTTCTAAATATAAAATGACCAGCGGAAGCGTTAATTGAAAAGAAAACGAAAATCAAATAATAATAAAATTTTTATAATGCATTCAAATGTCTAGTCCACTTCCTCAATACAAGAACAACAGTTATTATGGAAACTCTAAGGTCAGTCCTGTGAATATTTTAATTGTTCTAATGGGTTCCAAATTTTAATAGTAACAATCATTATACTCTCGCAACCTGTTGCACAGAGTATAATAGTTTTGTTCACATAACGGTTGTTTGTGTCACCAAAAAATATAAGAGTTAGATATGGGGCGTTAACTCCCTAACGAAAAACGTCAGAAACACCAAATTTTACATAAGAAATGACAGAAGGAAGCTGAACTGAGATATTTTTACAAAATGGAAAATGGGCGTGGCGTCGCCCACTTATGGGTCAAAAACCATATCTCAAGAACTATTCGACCAATTTCAATGAAATTCGGTATATAACACTTTCTTGACACCCTGATGGCACGGCACTATGGGCGAAATCGGTTCACAACTACGTCTACTTCCCATATGACTCAATTTTGAATTCCATCTGGTTCGTTCACTTTATAATGTATTCATAAGGAACCAATGAAGCTAGCGGAATAAAACTTTACACAAATAGTGTATTTGAGCTGTGACATCACTTGTGGAAAAATTGTCAAAATTGTGTTATCTTTATAAAATTACATCATTAAATTGCGAGAGTATAAAATGTTCGGTTACACCCGAACTTAGCCCTTCCTTACTTGTTTTTAGTTAATTATATTGAAAATCAGATTTAATTTATAAATATTTCGATAAAATCTTCTGTGGAAGTTTTTAACAAGAAATAAGATTAAGATTATTTCAAGACTCTCCGTTTCTATTTTTAACTTAAAATGCAGAAAAATTCGGTTGGTCTCTCGATCAGCTGTGGTTTCAGACTTCAAGGATTTTGGAGTGCTTAGTGCCAAGTAAAGTTGGCTGCGGTTTACTGTTTCGAATCTGATTATTTTTCAGGTAAAGGTTTTTTTTTTGGAGATAAAACGTTAATTTAGCAGAATGAGTATCCTATCATGAACTACCATGAAAAAGCAACTTATGTCAATATTATCCGAATCTATTGACCTCCTGAAGACTACTCTTAGTCATCTAGGTCTTAAGTAAACTCAGCAAGCTCTGAGTATTCATCAATACTGCTCGATTGGTTAGTATTAATTCTTCCATTGTGAACCTTGAGAGCTTCCAATGTTCAGTAAGAAACACATCAATCCAGTAGTAGGTATTCTGACAAATCAGCATATGGTTGATAGCAATGCGGCAGGTATAACAGTTTTCGTCTGATTCTTGTAGTCGAAATTAACGTGTCAACTGTGTGCTGTAATCTCATAAAATGCCAGCTATAGTCATAAATTATGTGGTACTACAATTAGTAGTCTTTACGGTTTTTTGAAGGGCTTTGGAGCATTGCTTCCATATGTAATTTATCGTTTCGTTTCTTTCATTGTAGTACTTAATGGTCCCGAATTAACATCCTATATCTGACATTCTCGAAGCTTTAAAAATATAAGTAAAAGTTCTTTCAGTTTCACTACCATAATCGATTAAGGTCAGTAATCGATTTGAAATATAAATTTTGAAATTTTTGAGATACAAACGACCTTGCAGATCAGTGATAAATAATGAGATTTTATTAAAAAAAATTTAACTTTTTCACTTAATAATACTTTTTTTTCCAAAAAATTTTAGCTTTTTAATAAAAAAACGAAAAATATTTTTAAATTCTAGAAAACAATTTTCTACTGTTTTTATAGCTACTAAAAAAATATTAAAATAAATACCATAAAAACTACTCAAGAAATTATAAATATTATATTAAACTATTACTATGAATACTATAAATCATTAATTATCCGTAGCAAATAATTGAAATTATTATTGATTTTTAATAATAAATATATCACCAATAATAAATATAATTCCATTTAACATATTTGCGCTGCCATAAATTATTACACGACGTCTTAATAGTGTTAAGCGCCACTTAATAATTTATAGTTCTTTTAACACAACAATTAATAAAAACAACAACAATAAATACAAAATAAGTTACTGATATAAAAAAAAAACAACAACCAAGTTCAATAACCGTCTACTGGCGTCTACACGCACTTTTGCTTTAGCTAAAAATAGCAACATTAAAATGCGTAGCGGCGTCTACGCACAAAAAACAGTAAAAAAAAACCAAAAACAAAAATAAAATAAAATCGAAAATATAAGCGCCATGCTATTAACCCCAAAAACAGCGTTGAAATTCACGCATAAAATAAATTCGCCACAAATTTATTTCGCAAATACAACAACAAAAACCAACAAAAAATCAGCGAAAAAGTGCGTCAACGCACTTGCTCACAAAGCTGGGCGTGACTCATACGCCACGGCGCTGACGGCGATCACTGAACTTGTTGCTGTGTAGAAGCATATAAAAAAAAACAATAACAACAAAAATTACAAAAAAATAAAATTAAATACTGTTCAGCGTACACAGCTGTTTGCTGGTTTTTATTTATTATTATTCTGGTTTTTGTTGTTGTCTCACGCATTTTTACGCACATTTCACCGCTAACCGGCCTCTAGTTGGCCTCGACCGACTTTAACGCTTATAAACGGCAGCCGGCATTTTGACTTTGAACTTGACTTTAACGCTTTGTGTCGATTTGATTTCAATGTTGCCGGTATGTGTGAATATCAATGTCGCAGCAAATAACCTACTTTTTTCAATAATTCTATATGAGTGTTTATACATATATGTATACCTACATACTATACATATGTGCGTATATTTAATCGAATATTTATTTATAGACATTTATTGCGGCTTATGTAGGCTGAATGAATGAATGTTGTTGTTGTTATTATTATTGTTTTTAGTGTTTGTAAGTATGTTATATAGAGGCTGATAAGCTTGCTTGCTGACTGATAATATAGGTATTTATTTTATGTTATTTGAGTTAGCTTTTATATACATATACATATGTACATGTGTGCCTCATTAATATAATTAATATATTTTTTTATTATTATTAATTCATTTTTTTTTTAATTTTTTTGTTGTACTATCATGTTCGTTCGCACATTACATACATACTGTTATCTGTTTAATTTGCCGATTATGTGAGTGTACTAACTGTAGACTCTATTGTGTAGGCTTTTTATCGTCTACACATGCGTTTTACGATATAGATTGCACCTCTGGTATCTTATCATACTGATATACTAATCGCACGTGCACTACAAATATATGTATGTTTTTTTTTAAGAATGAATAAGCATTTTTTGCGTGTCATTTGGTGTAAAACTTTTTTTTACAATCATCAAACTATATAAACTACATTTTTTAAAGATTATAATGATTATAATTATTTAGATTTATCCTTTTTGTATCGTGTAAAAATTTTGAGCTGAGTAACTCGATCGTTTCTTTCCTCAATAATTCGATTATTGAAACATATATTGCAGATCACTTACTCTCTCCTAAAAATTTTACATATGAAAACAACAAGAATATTCGGTTGAACAAGAACCATAAGAACAATAATATTCTAAGGAAAGCCATATAACGATTTGCTAATCTATATCTCAATGCGATCTTTCTAGCTAATTCGATTTATAGTTGTCGTTTGGTAAATCGATTAATTGCTTAAGGGGTTATATACAGTTAGTCGGCCGAAAAAAAGTGAATTTTCCAGAATTTTTTCTGAGAAAACTTTTTAATTTATTCATCCAAAAATTTATACACATATTATGGTATCTTTTAACTGTATTTTAAGACTTAGTACTAGTAAAAATATTTATTTGAAAAAGAGCTACAGCTGATCTCCAGGAGCTCCTCTCAAAAAAGACGTTTTGCAGTGACCACTATATCTCGGAACTGGATCATCCGAAATTAAAAAACCAAACAGATTTCGTTAAAATAATGTTAAATCTAGTGATTAATCGAAGGAATAAGCAAAATAAAATTTTTTGACAAAATGGCGGTTTCTCAAAAAAAAAATCGATTCTTCACCGAAATTTCGGCCTTAAATTGTTTATAAAAAAAAAAATATTTATCGGAGAGAAAAAATCTACGATTAATTAATAAAAAATATATTTAATGGGAAGGTCGCCCACTTATAAAATTTGAGACTAATCGGTCAGCCGTTTTCGAGTAATGTTGGTCACCGACTTTGAAAGCAACATTTTGAGAAAAACGCGTTTAAAGTTTGGACCTTGTACTTCCAAGCACTCTGAAACGCCTTTTCAAATTTTTCATTTGCTTGTAACTTTGAAAATATTCACCGGAACGATATGACATTTTCTGTGTGTATTCTTAAATATATGTACATTAAGAAAATGAAATAAAAAAAATGGATTTTTTGAAAATTCTAACTGTATATAACCCCTTAAATTAAGTAAGACAAAAAAAATTTTTATTCAATTAATTTTCAATAAATATTGAATATTGCAAGCCTATAAGAAACCTTTTAATTTAAAACCATTTTAAATTACACTTTGGTCCAATTTCCTACATTTCTTGATAGCTTAAAAGGGTTTTCTGGGACCCGAATTACCAACTACTTCTAGCATTCTATTGTCACGGAAAATAGGTAATTGTTCGGAAGACCTTATAGCGTTTTTAGACAAGAACTAATTGATCAATTAAACGGCCTCTGCTCGATTAAAACGCTTATTAAATTCAATTTACCATACAAAATAAAATCTACATTTCTTTTTAACTGAATTTTAAACGACTTGAAACTCAAATGCAACTCTGCGACAAAGACGCACGATATACGTTCTTTGTCTGCGATTGGCTGAATTTTTTGATACAAAAAAGCTCCGTTAGATGTCGCTGCTAAAAATATCAATCAGCTGTTGAAACTTACCAACTTCTTATGAAAAGCAAAAACAAAAATGTATAACAGCTGATCGTTTATTGAGTAGCCGGTAGTATAAAAGGCAAAAAAGGGTTTCTCAATACAAATTTTAATTGATCAATTTGATCAAATTTAATTGATTTGGCTGTCTAAAAACGCGCTTACTCGCTCACCGATATATTATAGCCCTAAAATTATATTGTTAGTAGAAATAATATAGAGTATTTATAATAATATATTTTAAAATAAACAAATTATACTAATTTTTTTTTCTTATTGCATTTTTTAATTATTTGCCTGACACAAGCCAGACGAACAAAGAAACGTTAAAACTGACCACTTCCGTCTCTCTAAAGATTGTTTGTTGCCAACCGGAGTGTGAGATTTCAGCATACACAGTTTTCTGCGCGGCAAACATTTCTGCAGAAACCTGCAAATGAATTTCTTAAATAAATTAAACACTGTTGCCAGTACAAATACAGTATTGCATATATATATTCATAAACATATATGTATATCAGTAAATACATATTTACATATATGAATATAGTTACAAATGCCTCGAGGCATTTAACCACAAATACCGCTTTTCGCATTCATTTACTGCTGACCAGTCGCAACGTCTACACACTTCAAGGCCACACATTATAAACATATGTACATGCATGCAAACATATGTCAAACGTCCGCGATCGGTAGCATTCTATGAGCAGCTTAATGATAATTTCGATTTTTTCCTTAACACTTTTGTTTCTTCTTCTTTTTCTAGCGTTTATTCACTGCAAGTTCTTTAATATGCAAATTTTATTTTATTAGTTTTTTACAAATATCGTATATTTTTTGCTTCGTACATATTTGCTAGATCATTTAACACTTCTCGCCCGATTTACTACCGATGATAGTATAATTATAATTTTGGGTTTTCTTTGAAGTTTAATTTGCATCTTTTTTCTCCCATTGTCGAGGGGCTGGGCAGTTTTATTGCCGCATATTTATTTTTGACGCACTCGATTGCATTTTAATGTCTAGTCTGAAAATAGCTGGCGAGTTGTTGCGCTCAGTGCATACTAATAATTGCTTGCATACGAGAATAATAACAACAAAATCAATGCATATGCGAATTTTGGCGTTATTTAAAATTTTATTATGTATCATTTATGTTTTCTAGACACGATCGGATGTTTTATAGATCAATGTTTGAAATTTCTACTTTTCGTTTGTTGGTTTATGTAAACCTACTATTCTTATTCGTTTGGAACCTTGAACTCTTCCAGTAGCATAATTATGAGTTCATGTTTCATGTTTTCAAATCTGTTATCGTGTGTATTTGAAAACAATTCTTCTTCTATTTTGATTATATTTTCCTACAGCAATCTAGATCTAATATCATACCAAAATAACTATAGACTCTAAGTTCTTAGGATAGTGAAGACTATAAAATTAGAACAAACTCAGGTGATCGATCATAACCTTTAAGCCATAATCTACAAATAATATATAACAAAGGAAGACGTCAAACCTAACACTATTTTTGATCTTTGCCTGCTGATTCCGAAGGGGTCATAAGAGTCCATCGTTGAATATAAAGATCATTTCGCTTATTGCACTTAAAAGTTCTGCAATTTGTATTTTAATAACCTATGAGCTGCTATGTATATCGATTGTTGTTGTCCTTCCAACATTTTTTCTTGGAAAGAGGCGTAGTCTAGGTCCTTCAAGGTTTAGTTTTGTGCAAATGTAATTGGTGTGATACTCTTTAAATCTGACATTTCACTAGTTTAGGAGTTTTGAGATAAGATATGTAACGATCCCTTCCAAGTTGTATTATAGTTTTTATAATAGTTCTGTCATAAATTTAATTATTTCCAAAACTGATTCAGTGAAACGTTCTTAGATTGCTAGTTCGCATAGATAGGATCGTTTTGGTACACACGGATCTGTTAAATGTACGAAGATCTATCGATTAAGGAACTTCGTAACGGCAATAGAAGTACTTGAACTTATAGTGATTTTCAAACTAATTTTTATGTTTTGGTGTTCTTCAACGTTTCTTTCCTCTGTTGCATTATAATGAAGTTAATTAGAAAATACATAAATAAACGTATATTATACATACTCGCATGATATGAACATTCTCAGCCAAGCACTCCAGAACTGGAATATGTTTAAGTATTTTGCGCGTTTTCCTCATTTTGAGCAACAATTTGGCATAACAAATACAACAACAACTTGAAAATAAATTAACGCAGCACATAAAAAACGCAACGCATTGCCGTTAATGCCCTCATCACCTTCCACTCTGCCTTCTCCGCCAACACCAACGATAAACAGGAACAAAGCAGCAGCGTGTTTTTTTCTTAATGAACAGCTCAAATTTAACAAAAAATTAAAGAAACAAAAAATAACAAGTTTCCGATGAGATAATTGCTGTACATATTTTTTAATGTTTATACATTTTGTGGGTGTGTACGGACTTTTTTCAGATTTTTTGCTTTTTTTTTTGTTTAAAAAATTATTTTTTTTTATTTTGTGATTTTTGGTTTCTTTGCGTTATTTTGAATTTTATTCTTAAATTTGTTTTGATAATGTTTTTATTCTATATATTTATTTTAAATTAATTAAACATCGATTTTAAAAAGATTTCTATATTTTTTATTTTTTCAAATTATTTTTAATTTTAAATTTTTAGTAGATGTTATTAATTTATAATTAATTTTTGAAAATAAATTATTTATTATTTTTTTTTAATTTTAAAATTGATTTTGCATATTTTTTTATATTTAAAATTTTAAAATTTAATTCTAAATTTAAAAAAAATTCTTAACCAATTTTTTACGCTTTAAGTTATTTTTTTTTTAATTTTAAGAAACCTTATAATTTGTAATTTTACTTTTAATTATTTTTTTTTATTTTTATTAATTTCAATTTTTTATTTTATTAATTATTTTATTTTATTTATTTTATATATTTATTTTTTTTTTTAATTTATTTTATTAGTTTTCTAATTTTATCACATATATTTTTCTATACACTAACATATCTATACACAAAATTATTTCTATTCTTTAATATTCACTCGTCTCGTTTGAGCGCCCTCCACAATGTCAGCGCACGCATTCAAGCCAAACCAGCCCCATAGCGGCGAACACCAATAAGCATATTCGCCTAGGCGATCACTTAGCGCTGATCGTTGGCGTGAAGGGGGGTGGTTAGCGTTGAAAGCTCAAATGTATGGAAGTTACGCAGTGGCCCAGTAGCCTATATGGCGAATATGCAACTAAAAATAGGCACAATCAAGCAGATACATACATAGAATATATTTTTTATCTACATTATGCGAGTACAGCGCATTCACACCCTTCGCGCCTTGCAATCATGCTCACCATAAAGCATTTGTATTGCGTTTCTCCATGCGAGTCGCATTTCTCGTTTTTTTATTGTTGTTGTTATTTTTTTAATTTTTTTCATTTTGCCAGTCAATCAGCCACAAGCATTCTTATGTATACAAATAATTATTGCTACAGGCAAACATGCATATCAACATACATACATACAAACATATATACTCATATGATGTATATATGTACATATGTATCTGCTTGCATTTATATAAGCACTTTGACGCTTTTGTTGCGTTTACGTCTCTCGTTGCCATTGTGACTTTTATATTTATCGTCTAGTTGCGAATATCAAGGTCAAAGCTTCGTTTGCATGCAAACACACAATACTACATAATATACATACATACATACAAACATACATATATACATAGCCACATATGTATATGTATGTGTAGCGCTTCAAACACTAAGTTTGTTTGTTAGCGTTCGCTTTTTATTATTAGACACAGCGTGCACGCGTCGTCCGTTCGTTAGCCACTTCTAGCTGGTCCCCATATATATTTCTTCTCCCTCTTATACTTCCTCTTCTTTTTATTTTGTTTCTCATACACCAGCGCTACACATACTTTTCTAACTACAATTTATGTATCTCTCGTAGTTTCTTGCGCTTGATTCTTCCTCTATTCGCTGCTGAATAGTGAATTTACGCTTTTTGCGAAACAAGTTTGTGGCGATTGCTAAATGACAACAATTTGCTTTTTAATGACTTTCGATATTTTATGTTGTATTGAGAAGTATTTAAAAAAAAATGCCAAGCAACCATATGTTTGTGGGCAGCAAACTTTGGACTTTGCTATTTTAATTGTTGAGTGTAATTTTTGCGGAAATAAAAGTATAAAGAGGATTTATTTTGAGCTGGAAAGTGATCAGGAACTAGATGATTTTTTTGGCTTAACATTAGTGCAATTCTTCTTACTTTTACTTCCAAAAAAACTAGTACTGAGTCACTCCAATAAAAATAATTTCATTTCCTTTTGGTCTTTCTAAGTCTGAGAAGTTCTATTTACTACACTCTCATCTAGAATTGCCGCATGACGACTCTCTCAGTCACTAACAGAATTGCTTTGTTGGATATTACCATCTTGCAGCCTTTTGAAAGACGTCTATAGAAGTACTTGTCTGACCATCGATATTGCAGTGTCCGAATGAAAAATTACTGGAGACTTCCACATTGAATAAGAGAATGGATTAACTTCTCTAAAGTGCATTTAAATTCTTGAAACCTTCCATTGATCGGAGAACATCCAAATGAATATTGGAACAATCTCTTCCAAAAGACGTTGGTTGAATTTCTTAACCAAACTGAGAGTCCTGGCTTCTGAATAGCTAAAACTTATGTTTTTATTGCTTTCCAAGATCTATAAATACTATTTTATGATAGGTGATCTTTCAATAACTCGAGTAGAGAACTAAAGTGTAAGTTAGAGAGAGAGAGAGAGAAATGAGACTATAATTAAAGAAAGAAGTTAACTTGGAATACATTTTTTTATCAATTTCTGGTTAAATTTCAAGTCAATTTTCTGAGAAAAAAAAATTTAATCTGAAACTCAATGTTTAAATTAAAGTGAACTTTAGTAAACCTGCAGATAAATAATTTTGAAAATTTTTATGCTTTTATATAATAGTTGCTTAACAAAAATCCATTAGTTTAAAGTAACTTGAGAACAGCTTGAAAAAGGTTTGTAAAGTATACTTTAGTTAACCAGACGATAAATTATATCTAAGATTTTTATGTTTTTAAAGATTAGAATATTAATTTTTATTACAAACCAATAGTTGCTTAACACCAAATTAGTTCAAAAGATCTTGAAAATGACTAGAGAAAGTATTGTAAAGTACACTTTAGTAAACCAGCCGATAAGAAATATCTTCGATTGTTATGTTTTTAAATAATACAATATTATATTATTTTGTTTACAAACAAATGACTTAACAAAATACATTAACATTAAAGGTCTTTGAGAATGACTTGAGAAAGTGTTGAGAAAGTATTGTAAAGTGAACATTAGTAAACCAGCAGATAAATGATTTTTTTTTAATTTTTATTTTTTTTTTAATTTCACACAATTTATTTCTATACCAAACATAGAGTCTCTCAACAACCTAGCTTGTGGTTGACTTTTTGTTCAAAAATGTATTGAAAATGGCTTGAGAAAGTGTTGAGAATCTGTTTAATTAGTTTTCTTGAGGCGCTTTCGACTTAATTTTGAGTTTTAACATTAATTCCAATGAATAATAAACCGAAATTTAAGATTAATTGCTTGAAAGTCAACTAATATACCACAGAGACTAAAACAAAAAATATTTATTATTTATTTGTGATAAGCCTAATATTTTATGTGACCGCTCATACTCTTATACTTCAACGCCTTGCTGTTAAACTAGTTGTGTATACCAGAAGAAAATCCTTCTAATCTCCTCCTATACTTACCCATACCACACAATCTAATCTGCGCAGATTTGCAAGTCTCGAACGCAAAAAAAAGAAACTCCTTCATATCACCGCTGGTTATACAGTTTCAATTCCGCGTATCTGCCGCCAATATGCAAAATAAACTGACTTCCTAACCCGCAACAACTACAATAAACACAAGAAGACATGCGTCATAGCAGCAGCAGCAACAGCCGCCGCTAGATAGAGTCATGTGCCACACGCATGCGCAACAACAACAAATGCACAAAACAAAGCACCCGATACCTGTCGGCTAGAAAAAATAAATATTAAATGCTATTCAGTTTTGGGCGCATGCGTTCTTCTGGTCCGTGTAGCATACTAGACTTGATAGAATTGTAAGATTTAAATTTGATAGCGGCAAAAGCGGCGCCAGTGCAACGCAAGCACAATGCAAATGCCGCCAAGTCGCGTAAGCAATAGATAAAAATCCACAAACAACAACAACAAATGTATTTATAATATGCATATATGAGCGATTTTACGTTGCGATGATCAAAAGCTTGCTTGCTCCCGCCCCGCTTGATCTCTCTCGCTGTCTCTCTGTTGCGGCTGTACATCTTCAGCGCCGCTTTGCAATTACAATGCAACCCTGAGGGTGGCGACTGCAGCTGCGCGAACTTTACTCCTTTATTTACTCGCTTTCTGCATTGCCGATTTCACTATTTACATATACATATGTATATATATATATATATCTGTATGATTTCAAGGTGGATCCTCCAGATAAATATATGCGTCGCTTCAATGCTTAAGTTGTTGTTGTTCGACTATTGCGCATAGCAATTTTAGGGTGTGACTTGCTGCTAAAGTAAAGATTTTGGGTAAAGAACGCGGTCGGGCTGGAGAGAGTGGGGGAGAGCGAAGAAGAGTTGCAAAAAATAATAAGAGACTAGCTTAAAACAAAGGACAGTAGGCGTTTGTGGACATTGCGAACTTTTTTCTTCATATTTTTTTCGTAAATTTTTTCAGCTCCCCTCCCTCTCACTGTCTCTCCCTATGCTCTTACTCTCTCTTCAGTAATATTTTATGCCTTTTTATGCCTCAATATCGCCTATGAAAAGTTAACATTTCTATTAACCAACATTTTGGGTGGGTTGATGCGCCAGCTGTGAGATTGTTAGTTGTTGTTGTTGCGCATTTGGCCGTTATTTTGACCACCATCAGCGTTGCAGCAGCGCCATATGCAAATTATCGTAATTTGAACGGGTGTGCGCATATGGACAAATGCCTAGCCAAAGCCTAACGAACACACACATACACCTATATATAACGGTGACTATACGTACATATGTAACTATATAAATATTGAAAAAATAAATAATATTCAGTGTTAGCTGGCGGCATATAAGACTTTTCCCTGGCATTTATGTCTTAATATGATTTAAGCTTTATTACCCTGGCAACTTTCAGCCGATTTTCTATATGCTATAATGACACACATGCAAATATATAAATATACATACATACATACATATCTTCAAGCACCATAGGCTCAATCATTTTGTTGCAAGTATTTTTTGTTCGAAAAAAAAAAAATTGTTGCAAGCAAATTGTTTATTGATTTCTTGTGTTTTTTGTTTTTTTGTTGTCTTACATAATGTTTACAAATTAATATTATTGGCGTATAATTTTTGTAGCA
Organism: Zeugodacus tau; assembly: GCA_031772095.1. Classification (NCBI taxonomy): domain Eukaryota; kingdom Metazoa; phylum Arthropoda; class Insecta; order Diptera; family Tephritidae; genus Zeugodacus; species Zeugodacus tau. The sequence goes on along the minus strand of CM062650.1, from coordinate 60,886,043 downwards.
AATAATCCACAAATTGCTATGTAATTTATGGCTATTGTATATTGATTGTGGTATACTGCTGGAGCCGGCAATATTTATGCGCTATGCATATGCATAAATTGCCGTTTTTTTTGAGCGCAGGTGTGGCATAATGGTTGCATTTTAAATAATTTAAATCAAATTTGTTGCAAAAACATTTTTTTTTCTATCAACATAATTTGACTTATTCTACAACTTAGTGGCAATTTTCAGCTCATTATTAAATTTGTTTTTGTGAAAAAAATTAATAAAGAAATTAGATTGGTTTTTTACGTTATTTACGCTTAAAAATTGCAATCCCGAAAAAAAAATTTCGGGATCCCGAAATTAATCCCGAGATTTTATTTTTAGCGAGGTCTTTCTGGCCCACAGTAGATCGAAAACGGTCCATCCAGCTACTACCGCTTAGTAATACTAAGCGATTTACGAGCTTAACTCGATAATCTGGAATTAAGAAACTAGATTCCTCTTGATAATCCGAGATTATAAAATTATCTCGTTTTATACAACTAGATTTTCGGTGTTATTCCTAGTTTTATCTATAATTTTGCATAGAAGAGGAGAAACGTCAAATGAAAATGTTAACAAAAATGGCCGACAGCGTGAGAAAGATGTGTAATACAACAACAAATACAACACATTTGACAATTGATAATCTCAGTTGGCTATATGTAAACGGTTAGATTATTGAACGAGCTTAGAACGAGATTATTTTCATATGTAAACATACTATAAGGCTATGTGCTACCTGGTCATTACCTAGGTCACACACGCGATTAGGCTTGGGATCAAGTGAATTGCGAATTGCCAAAGCTGTTTGGAGGAAGGGGAAGAGCAATCATCCAAGCATCTTCAATGTCCAGCATTCGCCAGACTTCGGTTAAAGCACCTCGGTAGACACAGCTTCGGCGAACCCAGTGAAGTCACTGGAATCGGCATTAGCCGACTTAAAAACGTTATAATATAGCGCTTTGTCGTAACATAACGGTCTCAGAGAGTCGTCAAGAGTAACCGGGTAAAGCAAAGGATATTCGAAACTATTCGAAGTATGATTCTCTGCAATTGCGGACCTATCCTAATCTTAACCTAACCTAACCTATAAGCGAAAATTGGAATTTTTATTTTCGGGATCTCTAAACTAGTTTATATTTTTCGTATCACAATTCATTCAATAAGCTGACAGCAATTTTTTATTGTAAATTATTGTGATTTTTTGGATTTTTTCTTAAATGGAGAAAAATTTGCAGACTTAAATTTCGGGATCCCGAAATTTTTTTGGAATTTTTTTTTTGTAAGAGACATATCTGCTATATTCCAAAATTTAAAAATTCTTTAAAAATTAACCCTATTACTATCGCATTCCCTACGCTCTTGAGATATCGCCCTTTGCTCGTAAATACATAATTCTCTTCACGTGATATCGGTGAGCAGTGCAATTACACCGTTAGACCGAAAAATCGTGGCCACATTTCTAACCTGACAGAGAAAACACGCAGCATAACAAAGAACATACATACATTTACACTGTACTAGAAAAAAATTTTCGAAAAAAAGTCAAATTGAAGGCGCAATGGAGACACAATAAACACTAAAACCTATACAAAGCCGCACTACGAATCAAAAAAAAATAACAAAAAAAAAAAACACTTTTGGCAGTCAACTGCCAAACGCAATTGCAACAATGCGCTGTCACTTTGACGTCGCTGCTCGAAATTCCCATGATGATAATAATGAATTGATGAGGCTGTGACCAACAACAAACAAACAACCAAGCAACAGCAATAGCAACAACAAACGTAACAACAGACAATAGAATGCCACAGTCACTCAATCGAACCGAAACTGAGTGACCGACCGACCGCCCGCCCGCCTGCCACATATTTGCTTGCAACACGTCGTGTTGTCGTGAGCGGCACAAAAAAATTGCACGATTTTTGCAGCAACAATAACAACAACATGGAATAAAAAACAAATGAAGTAAAACAGGCGAAAATATGCGCCCAAAACACAACGCAGGAACTATTTGAGAAGACAACAACAGCAAAAAATATTACAAATAAAAGTACCGCAAATAGTTAGCGTTGCAAAGGAAGCTATGCTAGTTCTCCTCACTTTGTGGCAATGTTAGTGAAATGCTGCAGCAGGTCCATAAAGCAAATGCGAAATTATGAAAAAAGTAAATGAAAATTATAAGAAGAGCGCAACAACAACAAGCAGAGCAACAATAATAAGCAGCAGCAGCCGTATTTGCAGCCAATTGTAATGCAATTGTGGCACATTGAGCAAAATGCAAACGCAAATGTTGCATGCAACAAACAAACAACTAACTATGCTGCCACAAATACCAAAGTATAATGCCAATTGCTGCTTTTATTTGTATTTCATTGCACTGTGTTGCTGTTGTTGTTGTTGCTATTGTACTTGCTTGCCACGTTTGCATTTTTTCGTGAACTTGTCACGATCGGCAATAAATTTCACGTTGATTGTTGCTTTATTTGCCAAAATGCGCGCACAGACACACTCTTTCATATAAATTAGTAGATACGCACACACACACTTACTTTGAGGCCAGCTGCCACAGCGCAGTAGCGCAGGAGCGGGTGTAGGAACTTTTTTCTGCAAGTTGAAGTAAGCGCATGATTCTTGATAAATTTCGTAGATTCATTGCATATTTGAAGTGTATTTGTTATTTATAATAAAATAAAATAAAATAAAATAAAATAAAATAAAATAAAATAAAATAAAATAAAATAAAATAAAATAAAATAAAATAAAATAAAATAAAATAAAATAAAATAAAATAATATAAAATAATATAAAATAAAATAAAATAAAATAAAATAAAATAAAATAAAATAAAATAAAATAAAATAAAATAAAATAAAATAAAATAAAATAAAATAAAATAAAATAAAATAAAATAAAATAAAATAAAATAAAATAAAATAAAATAAAATAAAATAAAATAAAATAAAATAAAATAAAATAAAATAAAATAAAATAAAATAAAATAAAATAAAATAAAATAAAATAAAATAAAATAAAATAAAATAAAATAAAATAAAATAAAATAAAATAAAATAAAATAAAATAAAATAAAATAAAATAAAATAAAATAAAATAAAATAAAAAAAAATAAAAAAAAAATTAAAATTAAAATTAAATTAAATTAAATAATATAAATATGAAAAAATTACGTGTTGTTGTCGGGATCCCGAAATTAGTCCCGAAATTTTTGGATTTCAAAAACATTTTTTAAATTAAAATAACGTGATTAACTATTTTTATTTTCCGAAAATTCCGAAAGTTCGAAATTTTCATTTACATCCTTACTAGGGCTCTTAAAATTATTCGATTAACCTGAAAACCGATTATTCGAATATCCGGTTTGTAACCGTTCGTACGAATATTAACCGGTTAGCACTATTCGATTAGTCGCAATGTTCCGACTATTCGAATAGTTGTTCTACTGCGGTTATTCGAATAGTTATACTGTCACTACTCTAATAAATGAAAAAACAACATAGCGATTTTTGATAAGGCCAAAACCAGATATATGTCCGTATTTTCCCGATATATACAATTTGCGGTATAAATCGGTTGAGAAGTGTTCGGTCAGAAAGGCACGAGCAAAACCGACCACTGACCGACCCAAAAAACCGGTTCATCACAGAAACCCGACTACCCACTCGTCGAAGTTTTGCCCCAAAACGCCCCAAAGCTCCAGCCACCGAAAAGTAACCGGTTACTGCAGTACTAGGCATATGCCGCAAAAAAACGAAAAAATTCGGCAGTCGATGACTGACGACTATCCGAATAGTGCAAACCGAATATTGTTATTCGAATAATGCCCTATTCGGTTAATTCGGTTAGTCGATTAGTCGAATACCAAGAGCTCTAATCCTTACAAAAGAATTTGTATTAAATTGTATGCAGAAAAAGGCACTTCGCATGCTCTCCATACACATTTCCAAGTTTATTAAACTATCCCGCTAAATACATGATATCGATATCTTACACTCAATTCATAATTTCTAGGAAAGTGCACCAGTTTTCTGTCTGATTCGCAGCTGCTTCACACACAAGCACTCATATGAAACCACGCATGCGCACAACCATCAATACTTGACCATTCATAATTTCTAATTGGCTTAAACATGAACTTAGTGCAAGATTTATTTTTATTTGCTACCATTTTCACCTCATATCCTGGTGCATAAGTCGCTTAGAGTCATAAACAAAAGACGCAAATAGCCAAGAGTGCCTTGTAACAGCTTGAGCAGCTTACGAAGCACAGTCATGCCACATGTTGCACATGCGTGTCAAACATATCACAACATATTAATATAATATTTTCTCTTACCGCATTGATTAGAGCAATGAAAGAAAAAAAACAACAACAAATAAAATAAATTGCCTCATACGCAGTGTTGTGGCAAGTGTGTATGTACGAGCAACAAGCGCGGCAACAGCAATAAATGTGTTTGAGAGAAAAAAGCGCTGGTAGCTGCAACAAACAGGTATCTGCAGTAAAAAATCTCACTCATAAGAATCTTAATTTACTGCGTGGCAAGTGTGGTCGCGGCACAGCAGCTGTTGCAACTTGCAACTGTACTTGAATTACTTTTATATCTTTCAACGTGCGATTGCTTCTATCCGCTGGTTTGACGGCGCATGCGCACAGCACAACTTTTAATTTGATGACGATTTTATGAGTCGAAATGGAAATTGCAACGCCTCCAGACACGCAATGCCGCATTCAGTTGGTTCAATGCGGTTGATGATGATGCTGATAGGTGCTGAATGCTGCGTGTGTGTGTGTAGTTGTATGTGCGCATGCGTAGCTGGAAATTGCAATCTATTCCATGAATTGCGCGTGCAGCTGGCAGCAGTAGCATGGAAATCTGTTGAGAGGGTGAAGCAACTCTTTCACACCGTGCAACATGTTGCAAAAGCAGGTGAAAAATAAAATTTCAACAATTATAAGAGTTTCTAAGAATATTTTCAGATTCTTTTCTCCCAAAAATATAATAATAATCCCGAACTTTGGTTTACAAACGGGATCCCGAAAAAATCCCGAAATAGTTTTTGTTATTTTTTTCAGCAGAAATGCGAATTTTACTTCATTAAAACACAAAATCCCGAAAAATTGGGTTTATAAACGGAATCCCGAAATAATCCCGAAATAATCCCGAAATTTTATTTTTAATATTTTCAGCCTCAATGCGTATTTTTTTCATAAAAAATTTGGTATGCGCACTTTTCCAAAGCATTGCACTTCCTCAACTGAAAACCAGTAGAGTCACTCAGTTCCCCTTCTTTCTTCCTGTTATGTTATTTCCAATTCAAGCCTGCCTTTATTTTATCTATTGCCTTCCAACTGCACTGCGTTCCAGCGCATATTATTGTGCTCGGTTCCTAATTGAATGGGAGTTGTGGCAGCAACTCTTTAAATTTATGCTTGCCAATTTGCCACAACGCAACTTGCCACAGCACAACTGATCGCCTGCGCTCGGATTTATATGCGCACACTCCCCGTGGTCATTTGTTTTTCGTGCACGCAACATATTTTCTTTCACATTGGCATTCATTTGCAACAGCAACAACAACAAAAGCTAACTTGCCACAACTACAAGCGCTGCTGCAGCCTTCAGTCGCAGCCATTGGCGTTCATTAGCTTTGGGGGCGTCAACGTCTCGTTATTAACAGCGCGATCAATTAAGTGTTGCTGCCACTGAGCATCCAAGTATATGCCGCTATGTAGTCCAGTTGTGGCAATGATTTGCTAGCCGCCAAATGCCAATGCCAACAAATGTTTCTCATCCACACAATTTTTAATCGTCGCGCAATCAGGAAATTCGATTTTGCTAATAGTAACGTTAGAAATGTAATAACGCCACGACACCACAACGACTGCCGCCTCTCCGCATGCGCCTTAACATATTTATGTCTGTCGGTGCGTCTGTAGCTGGCGGGGTCACTCCCACTGGAAAGTGTACATTTCTTGATCGCAACAAATCGCCGCCAGCAATTGGTGCGAGGCGTAAACACGAATCAAAATACTCCGACACACAGCACAGCGGAGAGCGAGAGGTGTAGGGAAGGGCGGGCGTTAATGCCGCAGCTGGCTGTGACAACTGATCGTAATAAGAGCGTGAATTTAGTGCCCAACGATTGCTGGAGGCATCTTCAAATGCTGTCGGTGTTTGACTTACCTCAGCTAGTTGTTGCATGTTGGCGGTGGGAAGGCGGAAATCGCTGCAAAGATTGGATTTTTAATAAATTGCAGTGCAAACTCGCATTGACAGCCGATCATAAAGCATTACGGTAAAGAAAATATCGATTTGTTCTCCTTTTTCACATTTTACACTTTAATGGATCGCCATAAAGTAATAGGAAAATAGAAATTCTTGTAGATTAACGGGATTTGTGGCAATAAAGTATGGCGGTTGGTGTAGTCGGGTTTTGATATAACTCAAGAATTTTAAAAGTGGGTATAGTATATGTAATTCCAAGTAGTCGGGGATCACAATAATCTGAAAGTACTCTTTACAAAGTAACACGAATATCGTAAGCAATTTTCTCAGCTATGTCTTAGACTTATTTGAAGTTGTTGAGCCTTCATTGGTATAAAAATTACTTCCTAATAGTAAGTTTCAGCTCGCAATACTCATTTAAAGTGGAAATTGTTAAATTCATAAACCGATTGAGAATTAAGTGCTTATGCAATTTGGCGAATGAAATATTGTTCATATGGTTCGAGAAAACTCAAAAGTTATCCAAAAACTTCTAATATATATAATATATTATAGTATTATTATTCTTATCTGTTTTGAAGCCTGATTATTGGAATTATAATCTTCATATTCTGGACTATAGCGACAACTTTTCTTAACAGAACATGCTAATTTTGGAACACAGTTTTTAATATAATATTCAATATAATCTAAGAAATTACTCAAAATTAAAGAAAGGGCCGAATGTCGATTACATAATAATCATATCAATACCGATTTTTACTGAATTCCAGATATTTAGTTTTATGAGACCTTTCTGAAGAAGCTGAAAAACTTTTACTTCAATCCCGAATTTTTTACTTCGGGGTCCCGATATCAATACCGACTTTTCTTACTCTGTTATCGATTTTCATTTGTATGAGTTCATTCCTTTATTTATAAAGTTGTAAATTAGGGCTGACATTTTCTTGTATCTCAAAATTTAAAAGTCGGGCCCCGATATTTTTACTTAGTGTATAATGTTTGGTTTTATAAGATCATTCGTTCAGTAAGAGACTGAAAATGGTGACATTTACTTAAATACTGAGATTTAAGCTTCGGTTCGATATCAATCCCGATGTTTCAACTCAGTTGACAATTATAGATTTTATGAGTACATTCGTTTACCATAGAAATTGAAAACCTATTCAATCGTATAAAATCACGAATTTTGAACTTCGGGATCCCGATATTGATCCCGATTTTTTGTATACATTTTAGTAAATTGTTTAAAGTAATTGCTATTTTTTACTTACTCAATCCCCCAGTGATCTTTGGATATGAAAAATGTACTTCAATAAAAACTGATTAACGGTATAGTAATCATTTTAAATGTGTGATGTAAGGCAGGCAGGCACTCATAAGCTTTATTAACCACTCAAGTGTATTTGAATAAATACTGAAACTATCAGAAACTCTGTTGAGTACATCAAAAGGCGTCAAATAATTTTCTTTCACTTGAAATCATTAATAAGCTTCTAATAAAATATACAAAATTAAGTACAAAAATTTAATACTTTTTTATTTTATTATTAAAATTACTAAAATTTTTAGAAAATTATTTGAATTTTCTTTTTGTAAAATATTTCCCTCAAATGAACCTAAACTACTTATTAGACGCATAAATACCGTTAACTGCCATGTAGAAAGCAAAACACCGCTGTTGTTGTTATTATTATCGCTAGTTTCTGCACTTAAGTGCGCAATAGTACTAAGAAATACTTATTTACGCCTTTGTTGCAAGCGGCCCACCTTGGCGCGGCAACATAGAGAATTTATATCCTCCGGCGTCGACACTTTTCTTTTTCCAACAAATTTATTTTCCCCACACACACACACCATTGCAGTGAATTGGTGAAAACTAAGGAGTGTTGCGACTAAAATATTCGATGATATTTTATGATATGCGAAATTTAATGGTAAAATAAAAACAACAAAAAACCGAAGTTGCAACAAAAACAACATAAATTCGCTTTGTAGCAAGCAGTGTGGCAACAACTTGTGGACAGTTGTGGTGCAACACGTGCAATGTGTAGCAACACTGCGCTGCGCAGAGTTTGGAAAAGTTGTGGCCGCCTGTGGCCGTTAAGGCAGTGGTGAAGGCGTTAACAGCATGCCGCGCATGCGCACAAACGAACAATGCAACAATTTGTAGCAAGTTTGCGGGAGAACGTGTTTTCTGTGCTGCTAACAAAAAAAATAGAAGAAAAATAATCTCCAAATAATTATTAATGCATGACAAGAACGGTGCTAGCTGCTTTTCCATGCTTGCATGCTTTTTCCATTTTTTTTTTATTTTTTTTTTTCAGAAATAAATCGCTTTTGGTCATTTGCGCTCCTTTTCCACATTTGTTTTTTACTTGCAACATATGCACTGTTGTTGTTGCCTTGGTGCCTTGCGTTGATTTTTATGTGCGCATGCGCAAAGCCTTCACGCAAATTAAAACCGCGCGGCACAGTCACACAATCACAATCACAACATAATCGAAGGCAGAGGCACACAAGCAATGCGCGCGAACGGCAACCAGCTGCGCAACACAACAAACAGTTTCAGCGCCTTGGGGTAGGCAATGATATGCGATGCATATTCCGTGCACACTTGCGGGCGAAAACAAAAACGGAATGCAACTCTACTGCGCACACACAAACACACCAGAGCGCTAACTGTTCGCAGTGCGTTCGCTGCTTTCATTGCCTTTTTTTATTCGCTTTAACGCCCATGTATTGCGTTGGTGCCACATACACTCTACTGTTGTTGTTCTTATTTTAGTTATGCTGCGCAGGCGCTAACGATTTGTTGAGGTTGTAAATAAATGAAAATGCTTGTATGCGGCGGGAAATTGAAAAACATAAGCACAAGAACGACAACAACACTATAAAAAATAACAACAACAACAATGCGTTGAGTAATATTTTAACGCAATGGCAACAAACAACAATAACAATTGTCTAAATTGTTATGTGCTTTATGCAATTTATATGCACAGCTTTACTAATGCAACTCTGTGTTGAAGTATGTGTGTGTTTGTGGGTGTCCACTTTTATTTATTTACTTGTCGTCATATATTTGGCATCGACTGTTTTTGTTGTGTGACCAGAGCAGCGCACACATTAGGGAAATTTCAATTACTCCAAAAGTGCGTCCCGAAGCGTCACAGCTGGCTGTGTGGACCTGGTCACTCTCTAATGGACCGAAAGTGGGCCAAATGCTTTTGTGTTTGCGTTATTTATGCGATTGCTTGGTGGTGAGTGTGGCGGAAATTGTTTTTACTGCATTCTTATGGGTTATTTATTTTTATTTTTTAATGTTTGTGACCAAATTTCTGTGGTAAAAGTACCGTAAACTGTCAATGTGGCACATAATTATGTCAATTCATATGAATATATACAGCTAAATGCATTAAGTAAATCTATTTTGTGGCAGAAAGTAATTCTTAATGGTTAATATTAGAGATTAGGAATCTCTTATATATAGTATGTTCTAAAGAATTTAATAAAATGTGAAATTTTGTCAGTAAATATGACATAGTCTAAAATATACTTTACACAAAAATAATTTCTATCTTATTTTAAGTATAAAAAATACCACCAGTTATAAGATTTTCACCATTCAAGTATATCATCAAAAGGAATGACAAAAAATAATAAATATATCTCAAACAAAATGGAAATGTTTGACATAAGCTGACAATAGATACTGTCATTTCGAGTGCCCAAAATATGTCTTATCTTTCACAAATATTATTCTGTTTTTGCATAGAATATTTTAAATAATTTAATAGTATGTCAAATTATGTCATTGAAAATGGCATAGTCTAAACTACATATAACAAGAAAATAATAATATTTTTTGTAGATGTTTTCAACCTATTGCAAGAGAGTAATACCCCCAACTATAAGTTTTTGTTTTTAATTCTATAACATCAAAAGGAAGAACATAAAAATATATAAATGTCAAATAAAATGACAATGTTTGACATAAACTGACAATAAATACTGTCATCCAGTGCCCAAAATATGTCTTCTCTTTCACAAATATTATTCTCTTTTTGTATAGAATATTACAAATAATTTAAAAGAATGTCAAATTATGTCATTAAAAATGGCATAGTCTACACTATACATAACACGAAAATAATTTTAGTAACTAAACTCAATGTATTGTAAAATTCTCCCAGCTATAAGTTATTTTTTCACTCTATAACACTAAAAGTGAAATAAAACAGAATAATAAATATATCTCAAAGAAAATGACAATATTTGACATAATACTGACAAACAAATATTGTCATTTTGGGTATTCTTTTTTTTTATTTTTTTTTGTATTGATTTATATACAAATCTCACTTATTGACAAAAATTTACAATTTGCAATATACATATATTCGTGTAGTAAGGACTGGGCTTTATGAAATGTCAGTTTTTATGCACTTACTGTCTTCAGAAAAATTTTAACTATTTTCTTTTAAGTAAAAGATATGAATATCAACTAACAGCTCTTCCTTTCTGTCTTGTCTTTGCAGGTGGTCCTCTCGGCCTGTTCTTCGTATTTCCAGAGCCTTTTTCTGGACCACCCCGAAAAACATCCAATTGTGATATTGAAGGACGTCCGCTTAGCCGAACTGAAAACATTAGTCGAATTCATGTACAAGGGCGAAGTTAACGTGCAATATTGTCAGTTGTCGGCTTTGCTCAAAACGGCCGAGTCGTTAAAAGTAAGTTAACGGTTATTCAAACGTTAAATTTAATGTCCAGACTAAATAATTTATTTGTTCTCACTTTCTTACTCATAACAAACTTTCTTTCCCTCTTCTTGCATCCTCTCAACTCCTAGGTTAAGGGCTTAGCAGAGATGACCAATCAGAATACAACACTCAGAGAGCCAGAACGTGAACCGGATCGCTTGAGACCGCATTCGCAACCTATTAAAAGCACTTGTGACAGTCCCGTCGATACAGCGTTAGCGAGCGGGTCCACTACATCAACGTTAGCCGCCACCTCAGCCGCAAACTTAGCCACATCAGCCGCTTCGTCGCCAGTCGCCGTCGCAGGCACAGCCTCAACAAACGCCAACGCGGTTGCCGCGACAACAGCGCCAGCTAGTACGACGCCAGTCAGCAGCACAGCGGCTGCAGTTGTTGCAGCAGCTGCCGCAGCCGTTGTAGCGGCCACTCAGCAACAACAACAGCAACACCAAGCTGCCACAGCGTCTGCCTCCACATCAACGACGTCTACGTCCAGCACAAACGCCGGCACAGCCGGTACCGCAACCACGGCGTCTACAGCGCAACGCAAACGTGACGCTAGCGGTGAACGCGACGGCGGCGGCCCCGGTAGTCCGTCGTTAGCGCCACCAACAAAGCGTCAACCAATGTCACCGGAACGCGACTCCTCACCGCTGCCGCTCGATCTCTACCAGGGGCGCGGTGTGGGCGAAGCCGTCACACTTGCCGGCCGGGCATGTGGTGCGCGCGCCAGCAGCGAAGAATGCGATGCGACGACGCAAGCCATTAGCAAAAATAACAACAATAACAGTAGCAACAAGAACACGACAAGCAGCGGCGCGGGTACGCAGTCGACGCATCACAATAACGGTAACGGCGATAACAAGACGTCCAGACATCACGATGACTCGGACGATGAAGATGACGATGAACCGCAACACGACATTGTCGCACTCGATTCACCGCCCGCACGACCCGGTTCGTGCAGCGTGCTGGACGCGGTGGAGAAAATCGAAGAGCCCGATAGCTACGATGAAGAAATGGATCTAGACGACGATGTTGAGGATAATAGCTCGAACGATGTAATGCACGGTTTGAATATGAAAATCGGCGCAGCCATAAGCCACAATGCGGCTGCGCTGGCGCTACCCTCACCGCTGGGCGGCGGCAGTGGTGGTGGTGGCGGCGATCCCGAGTCAGCGCGCTCAACGCCCGCTGCTGCAACCAGCTCCACGTCATGCGGTGGACTCATACTCGCCTCGGATCTCACACACCAGCAGCAACAGCGTGCGACCTCGCGCAGTCCACGCGATGCGGCGAGTCTTGAGCGACCCGGCAGCAGTGGCGTTTGCGGTTTGCCCTCGACCTCGGCGTTGGCGGGCATGAGCCCCAGCTCGTCGGCGGCGGCAGCAGCTGCTGCGGCGGGTAGTGATTCGCTGGCCGGCACGTCCAGTCTGGGGCCAGTGCAGTCGGTGCCGCTGGTGAGTAGCGAGTGGGGTTTATTGGAAATATATTTTTTAATTTATTATTTTATTTTTCATGTTTTAGTCACTCAAGAAGGAGATCGACTGCAGCGAGGATGACAACAGCAACAGCCGTCACATGCATCAGCCGCGTTCAGCGTCGGCGGGCGGTGGTTTAGGCGGAGATTTGGATTATCGCCTAGCCACACATGAGTCGGTAAGTGCAACTGAACTCTTTACTTACCGTTATATTACAAATACATATTGAAAAAAGCAACAAAAAAACAAAAACAAAAAAAATATGAAATAAGTGATAAAAGTGTTTAGTTTTTCTTTTGTTGACGTTTTCACTCCTGTTCGATTTCGATATTCAAATTCAAATGATACCGTTACATTACTTACTACTTACTACTTACCACATAAATAATACCACAATATATACGATATATATTTACATATATATATATTATATATCAACAAATATATATTTATTAAATATGTTTTTTGCTCTTCGTCGTGTTCTTTGTCTATGAATTTGTTTACCTACTACATATCTACGTACATCACGTTTACTTAACTTACTTTTATAATAATCACTAGGATACTCTTTTATGATTACGTTTGTACCATTTTTTTTTCTTTTTTGATTCCAAATGGCGTTGTTTTGTTTAACAGTTGCTGTCGTTGATAAAATTTTATAGAAAAACAAACACAGAAATTATTAGCGTAAAAGCTACAATTGCAAACATTTTATGCTTAAATGAACAAAGCGCACATTTTTGATTTATAGCCTGCCCCCCTCACGTACACTTCAACAAAAATATATAAAGATTAAAAAATACAAAAAAAATCCAAAAAAAGTGAAAACCAAAAAGTTACAATTTTTTGCTTCAAAATTGGTTGGAAAAAATATCATAAAAATCCCGCCGAAAAAAATTTTGTTGCAACATTGGTCGTACAAAAAATTGAATTATAAAAATCTGCACGGAATTTCCATTTTTCAAATTTCCCTTTGCATTTCCGCTAAATTTTATAGGCGAAAAAAAAAAATCATAGCCTTGCCATATAAATTTTCGGTTGACATTTTATGTTTGCCATGTTGCATGTTGGCCATATCAAAAATTGCTAAATAAATAACACACGCTTCCAAAAATAAAAATAAACCAAACACACACACACACATGTACATATGTATTACAGTTATTTGCCAAATGGCCACCATTTATATGGCACACACACACACACAAACACATGTATATAAGTATAGCTTGCCACCTGCCACATAAGCTAACCTCGCTTGCGCCAATTTCTGTCGCCAATTTCGCCGTTTTATTTATTTAATAACTCGCTGGTAATTTTTCAAATTCTTTTTTTTCGCTTTCCTATATTGTTTTTCTTCTTTATTTTGTACCGTTAGTCCATGCCGATGCTGATTTTGATTTTGATTTCATAAATGTCGCATGTTTCCGTGTGCGCTATATATTTTTTTTATTTTACTTTTACCGTTATGCTATATATATTGCATATACACATGCATATCTACTATGTTTTTCTTCTTGTTGTTGTAAAACTTTGTTTTTTTTTTGTTGATTTTCAGTTTAACTTTAATTTCTCCACTATATTTTCGCCTATACCGTTACGTGCATTTTATTAGTTTACCAGTTTAGACACACTTACACACATTGACTCAGTGCCTTTGGCTGCCCAGCTGTTTGGCCAACCTATACCTATAACCCACGCCCTTGCGCTTCTGTCCACTGCCTATGCATTTGTTCATACATATATAGCAATAGTTTATTGCGTTCTATGCGCACCATTTAATCAAATTTTCCAGTATGTTTCTATACGTTTTTACCGTTATTTGAAATGCTACGAAATTAATATTACTTTTGCATGCATTCACAGTTTTCATGTTTTTAGGCAAAGCCAGCTTTGTGATATTAATAAAAATAGATTACTTAGAAAATATTTGTTTTAGTACAATGGATGAAAAATATTTAATTTATAAAGCAATATATATTTTAATTAAAAAAATAATATAAAATTTGAAAATATAATAAATAGGATATTTTTGTAGCATACTTTTAAGAGCAAAGTTCAAAGTTATTAGTACTCAAAGTAAAATTTTGTTGGTAAGTAAGAGTTTATATATTAAATGAATTATTTTAAGTATTTGATTAAAAATATTTATAAATATCTTTATAGAATTAACCGTTAGAACATTTATTATATTTAAAAAATATAATGTAGTCACTGGATTTATCAATTCTTTAAGAATTTCAATTCTCATTTCAATAACTCTTTCATATTGATTTTTATCGACAACTGACGTAACGATTGTTTTTCGATAATATTGAAGAATCTTACTGTGCTGACTGTTCTGGGGTGGATAAATTCGTATTTCTTCCGGTTATGAATGTCAATCTCTCGTGGGTATGAGCTTCATACATTTTCAGAAGTTATCAGCAATATCATAGAATAATGTCTTAAGAATATTTGTATTAGTCGGTTATTATAGATTCTCCCTTAAAAATCACTCTAAATGAACTAAAGCTTATGAGATCTTTTTTAACATAAAAGTAGATTGTTGAGATTGATGTTGAAAGTTTTATGTTCTCTCTCTCAAAAAAAAACAGAAAAACAAAGCAAAAATTTCTCAGCACCGTTATTGACTGTACTTTTCGCTGAAAATATACTATAAAATTTAAAAATATTTCCGAAATAATAGTTGAAAAAAGTGGGAAAGAGTCTACGGAAAAAAATATCACCTTGTAGTGCACTCCAAACCACAATAAGTTACAAAAAAATATTTTGTCTAACAAATGCATACATTCAACCACGAAAGCTGGATAGGACAGAAAACATCCCCGGCAGTATGTTTTCAATATAAAAAAAAAATATTTCCATGCAAAAATCTGATTTTCACGGCACTTTTCCACTGATTTCTTTGCTTTTGCTTTATTTTAAATAAAATTGTTGCAAACCTTAACGGAAAACACTTTTGCTATGATTTTACTGTGAAGCAAAGACAAGTGGCAAAAAAAAACGAGAGAAAAATCTGAAAAATAATATATGTATATATTATATGTGCAGATATGTGGATATGTATGTATAAACATACGTAAATAAAGCAGCGAGTAACGAGTAGCAACAGCCAAAAAGAGCATTTAGTTAATTGCAAAGAAAAGCAAATGACCAAAATAAAATGTGTCGAACTAAGAACCCGCCAACATTTCTAAAAACAAATATTGCAACAAATAAAGAGCAAACGCACTTAAAATTCAACGCGCTTGACAGATTCTGTTAGCACAGAGCTTGTCTCATACACCTCCTCGGCAATCACACATGCACTCATACAAAGATGTATGAAGGCAAAACACAAGGTATGGTAAAAGGCTCTTCAAAAAATATTTTTTTGATTTCTATTTATTTAGGAATGACATTCTGCCAACAGATTTTTTTGCACACATCCATATTAATATTATAAATGCGAAAGTAACTCTGTCTGTCTGTTACTCTTTCACGCCTAAACGACTGAATGGATTTTGATGAAATTTGGTATGGTGATAGATGATAACCAAGAAATGGTCATAGGCTATAAATAATCACGCCATCGTTCTTAGTGGGTAAGCAGTAGGCAGATAACTAAATTGAGTTAGTGATTTTTAGTCGTTTTCGTTGGGACTTTTGCTCTTTCACGTCTAAACGGCTGGACGGATTTTGATGAAATTTAGTAAGGTAATAGATGGTTACCTAAAAACGGATATAAGACCAAAATGATCACGTCATCGTACTTAGGGGGTAGGAAGTAGGCAGAAAACTGAATTGAGTTAGTGATTTTTTTATGGGTTTTTCCTGGGAGTTTTGCTCTATCATGTTCCGGACGAAGTCGCGGGTAAAAGCTAGTATCATATAAGTACAAATATTTGTAAGCCTCTATTGAAGAGAATATACATATGTATGCTGATGGTAGACACCAAAGCTGTCAAGCTCGTTTCATTGAGAACGTCCCGATATTAGTATTAGTAGTATAAAGACCATTATTTTTAATTTCATAATAATATCTCAAAAAAATTTGCATTGTTGATAGATGATTTAGAAAATCGGTTAAAATCAAATTTTACTTGATTCTCGGATCTAAAACCCATTTTAAGTCTCCCTTACTTACTCAACCACTGTATGGTAACAAGTCGCTGTTAATTTAATCTTCATCGAAGACACCTCTGTTACATTAACATTAAGCTGGTCTGCTTGCAACATTATTACAACAACGATGCACTTCATATTTGATGCTTTTATGCTGCATACCTTTAGGCGGCAAGCAATGAATTGGCGCTGGTTGCTTCTACACTACAGGTAGAAAATCAATGGGGATATTTTAGCGCAAGGGTTTTACTTGAAAGTCTTTATATATTCTCTTTTCCAACAAATAAAAATAAAATGTATTAACGTTAATAACGGTAACTCTCTGCTGAGATTTTCTCAATTTCAAGAAATTTTTACATTTTCTCTGTTACGTTTTTGTTTATCACGTTTACGTTTACTTAGTAAAGCTGTATGTAACTTGGTAACTGTATGTATGGGTGTGTGTTGTTTGTTATTCGTAAAGTACAACTCAAATACTTTTCTATTTTCACTACCATTTTCATGCCAGTTTCGAGTCTCGGCTGATAAAATTCCTTTTTTGTGTCTCTTTTTAATTCCTTTTTGCAATCGTTGCGTACTTGCAACATTTATTTTTGCTACTGTCAAATGCAAGCAAAATTTTCTACAATTTTATTTTAATATTTTTTAAATTTTTTTTGTGCAGACCTACATATATAAGCCGGTTGTGAGTATATAATATATATAATATTTATTTATATACATATGTAGCTATATTCTTATACAAATGCCACTCCGTGATTTCAACATTTGTTTATCTTTTTACTTACTTTGTCACTTCAATGCGCCAGCGAAGGTGCTCTCGACTGCATGCAAACATCTATGTTGCAAAAATACATACATATATACATTTATATATATATATATATGTGGAAATATATACATCAGCATTCAACATTGCTACATCGTTGTGTCGCTGTGGTTTTCTTATCTTTATTGTCAATGCGTTGTCACTCTCCGGCAACTTTAGAGTTTCACGTTCAGAAATGCATGTACCATGTGTGTTCAAAGGTGTACATTCGGCCTTTGCAGCTTTTTTAATAAAATAAGAAAATTATAAAAATGCAATTTATTTCTGCCCATCAGGACTGCATTTTTATGTATGTATATATACATATATCTACATATATATTATATATTCATATGATATCCCAATCCAATGGATTCTTAGCTTTTTTTTAAACCAATAAGAAACGAGTAAAATGTTGCAAATCTCTGTTATTTTTAAGTTTTTATTTTATTTACAATAAAAAAATATCGAAAAAGTGGCAACAATGACACACAAAAATTATAAAACAATTTATTTCCAAAACTGTAGTACAAAGGAAATATGATGTACATACAGTAAAACCTCTCTAAGCTGGACACCTGCGATTCAGCACTTTTTGCCCAAGTTACGCGAGTATCAATGTTATAAAGAAATTATTGTTTGTACTATTTTGACTATGTTGGTACAGAACATTTTGTCCAATTTGAGCGATTGTCCAAATTATAAGGGTGTCCAACTTTACAAGTTTTACTTTACTTTTAAAAACATTTATTGTTTTTGTTGCTGCAATGATTTTTAATTTCCTCACTTCAGTTTCGTTTCAATCGGTATCTTTTTATATTCTTCTACAATATCGGTTTCTTTTCATTTTAAAGTCGTTATGTTGTATAGTGGAGTACCTGTTTACATACAGTGGAGTACATACATATGTATAAAATATATTTTTATATAAGCTTAACATGTGCCAGATGATTTTTTCTATACAAATGTATGTATATCTATCTATATAAATGAACATTTCAATGCACACATAAGCGCCTTTGTCGAGCAGTTGTACTTGAAAGCGGCACAGTGTTTTACTCTCAAATAAAAATGAAGCTAATTCAATCATTTTTGGAAAAAAATTTTGGAGATTGAAAGTGGTAGAAAATGCATCAGCAATCAACAATATATTTTTTGGAATTTGGTATTTATAATTACAAATATTAATTTGATTTTTATGTAACTTATATTTTTTAAATTTTTTTGTTGTTTTTTAAATTAATTATAATTTTTTATTTTTAAATTAAAATTTTTTAAATTAATTTTAGTTTAATTTAATTTTTTTAATAATATTTTTCAATCATTCAAATCAAATAAGGATTTTAGAATATTTCAATATAAACAATATATATAAACTTAAACTTTAATAACTTTTAATAAGCTTCGATCAACACTTCTAATTTTTATTTATAAAAGTTTCTTCATACTCGAGAAATAAATTTAAAAATGCTATATCAAAATTTCAAATAATAAAATGGAAGACAGATTAGTGTTCGAGAGCTGATTTTTTTCACAATTTAATTGCTTCAAACCCACGGTTCCATTTACTGCATTTCGCCCATTCACATCACCAAAAGTGCCATTGAGTTTGAGTGAAAGTGTTGTTGGCGCAAAAAACAAAAATTATAATAGAAGTATTTTGCCTTTGGCATTTAACATTTTTTGGTTATTTTTGGCAGGTGTTCATTGCCATCCACCAATATACAGATACAAATACACATTTGTGTTGAGTTGTGTATGCATGAGTGTGCAGTACTGCTTTTCACGGCATTCTTTTATAATTTAAATATATTTGCAACTTTTCTATATAGAGGGGAAACTCACATGTGCAATTGTACATATGTATGTATGTGTTATATGTGTGTGAAGGCATTGTGGTTTCAATTTACAGGTGCACTTTTCACTGCATATACATACATACATACACTTTGATGTTTTCTCAATCATCTTGCAAATGTTTTATTTCGAGCGCTGTTTGCTGAGTTAATGACAAACCTGTGGCGGCGGATACATTTTATTTTAATTTAATTTGGAGACAATAATTACATATTCTATGCTCTTAAAGCATGGCTTTCGGCATATAAAAATGCAAAACTTTTAGCTGAAATTGAAGGGGGAATAGTTTTTGTTTTATTTTTTTGTGTTATTGAACTCGGAAAAAAGTCTTATGTTGTTTTTGTAATTAGGTTTATATCAGAAAATTAATTAAATAAGGTTTCAGGACTAATATAATATATTTGAAATGTATGAATTTGCATATATACGGTAGGTCCTTTATTACTAGTTCTTCGTAAAAGAATATTCTATATTTTTTAAATTGTTGTAGCATACCTGTAGGATGGAATGTTTGGAAATTTGTGGAAAATGTTGAGAGCGATACAAAAATATTGATATTCGAATTCTCTATTCTCTCTCCGACACAATGATTTACGTTTTTAATATATGTAGTATACTTTTAGGCTAAAAATGTTCTTGTTGTTTGCTGCAATACAAGTTTCTAACATTTTTACAATAAATTATTCTGTAATTTACTAATTTCATACTAGAAAATATTTCAAAACTTGTCAAAATAATTTGTTTTCTACGTTTGAAGTATACTTTTAGGCTGTTGATCGCATATTTTATAGAAATAAGCATTTTTCATGAAATAGGTTTAAGAATATGTAGCCTACCACTAGGCGCAACTCTTGAAAATTTATCAAAGGCGTAAGCTGATTTTCTCTATAGAAAGAGTCGCATTTGGGATTCTTTTTCAATTTTTTCAACGTCTGACGGGAGTTTTATATATATTTATATTTATATACACTCATATTGTCTTTCTTATATTTATGTCCTACCTTTGTCTTTATCTGATCGGCAAGAACTCTTAATTTACGTTTATCTGTCATCGCCATATCAATTTTAAAATATAATAAGCAACAACAACAGCGCGCATATCAAGCTTGAGGCTTTTAAAAATTTCCGACTCGACGCAAGTCCATTAAAATGGCTGACAGCGCGAGACAATGAAGTAACGAAAATTGAAAAGTGATAAAATTGCGGCATAAAAAATCGAAGGAAAAGTAAATGTGGCTTTGTGTGCGTGAATACGTGGAAACAATGCTCACACAGACTCATAAATATACTCACTTGTGATAAAAATGATGCGACTGCCCCTACAAGTAGGCTATCACACTGTACTTTTATTCACATGCCACATATGTGGGGAGTTTATATGGATCCTCACTTCACCTCATTGACTCTACCTCTCTTTCACTCACTCTCCAGCTCCTCCACATTCGCGCAATATCAATTTACAGTTTTAAGTACTTTCATAACTTTTGTATTTGCACATTTCGGTACACTTCAACGTCACTAGAGTTTACCCCCGCAACAACTCCACTAGCTTTTGCTTGCAACATTTAAAATAAAGCGTGTAGCTGACGCAAAAAAAAAGAACGGTTCAAAATAACGTTTTTCAATATTTTTAAAATGAAACAGTGCCGCATTTCACTCACTTGCCACTTGCCACATTTTAATTTTTGTTTTTAATTTTGCGTGAAGTGCTGGCAATGCGCGCTGTCCACCGTGTTGCCACCCGCACGCATACAAGCGTGCCAGCGTGCGCATATTAAAAGTGTCCCCACACCCCCTTAGTGCACCAAAAAAGCACAAAATAACGGTTTAACAAAAATAATCAAAACGAAAGAAAAGTCATAATAGCTCATCCTCTTGCTGTCATTTGTTAGCCCCAAACTACGCTACTCTCCTCTACTCCTCCTCCGTTGCTTGCCAGCATTGTTTCGACTCGCTTTTGCCCGCTGGCTGTTAGGCGTCGCCTCCTCAGCGCTGCCATATGAAATTTGGTGACATGTTGCAAGTTGTGAAATATTTCATCATCATCTGCTTATGTATATTCCCCCAGTCGCAGAGCAAATGCAAACAAATTTATAGAAATTCGCATTTCATAGAATTATGTGCATGTGTTTGTTGGTAGGTGTGTGTGTGTGCGTTTTCATATACGCCTAAAATTCATATAGAAAGTGGAGCGAGCGTTGCATATGTTAGGGCGCAAATTAGTTTTTTTAGAAATAAAAGTATTTTATTTTAATGCTTCATATTATATATAAATAAAATCTGTGTTCACAGTGACTGAAATCCCGAAAAATATTTTCTAGTCCCAAAATTTCGGGATCATAAAATTTTAATTCTTTAAACTATTTTTAACTAATGTTTTCCATGCGAATTGTTACGAAAAAATCGGGTTGATAAGCAACTATGGTGCCGAACAATTTTTTGAATCCCGAAATTGCGGGATCGGAAAATTTTAAATGAATTCATATCAAAGAAAATATAAAATTTGTTAGATTCAATTAATCATTGAATTCTGCAAAACATTCAGAATCCCGAAATTTCGGGACTTAAAAGTAACAATCCCGAAAAAATTTTCTGGTTTTCGCTTTTGTAAATTATTTTTTACTAATGTTTTTATGCATATTGGTATGAGAACAAAATCCGGTTGAAAAGCGACTATGGTCCCGAAGAAAGTTGGAATCCCGAAATTTCGGGATCGGAAAATATTAAATGGATTTTAGGTCAGAGAAAGTGGAAAATTTGTTAGATTCAATTAATCATTGAATTCTGCACAACATTCAGAATCCCAAAATTTCGGGACTGAAAAATAGTAATCCCGACTGCTTCAGGACTGCTATAAAATTTTTTATAAATTTGTTTTTTATATCGTTGAAAATATGTAATAACCCAAGTATCTATATAAAATTCTATAAGACTTTTAAATATTTTTTGGAAATTTGAAACATTTTAATTTGGCTACAATATGTTTTGCATTTACCAAGGTGCTGAAAATCGTAGCAGTCCATGCACTGCGATTTTTTGTAACAAATACTGCTACAATTAAATAAGAATTCAGTTTGGATGAGTAAACTTTCTAATAAAAATCGCGAAAATTAATTTAAATAAAAATTTCTTAGATTTTGAACTTTAAAATAGTTTATACAAATACCTTAAGGTACTTAAACTGCCTAATCGATGTTAAATACATATGTGCATATGTGTGTACGCAAAGGATCCGCTTGATTGAAGTACCTTTTACCCCTACCACGACTGTCTGTCTTCCAGATTTAACTGATTTCCATAGAATGCACAAAAAAATACTAATGAGCATTGAAAGCGGCGGCGGAAGCGCTGAACTTCACACACACACGCACACAGAAACGCTCACGCAGTCTCAACTCAACTCCGCAACTAGCAAGCCTCAGGCAGACACCACGCCAATGCCAACAACAACAGGTCGAAAAATAAGAAAAAAAAAATATTTAAAATAAATAAATCACAAAATATAAATAACAAAAAAATTTATTTGAAATTGAGAAAAAATCTGCGAAATGATGCGTTCGAGTGCAGCTGCAGTCTGGCGCTTGACGGCAAGAAGACACAGATGCGAGTGAATATATGTGTGTGTATGTATGTATGAAAGCATAAAGCAGCTACCAAAAAAAGCAAAAAAATTATTACAAAAAAAAATAATTTTAACCTCCACACACACACTTTCTGATGTAGTTTATTACATTTTTCGTTGTATGCATTTAGGCGCGCCTGTCTCTGTAGTCACTATGCACCCAGTCAGCCAGCCATCGATGCGCGCCAATTGCTTTGACGTTTATTTTAATTAGTTCTTTAAACGTTGGCTGCAACTACACACGCAAATACACGCACACTCTTACATACCAACATTTCGATGGAGAGTGCATCCGAAAAAAAACAAAAAACAGAGAAAACGCTGTTATATAATCATAAAAAGTAAATAAAATGCCACAAAAATCAAGTGATAAAAAATCTGTTGCATACAAAGCACACAAAAACACACACACACACACATACATATATAATCACACGCAGCGAATGGCAGCCACCGAAACCGAATGAAACGAAACGGAACAAATGAAAGGGAAAAGCAAAAGGGAAGTGAACATTAAAAAAGCTACAATGAAACGCTGAAGTCGCGCACACCAACGGGTGTGAGGCAAAGGCATAGCTTTGCAGAAAATAAATACGAAAAAAAATAATATTAATAATAAAAGCCCACTCGCACACGCTCATAATGCGCCGCTCAAATAAAAAAGCAAAAACAAAAAAAAAACAAAAAATAAACTCATAGTAAAATAAATAGAAAAAAAGCTGATGAATACACCAAAAAAAAGAGCGCAAAGCACGGCAAATAAAAAGCGACCACAAAAAAAGCGCAACGCAACGCCACAAAGTATGCAATGGCAAGTCCTAAAACATTGCAACGACGCAGTAGCGGTGGCAATGCCAATGGCAGTGAGTGGTGGACCTGGTGGCCCTGGCAATGTGTTGCGTTTTCATTGGCATTGAAAAATTGCAGCAGCAACAACAACAATAAGCAAAAGTGAAAAAAAGAGGCAAATGCGCCTGCAGGCAGGCAATGAATTTTGCCAAGTAACGCACAGCATAGTGTCTTCTTATCTGCCGGTACGCGCTTCTCTACCTCTGTGTGTGTGTGTGTAGTGGGTGAGTGGTGGCTGCTACATTGCACTGCTGTTTGCCTTTCATTGTGCGTTCGCATACACTGTGGCGTAATGACGTGCGGCAACTCCATTTGCTCACACTCTCTCTCTTTCTCTTCCAGGTTTGCTTGGTTATTTCGTTGCGTACAAAAAAGTAGGAAGAATTAAAAAATTTCAAATTTTTTCTTTGTTTATTTTCGGATTTGCTCAAGTTTAATATGCTGTTGATTTTTTTTTTATTTTCTTTTCGGATTTTCGTTTGGCATATAGCTGGTGAACGCATAGGCGTAGGTAGTGATAGAGATGCGTAAGACTTGAGTGAGAGTAACCGGTTAAGCGGTTGTGAATGCTGTGTGTGTGGAAATGAGTAACTGGAAGGGAGATTAGTTTTGTTCCTAATTTTAATAAAAAATAATAAGTTCCGTCTAAATATTCTCTGTAGCTTTCATTTGAGATCCTACTATCTCATTTTTCTTTTTATTTTTTATAGCTCATATCATATACAGTTACTCATGATAACCGATTACTTTTTATTTTTTTTTCAAACATCTCTAGCATTGTTTGTCTGTTACTTTTAATGCGTCTAACAATTTATCTAGTCTAGTAGACACCGAATGTTGTTCACAATAATATCATATTTTTTTGCAATACAAAAAAATCCTAAAGTCATAAAGGAGTCAGTATAGTGGAATAAAAGAGCGTAGTGAAATTTAAGCTTGACAGTGCATTTATGGAAAGTATCAAAAAGCTGTATTTACTATACTGGGGAATAGTGACATTGTACTTGAGTAATGAAGTGAAAGATAGTTAAAGTTTAAGTTCACTCATTATACTGTGATTAACAAATTCAGTATCGGGTATCCGTATTTGCTAATACCAAAACGAAATTAAAGCTAACTCCATTCCTAAAAGTATCCGAATTGGGGAAGTTCAACTGTAAGGAATCTTTAATGGAATGTTCTGACTGCGTCAGTACATAATTTTGAATAAATGCTCACTTAAAGCATACTTAAGGTGGCGCTGTGGTGTAATTTTGTATTTTTCAACAATTTTTAAAATAAATTCTTGTACAAAAAAAATATTTTTACTGTTATTGTTTTTTTATTATTTTATTATTCCAGAAGTTATATAATTTAATAATTTTTGTTCAAAAAATAGCTTAATCATATCACAGCGCCACCTATAGGGGGCTTTTGGTAAAGAGAATCGTCAGCTATTTATATATTGACCCCAAAAAAATTATAATATGTCACAATTGGGCGAATAAATTTTATTTTTTTTTTCTTCAAATTTGATTAAATTATTGCTCCATACAGGGTCAGAATTCAAAGTTTTTACTTATTAGTTCCTGATTAATAACTCACAATTAATAATCAATTAGTCTGAAATCATTATACGTTATCATTATATAAAGTACTAATCTATTACTCATGAAGTCACTTTTAAGTCAAAGTTAATAAAATTCATTACAATAATCTAGAATTTTTAACATGGAAGTCATAATTCATGTGACTTACGACTTATGACTTTTAACTTTTAGTTCATAGTTCATAATTGAATACTTTAACTTTTTTAAATAAAAAAAAAATTAATATTTTGTCGAAATTCTTTACTCAGTAATTCTGGAGTTTCTGGAGTTTTAGTTTCTGGATCTTAGTTTCTAATTAAAAATTGACTACAATTAATTGCTAAATGACTCTTACCCTTGAAAGGTAAAATTATTTTCAACATCTTGAGAGTTTCTCTAAGCGTAGTCTTCCTCATTACCATTTCATTATCATCACTTCCAAAATTTCTCCATTCGCCAACGAAAACTCATCACTTCAATATTATTGAGCTCATAACCCAACTGCAAACTCTAACTCTTTAACAACATCACCGGCAATCTTTCATAATCTTATCCGTAACTCCTGCACACTTCGTTTCGTTTCTCATTTCTGCCACGACTAATCGATAAGTAATTCAATTAAGCGGCAGTAGAAAAAGTCAACAAGCAAATTGTCGCACAAAAATTAATCAACGCAAGCGACGGTCGCCTTCAGACACCTGTATCTCTGTGTAAAGGTACATTGAGAGTGAAGAAACTCAAAAAGAAATTGAAAAACAAGAGTTGTGTCTGCCTTTAATAGACTAATGCTTCTTTCAAGCTAAGGAAATTTCCAAAAATTGCGACAGATAAGCCAGCAAAGTAGACTGCTGCAAGGTTGTGTCGGCAACTAAAACAACAACAACAGCTGAGCGTCAAGAAAAAACAGTTTCAACGGAAAAAGGAAGCAGTCGAAGACATAAAAAGTAAAAACTAAAAGTAATTGAAAGACTTTGAAGGCGTAGAGACAGAGAGACAAATATATATACATACTTATATATAGTATTTCTATATAGCAAAGCTTTTGATAGAGCTCCTAGGCCATAGTGTAAGTTATAAACTGAACTCACGCAAAAGGCCAAAAGCGTAAAAATATATATATAGAAAATCATAAGAAAAACAAAATCACAAAAAAATTAAAAATAAAGAGACTCACGAAGACTTTAACCGGCAGCAGCGCCCAGACGCACACGGATCGATAACTGATTATGACTTGGTGCATTACTCTGGCCACTTAATACCCAGCGCGGCAGACAAATAAGCAGCAAGGCAGTCGCCAGTAACAGTAAGCAGAAGTGCAGCGCCCTCAATGAAAGTTGAGATGAAATCGAAGGATTTTCGGCCACATTGCAATGTCAATAAACGCACAACACATTGGCGGCAGTCGCCTGAGACACAAACAGGAGTAATGATACCGTGCACACATAAGCGCCAGCAAATCCCTTTCAAATGAGAAAAATGCTATTTTTGGCAACTGCGTGCATTCACTTCTGCTGCCTCGTGCAACCGGCTTGTTTGTGTCTACTTGACCGCGCGCGCACTCGGCTGCTGCTGTCATAAAACGCAGCGCTGCTTGTGTGCTGAGACTGAGACGCGTTTTGTGTCGGATCTTTTGGTCAAATAGCAGGTTCATCACGAAATATATGTAAAATTGTTCGCATTTGTTTAATTTCGGCTATGTCATATAATCTGCGACAGGAGGGGTTGTCGTCTCTCTGCCTCGCTTGCCAATTTTTGCCGGCTGATTGCTACGTGCGCCTGTGGATATGCTAGCAATTTTGTGCAAATGTTTGCGTAAGTGTCCTTTTCGGCGTAATTGCCTGCCTGACTGACTGACTGCCAGCTTGCTGATTTCTCTATGCGTTTAGTGTGCGTGTGCGTGTGTGCGTCGCAGTTCACTGCACTCGTTGGACGTGCATTGAACTTGTACTTCTACATTGGCTTGTTGCATCCAACTCTGCTGTTGTTAGTGTGTCTCTTTTTTCGGTTGTTCGTTTTGTATTTGTTGTAAGTGTGTCTGCTTGCGTGTCACTTGCGTTTCGCTTGCTCATATTCATGTTCAACACAGTAGCTTGCCTAATTTTCGTCTACACTACAACAATAACAAATGCAACAGTGAAAATATCTTCGCTTGTTTGCCGCTTTTTCTTCGTGTGTCGAAATCTTTGACATTTTACCTTTTTGGTGCTTGTCTCTGCTGTTGTCTTTTTGCACACTTTTCTTTTTTTATTCTATTAAATTCCATTACACAGGATGTTTACACAATTTCGGTGCAGTTTTTTTCATTTCTTTGTCGTTGTCTGCTTTTTGAGGTTTTTGACATTGTTGCTGCTTATGTGGCATTCGAATTTGAATATTTAGTATAAGCTTCGTTTAAATGCGCATGGAGTTAAAGGCTCAATGAAAATAAATTCTGTTTATGCAGGGTTTAGGCAATAAACTATAGAAACATTGAACTTTAAATGTGCCTCTTAAGTAATAACAGTCAAAAAACTGACTTTGACTCTGACATGGCGTATACGTAACCCTAATAATCAAAAGAACAAAATGTTGTAAATGTTGTCTATAAATTACTAAAATTATATTCGCACAATAAATTCGATTATAAATATATATAAATTAGAAAGAATAACAAATTGCAATTGTTATCTATATAATTACCATTACAAAGGGGAAATATTTGTATGTATGTTTGTAATGAATTAACTCAAAAACAACTGTGCCGATTTCAAAAATTATTTCACCATTGGAAAGCTACATTCACCCCGAGTAACTTAGGTTATATTTATTGCTAAAATCTCAACTTTCCGGAAATAGTTCCCAGGTAAGGGTATCAAAAAGACTCCGTGATGGAGAATCTTAATCTGAAACTGAAAATCGTCTTGCAAGACATTCCCTTCGCATCGCAATCGCGTGCCAGAGAGTCGAGAAATTAGTGGTTGCAGCTGCTTTCTGAACAAAAATTCAAAACCTCCCAAGTACGCGCTTCAGAGTCGAGTACGGAGCGTGTGCAGTGGCTTGAAGAACAAAATATTAGAAATATGCAAGCTCGCATTAGGGCGTTGAGCTCTGAGCGTTCCCAACGCCTTCATACTCAGAGAGAAAGACAACGGACACCACAGACTAGAGGTCGTAATCAAGTTTTAGCTTATTGCAAAAGAAAATATAATTTCATGTTCGAATTTTCCTCATTTTACTTTTTTAAAATGAACCCAAGCAAAAAACGAGAAAGTACATACATATGTATATAAGTATGTAAAAACTTATAACTTTTGAGATGATTGTTGAAACCCGTTTGAGGCCGGAGCGGTCTGCTAGTATATAATAAAGAAATTGATCGCAATAGTTTCAAATTTTATATATGATCAAGTATTTTCGATTATAGAAAGCAGCATATACATATCTCATATCGCGATGTCTGCCAGGAAAGAGCTTATTAGTCAGGTTCCCCTTATTGGTAGTTCGTATAATCGATCGATTAAGGTTTTTAATTTTACCACCCATCTCGATCGTTCTTTGTTCTTATGAAGGAAGAATCTGTGGTTCCATTTCATTTTAAAGGGCCTGACATAATATTGTATAGTTCTATAATAACAATTATCCATTGAGGTAGAAGATTATGGTCATGAAGTATTAACTTTAATTAGACCAAATTGTTTGTGATTTAGAATGCGTTTCCATAAAATGTAACCGCATGTGTAACATCAAATTGGCAAACGGTACTCGCTATAAGATTTTTATCTCTCTCAATACCAGTGAGTTTTCAATAGTATTTATGAAATAATATAAAAACTTTAGGCTCTTCGATAGAATACTTAGTAACGAATATGAAAGTCATAACTGATTATAATCTATTCACATAAAAGAAAATGGATTCAATTATAAAAAAATTCAAAAAATATTTATTTTGTTGTAGAAATGTATCTTGAAGTAAAATTGGTCTAAGTTTTCCAACAAAGAACATTGTTCAACTTTTAAACCGTAATTTGCTTGCAAATCCACTGCTGTTAATCAGCGCCTATCATCTGAACAAATTCAGCTATAGTCGTTACTCCACTAAAATTTTACCAATATCTGTTCAAACTAGTTTTTTTCATTTATTGGACACTATTACCGAAGTCCTCAAGTCTCCTTCCTTATGAAAACTATTTTTTTCAGAAATTTTGAAAAACTTGATTACCCTATAATATATAGAGGGCAATTATAAAAGCAAGAATTCGATTAAAAAATCATATGAAAATGATAAGAAATATGGATATTTGTGAAAAATGTAAATTTTTAAATTTTTTTTCTTATTTTATATTTCAAATAACTCCAAAAAATTTTTTTTATACAAATTAATATTTAAATAGCTTCATTATCTGTACACTAAACTAGTATATGAAAACCCATACGGTTCAGATTTCTTCAACTTCCATTCAAATAAATCTTCGCTGTGATAGTGCAGGGGTACGCCAATTGGCAAATTGAACTCAATAACTACAAACGACAGTCAATAAAATTCAATAAACCTTCGCCTGCGGGGAAACTTCACAGTTGGCCATCAGACACAAAGACACACAAACTCATAACAAGCGAATTGAAAAAAACTCAAAAATCCGACGAGAAAAAATTCTGCGAAGAAAAATCGCCGGAAAGTTCATGGAAATCGCAGTTTTGCGGTCAAATGCTTTCACAACTAAGCGTGCCACACACCATTTTTGCGCTGAGGATGACGATGATGTGCCTGACTTCACTATAGCAGAGCAAAACGGCAGAGAAAGAAAAAAATTCCGAACTAAATGTTCGAAAAAAGATGCGGCTGCCAGCTAACTGTCTAAGCGCATTACTCCCATTAACTACATTTCGGTTGGAAAGTGAAATGAGTGGAAAAAATTCAGCAGAATTTTTTCGCTGTGCTCCTTGCAACATATTGACGCCAGTTTGTGGCACCCCTTTGAAAACAGAAAAAAAATTATAAAAATGTTGCAACAACGAGTGTGTGGCAACTGCTACTCCTAGTGACAGCCAAATCCACAGACGACCGATTGAAGTGTGATATGTGGCATGTTGAACGTGGCTACTTGAGGCGAAGCATTCGCACCAACTAGTTTTCATGCAACATATTCATACGACTGCATTTCGAATCTATTTAGACTTCACTGACTCAATATGTGTGACCAACGGCTGCCGTTAGCTGTAGAAATGAAATAAAAGCTAGTGAGGCAGTCACTCACCGCTGTATATCACATGATTGTATGTTTGTATGTATGTTGTATGCCACAGCATGACTTTTGATGAAGTTTGTCACTCATACCCACTCAGCGTCTGCCTAATCTTCTAACTGTGTGGTCAGTGCAAATATAGACCATTTGGATACCCATTTTTTTGTTGTTTTTTTCGAAACTCTTTCGTCGAAGTTGTTGTTGTGCAATTTGTTTAGCTTTTGTGGCAACTGTTGAGTTTCATGCCGTAGTTTATGTGTGTTTCGTGTTTGTTTTCGTCCGTAATAGACACTGTTATTCTGCATTTTGCGCTTCTCTTTTACCCTCCTCTGTGGAGTTTGGATGTTGTCGTCTATCGGAGTTCAATTTCCATTTGACCTTTAGGCTGTCAATGATTTATTTTGAATTTTTGTAATATTTGCATAATTCTGTTGGCTTGATCAACTGCTGATTGTAAGGTTACAGCATTAAAGAAGTACTTTGTTCTATAGAATATCAACATTAAGTGTTTTTTATGTTAGACTAATATAAAAGACTCGAGATATACCGAAAGTGCCACTTTATCAACTAGATCTCTAATGACCTGAGTAGAATTTTTAATTAAGAAGGTCATCAATCTGTAGTTCTTCTCTTGGTCTAACCAAATAACCTTTATTAATATCTTAAATTTATATACTGAGTAGCTAGTGATGCATACGGCTGCTTCAGAGTGTCGCATGAAAGACATGCTTCTAGTTCCGTGATCAACATGGCGACTTTGAGGTACTTAGGTGGCAAGTTGATATTTATATAGAGTTAAATTTGTGTTTAGATATATTAGAATTTCTTTAGCGGATAGTTGAGTATATGTTAGGTCAAGTGGCAGATCTCCGCGACTACAGATAATCTCACCTAGACAGCTCTCAACTGTCATTTGTGACATCCAAACACTTCTAACGAATCAAAAGACTCTCACGATTCGACAAAGCGTTGGGACTCAATTATATATGTAGTTCTTTAGACGGCTTATGTCATTTCCAGTCACTTCACTATGCCCGCCAAAGGTGTGCTTACCGAGGTGTTTTATCCTCAGTCTGGCGAATGCTGGACATTGAAGGTGGAAATGCTTAGATTGTTACTCCCCGCCTTTCTCCAAACAGCTTTGGTAACTTGCGTCTAAAAGGATCTCCAATTTTCTCAAAAGTGTACTTATTGGACAGTGTCCAGTGAGCACACCTATGATTACGCCGAAATGAACCTGAGAGAAATCAGTTGGAATGAAGGAATGTCCTATCTCTGAATTAGTAAGCATTGAGAGGTTCTTTGTTCGATCCCAGCTTCCGTCCAACATTAAAAAGCTCCTCAACAACTTCGAATCGCCATTTATCGCTAAGTTGGTGTTCAGCTCTCTGGTTAGCAAAGTCTCATTCTCTCTCTTTTGGAATAATATAATATATCCCCTTTATACACAACAGAAACATAATAGTAATAATATATTTGAGGAATTCAATTATGAATTTAATCTTACATAATATTGGTAAAAATCTACAGTACACAACAGCAACGTACTGCCAAATACGAGTACATGACAAGGGCTACCTGGACTATGAAAGTATGGGCGTATGTGTAAGTGGTTTGCGCAATGAAATTGAAATTGTCCATATTGGCATGCAGCCATTTTACCCACACACGACAACACAATACACGTGCAATGAGCTAGTAAATATATATATGTGCATGTGCAGTTTGTTGGTGCCACAGGCACAACATGCAACATTCCGTAGTCGTTGAATGGGTCACATGTAATGACTTAAATGATTTTTATTGATTTTCACTGATGCAGTTATGCCGACACATAAACACATAGACATATATGGATGTGCTAGTGTATGTGTGTCACACGCATTTATGTACGTACGTACTTGTTGGTTATGCGACATTTTCAGTTTCTGTCGCAATGCGCTGTCATCCGCGACAGATGTTGCAACATCAACATGCCATCAATAACACATTTTTAGGTAATGAAATTTCAATTTTGCCAACATGTTTGCATAAATGATCCCTCACTGTTGTTGTTGTTGTTGTTGTTTTTATTATATAACAACTCGCTATCAACTAGCAAATGTTTGCGTCGCTCCATTTTAATTGAACTGACAGTGGCTATCAGTGGTGCGCATGTTAAACCAGAAAACAAAAAATATATTTTTTTTAATCAACTCATCCATCTAATGGACTTTGTTGTAATATTTGTTGTTTTTTTATCATTTTCAATTATTTAATATTTTATCGCTACTCCTGCTCACATGTGTTGTCTGCCATGCCGTCGTTTTACCTCGCCAAATTCGATTTTGATTATGCACTCTTCTTTTTGTGGCAGCCACACACTGACCTCATTTCCGGTCGGCCATTTGCAATCGCATTATGTGTGTATAAAATTACCAAAATTTGTGTTCGTCCTTTTGACTAGTTGGCAGAGTGACTGAGTGACCGAATCATGTTAATATCACATTGGCGCAATGCGTTTCACTTTGTGTGTTGTCCATACAATTTTGGCTCCTAACCAGCTAATCACATTAGACTCGCATTGAACTAGATTTGCGTTGTTTTTTGGTAGAGGGCACTAAAAGGATTAATAAGGTGTTAGTAGGTGTGTTTTAAATGTGTTTTTTTATTTTTTTTCATCTATGGCTTCAAACCCGTTTGACTGTTTTGGTAGAATTTTTTTTCTTCATCTTTATGCTATATGTTCCTAATTTGATTATTCCGCAACCTGGATCCCATTTAGTTGATCACTTATAATATAGTTAGTGGAAAGAATGGCGAATTAAATTCAGAAATTCCTTTGAGCTTATTCATCAACTCAACTTACAATAGAAATGGTGTATAACCAGCCATAAAAAGTGAGATTTGTGTTCTCAGCTCTCTCAGGAATCTTTACGTATCTATACTACTATTATAAAGAGAAAAGATTTGTATGTATGCTTGTAATGGATAAACTCAAAAACGACTGTGCCGATTTGTGCGGATTTCAAAATTTCTTTCGTCTTTGGAAAGCCACATTCACCCCGAGTAACATAGCATATATTTTTTTGCTAGAATCTCAACTTTCTGGAAATAGTTCCCAATTGAGGGTATCAAAAAAACTCCGTGATCTTGATCTGAAACTGAAAATCGTCTTGCAAGTCATTCTCTTCGCATCGCAATCGCGTGCCAGAGAGTCGAGTAAAGAGCGCTCACAGCTGCTTGCTGAACAAAATTTCAAAACCTAACAAGTACGCGCTTGGGAGTGGAGTACGGAGCATTTGCTGATCCTTGAAGAACAAAATATTAGAAATATGCAAGCTCGCATTAAAGCGTCGAACTCTGAGCGTTCCCAACGACTTCATAATCAGAGAGAAAGACATCGGCTACCAAAGACTAGAGGTCATAATCATGTTTTTGCTTATTGCAAATAAAATATAATTTCATGTTCGAATTTTCCTAATTTTACTTTTTTTAAATAAACCCATGCTAGAAACGGGAAAGTACATACATATGTATATAAATATGTAAACACTTATTACTTTTGAAATGTTTGTTTAAACCCGTGCGAAGCCGGAGCGGTCTGCTAGTATTATATATATGGCTTCACAATTGGTCTAAAAAAAGTTACTTTTTCATCACAATTCTTTTGTAAGATTATTTTGTTTTACTCTATCCTCTGCTAACAATAGATTAAACGGTATCAAAATCGTTTAGTTTCCTTAAAAAAAAACGGTGTTCCGATTCTAACATTTTTTCCTACAATTTCAAAGTGAGCACAGTCCACAGTCATATACAGAACGACTAGGAATAATCATATTCATCATTTTCACATAAGGAAAAAATCTGTACAGCTCTGTAGGCGGCTATTATGAGGATATACAGTGGAACTTCCATAACTCGAACACTTGAATTGGCAATAGCGTTTAGAAGCCAAATTTCATAAAAATTTCCTTCCCTAACTCGAATTTCTATAACTCGAAGTTCTCCATAACTCGAACTCTTGAAGAGGCAATAGAGTGCTACTTTCATACAAATTTCCTTCCATAAATCGAACTTTTTGGTCAGTACATATTACCAAATTTAAAATTTTACTATCGAGGCAGAATTTTAAAAGAGTGCCTCTATATTGTAATAAAACTGTGTATAAATCTATATTTTACAGATTTTTGAAAAATTTATGTTTTAATGAAAATTCTGTAACTCGAAGTTTCTCTAACTCGAAGTTTTTTTGTGGATTGTGGTGATTCGAGTTAGAGAAGTTCCACTGTATTAATAGTGATAAAATATTTTAGTGTAAAATTGATATTTCTTAGTTAGTTTTAAGTCTCGCTAAATATACTTTTACAGCACAAAATACTTCAATAAAAGATATATATGTATAATAAATATATTTATCTAGAAATAGTAATGGTTTCACAAACGCATGCAAAATATCGCTTCACAACAACAATTATCTTATTTTGAAAATTATTTATATTAAAATATCATAAGATTTTCCTATATTAGGCTTTGAACTTTGCTACTTGAAATAAATAGCTTCAAAAAATTATATTTCCAATTTCAGTTATGTATCATTGAAATAGTACTTGGCCTGCTTAAACATTCAGTTGTCACTAATTTATAAAATAAATACATAATATTTTATATATAAAAAATCACTTTAAAGTAATTATATATGTACATATATTATATATATTTTTTTATTTTTGCTAAACCCCATTCGCCTACAATTTTAAAAACTAAACTATTTAAACGTAAAAATAACAAATTTTCCCTAAGCAATATAGAACAACAATTTAATATTCCTACCCCATTCCGAAAAAAATTAAAAAAAAATATGTTTCAAAATGAAAAGCACAAATTTTATTCATTTTTATTATCCCTAGCTTTTGCCTAACTATGAATTCATGCATTAGACAATTTTTTTTAAATATTTACAAAACTTAAATATCTATTATATATATTCATGTATAAAGAATTTCTACTAAATATGCAACTGTGAAAAGAAAACAAGAGGGGTTCAAGCTACAGTGGAGCGCGAAAGAAAAATACAAAAATAATAATAAAAGGCAAAATAAATAAAAATCAAAAATTTATTTTCGAAATATAAAATCCAAATTGCAGCAGTGCTTTCGGTGTCTCAGATAAAACTAAGTGTTAACATATATATGTTTTTTTTTCAAAATATTTAAAATGCTATTACTTCTTTAATGCATTTTTTATTTCAAACAAAAAAATATGATTTCAACTTTTAATATTTTTTTTTTAATTAATTCATTATCTATATATAAATGTCATCTAAATGTGGAACGCTTTTACATAAATGGTTGTTTATTTATGTAAATGGTAAATGTGTACTCTATTTCTTAAATGTCGTTAACGTTCATTTTTTTCTAATAATTAAATGGAAAAGTGAAAAAAAATCGCTTAAAAGCGAAGAAATATGTTTTTTTTTATGTAAGCGATGGAACTTTTTCGAATTCTCTCTATATATATGTGTGTGTGATTCGTATGTTTCTTAAACTATATAACTATATATATACATATTTTTTTGCAAGTATATATGTATATGCGTAAATATATATGTATACATACGTAACGTTTTGGTGTACTTATGTATGTATACGTTTTTTAATTATTAATATTATTATTATTATTTCAGTTTTTTATATAAATGTCTTACTTCATTTTCTTTTATCGATGTATTTTCTCAACGTTGATGTTGTTGTGTAACTTTTAAATATTCAATATACATATATACAATACGTAATTTAATTATAAATTGTTGTTGTTGTAAATGTTGTTTGGCATTAAAAGTAAGTGAACAAATCGGTGAAAAAAATATCAAAAAATTATTTATTTAAAGAGAAAGCTTTCTACAAAAAAATTATTATACTGAGTTTACATATAATGAGTGCTGTGCATTTGTGGTTGGATTTATGGCTAGTTATCGATAAGGAATAAATCTATTTTGATATAGCTTTCGGACGAGCTTTCACCATTTAAAGCTTTCAGCTTTATTATCATTAAAATTTGATCAAGTTATTCACAAAGACCGGACCCTACTATTTCAAATCAGAGAGCTTTCGATTAAGCTTTCACCATTCACTTGTCCTTAAAATTTACAACGTAAGTCATATGGGGCTAGACCAAGGACAATTATTTAAGAAGAATAAGCTTTGCACTGTTTTGATAGTGCTTTCGGTCGAACTTTCTTCAATTATTTCAGCTTCCAATAGTATTTTGTAAAGAAAAGACAGATTTGTATGCCCATAAATCATGAAACAAACTTCATTACGATGGACAAAAAATTATTGAATACTTTTGCCGCCATCGAAGTAACCCTCCTTAGGTTTCGGTTTTTCGAAATAGTTAAGGTTTGCAAATAGTCAAAATTATATTTACCGTTTATAGCGATTTTTTTCTCAATCAAAGGTCAGTATTTCGTGATCTTCAATTGGCCTAATTTATAGAACACTTTATAAGGCCAAAAAGCATTTTAAACGTCCCAAAGAGAAATCAATAATTCTTTAGATGATGGATATGAGTTTCTTTCTACTCCTTCAAAAGCAATTCGTCTACCTAACAGGACGGGAACGGGATTTTAAAAATTATTGTCCATTGGCAATCTATAGATGTTGACTTGAACACGTGCCATGTTCAAATTTTATATTTCTTGATGGCTCTCTTAGATTGGAGGACATTGCCTGTCTATATTTTCGAGATCAGATTAAGTCAACTTGTATATGGCCTTTAAAACCAGTGTTAAAATCTGTAACAAAATTTTTTTTTCCTCCAAAATGGAGACTGGGTTTTTAAAAATTGTTATCATGATAGGTTTTTAACAATTTTTCGTTCGGGTCACCCATCTCTATTGTATTTCCTAGAACTGACCCAACTAAATATTATGGAATTACATCAATAATATACAACCAACCAAATATTATTAAAACTAGCATTACAACAAAAGCAATTAATATTTGAAAATTGGGATGTTTTATATGAAATAAAATGATCCTTCGAAGAATCAGCTGAAAATATTAGACCAGTTTTATTAGAGATTTAGACTTGACGTAAATTCCAACCACAAAGCACGATCGAATTTTCCAACAACAACAATTTTTGTGACTATTTCTTTCAAAATTAAGAAGAAAAAAACTCAAAATTTCACTCCAAACTGAATCAGACAACACATAAATTAGAGAATAGCAGTCAAACCCCCAATCAGTGAATTAAAAACTAAAAAACAAACAGTATTGAAACATGCAAACCGAAATATCTATACAAATTATTTAATATTATTGTCAAGAAGTTGATCTACGTTTTTTGGAAATGGCTGTGCTATTACATATTTATTTAACTCATATTTTGAATTAAAAAAAATTGTTAAAAATGTTTACTTTCAAAAAGCAAACAATAAAAGCTCGCTTAAACAAAGCTAGAGCAAAAAAGCTCAAAAAAAGTTCATTTGAAACGAGAAACAATGGAAAAAGAGTGCGGCAGTGTGCCCAGCATAAACGAAGAGAACAAACTGAAAAAAAAAGTAAACAAAATGAAAATATTGAAAAAAGCATATCGCAACAATAGAGTTTTGGAGAAAATACTATTATAATATTAAAAGGAAAGTGGAAAAACTTCTTGAAAATATTAACGAAAAACAAAATTTTGAAAAATTCAAAAATGAAACTTACTTTTATTTTCTGAAACTTAAGATAACATAAATATTTAGTACAACAAAAAATAGTTCAAAAAACTACAAGCAACTCAAGGCTTTTTACTCACCTCAAAACTGTATGTGAGCGCAAATATTTGGTTATAATTGAAAAAAAATTCAAAATTTTCCAAAAAATATGACAGCAAAAACAACACTTATTATCAAAATTACACGCAACTCCATGAGGCAGGCAAAAGGACAAAATGTTTTTTATCAAAATTATAACAAAAACAAAATTTTTTTGCACACCTTTTTTACTGCTACTAAAAAATTTATATTGAAATTTTATTTGGTAAATATCGAACAAAACAAACAGTTATCTAATATATCTACATTTAGGTTATTCCAAATTGAAATTTATGAAAACCCACCATTGGCTATAAAACTTACAAATTTTACAAATTTAAGTAGAAAACGAACGGACTGAATGTCACCAGCAGTGAGACAAGCAATACAAAAGAGACACTTGCAATTTTTTGAACCAGAACTGTATTTTAACACACGCTCTACACACACACCAAACGCTCTTTTTCACGTTCTTGATACCGAATTCGGCAAAATGATTTGAGACAAACCAAAAAGGTTTTGTACTGAAAAACCAATTTTTTTTTTGCAAATGCTAAATTATTTTTTCCATTATTGTTGTTGTAATTTAGTATTAATGAAAACTTATACGCATATATCTTGGAAAAAAGAAGAGACGAAATTGTCGCTTAAGAGCAGCGTAGCACGCGTAACGTGTACGCTCTAACGGTTGAAACGGTCGTAACGGTCGAATCGGTACACTTTCGTTTACGAGTATATAAATTGTAACGTTTAAGCTTGCAATACGCCACTACCGCCATTTTTTTCATTTGACTCAACTATTTTAAATATAAATGAAACTATTTCTAATTATAATGGTTATAAGTTAAAATGTCAAAAAACAAAAAATCAAAAAAACAGAAAACAAAATGAAAATGTGACTTTTCGAACAACGCCCAAACAAAAATCGAAATTCAACTTCTTGCAAAAACAAAAATATAAATAAATAAATCAAATATATATATATACAAAAACAAAAAAAGAGAGAGAGAGAGTAGTTAAACAATATTGAGTGAATTTGTTTACAAAACATTAAATAATTAGTAAAGCGTTTTTATTATTTTAATTTTTGGTTACTTTAACGCTAATATTAAAAGAAAATAATAATTTTTGGCACGAAACCACACACATTCCGCTTGCGGACTTGTGCAAGCGAAAATAGAGAGAAAATGAGAAAAAGTGTTGAAAAGAGAGAGAATTTCAATTGCCACAAAAGCGTCAAAACGAGACAGTGCCAAGCGTTCTGCTGAGACTCCCCTCTTGTTTTTTGGCAACACAAACATATTTATGAAAAAAAAAAGTAATAATAATAATTGCAAATAAAAAGTATTTTAAAACTACAGCTAACCAACAATTTTCAGTAGTTTTGTTTTGAAAACGTATATTTTTGAAAGTATTTTAGCACTTCATAAAGCATAATTTACAAAATTTTACTTTTTCGTACTTTTTGAAAAATTCGTTATGTCCAAAATAGTTGGTAAAAAATAAAAAAAAAATATTAAAAAAAAAATATTGCCGAAAAAAATTTTCCATCTACTCCTTTTCCTCTTTGAGTTCTCATTCTCATTTCGATTCATTTGAGTTTTAAATAACGTTTCCTTTAATTTGCCATTTTTTTATACGGAAAGCGTGGCAACACCACGCTTCTTTTCATATTTCTTAGAGCGCCAGTCCTACTTTTTGAACATGCATTTATATATATAATTTTTATGAAACTTCACTTTTTTTCTTATCAATTTGTTACTACTCACTTTAATTTTGAAATCTGTTTGCAACAAATGAAAAATGAGAAAACTACACTGAGAGAAAGTAATGTGCCGCTTAAGTGCAATTTTATAATTATATTTATATACAATTTCTCAAGGACAAAGAAAACGAAGCAAGGCAATCGAATACTATTTATAATCGTTTTTTTTTTGTTACTTACATAATTTTTATAAAACTTCAAAACCAATTCAATTGAAACCGAACAAAGCGAAAACGTAATGTAGACAAAAGAAAAGCAAAACCACAAAGTAAAAGCAAAAAAAAAAACAAAAAAAATTAAAATGAAAAAGTAAAAAACTTAAATGCAAAATACGCCATGTAAGCGTAGTACGAAAGAAGTTGATGTTGGATTTTTGTTTGGTGTTGTTCCAGGAAACGTCCGATTCGCCACACGTTGCCGTTGCTGGCGGCCTCTCGGTTAGCGCTGGCGGTGGTGGTGGCAATGTCGCTTGCTCCACCTCGGCCGCTGCTGCTGCCGCAGCCATAGCTGCGTCGGCCGCTTCCACCTCCCACAATCTTGACCAATCGCAAACACCGCCGCCCCTCTATACCTGCATCTATTGCGGCCACACATTCCAGCACCAAAGTAAGCTAACGCGTCACATACTCTCGCATTCGCTAAAAACGCTGGAGTATCGCGAACCCGCACAGCATCCGCTGCTGCATCCGCACCTACTGTCGCACGACCTCAATTTGACGCAGTTGCCACAATTTACCACGTACCCAATGAACGCATTGGCCGCCAGCGGCGCTGATACTCAGGAACAACATGCTGCGGCCGCTGTCATGGCCGCGGCTATGGAATTGGCAGCCTCATGCGGTGGAGTTGGTGCGCGTGGCGCACTCGATCTCGACGGTGGCGGCGGCGGCGGCGGTGGACGACTGGGACATGGCGGCGGTTCGGCATCCGGCAATAGCGGTATTGGTGGCTCGTCAGCGGGTAGTGGCGGTATGGTATTGAGCGGCGCTGGTTCGTCGTCGTCCTCTTCAACATCGGCAGCGGCGGCAGTCGCGGCAGCAGCTGCGCTGGCTGCTTCGTCGTCGACATCGGGCTCGCTGCTGGGCGCCTCATCGAGTGGCGCCGATCCGAATGGCGTGGTGCTGTGCAAATTTTGTGGCAAAAGTTTTCCCGATGTCCATGTGTTGATCGGTCATCTGCCGGTGCATACGGGCGAACGGCCGTTTAAATGTGAGTTCTGTGGCAAGGCGTTCAAGCTGCGCCATCATATGAAAGACCATTGTCGCGTCCACACGGGTAAGTACCGATTTATACTAAAATATTTTTGCAGTATTATCAGCAATGCATAACAGAAGTAGAAACGAGAGTTGAGTGGAAAAGTAAAGTAGAAATTCAGAGAGAGTCCATTCGAGAGAATCGAAAAGTGAAGGTATCGATATCCAAAAAATTTCGTCAAATGTGTTCGAAGTGATAGTAGACTTCATAAAATTACTTCTAACGGTAGCTTTAACCGACTTCTTCGTCTTATACCGATCCTCGCCTGATTGTATGACCTCTGGTCTATCTCTATGGCGGGTTTTCCTCTGAGTTATGGCAATGAAGTGTTAAATGAATTGTAGCGGGCGTCCATTGACTTCAACGATCTTCACTTTTTCTACTTTCAATCAATCAAGATCTGTCGATCGGAATATCCAATTTCAGCTTCTTGTCTTTTGATCAACTCCTCCGATTAGCTAGGAGAAGGGCTTTAAATTCTTTCATCCCTCACATTAGGTGTAAAGCCGCAGTTAATCTAAAATGCTAATGAAACTTTGAGAACCCAGTCCTTTACTCCATGAACTCTACTCGTTTCTCCTTCGGTTAGGCATAGCATATCGTATAAGATCTATATTATTAACTGAATATTCGTTCTCTTCATTGTTACGCGTTCCAACTACAACACCACTTTAACAACTACGTCCCAACCTATCAGGTGAACGACCCTTCCGCTGTCACATGTGCGGGAAGACCTTCTCACGCTCAACCATACTCAAGGCGCACGAGAAAACCCATTTTCCCAAGTATGTGCGCAAATTTCTCTCACCAAGCCCTGTCGACACAAAGGATGAACTACCACAATAGTGAAGCGACTTTAGTTTGCTACTAAACTACTACTATTATTATTACTACTACAACTACAACATACAGGATAATAACAATTATAATTACTACAACTGACGATGAGCGATCGTGATCTACATGCATACATAGCACGTAGAGACCGACATTTGGAGTGGTCCGCACATGTAAGATCATGATCAAGACAACACGAAATACATAGATACAAGAGATAAAGAGGAGGAAGGTGAAAGGTGAAAAAGCACCGACTTTGCTGAAACATACATATATACATATATGAAGTAATCGATGACAAACTTCGACGACAAACTGAATTTTGTGGCTGAGCGCCGCAAGAGCGCGCGGGTCACTTAATAATTTATTTAAAGAATACAAAAAACTAGTAAAAACTAAAAGTCTGCCTGAGCATACAAAACAGCAGCAATTATATACTTATCTTATACATATTTGTAACGATACATACATACAATACATATATACAAGAAAAAATAAGTGGAGTAAACAAGTTAAGAAAGAGAGAGAGAGATAGTGTGTGTTACATATTAGAAAGAGACAACAAGCTGCGTAGAAACACACAACAAAAACACACTTACCGTTATATACACATACATACATACATACTATATATATTTGACAGTTAGTAAGTGTTGCAAGCGTGAAGTGAAAGCTAAAGTTACAAGTAAATAAGTAAACAATTGTCATTATATACATACACACAAGTATATATATATACATAAAAACCTACATATATATATATACATATAATATATATACATGCATATATATATATATTTAAAATAGTTGTAAAAATTAATAATAATAATAATAATAATATTAAACGCCAGAAACAAGCAACAAGCGTATAGTGAGCGGCAGTGTGTAGAAATCTTAGGTTAGGAGCGAAGCTAAAAACAAAACGCTAAGCGTAAATGCAAAATTTTAATTGCATTTTTTTTACAAATAGGATTTTGTGTACAGAGTGTGTTGAGTCGGTGAATTAGTTATGACACTAAGTGAAGTAAAAGAGCGAGCATTATCGTTTGATTCAAGCAGGAGAGAGGGAGAGAGAGAGCAAGCTGTCCCGTTTGCGCTCAATTAAATACATACTAACATATAGATGTATGTGAGTGTAACAGAGATAGTGAGTCCTAAATGCTGCAAATGTAGGAGAGTAGCAAATGAAATAGAGAGAGAGAGAGCGCTTTTACAGACAGACAGTTAGACAGACATACAATATACAAGTCATATTATTTTTTTTTAATTAGTAATATATTTTTTATTAAAAATAAATTAAAAATTAAAAATTTTAAAATTTAAGTGAAAGCAAGAGTAGTTCTAAGAAAGTTAGAGAGCAGTTGACAGATGAAAAGAAAAAATGAAAGAGACAAACATAGAGAGAGAGAGAGTGACATATAACAAGTGACAAATGTTGCTATAAACTTGTTGCTATAAAAGTTCATACAACATGTTGCATATAAAGCGTGCAACATGCCATTTTCAACGCAACAGGAAGCGGCAGATTTGAGAATTTTTCAAGCAAGTTATTTTAGTGTTACTTATGCTTTCATTGTACAGTTAATTAATTGTGTATTATATGGTTTTTGTTACATAATACAATATATGAAGAATATACAGACGGACACACAAGCATATATAACAATATGTATGTATGTAGTTAATATTAATTTTTTCACAATTAAACATTTTT
Organism: Zeugodacus tau; assembly: GCA_031772095.1. NCBI lineage: Eukaryota > Metazoa > Arthropoda > Insecta > Diptera > Tephritidae > Zeugodacus > Zeugodacus tau. The sequence continues at coordinate 60,842,138 of CM062650.1, read as the reverse complement.
AGCTGCAACGCAACACACAGCGTTTGCAAGATCTCATGTGATCCGTTATTTTTTTATATACATAGACAACTATAACAAACCAACAAATATACATGCATACAAGCATACAGGCGACAGTGTGTAAAATATATAACCCCCTAAGCCCAGCAGTAAATATTAGTGTTACATAGCAATTTTCCTGAAAAGTCAAGGTTGTTTATGCGCATGCGCGTACTTTTTTTATTTCTCCGAAATAATATTTCAGTTTGAAAGCTCGCAAGTTCTCAATTAGTAGGAGTTGCAATTACCGTTTTTTGTTAGTTTTTTCCATTATCAATTTTCTTTTAAAAACAGTTATAGTCAATATACATGCATATATGGAGTTTTATAAATGACATACATAGTTACGAAATATACATACAACAAAAGTAATAAATACGATAGACTTTTTTACAACAACAACATAGTTGAGCAGTAAGAGCTTTTTACAAAAACAACAATAATAACACAACATTTACAGTTACAATAGAATAAACAATTGGTGCTAATAAACTACAAACTGATATAGTGAGAAACATAGAAGGTCAATACAAACGTACACACACACACATAGATTTTGCATAGAAAAATAGACAGTATCTAATTGATTACAACAAAATTTTGTTTTACATAACTATATAACATAGTAAAGTTCATATTGAAAGCTCATTTAAAATACGAGTCTAATTTCTACGACTAAATATATAACAAAATTTACCGTTATTTACAATATATTATATTTTATATTTGAAAGCTCAAATTATGAAAGTTAATTCTCAAACAAAAGCTTGAATTTACACATACTTGTAAACTTGCAAAACTGGAACAAAAGCTCTATAAACCATATACAAGTTAATTCCAAAGTGAAGCTTTTTATCTCCTGTAAAGCTTTAAAGTCCCTCGATAAATAATATTTGACTTGACTTTATATAAATTCTATGAAAAACCTCCATAAATTATAAAAAATATTTAAAGTTTGAAAGCTTTCTAATCGCAAAGTTGATAAACAAAAGCTATTTAATAGGTAATAGTTTTTTTGCGATTTTTAAAAGCTTTTTATTCAAAAATTTTCTGCTAAACTTTCACAACCTTTGCTTTGAACTTTCATAAGCTTAAATTTGGCAAGCTTTCAAAATTTTGATTTTAATTACTCATATTTCTAACGCTAAAAGCTTCTTTTTGAGAATTGTGTTTTTAAAAAACTCCCTTTCAAAAATGTTTAAGCAATTTTCATTGCTGGAACTAGTGAAGCTTTCACAGTTTATGTTTATATGAGCTTTTGTATGACAACTTTATTGTTCAAAAATAGTTTTTCATTGCAAAAATGTTTAAAGCTTTTAAAATATGAATTTTAACTTTCGAAGCTTTCATAATAACTCTTTAAGAGCAAAATCTAAACATTTTTACAACAACAATAACTGCAATAAACACTTTCATAAAGAATTAGTGAAACATACCTTAATATTTATATACCAGTAGTTATACTTTAATGACAGTTAAGAGCTTTCAATAGAACTATATAATAGTTTTTCGGCACTGGAGAGCTTTAAGCTCAGAATGTCAAATACTTACATATATTAAATACATTTCTGTAGAACTTTAAAAGCTTGCAAATAGTTCGGACAAAAATATTATATAGCTTTTTATATAAAGCTTTCACCAAAACTTTTTATGAGTTTTTTCTTTTATTTTCCCGGCTTTGACTACCACATAGATACAACCCAATGAACTTATATATACAACAGAAGCGCATACATACATAACCCCAAAGAAAAATAAAAAAATAGAAAACAAAAACAAAAACAATACTAAAGGACTCAAAAATGAAAAGGATTAAAGAAAAAACAAGAATTCAATGAAAGCAAAAAATAATGCGGAGCGATAAAAATATTTGTAAATGTAGTTTGTTAAGAAGTGAGGAGACGAATGTGTAGATATGTATTACGAAAAGGACTGTGGAGAATTTTTAAGGCAAAATAGAGTTTAAAAAAAAATACACTTAAAAAAGGACACAAAAATTTCTATAAGGCTTAAAATAAATTATGTAGAAAAGGCGACAGAGTAGAGTAGCAGAGAAAAGACACTGAGAAAAAGAATTAGTGACAGAGCAAGCAAGCGATAAATTGAGAAAATTAAATAAGGCGGCGTTAAAGAGGCAGAGCAGAGAGCGACAGAGCGAGAGCGCGATAAAAAGCAAAGCAGAAAATTTATTGCATAGAGAATATCTGTGATCTTAACGATATTTATAAAAATACATATAAAAGCAAACAATTTAAATACATATAATATATAACAAAAAATCGATGAAAATGAACACAACAACAACAACACAAAGGATAAATAAAAAATGAATAAAAAATAAAAATTTTGCAAATATTATAAGAGTAAAAGTAAGCGAAAAGGCGACAGCATAACAAAAAAAATTAAAGAGGCAAGAAAATTAAAAAAAAATAAAATATGTGCAAATAACGTAGTAGAACATACATATGAGACAAGTGAGTAATATTATAGCGCGCATTTGTATGAAAAGCAGCGTTTGGAAATGCGCGCATGCGCAGAATTTGATTTCATTGTTTTTGTATGTAGAGCAGCACGCTGGTAGAGCAAAGCGTTTGTAGTTTCATTTTCATAATTTAAGGCGAGAAGCAACAGTACTTGCGGACAGGCGTAATTAGCTTTATATACATATATTTCGGCTTATATGTATATACACTATATATACATATGTATAGTATATATATAAAAATAAAATTAAATTAAACTTAATACCCACACTCAAACACACACACACACACACACACACACACACACACACACACATAAATACACAGCTACTTGCACACATGCACCGGTTTTATTATTTAGAAAAGCTTTCGGCTAACAGTTATGCATAGAAAACAACAACAACAACAATAAAATATATATTGTAATATTTAAAGTTAAAAAAAAGTGTAAAGAATACAAGCTCTTTCGGCACTTTGGCATATATTTAAGTTTATGAAAAATAAATAACACTTTATGTTTATATACTTTTTGTAATTATATCGAAAACAACTTACTTTCGCTTTCTCTATATACACATGCATACATACATAAATAAATATGTATGTTTTGTTTTTCTATTTTTTATTAATATAATTTTGGTTTATTACAACAAAAAAAATTGTAAAATTTAATAAAAATTAACAAATTATCTAAAGTTTATATAACAACAACAACAACAAAAAATATTTATATACATACATATGTACTTTATGTAAAGCATATATATTCTATAAGGTAGTGAGACAAAAAGTTAACACAAACAGACATATTTAAAGCAAAACAAAAAAACAAAAACAAAAACAAAATTATACATTGTAAAAAAAAAATATTGTATAAGTGCATACAAAATTTCTATTTAGGTAAAAGCAAAAGTAAAAAAAAAATTAAAAACTTTAGTAATAGCAAGCATGAAAAACAGGTTTAGAAAAAGAAAACACTTTTAGGCAAAAAACAAAAAAAAAATACTTTCGATAACGAAAATATATACACACATACTAACATAAAGTTACGAACGCATATACATATATAGTCTTGCACAATACATACATATGTACACAGGCCCCCCGCTGACTATATAGTAAACCCTGCTAGCAGTCATCGCTAAGGAAAAAGCAACAACAATTTTGAACTTGCTTTTATAATATTGCAAATAATTTTCGGTTTTTTTATTAATTAAAATATGTAATTTTGTATTGAGGGCTTTAAATATTTAAAATGTAGCGGAGAAATTATGCTTTAACATTTTTTGAAGAATTTTTGTTTGAATTAATTTTTTTCTTTCAATGCAATTTTTTCAAGAAGACCAGCAATCAAGATGATCTGCAATTTTACTGCATACATTTAGGCGTAAAAATATATGTTTTATGAAGCTTAACGAGCTTTCACGTAATATCCTAAAGCTAAAAGCACGAGATATCTCAGATTTTCAAAGCTTACACTTTCTGGAGTTCAAAAGCTTTATTCCTTTTCCATACTCTACATGCAATATATTATTTAAAAGATTATTTCATATTTTTTCAAAGTGTGTTTTCAATTTTTTGAAATCATTTCTACTTTTCCAGTACTTTTGAAATATTTTTTATGTTATTAAAAATTTCTGATTCTGAGAAACGTATTTTATTAAGTATCGAAATATTCAAATCTTATTCTGAGTTTTTGTTTTCAAGCGTTATGCTCATGATTATCATATTTTATTTCTTGAGAGCTTATTTTCATATTAAAAATATTAATTTAAGTGCCCAAATCGTTTAGTAAAATCTAAGAGCTTTTCCAGTTAGAATTTTTTTTGTAATTTTCCAAACATTTTTCATAAAGCTTCCTGTTTCTACGAATTAAATCCATTCGTTATTTGTTCAAAGCTCTGTTTTTAATTTTTCGAGCTTTCGCCACTTTTAAAAAGCTTTGAAAATAGTTTTACATGAAGATTAAAGTTGTGCTTTCACAGGAGCTTTCATCCAACAACATTTTCTGGTTCTAAAAGCTCTCGAAGCTTTTTACGTGAACTAATAAAGTAAAATATATAAAAGAAGTATGCGCTTAAAGCTTTTATTGTGTCAATGTATGCAGTAAAGCTTTCGGAATAAATTCAAATCAAATTCTAGATTGCCTTCTGGAAAGTTTGGTGAAAATTTACTTTTATAAACTTTTTTGATAAACTTTACTTTGAAATTACGTTGCCATTTTTATTAACAATCGTTATATAATAAATATTGAGTATCTCCCTGCCCCGGTATGCCGAATTTGAAAAAAAGCTGCTAATTTTTTTTTTTTCATTTAAAATAAAAAATATAAAATATTATGTTCAAAACCCAAAGTTTCTCCAACTACACTGGCGTACATAACAGTTAGCACCGATGCTGTTTCGCTGGCGTTGAATAATTAATGAGTAAACAAATAAAAATGTGTTAAAAAAGATCTCAAAATTTTTATTGTATTAAATAATGCTGAAATGGTGTAATCGCGTATGTGTAAGGTAATAACAAAAGATAATAAAAGAAAAAAAAACAAAAACAATTGCAAATAAATTGTTATAAAATGAAATTAAGTTAAACGATTCAGCGCCACTGATGCAGCATCAGAAAAAATATAAACATAACCACAAATTTTGAAAAACTGAAATTTAAAAAACTACTTTTTTCGCACTTCGCTTTTGTTTAAACCTTTTTAAAGAATATTGCGCGACTAGAGTCTCGTTAAATTTAAGCTTACATACCTTTACATGGAAGTCAAAAAAACCTTAGGCAAAATTCAAAATTCTAAATTCAAAAAATGAAAAAGAAGAAATCTAAAATTAGTCGTAAAAAACAAAATTACATAAAAAACAAATGAACACGCATGAAACCCCCTTTCGGCAACAACTTTTTGGATAAACAATTTGGCTGTGATAGTGTTAAAAAAAATGATACATTCATGCGTAAACAAGTGAATGTATGTAAAAAAATAAATAAATTTTAGCGTAATTAGAATTTATATATAATTTCTCTCATTTTATAAACTCTATACAAAAATATATTATAATTTTTCCAAATTTTTTAGGCAGTATTAAATTTATAATAAATATTTAAAAAATAATATTTAACATTAAAGATGAAAAGCGAAAATGTGATGTTAAAAATTTTTTAATTCGAAATTAATGCGATAACCAGTAGACTTAAAGCAAACAAAAAGAAATGCACAAAAACAACACACTGATAAAATTATAAAAAGAAATTAACTATAAAATTTAGGCAAGCCTGCAATGCAAAACTAAGGTACCCTAATGCATATAAATGATATACATATAGAATATGAATAAATAAAATTAAAAAATATATATATAAAATATATGAAAGAAAAACAAAATTGTGATTTTCGGCCTTTTATGCAAAATTAAACTTTTAGGCAAACTTATAAAATAACTAAATTAGTAATAAATAAATAATAAAAAAAATTAATATATTATAATATTAAAAAAAAAAATTAGGTGCGTTAAGAAAACGCTTTTGAAAGCAAAAGCAAATTGCTTAAAAAATTTTTAACAAACATATAGCGGCATTAAAATTTATGAAAGCTTTAGTGAAAGCTTAAATATTGGCGTATGAAAGCATTGCAGCGCTAAGTGCTAACGCGTCGTGACAGTAAGATCTCAAAATTAAGCATATTAAAGAATTTAAATCATTTCATGCGTAAATATATACATATTTTTTATATAATTTGTGCGCAAATTAATTGTTTGTTTTTGTTTTTAACTAACAAAAAGTGTGAGTGCGCGTAAAAAGTAGTTTTTATAATTTCCAAGAGACACTTTTATTCAATATAAATATTTTTTTTTATTAATTATTTGCTACGAAAAACGTTTGTGTATGCTAAAACATTCCATACGATTAGCTTATGTTTTCATATTGTTTAAATAAAAAATTAATTATACAAATTTATTGCTAAAAATAACTGTTATGTGCGCCAGCTTGACAAGTTGTAAGCAGCGTATAATTTTTTGTTTATCAAAAAAAATTAAAAAAAAAAAATATTAAACATTTTTTCATGCCACGTTTCTTCCATAAATATTCTTATTATGTGTTTATATTTACTTATTTTTTTCTAAAATAAAAAAAAAATTGTTTATATTATCTACTACTTTATGCTTACACAAAAAAAAAATAATGCTAAGAATTATATGTTATATTATTTTTTATCTACTTTCATATGTTATTTTCGAAAAAAATAAAAATTTTATTTCAAAAAAATTAAAGTTAAAATTCAAAATTCTAAAAAAGTAAAAATTCAAAATTCTACAAAACACCAAAAACACACACATATACATGTCCCCTCAAAAAACGCGTCCCCCACTTGTCCAAGTAACACGCCTTACACAACAACTACTTATCTATACATACACAACACCAACAATCGCCACGATGAATTTGTAATGTTAATTATTAATTAATTTAATAAAACGTTAATTATACAACAAATAAATATATAAACAAGAAGCGTCTTAGCACCTAAGCCATTGTTATTTGAGTAAACGTTAAATGATATAGAAATCAAATGAAATAAGAAATAAAAGATATCATGAAATGAAAACAATAAAAAAAAAACAAAAAAACAATTTTTTGGTTTTATTCCTTAGTTAAATACAACAAAAAATTTCGTTTTCATTTTCTCATTGTCATACATTTCATAAAGCAATCAAAAAAAATCGCATGCGTTACAAAATTCATTGTGAATACATACAGCACTTGTCACTACCACTACACACACACACAGCCATTCACGCCCACACGCTCACAAATTTAACAGCCCACATATCACACCGTCACATATACAACACTATGGTGAAAGCGCCGTAACATTTATAAGTAGCATGAAAGCTCTTTTACTGAGCTTTTACAACTTACAAAGCTTTCTCGAAAGCTCATTTGTATCTACATTTTATATATTGAAATAATTTTATTTTTAAGTTTGACTTAAGTTGATTTTTTTATTTTCTATAGATTTGTATGTATATTTTTAAGTTTTTATACAATTTGAAAACTTTTCAATATCAAGAGGCCCTCAATATAAATTTCGAAAAAAATAAATAAAACTTGGGAAAAATGCGCCTATTTTACAACGTGAAACTTGAATGAAGCGTATATACATTTCTTTATTAAAAAATTTGCCATTAAAGCATGAGCTTTCACTTACTTTCATATATCAGTATCTGTGAAAGCTCGTGAAAATATGCGCAACGCATGTAAATTTAATGTGAAAGTTAAAAAGCTTCCAGTATTCAAAAATTTTATGAAGCTTTCACAATACAGCGCAGCTTTCACACCAATGAAAGCTTTACAAATTCACAAGTTTTTTTTGTATTTTTTTCTACCATTTTAATTTACTCTTCTGCATTATTTGATATAACTTTGTTGCCTTGTTGTCATCAAAATGTAAATGGATGTACTACAACATTTTTCGGAAGAATACGCTAAATTTAAATTTTTAGGCAAAATTATACGAGCATTAAAGAAATTCAATTTTAGGAATTACAAACAAAATTTATCATTTTGGAGAAAATTAATAATTTAGGACAAAAAAAAGCAACTAAAAATAAAGTGAAAATGAAAATTTAAGCGAAATTAAACTTTAAGGCTATTTAGAAATCATACACCATATACATGCATATACACACTTATATATATATACATACATATATACATATGATAAGTGAAAATTAATGAAAGTAGTGCATTTTTAGGGCAATAATGATTATGAAACTTAAACTAGAAAGCAAATAAAATTATACACAAAAGAAGATTATTAAGTAAAAAATTTATGCAGCGGAAAAATCAGCAAAAAAAAAATAAACACTTCAGGCTCAAAAGTAATTTAGAAACATGCAAAAGTACATAATCATAAATACATATGTAATTAATTTGAAAAATTTAAAAACAAAAAAACATACATACATAATCGTATATAATGAAGTAAAAAGAGTTCTACGACGAACAACAAAAGCCATTTTAAAACCCATAACTGCACACATACACACATACAAAAGTATAAATTTTGCAAAAAAAATTTGTTCACTTCAAATTTGCTTTAAATACAGTACCGCAAAAAAGTATGCACATAAGTATTTACAAGCAGCCACTAAGTTATTTAACAGCTTACGAATGGACTTACTTATATACACAGAAAGCGACGCATACACACATACTTACTTATATACATAATTAATTGTTTAAGAAAATGTAATAAAACAAAAACAATATTTTGTTGGTTTTTGTTCTGTGCTCGCGCCTCTACAGTAGTATACATTAAAAGCCGTAAGAAAGTTATGAAAAAATAATTGAACATCATTAAGGAATATTAATAAAATATATATATATACTGAAGTTCATGCAAAATCTTAAGTATACACATAAGCACGCATACATTTATTATGAGATTAAGGCATGCGAAATAAATCAATACATATAAACTCACATTTCCATAAGTCAATAATAATACATAATGAACACAGCTTATAGTGCCTCCTATATATAAAAAATAATTTAACACAAAAGAAATTTAAAGTGAAAAAAATCACAAGCACAGTTGCACTGAACATCTGAAAGCAGTGTCAGCCAAGGTTTCTTATAATTTGTAAAAAAAATTAAGTAAAATCTTCATAAAAGTTTACTTTTCCTTATTATCTGTCTAAAATATGATCTTAGTGGCTACGAAAGCTTTTAAGAGCTCTCATTTGAGCTTTCACTTTTTATAAAGGATCATCATGTTCTCATTATAATTCCTTTTTCGCTTATTATCAGCATAAAATAGTACCTAAGCGGCTACGAAAGCTTTTAAAAGTTTTCAACTGAGCTTTCAATTTTTATAAATGTGCACATTGTAAATCCTTTTTTATGCAATGTCCATTTTCAATATTATTTATTCTATTTTTTATTAATTTAATGCCTCAAAAGGCTCCGAACTTCTACATAAAGCACAATAAAGTTTTATTTTCCTTATTATCTGCATAAAATATGATCTTAGTGCTTAGAGCTTTCATTTGAGGGTCATTATGTTCTCATTATAATTCCTTTTTCGCTTATTATCAGCATAAAATAGTACCTAAGCGGCTACAAATGCCTTTTAAAGCTTTCAACTGAGCTTTCACTTTCTATAAATGTGCTCATTGTAAATCCTTTTTTATGCAAAGTCCATTTTCAATATTATTTATTGTATTTACTACTAATTTAATGTCTTAAAAAGCTCCGAACCTCTACCTATATACAAAAGCACTTAAAAGCTCGTTTATTTAAAAATATTAGTTTGTAACATTCTTAATTCATGAATTATACTTGAAAAGCTTATGTATTTTAGAACGTTCACATTCTACTAATTGAAAGCTCTAAGAAGCTTTATATATAAATTTTATATATAAAGTATTTTATAAAAAATTTTAAATTGAAAATTTTTGTTCGAAAATTATCTGAAGTAAACTTTCTAATATAATATCATAGTTAAAAGCTTTCATTGAATTTCGTACAAATTTCAATTTTAAACTCCTTTATATTGAAAATATTTTTTAGTTATGAGCTTTTGAGATTTTTTCAAAGCTTTTGTAAAAAAAAATATTTTTAATTTCAAGCTTTTTATGAAAAAAAACAACTGAAATCTATAGTACTGTTAACTGCAGTAAGTTTAAATGATGCCACATTTTCCTTAATATATTTTGAAATCTTGGCTGACACTAAAAAAGCAAAGTTTGTGCGTATCGAATTTATAAGAATATTAACAGAAACAAGGTCAATAAGCTTAAATAATACGGTATACACTTTAAAATAATAAAACTAATTAAACAACATTATTATATATAAAAAGGTATAAAAAATAAAATCTACATAAATTAAAGTAAATAATATCCACAAAAAAATTATTACACTTAAATAACAAGCTAAACGCAAAACAAAAAAAATATTTTAAAGAAAATAAAAAACAAAATTATAATTAATTTTTTCTTCAATAATAAAAAGCTAAAAGCTTAAAACTAAATTCAAATTGAAGTGAGAACAACTTAAAAAGCTTAAATGATAATTCAAAAAACAACTAAATTTAATAAGCTTTGGCACACAAAATTCAATGTTTTCCAACAAAACCAACAAAAAAACGTGAAAAATTAAACAACAAAATTTAGAATTTTCGGTAAATTTCCAAAAACTTTAGAAGAAAAAATCATCAAACCGGCGAGAAAAATAAACAAGTTCAAAGACTTGTGCGAAAACAAAATCAAGAAGAAATTCCAAAAAAAACTACAACAAAATTAACCCAAAATTACAACCAACTCGAGGCAAAACGACAAACTACTTTCAATAAAACATAAATGCAAGTTTCGGCAAACAAAATTCTTGTTGCTCTTATAAGACACTCTGTTCGGCATTATTTCGTTCAGTTTTTCCGTAAATTGTTTTCAAATAAAAATTATGATTTCAAATCATTTTCATTTAATAAAGAAAAATTATTTTGATAAGCATATAATTGTATAACAACAACAAAAAATAGCTACAAGAAAACAAAAAGCTCAGGGTAATACAGATTCTTCCAATTATAACTTAACACTAAATATAACTAAAAGCAAAAAACAACAACAAATAAAAGCATATTAACTACAATACTACAACAACAAACAATAGCAGCTCAAATAAATAGTCTAAAACTAATGATTACCTTACAAAGCAAAGCATTAAGTGAATTATAGACTACAAATTTGCAATAGTACCAGACTAAAAAAAACAGTAAAGAAATACAACAACAAATATTTTTACATAATTTTTAATTGCATCAAATGGAACTGATAACTTAAATAGGCCCGGAAGGCAATACAAAGCATAAAAATATTACAAAAAATGGCTGAGATATCAGTTGAAATGCAATTATTTACAACAACAATCAATAACAATAGTGCTAACAACAAAAAAAAAAACAATAAATAAATGCATAAACAAATATATAAAATACAACAATATTTTTTAAAAAGAATTTGTCACAATTTGTTTTCTCAGTAGAGCGAAGAAGGGCGAGAAAAGCTTTGGATTTATTATTTTTATATACTACAAATCATATGAAATAGTGCAAAGTATTTCAATTAACAAATGCCTTTTTTTACAAATGAACTACATAATAAATGAATGAAATAAACGCGTAATCGGTATAAACAACAAAAACAATAATTAACTGTGAAATATGAGTGTTAAAGGGCATATAGTGGAAGCAGCGGCGAGCTTTTGTTGAATAAAACTCATAGTGAAAGGGATTAAAGCTCATGTTGGAAGTGATGAAAGCTCTCTTACAAACATGAAAACCTAGCTGAAAAGCTTTCTCTCGAAACTTGCAACAAAATTTGTCGAAATGTTTAACATGAAAGCGCGAAAGCTCAAAACATATTGCTAAAAGCTCTAATAAATAAGTTTTGAAAGCTTTAATACATGAGCTTTCATTGCAGCTGCTTTCATATGCCAGCTGTGTGTCGCTCCGTACAGATTTCACCACATTAATGCCTTTACAAAACCCCCTTACAACAAATATAGAAATATTAATGCATTATAATAGACAACAACAACAATTTGCCTTGTTTACTTGAGATATACTTGTTTTACTATTATATACATAATCCTTTTTGACATACAACAGCCGTTGTGCAATGCATACATTTTTGCATAAGTACCCTTAAATATCCATAAGCGACTACCAGAGTACCAATCCATTTTACCTAAATACATACATACATACAACAATTATACAAATATACATGCATTCGAATGTATGACCTTATAGTTACAAAAGCCCTTTCTAGTAGTTATGTATTTAATTGATTTTATACATTTTTTAATTCTATTAAAATTTTTAAATAACTGTTATGAGAAACTTGTAAAACAAAAAACCAACAAAAAAAATAGTTACCCTTAATATGTACCGTTATGTGAAAGTAGCCATTACCTACATACAAATAACCAGCAATCAGTCCAACAATCGATATATTAATCAATACCGTGCAAAGCGTTCTGCAAATAATCCGATTGATTAATTAGAATATACATATAGTAAACTAAAGATAGCAAGAAAAAATATTGAATTTGAGATTTTCCAGAGATTCAGTGTTAACTGTGGTTACACGGAGTTCGTAGTCATGTCTATTGGTAGTAGTCTTTTAACACTATATGCCTGACTGATTTGCGGAATTAATCTGAGGATTTAAGTCAGTGGGGGATTAATAGTGTTAAATTTGAACTAGCCTTGATGTGACCCAGAACTCTGATGGCAACTATTTTGGAAACTGGTTTCAAGCGGTGTATATAAACGCTGCTCTTACTATTTAACTAACAGCAATAGAATTCAATTTCGGCTATAACCGCGTAAGCGGTGTCTACGCCAGTCAAGAAGAATAGAATTCAACAGCAAATAGTCAACAAAATAAATAATAAAACCCAACATTTCCTAAAGAAATACAATTTTGAAAATTTTCTAAAAATTCTTCACGACAAAAAGGTCAGGTGGTCAAGAAATTTAAATAATATACCAAAAATAATTAAATTAATACAAACATGAAAAAAGTAATCGATCATTCGGGAAAAAAATAAAATAAAGTCAGTTGAACTGAGTAAATAAAATAAATAACATGAGATAATTTAATAAAACGCAGTGAAAAATCAAAAAAATATCAGTAATTGCTCAAAAATATTAATTAAAAATTTATTTCAAATTCGATGAAATAGAATTATAACTCTGAAATTATAATAATATCAAAAAACATCAACCAACATAATTATCATGAAAAAAATTGGTTATAATAAAAACAATGCCATGAAAGAAATGTCATGATAGAACTTTTTGAGATTATGCAAAGCTTCGAAAAGAAAATTCACAAGAGAAAAATGGTTCTGATAAACTAATTATCATGCTATAAAATTTTTTGAATAAAAAATGTCATGGGAGAACTTGTTGAGCTTATGCAAAGCTTCGAAAAGAAAATTCACAAGAGAAAAATGGTTCTGATAAAATAATAGTCATGATATAAAATTTTTTAAATAAAAAATGTCATGAGAGATCTAGTTGAGATTATGCAAAGCTACGAAAAAAAAGGGAGAAGACAAAAAAAGGTTCTGAGAAAATAATTGTCATGATATAAAATTTTTGGAATAAAAATGTCATGCGAGAACTTGTTGGGATTATGTAAAGCTTAGAAAAGAAAATGCACTAGAGAAAAATTATTCGGATATTATAATTCCCATGATATAAAATTTTTGGAATAAAAAATGTCATGAGAGAACCTCAAGCGATAATCTTAAAAATTTCAAGCTACGAAAAATTCGACAGATTTTAAATATAAAGAACAACAAAAAGTAATTTTCTTAGTTTCAAAGTGATATAAAATAACAGAGCCATAACATAATTGATTATAACTTAACATAAAATGATAACAACATAATATAACATAACATAACATAGCATGACTGTAAATAACATAACAAAATATAACTTAACATGGCATAATACAAGAAAATCTGACAAATCAAACAAAAAATGAAATAAACAAAAAACCTACACCTGACCACGTCGTATACAACAACGCGAAACAATTACAACAACAACTACATAGCAGCAATCTGACCACAAAGCAATCCTTAATACAAGAAAAAACCGAATCTAAAGCATTTCAATAAACATTTTCTACAAAACAATATGTAACAATTAAATCGATAACTAATTTGAGTGCCAAGCTATTAAAAGAATAAGAATTAAATAAGTGATAAATAAATGAATTAATTTAAAACAAAACAAAAATACAAACAAACACAAAAATAATTAGAAATAAAAAACAAAAATCTAATTGGTAATGAAATTCGATTGCAAATGCGATATACATACATATATACATAAATATGATTGGTTGAGAGCATTGCAGCGCCAATTTTCAGTTTAGCAAGCCAAATTTCTTAATAAAAATATAAAAACAAAAACAAAAACAAATATTTGTACATAGCAAAAACCAACAAATTGTATGAGAAAATAAATTACAAAAAAAGAAAATATAAAATTCAACTAGTATAAATTAAACTTGTTTAATGGCAACAACAAACATTTTTTACTTCAAACACTTTTTGGAAGAAAAAACTAATACAAAAACAGCACAAGCGCCAGCAATTTTTTCCAGTGTAATTATGCATATTTCTGCGAGAAATACTAAAAATTAAATAAAATAAAAATTTCGATAATTTTTTTCAAGAAAAAAATCTATATGTTGCTGATTTTTGGTTACAACAAAAACATGAAAAGTTTTAAGATAGCATAGTTCTTTACAAGAAGTAAGCATATATCTAATATATAAGATCATGAAAGTTATAGCAACACATACATACATACACACTGTAGTGCCTAATCCCCTTAAAAAGAAAGAAAAAAGAGAAAATAAATAATTACAAGTAAATGAAGTGAGAATATGCATAAAATCATATATATATATATACATACATATATACTAAAATATTATTTTATATAAATTTAAACATAACAGTACATATAAACAACTGAAGAATTAAGTACACACTGAAATACTGGACAAAAACGCTGAATAATTAAGTGAACCAAGGCAAAAGATATGCAATTTTTGAATAGTTTTGAAAAATAAGAAGCAAATGCAACAAAAAACAATTTATGAAAAAAAATATTACAAAAATGTAAAAAATGTACACAGTTTTTGCAAAATTGAAAAAAAAATGAAATATTAAAAATAAAAAAAGTATATATCTAAAAATATATGAAGTAAAAATTTATAAGTTAGGACCTTTTGTAGTGACGCCTACTAAAACAAAAAAGAAAAAATATCCAAAAAAAATATTTAATAGAACTTTATACAAAACGGTAATATAAGCATTGTAGTTTACAAAAACCAACTAATTGAAGAACAAACATGTTACAAAAACAATGTAGATTTTGCATATCCACACACACTCACTAAAAATAACAAACACAACAAAGCTGCAACAAAAATTCAAAAAGAAAAATTATAAAAAAATATTGCAAAGTAACAAGCATACACACACACATTTATAGCAACACACTGTAATATGTACACTGTGAGAAAATAATTCTGACACATAGAATGACAGCTTGAAAATAGAAATAAGAAAAACGAGCGGTTAAACTCAAGTTGCGAAAGAGAGATGGCCTAAGCAGTGTATAAAAATATGTAAAAAGCATTTGAGTGGCGAATAATGCCAAGGCATGCATATTTTAACCTTCCTGAAATGAAATGAGTTACCAGAAACATTGATGAAATGAGTAGTAAAAACCGTGAACGAGTAATGAACTGCTGAATTTGCGCAAGAGACAGTAATATAGCGCAGTACAGCAATCATAGCTACCTTATGGTAGTGGGAAAGAGATGTAAAGAGTGTGAACTAAAGTGATTGAAGACAAAAGCGAAACGAAAACAGGATGACATAAAATTCCTTTAAGCACTATGCTTTTATTACATTATTTTGTAGTTAATTTTATTTTGCGTAGCATTTACTTCAATAGCAATAAAAAAAATAAAATTTATTATATACTTATGCTTACAAATAAATAGTTTAGCAATAGTGTTAATATTTTTTTTAATTTTAATAATTTTTATTTAAGTTAAGTAAATTTTATTTTATATAAAAAATAAAACAAAAACAAGTCTAAATAGTGTGAGCGACACTGGAAAAATTAATAATTAAAAAAATTAATACAAAAATAAAAATATAAAATTAAAAAAAAAATGAAATAATAAAAATATTTAAATAATATATTCGCCGAAAAATTATATTTTATATATTTTGAAAAAAAAAAAATATTACCGCTAAATAATTAAGCAAAAAATAATATGCCGTAATGAAATACTTTATGAGCGAGATATGAAAATTTGCCGTATAAAGCGCAGCCGTTGTAATTTGTTGTTCCTTCAAGTTTAATTTTTAATCAAATATTTTTTTTTAATATTACTTGAAATTATTAACTATTAGTTTTATTTAGTTTTATAAGTTTAATTTTACGTTTTTTTTTGTTTTTAAGATTTCATTTTAGCAACGAACAAAAAATCATACATACAAACATACCTAAAATATAACATAACATGGCTACACACACACACACACAGTTATAATTTAGCAAATTTTATTTTATTACTTTAAGTTCTTAAAAAAATATATATTCATACTAATAATAGTACTTTAAAAAATACAAAATATGCGCAAAACATAAAGAAAATAAAATATAAATAAAACAGTACACAAAGCAGTGAGGACAGACAAGTGAATAGCAGAGAATGCATAAATCGAAAAAAAAATAAAAAAACATATACATACATAATTAAATAAAATAGTACCTAAAGGTTGAAATTTTAAGTTTCCTATGAGGCTCATTTAATTTGTAATTTACATACAGACATGCATACATACATACATACTCACATATAGACATTAAAACATACATACATACATACAAAAAAACCTACAAAAAATAATAAGCAAACAGAGCAAGCTAGAAAGAGACGGCGATGTGAGTAGAAGAAGACGGAGCATAAGCAAAGCACAGCTGATTGCTGGTAGATTTGAAGCTGAAGTTGCTTGAACTTAATAAAAAAATATTGAAAAATATTCAAACAATAGACAGTTACCACTTAAAAGCGTTTAAATTATGCTCTTAATTATTTTCATTCATTTCTTTTTTTTATTATTAAACAATAATTTTAAGTCAGTAATTAATGTATGTAGCTTAAGCTTGGCTTATTTTGTAGCAACATTACTTGCATTTCACTAAAAAAAAATATACAAAAAATTTTTGAAATAAAAAAATTAAATAGTTATAAAAAATAAATAATACAAAAAGCAGACAGTTATAAAAATAAATGAAAAGCGAGCGAGAGAGAGACAGATCGACAGACATACATAACATACATAATAGAGTAGACCGTGTGAGAAGTGAGTTTCGAGTAATAGCTGCAATACGTTAATTACGTCAATATGTTCCTACAACAAAAGTATATTTTTAAAGTATTTAAACAAAAAAAAAATAAAACAAAATGAAAAAAAAAACATAAGCAAACAAAAAAAAATAGTAAATAACTTTTAAGCAATACATAAACATGAATACATGCATACTTATATATAAACTGACTAAAACTTGTAATAAAATGCAGATTAAAAATTAAATTAATTAATTCAATTACACATACATACAATAATACAACTGGAAATAGCGTGGAAACATACAGATGAGAAATTTATTCAATTATTTAATTTTTTTTTTAATTTTAACACAAAAGAGGCAACTATTTTATTTGAAATGTCACAACACATAAACATACAAACACTGTTCATGCATTTCGTAAATTAAAAAATTCATACTTAATTGTCAGCTAATAATATAATTATGTTTTATTGTCAAAAGTCAGCTAATAATATAAATTCATTCCATTTTCACAAACGCAGGCATTTCATTAAAACATTTCTGTTAAACTCATACTTATTGCACATACTGTATTGCAATGAAAAAATATTTTTTAAAAATAAATAAATAATTTCTTAAAAATTATTTCGAATTATTCTTTAATTATTTACTTAAAAAAAGTTTAAAAAAATTACAATTAATTAATTTTTTTTGTATAAAAATTAGAAAGAAATCAAAGTTTAACCATTTTTTTAATTTTCAAAAAAAAGTAAAAACAAAATTAATCAAAATTATATTTTGTATTAAAAAGTATTACTTAATATTGAGTGTATTTTTAATATTTATTTTCAAACAATATTAAACAAAGTTAAGTAATAAAAACTATGCTACAAAACTTAATTTTATATGTTTTTTAAAAAATATTTTTTTTAATTTTGTTTTAATAATTTTTTATTTCTTTAATTTTTTTTTATAAATTATATATTTATTTTCAAACATGGTTAAAAATAAAAATTATTTATAATTAAAATTTTTTTAAAAGTTTTTTTCCTTTTTTTTTATATTAATTTTAATTTTTTTATTTATAAATATTTTTTTATATAAATTATCTTTGATTTTTTTTATACTTAAATTTTTTATTTGAACCAAGCATGTTAATATCATGTAAAAAATTATATCAATACTTATATATTTAAAAATATTGTTTTATAAATTTTCTCTGTATAAAAAATACTTCAAACACTTTAAATATTTGTTCATTGCAATACATTTTCACAGCTCAGTTTAAACATTTCATGTATCCATTCCATAATCAATAATCATTTTATTAATAGAAACAAATAAAAAAAGATCAATTTCATTTCATTTCATTTGACATTGTAATTATAGTTTTTAATAAGTTTAATTTTACATTTTAACTAATTTAATATTTTTAAGTCGTAATTTAATTGAAGACGTTGACTACCGTCGGCGTATCAAACGAAATTTATGTTCCCATTTTTAACTACATACATAAATGTATTTGTTTAGTTACACGAAATAAACAAACTAAACAAAACAACTATTTTTTATATACCATATTCGAATATTTAAGCAAATAAAGTTATTTAATTACAATAATACAAAAATAAATTATGCTCATTATTTCATTGTTTTCATTGATTTTTTGATTTTCAGTTTTAGCTGTTTCACATTTTTCATTTCATTCCATTTCACTTAATTAATTCACTTCATTATTATGTTCATGTCCATGTCCAATCATTTCAAAAAACCTTTTTCTCTTCGGTCCTATTCTTCTATAATAAACTAAACTTAAGAGATTCTACCTCGATGTCATTCCAATGAATCAACCAATCAAATTATCTTCGAAAAACACATGTTGTTATGCTTTATTTGTTCCAAGTTTCAATAGGTCAGCAACACAATATTTGATAAAAGTAGGCCGGTTGGTAGAGCCGACTAAGTGTGAGACCAACGCATCACTGTATTAGAAAATGTAATATTGGTTAATGAAAATTTATCTTTGACCTCTTGAAAATGTGTGTCAAAAATTATTGGGCTCTCTAATTTCCATATTTTCGAACAGAACTCATAGATTGAACCTAACCTGACCTAACTAGCAGAGTGCATTTGTAAAAATTTCATAAATTTTAATTTTTTAATGATAAGAAAATTAATTTTTTTTGCGAAGTTGTACTTCTAGAGATCCAGTAGTGAAATCGATCCGTTGTTATAGACCAAGGAAGTTTACATGTTGTTTTTAAGAAAAAAAATTATTTTATTGTAAAAATCACTTTAATGTTGATATCAAAGTGATAAGGTAGCTTACGGTTATAAATATTCTTGGAGAGAGTTGCCACATATAATACAAACATATTTTTTCAAGAGATATATGAAATATTTTTCCAAAATTTCACCTGCATGATTTTTTTTATTCAGACTTACCAACATATCCAAAAATATTTCGTTAGAGTTGCCACATGTTTAAAACAAAAATAGCCAAAAAGGAACTTTTGCAAGAGTTTTATAAAGGCTTACAGTGGGAATTATTTTTGAAAAGGGTTGCCAACTGTTTAAATTTTTCTAGAGCGATTCCCTGTGTCGATCATATAGAGACCACTTTTCCAATACTATATCATACGTTTTTATTATTCAAATTTCTTTTTTCCAAAATTTCTAATTTCTATGTGTTTATTGCCTCTTTTTAAGAAAATTAATATTTTATTATTTTATTAAAAATGATTTTCTGAAAAAAAAGAAAATACGCAAAATACAAAAGCCCGGACAAAGTGTAGAACTCTACTTGATAGTGTTGAAAAATCATAATCACAAATTAAACAAGCATATATGTATACATACATACATTCAAAATATTTGTATAAATTTCGGAAGGTTAAAATTTTAGAAAGCGGAAAAATATATTAAAAAAAATAAAATAAAAGCGAGAGTTTACTCGACTTTTTTTAGTATTGGTAATATGCAAAAACGCTGAGGGAATGCACACTTTTGTGCATCATTTATGAGAATATTACTGAAAATTTATAACAATTAATAGCGCACCGCATGAGTTGAAACACATAATGAAATAATTATAACAAAAAATATATAAAAAATTTCACAGAAAAATAAAAAAAAATAAAATAAGAAGAAAATACAACCCCAAAAGTCGAGTAAAATTTGTTTTTCAGGAAATAAAAGCAAAAAAACAAAAATGCGTAACATATTTTTAGGCCATTGAGCCCCTAACATAGCAAGGGATATAAACTGAACAAGCAAATAAAAAAGTACTCCACACAAACAAATTCAAAAGCAGCAACTAAAATGCGAAAATCTAATATTCAAGCAGCAAATGAAAGCAAAAGGCAAACAAGATAAACAAAATTATTACAGAAAACAAAAGAATGCATATCATAGTTGTAAAAAAGATAAACAAAAAACAAAAAGAAGAAGAATGTTCCGAAGTCAAATGGAAAGTGAACTAAAAAGCAAGTATAATTATTAAAACCGATTATTATTATGACAAGACTATTAATACAGAACATTGAGATTACAAAAACAAGAAATTTAACGGTGAGAGAGCGGTTGGAGAGTTTTAAATAGCAAAAACAAAACCAAAAAAAAAATGATGAGAGCGTAAAAAAATAAAATTAAAAAAATTATATGAGAAAGATTACAAAAAACAAAAAACTTTCACACTTAAAGCATCTTTAAGTGAGTTTAACGCGGAAATGCGTAACAGGTGGCAAGGTAAAAAATACTTATGTATAAACAAAATGCTTAGTAGCGTCAACACAAAAAAAACACAATTTTTCCAAAGCAACACAAAAAAAGAATTAAAACATAAATAAAAACAAATTAGAACAGCAGAGCCAACAATTCGTTGAAAGAGAGAAAGCAAAAAAGAAAAAAGCAAAATTACACAGTCACAAGGCTCAAATGTGATTGTTCGATTGGGGAATTTGGCGTTGTTTGTGACTTCAAAAGCGTTGCAGTGTATAGAAAAGCGCATATATTATAAACAAATGATAATTGAATTATATATTGCATAAACACATACACACACACATACAAACATATTGAACAAAAGTAAATAATACAAAAACAAAAAAAAAACATACAACTACAAATACAAATATAATGAAGCAAATGAGAGATAAAAATGATAAAAATTATAAAAGTGAAAATAAAATACATAAAAATGAAAAATTTGACTTATCTTGTTATTCAACTTAAAAGGGGGTAATAGCGCTGATATTTATTTTTTAATTTTTTATATAAAAATTATTTTTTGTGCCACTTCTAGAGCTCCAGGATTTCAATATAATTTTAATACCTGTATGTGTAATTTTTTTTTTTGCGGAAATATTTGATTTTTTGTCTCAAGTCAAAAAGAAATCTCTTAAAATATCTATTTAATGACTATATTACTGGTTAAAAATGTTCGATATAGAAGCGGCTGAGCTTTCCATGGTTGATTCTATAAAGTTATAAGTGATATAGAACTTCCAAAGAACCGAGTTAGACCGAGAGTTAGATTATTACATTTCAGATTGCTTTATGTGGGATTTCTCGCTATTTAAACAATAAAATATGGTCAAGGTTTATAGTTGCTTCTGGAAGAAATTTGGGTATTAAAGGGGTTAGGGGTAGTCAGGATTTTCAAAAAATCAATTTTTTCAATTTAAATTTTTTTTGCATTTTTGTTAAGTGTAATATCTTAAAAATATTCTCTGAAAATTTGAAGTTGATCCGATAATAACTTTTCGAGTTATTCGACAAATAACAAAGAGCGCTCAAGCACTCTAACACACTAGAGTGAAACTTTAAATGTGTTTATCTCAAAACTATGTTTTTTGAACTGGTGACAACTGTAACTCGATAACCGTTCAGTAGATTTTAATGGAATTTCTACAGCTTTTAGATTACATAATAAACTCAGTCCTGATCCGAAGCATTTTTTTTTTCAAAAATTTCGATTTTTTAAGACCAATTAACTGTTGTATTTTTCACGAAAATCTAGAAAAAATTTCCTGTGGCCGCCATTTTGTTAATTTTTGAAAAAAAAAGCTTCTGATCAGGACCAGGATTATCTATTTATAAAACTAATGTTTTTTATCCGATTGATTTTAGATGAATCTCCAAAGACTTATGATTGTCACCGCAAGAACCTTTTTTTGAAACTGGGTCAACACAGACAGCTATAACTTTGGAAATCATAATTTTTTTTCAAATTTTCGTGACTTTAAGTCAAAACATTGTATAATAATGCCATATTATTACTTTTGTAAAATAACATGATTTAATAGCAAAAAAATTACTGAAAATTCTAATTTTTTCGTGTCTCTGACTACCCCTAACCCCTTAACACTGAGATATTTTTAAAAAAGCCCCGTTGCCCTCGTATAAAAGTCCGCATATATCCGCAAAATTAATAATGTTAATTTTTTTCTTAACTCTCTTCTCTTATTTCTTTCTTCTATTTCGGGATGCAGTACTAACTAATGTATTTCTGTGGAATTATTTAACTGG
Organism: Zeugodacus tau; assembly: GCA_031772095.1. Lineage (NCBI taxonomy): Eukaryota > Metazoa > Arthropoda > Insecta > Diptera > Tephritidae > Zeugodacus > Zeugodacus tau. Next base: position 60,819,137 of record CM062650.1, on the reverse strand, counting down.
TATTAAATGTGAATTCTTACTTGACATACTCTCTTGATATTCACTGGACTTTTACTCTCTTCATATTTATATATGTGAGAGAGTGACATCTCATTTTGAGACTCAGTAGGAGAGTGATCTTCCACAAGTTGTATCCTCAAAGTTGTCAAATAAACTTTGAACATGAAACCATAAAAAGCTTTAAAAACTGCTGATATAAACAGTAGACCTGCTTATTGGGGAACTTATCAAATATGAAATGTTGGAAATATATTTTCTGAAAATTTTTAAAATTTTAACATAGTTAGTCATATCTGTTACTTCAACTCGTGGATTACAATGGGGAACTGCTATGGGGAACTTATCAAACATTATGAAAATTAAAAAAATATATTTTTTTTTGTACTAAATTAAGAAACACAGACAGTCATTGGTGTCTTAAAATATTTCAACTCGTGGTTTACAATTTATTACTATTATATTTAATACATTTTTTTATCAAACATAAATTGTAAAATTTTCGGCATGCTTCTTCTCCCCATTTAATATACAAATAAATTTATTTATGGTTGTACTTCTAAATGTCTTACTTAATTGTGTGTGTGCCTCTTAAATGTTTTCAATTCTAAATGTTTAAATGTGTCGGCTATGCAAAAATGGTAAGCTAATTCTTAATGAAATATATTAAAACACTGTTTCTTTTATTTGTAGTAAATGTGGCAAGGACAATTTTTTTAAATTTTCGCAGCCAAAAATGCAACAATTATTTTTAAACCTAACAAAAATATGAAAAATTCAAAAATGTGGCAAATAAGACTGTAATAAATTAGACAAAAGCAATCACCCAAAATTTATTAAAACTTTCGTCCTTTAGAAAACCAAAAAAAAACTTAAACTTATTTATATTATTATTTTTTTGTTCGCATGCCTCTTGGCCTCTTACACATACTTACATTTGACAGCTGATATCCCTTATTAATACGTTGAGAAACTAATTTTTAATTTTCTCTTGTTTTCCCTTTCTCTTGAAAAGCTCTTTCGCCACCTCAGTTTTCCGTTCGCAGCTATGAGTAGCAGCAGTGGCGCCACTGTGGCAGCCGGCCCTTGTCCAGCACCGTTACCCTTTCCATTCACACCATTCGGTTGGTTCGACATTGCTCCGTCCAGAATTTTGGATATGCTGCGACATCAGACTTTGCTGGCCGAAGAAGCTTTGAGGTAAGTTTGCACGACTCTTATATGCATATAAGCTTACTAATTATGACTACCTCACTACTCAGCAGAAATCACAATTTATTGAACGCACCGAAGGACTTGGCCCACCGTATCAATCTCGTTGATTTTTATCAGAATCATTCGCATGCCAACACTGCCGATTTGCTTGCTGGCGTAACAGTACCCAATAATAGGGCGAGTACTGTTAGTCCAGTTAAGCAGACAACAACATTACCACAACAACAACAACATAAACAAGCCGATCGCAATGCAATAGTGCAACAGCAGCAGCAACCACAACAGTACAAAACGCAACTACACCACCAACAACCACAGCAACAACAACAACAACCATTCAATGTACGCTATCCCTCACCAGCTGCATTCTTTCATCATCAACAGCAGCAGCAACAACAACAACATCTTAAGCAAATGTCCAGCCGTCAAGGCACACCATCACCTCACGCCACCGCCACCTCAACCCAAACGAAAGCCGATAACACCGCATCCATAACGACGCGCACATCGGCAATTGAGGACGATGATGCTGTCATCGAGCTCACGACCACACACGATGAAGCACGCGACAGTGGCCGTGAGAGCGCTGCGCACACCCCAAATAACAGTAGTGCCGGCACTTCGAGCGGACTCGGCACTTCAGCCAGCGCTACCAGCAGCGGCGGACTTAGCAGCGCCTGCTCACCACTACTCTATAAAGAATCACTCGAACAAATATTGCAACGTCGTCGCTCCGGCTCCTCGCTGGGTGGCGTCAGTGACAGTTTACGTTCGTACACACAGCTGTTGCTCTCCTCGAGCACACCCGGTTGCACCGACACATCTAGCTGCAAGGAGAAAAGCTCCTCATCTTCTACCTCATCAACACCACCACCCACCTCAGCGCTGTTGGCGCAACACCAATTGCTCACGCAACGGTTGAACAGTCCATCGGAGACATCGTCGCTATTCGGTGAGCCACCGATCGAAGAGGAGACCCGTTGTGTCGTCTGCAATGCACACTTTCCGAATGTGTGGCTGCTGGAACAGCATGCCGCACTCCAGCATCCACACATCGGACCGGGCGAGGAGAAACCGTTCATTTGTGAGCAATGCGGTCAATCGTATCGTTATCGTTCCGCTTATGCTAAGCATAAGGAGCAGAATCATCGCGCTCGCTTGCCGGCCGACAAGCTCTTCACGTGCGACGTCTGCGGCATGCAATTCCGTTATCTAAAATCGTTTAAGAAGCATCGCCTCAATCACGCGCTAGAGCGCTTGCACGGCAAGAAGAGCGTGATTGGCAAGCATCCAATGCATCATATGCTGGGCGAACAGGATGTGGTGACCAGTTCACAGGAGCCGATGTTGCCCGATGAGGGTGGTGAGGATTTGCGCATTAATGTCAAGCGTGAACAAGACGATGATGAGCGTGAGCGGCGGGAGCGCGACGATCAGGATTGTACCATTGATTCGGCTGGTATGATTATTTGCAATGACAACAACAATGCAGCAGCTTTAGCTACGACCAGTGTGGCCGAGGCTAGCATCAGCAGTTCAGATGGAATTCATAGTACAAATAAGGGGGTGAGTGGTGGATTCTAATTCGAAAGACTATTAATCATTTATTGCTTCTAATCTCCTTTAGCCACGCCTTCTTACAACTCCACAAATGGAAACGGATCCCTCCTATCATCATTTGCAACGCCATTCACAACATCCACATTCACATCACCATCAACAGCAAGCACCACAACAGCCGTTGCCACCACACTTGCATAGCGGTGTTGCTGGCACATCACTGCCACCACATCAACATCCACATCCACATGCGGCTCTACCGCATTCGCATCATCCACATGCGCATGCGCATCATGCCGCTGCATCAACATTGAACTCGTTGAACTCACTTAACTCCATTACGTCGTTGATCAATGCCGAACGCATACCGAACGAACAATTCCTGGGCCTTAATCCGCAAGAGGCTTCAATACTCAATTTTTTGCGTGTCGACGCAGCCGAACGTCAACGGGACAAACGGTAAGTTAATGGGTTCCACATTTAGGGACCGTTAAAATGTCTTCAAAGGGAAGGAAGAGTACGGGCTCTTAGAACTTAATCGATTAAATTAAGAAACTCTTCGAAACACAATAAATATCTACAGAAAGGTATCTGCTAAGTTCAAATCTTGAAACTTGAGGTTCAGACTTTCTGAAAATTTTCGTGAAAATTCGACCGGTCCTACAGAAGTGTTCCGCTCATGTAATGTTACTAAATGGTTTTAATCGAATCTTTATTTCCTCCAGATGAGTTAATTTCCATGAGATCGATGGAATCTCTAGGTCTCTGATATGCTTTTGAATCAACCTATTTGCTTAAAACAAGATCTTAAGTGTTTTACAACGAAATATCATTTTAAAAGTATAAATTAAGAGATATTGAAATCAAATTCAGAAAGTTTCGACATTATATAAAAATACCTATTATATATCGGTACTTCTATATAAGAATTACTAACAATTCCATCCATATAATTTCCAGCCCACAAACCTCACGTTTTGCCTGCCCCTTCTGCGGCAAGTGCGTACGCTCCAAGGAGAACCTCAAGTTGCATGTACGCAAACACACCGGCGAACGACCATTTGTGTGCCTCTTCTGTGGACGCGCCTTCGGTGGAAAATCGGACCTCACACGCCATCTGCGCATACACACCGGCGAACGGCCGTACCACTGCGAATCGTGTGGTAAGTGTTTTGCACGCGCCGACTACCTGTCGAAGCATCTAACCACACACATACACAATGCACCACGCTGAGATGAGGTGCGAAGGAGACAACGACTCCTTCGCAGATAATAGAATGAACAGCCGACGGAGCTTTGGTCAGAGCGTTGTTGGTGGCGTTGGTGGTGCGACTTTGTGGCAGTCAACGCGGCGGCGACGGAGAACAGCGAGGAGCAGAATGCGGAAACAAATGTGGAAAACGACAACCTCAACAACAACAATGTGCAACGTTAATTAAGTATGGTGAAAAATGTGTTGCTAAATATGACGGTAAAAAATAGTTATGAAAGGGTTTATAGGTTATAATATAAGATACACAGCAGTGCGCAATGTGGAAATTAACGATAAATTCGAAAATGTTCGAAGAATCATGTATGTAAATAGGCGGCACTGGCATGCCGTTAACCATAACCATAACAAGTTGTGTGAACAGTTAGTTTTTTTATTTTAATTTCTACATTTTAACTCACCCAAGGTGTTTTGCAATTTTAATTTTAGAAAATAATTTCAGGTTAAAAATGATTTTACAAGTTGAAAGTGCTGCCAAGCAGAATTTCAGCTAATAGAGAAGCACAAACGCGGGTATTAGCTATTACGTATGGAAGTTAAAAAAATATTGTTTTTTTATCAAAGTTAGTTTTAACATTTAATTAAGTGTCTTAATTGCACCCTAGGTGACAAGTTTACTTTTTATATTAATTTCTATTTTTTAAATCAAAAGAGCCTTTTGTTTCAGAACTTAGTTTTTGTATAGAAATACACTACATTGAAAGAGAGGAGTATTACCAAGTTATACGAAAAGCAAACAGACCAACCTTAGTTTAAATAACGCCATGCAAATATAATTTGAATAATATTTGCTATGCTTAAAGAGACTTTAATTATTTCTGTAGAGGAATTTATATACCTCTTCCAAGATTTATTGAATTGGTTATTTTGAAGGTAAGAAAACAGTTTCTAAAACTTAACTGTCCACAGAATCCTTAAAAGCTTTGTAAGCTACATATATGGAGATTTTAAAAACTTATTTTAAGTCCAAAGATATCACTTTCGTACAACTTCTCTCAAATGTCATCACTGCCGAGAATTCTCTTTCATCATTTTTTGTACTTTTTCTTGTTCGTATTTTTTTACAAATGTAATGTTAGGGTTCCAATTAATTAAACCGTAATCATTGTTTATCTAATGTGCTCATATCATTAACGTAACCTCAGGAACCTTTTGTTAGCTTCAACAATAGTTTTCTTTATTCCAAGAAATGCCAAACCTTTTCATGTAATCTTCGACATAGTTTTTCGTTGGTTAAACAATATTGTTTCATTAACTTTACATGATAACTTTTTTGAGATTTGGTCTAACAGACGGTAAAGTATGGAGCACTACGTTTTCTTATCAAACCAGCACTAGAGATTGGGTTATATTATCAATACTAGAGCCGTCGTTACAAAATTTAAGATCTCCATTTCTAACATGGAGATCGAGTAGAACTCATAAGTCCAGCCAGAAGCTTCGATTTGGTTGAGTTTTAGTAAAGATTTTAGGATTTCACAATCAGTTGTATATAGCATAGCACAAGATCACTTTTCGTATTATAACATCTGTATAAGAAACAATCTCGAGACATCATGAGATCACTTTAAAACTTCGAATAAACAGTTTACCACCTTTTGTGTTCATTTTGCGAACTGTTTGAACACTTAACTATATTACAATTCTCAGTTGATAAGGAATAAAACCCACGAAACATTAATACCCTCTCTTTCAATGAAAGTTTGTATATTTCAAGAGGCAACAAACAACCTTTTAATTTTATATAGATTATAGAATGTAACATATACATAAACATTTTGGTGCTGGCTACTTCTCAAAGAGAGCAGTTATTTAGAAAGCGTTTGAGGAAAAGAAGAAAGCGGACGTGTGTGTGAATATGAAGGCAAAGAGACGTTACTAAGCCAAACAGAGGTTTTTTTTATTCAAATACATATTATTTACATTTATACAGTATGTTTAAGCTTCATTTAATTAAGTTTAAATGAGTTATAGTTTTTTTTCTATAAAGAATAGTAAATAAAAGCATCACAGGCAATAGTGGTTATAGTTAAGTTAGTGTGAGAGCTAGAACAGATGACGGTGAGCAATGAGGCAAATCTGCAGAGAACTTAACACAGCTGAAGAACATACAACAAAACCAAGCAACCAAAAATGAAAACAGAAGGTAATGCAAGAACTTAGCATAATTGAAATATACGAATATTTCTTGTAAAATATTAAAAAACAAAAAAAAACATACGAAACAAGTGAGAACATAAAGAGGAGAACACAACAAACAAAGCGATTTGGTTTCAACAAATTACATACAAACAATCAAAAAAGATAAAATATTATTATTGTAAAATAAACGATAAAAACAACAACAACAAATAGCACAATCAGAAAGCAACTACTGTTAAATAGGCAAAACAAAAACAAATGCAGAGGCAAACAGTTTATATGAGTATTAAATAATGGATTCTTTTTTTTTTTGGTACAACCATACATAGTAATAGCAAATAGTAAACAATTGTACAGAGTATTTTTTTGTTTCTTTTTTATAATAGCAAAAATTACATTTCTTGTGTTCAAAACAAACAACAACAACGATAGCTAATTACATACATACTTACATAATACATATAGACAATGCATAGCCAAGCTACATAGCAGCAATAACCTGAAATTAAAAAAAAATTGCAAATAGTTAATTTTTTTTTGTTCATTTACACGCATACATACATACAAACATAGATATTTTTTAAGCAAATTGTTTATAAAATGCAATACAAAAAGTAAAGAGGCAACTGTACAAGATTTTTTATATACATATTTACAATTACAACAATAATTTTTTTTAAATACATAAATATATACATACTACAATAATAAATAATATAAATAAATATACGAGAAACCAATGCAACTCAAAATAGCAACAACAACAAACAAATAGCATAAATAACAATAGCAAAGCATAATTTTTATTAATATTTATATAGTAAATAATTATATACATACATACATACAAAGAAAGCGAGAACGTGAAACAATAGAATTTATTTAATTTTATGCAAAACAAAAAACATATTTTTTTTGCTAGAAAAATGTTTTTATTTGAGAAAAAAATTTTTTTTTGTTGAATAATAATTTGAAAACAAAAACAATAAAAATATTAATTGCATTAAAATTTGTTTAAGGAAAAAACACTCAAAATATGTAATGAATACCACCACCGCAAATAACAGTGTTTTATATTTTATTGATAATTTAAAAAAAAAAAAATATTTTTTTAAATAAAAAATCAATAATTTTTTTTTTAAATAAAAAAAAAATTATAAAAAATCAATTTTTTTTAATTAAAAATCAATAAAAAATATTTATTTTAATAAAAAATAATAATAAATATTTTTTTTTATTTTTTTTTAATAAAAAATATTTTTTTTTATTTTTTTTTAATAAAAAATATTTTTTTTTTTAATAAAATATCAATCAAAAATATTTACAATATTTAATTAGTTAATTTTTAAATGCAACACTTATGTATAATTATACAAATTGTCTTAACAAAATACAATAACAATTATAAAGCAAGAAAAAAAATAATAATAGAATGCATACAACAACAGCAAATAACTGTGATTTTACAAGGAAGCAAAATAGCAAACAAACAATTAAATAGAGAAATAGCAAAATATTTATTATTACCACAAGCAAACATACTTACATACATAAAAGCATACAATAACAACAACAAATAAAGTAGCAAATAATGAATGCAATAGTAAATAATTATATAAAATAATAGCAAAAAAACATGTAAAAATTATTATTTTTGAAATATTATATTTCGATTTTTATAAAAAAGTATTTTTTACATGCATAAAATAATTATTTTAATGCTAAATAACAATTATTGCAATATTTTTTTTTGTCAACTGAGATACAAGAATTGTGTATACAAATGCAAAAGAGCGTACAGTAAAAGAAACTTGCCTGCAAAAAAATGCAACAAAATATATACAGAAATATTAAGAAATGCAGAATCTTAAAAAAATAATAATAATTAAAAGAAAAATAATTAAAAAATACAACAAACAGAGCTGCAGCCAGCAAGAATTTTAAATAAAATATTAAAAAACAAAGCACAAAAACAACAAAGCAACAAACACAAAATGTGCATTCAAGCACAGAACCGCGAACATCGAATTACCGCTAAATAGTAGTTTCATTGATATACATACAGACGTACATACATACATACTTACAGTTAATTGTAAAAAAAACAAGTAAATTTACAGAGTTTAAAGACAAAAAAAACAAGCAAAAAGTAAAAATAATGATACAACAACAAAAACTTGCTGTTAATAACAACAAATCGTAAAAATAAAATTAAAAAATTTTAAAACTAAACCTTGAGCAACAAAAAAAAATATATAATTAAAAAATTTAAATTGGAACCCATTAAATTGTAAACAAAAATTATAGTATTTATTACATTAACAACAAATTCAATGTCTAATACAGTAATTTAAAAAAACAAGCAAGGAAAAAGTAACGGTAAATTGTAAAACAACTACAGTAAGACAAAATAGTTATGGTCCAAAAGCAACTGTTGGTAACAGTTACAAAATGAGTGCTCTGGGAGAGTGCAGAAATAGCTGCTTTGAGTCATGCTGCTCTCTTTCTTGGTAACAGTTTCAATTGAGAACAACATTTTTTGCTTCCTCAAAAATTAAAATATATTATTTGTTACTGCCATTTGTTGTTTCATGAGTTATGACCCTTTTTTTTAATAAAGATCAGACCAAGAAATCATAAACTTTCCTTCAGAAAAAAACAACTGAAGTCCAACTAATGAGTGTAATGTCTGAATAAACATATATCAAAGGTGTTCACAACTGAGATGAGACCGTTTATTAATCAACTTGCTTTATATAAAGCCTTTTAAGATTCCCAAAAAGTTGTTATACATTATCTGAGACAGTTCTCCAAAAATATTATTAGAAATAGATCATTAGAGGCAAATTAATGTAAATTCGAGGTCACTGCCGAAACATATGTTTCGAACTAACTTTGTAGTAGTCTTAATTGACTGAATTATAATCATCAAATTATGGCACATTTAGCTGATGGCTCCATTATGTCGGATAGTTGTAATCTCTCAGCGATATTTCGGAAAATTTTCTCAGTGTTTCTTTCAAATCACGCCTGCCAATTATTATTTTCAACTAAATTCTCAAAGGTATTGTTCTCAAACAAACTCATTAAAAAAAATTATTTTGACTCTCTTGAAATTTAGTTCATTGAGGTTAAGTTGCTCACAATTTTTTATAAATATTATAAGTAATTAAATCGGATATTTCATTTTTTACTTCTCAATATTACTGACACATATATAAATATGAATTTATAAATGTTTACAAATGCAACCCTGTATCATTAGTTCTTGATTCGAATTACCAAAAAAGAGTATGCCACGTCTCAAATGCATTGTATCTGCTCTAACAGCTCTTAGCTAATAACTACTTGTACCGTACCAACTAAAACCATACAGAAAAATATTAAAACAAAGAGCATTGAGAATACGAAAAACTAACAAAAAAAAATTAAATTAAAAAATAAAAAACAAAACTTGTGCAGCGTTAAAAATGTGGAAGAGAGCGTTAGTGTTGATTAGCTAAAAAATCTTTCACTGTGCCAAATTGTAAGAGTACCTCATTAATTTAATACGAAAACAAACAGGTGAAGCAAAGAAATACATAAACAAAAAATAAATTAATTAATAAAATAAAATGCAGACAGACACAAGTAATAAATATGATGGATGCGATAGCGTAAATTGAAACAGGAAAAACAACAACAAAGATTATGAAACACAAAACGATTCAGGAGTTTAGCATACAATTACATACATACAAACAAACAAATATAGTTGTATAAATTAAAATTAAAAATAATGGAAAAAATGCAACAACAAATGCAATAAAAATATTATTTTTTTTTATAATAATTAATTATATTTAATATTAATGATTTTATAATTTAATTAATTTTTTTAAGTATAGCTGTTAATCAAATATTTTTGCTTTTAAATAATTTACAATTGAAAACACAAATGTCGAGTGGTGCAAACTTCAACAGCAGGCAATGTTAGTGAGATAGTAATATAATTTCTTTAATTAAAATAAATTAAAATAATTAAATTTACATTTGTATACAACTGGATATGCCTCAAAACAGGTTTTAGTTGAAGTTGAAGCTGAGAAGCGTAACCTAAGCGAGTTTTAAGTGAAGCGAAATAGTTGAAATGTTGAATGCAATATTTTTTTCTTTAGTATTTAAGTTTTAGTTTTTAAGTTTGTTTAAACAAAAACAAAAAAAATTGCGCAAAAATTGTTGCTTAAAATGTTCATTTACACAAAACTTGGGTTTACACAATTACTTTCTACTATTATATATCACTACTATTTTATTTTTAGTGTCACTAAAATGTAATTCTTAACTTTAATTTCAGTTTAAAAAAAAATGTTTTGTTTTTTCTTATTATGTATTCTTATTCTACGAAAAGTGTTCAATGTCCGTATTGTGATAATAATTTAATTAATTAAAACAAAAAATGCTTAACTGTTCTACTTTTAAATACACAAACTTTTTCATAACTTTGCTTTAATTGATATTAAAATACACAACAACAAACATAAAATGATGTAATACAAAAATGTTTAAAGAAAATTTGTGAAACAAAAAATTTATATATAAAATAGCGTCACAGAAATTATAATATTTTTTTTATTGAAAAAGAAAATTTATAAAAATAAAAAAAAATATAATTTCTGTGACGATATTTTTTATGGCAAAGCCTAATTATAAAACAGTTTTGAAAAAAATTTCTTAAAATCAAAGCGATACCAGCTTAATAAGCTTGAAATAAAGCTGTACTCTTCACATTGGTAGCAAAAGTTTTCGAAAAAAATGCGCTAAATCGCTACTGAGGCGCCTCGAAATGCTTCTGACAAAATTTCTAAAAATTTTTTCGAATGTAAAAAAAACTGCCCATATTTCTTATAAAATGTTCAACTTTTGCAATTTTTTGTGTTCAATAAAAAATATTTCGTTTGTTCAAAAGGCTAATTGAAAGCCGAAAAAAACGCCCTCCAATAAGAGCTACCAATGTTGATTAAATAATTTCCATGGATTTACCTCATAAAAGCGATCAGCTGATCGCCTAAAAGTAACAACAAAGAAAAAGTAATATAATTAAAGCATAAAAATTGGCTATAATTTAAGCAGAAAAAATAATAATTAAATAAATAGTGAAATAAAAATAGCAAAATAAATACAAATACAAATAATGAGCATACATACATACATTTACATATATAATATATTAGCAATATATACAAAAACCAAACAAATACATAAATATATACACCCAAACACACAGTTAACACAACATAATAGAATTAAACAAAATACAGCAACAAACACTTGCAATCACAACACTGCCACCTTGAAAAACAAAACAAACACAACTGCTAAAATATACAAACATACATACATACATACATACTTATACATATTTTTAACAATTTCTTTAACTTTTACCTTCACAACAAATACAAATACAAATACACAGCTACCTTAATTTAGCAAGCTATTTTTTGCAATAACTACAAATCTACACAGCCACAAATAGTACAGGTCTTTCTTGAAGACAAGTAACCAAAAACAAAACAAAAACTTTTTTCCTAAAGCAGCAAGTATTCTTTACAAAAACAATTTTCTGCCTATTGAAATACAAATACAAAGTAAACAAACTCGTATTAGCGCACATCACATTTTTAATTTTTTAAATACATTTTTTTAATATTTTCAAAATTATTATTTTTTATTTAAACATTTTTTTAAATTATATTTTTTTATTTTTTAATTAATTTTTCGTTTTTTTTTCACTTTTAATTTTTTACTTTAAATTTTTTTGATTAATTTTTTTATGTTATTTTATTTTTTTTTTAATTTTCAATTTTTTAAATAAATTTTTTAATATTTTTTTTAAATAATTTTTATTTTAATTTTTTTAAATTATTTTTTTATTTTAATTAAATTTTTTTTAATTTAGATTTTTATTATTTATTTTTTTATTTATTTTTTGTTCATAAAAATTTTTTAAATGTTATTTTCTTTGATTATTTTTTTTTTATTTTAATTTTTTTTTTTCATTTCACTATATACACAACAATAGTTAAGCTTATACTAAGCCACTAAACACACATTACTACATACATACATGCACAGTTGCAACCCCAAACTATTTACAACAATTACTGTACATACACACACAATACACACATACATAAATATATATAAAACAAAACAACAAGTACCAAACACAAACACACCCTAGAGTTACACACACATATATAATATAATTTTAAAACTAAAAATAAATATATTCGAATTATGTTTAATTTCACTTAGCACAAAAGAATTAATTAAATATAATTATTATTAATTAATTAAAAATAAAAATAAGTTAACAATCAAATTTTTTATGCTGTGAAAATTGTGAAACAACAAAACAAACAAGTGAATGTAACGAGGAAACGTGTAATGTAAAAGCATAATGTGGCATTATGATTTTAAATTTTTTTCGTTTCGTTTATTTACAAGAAGCATACATATATATGTTTAGAGATTAGCTGGAATTATACAATACATGTTTACACACAAACAATATACATTTATATATAATATTACATACATATATATTTTAATGTTATTATTTTATTTTATATTAATAAAAAATTTTTTTGCTCAACAAATTTTTGGTTGTTTTATTTGATTTTATTTATTTATTTTTTTGTACCATTAGACAGAAATACATTTTTAATGCTTTAAAATGACATTATTAAAAAAATAATTTATAATCTATATAAAATGTATTTATAAAATTTATTAAAAATATTTGTTAATATTTTCTGTGAGTTAATTTGGATTGTTAGATTTATAGTACCTTTAAATAAAATATTGGTTAAAATATAATACAATACACAAATTAATATTTTTTTTTTAATTTTCTTAAAATTGCATAAATGAAGTAAATATATACTTTTTAATTTATTTAAATTATTTACAGCTATTTATTTATATTTTCTGAAAGATAATTTGGATTATTAGATTTTTTAAATATTAAAAAATATTTTTTTATTTTTTTTTTTTTATGTAATTTCCAAGCCAAATATTATTAAAAAATGTAATAATTTTTTAATCTACAAGAAATCCGTTAAAAATATTTATAACTTCGTTTGCCTATCTTTACTTATATTATTAAATATTTTTTTTTTTAAGGATACAGCACAGATACAGCATAAGATACAGAATTAAAAAAGAAATCACACAAGTTTTTTTTTTAATTTTTCTAAATTTCAATTAATAATGTTTATACAGAAAAAACTAAAAAAAAATAAAATTTCATTAGCACATTTCTTAATTATTTTTTAAACAAATTGAACAAAATTTCAGTTATCAACAATCAATATAATTTTAAATTTTTAAAAGAGTTTTATTTATTAATTTTTTATTATCTCTTAACTTCACTGAGCGAATCACTGAACCAATTATTAATAATATTAAACATAATTTTAAATAAAGAAAAATTATTTTATTTCACAAAAAGTTAAAACAAAAATATTTTTATTTTAATAAAAAGAATAAATTTTTATTTTTTTTTTAATTTTCAAAAAAAAATTTTAGCTTTCGAAAAAAATTCGAACATAATATTAAATCAGTAGGTGAACTATAATATTTTTTTTTATAAACAGAATTATTTTTTCGAAAGTTAAAATTTTTTTTTTGAAAATTAAAAAAAAAAATAATATTCAAAGTAGCAAACAACTCAAAAACATATATTTTTTTATTCAAATGTCTTTTAAATAAATACAATTTGTTTTTTTTTTAATTTCCATTTTTATTATAAAATTACAAAAACTAAAAAATAATACTAATGAAAAACCATGAAAACAATACGGACATAAAAGAGGCACAAAAGAAATAAAAAAATCTATTATTACCGATTTTTGAGGTTTTATCATTGCTAAATAATTTTTTTTTTTTTTAATTTTATCTGTTAAATTTTTAGATAAATTTTTAAATTAATTACTATATTTTATAAAATAATACAAAATTTTATTTTTACATGCATAAAATATAAAAATAAAATAAAAGATATTATTTATATTATTTCTTTTCTAATGTAAAATTTAAAAACGAAAATTTTTTTTATTATTATCAAGTATGGTATTTTCATCATAAGAATATAGTTCGCAATTTTTCTGCAGTAATTTCGTAAATTTCAATTCCATTTAGAACCCTGATTACCCAAACTTCTAGAATCATCTTTGGCCTCCGGATTTACAACCACATAAGTCAGTGTTCATAAATTTTTTTGGATTTTTAAATTTTCAAAAAAGTTTTCATTTTCCATTATAAAATCACAAAAAAATTAAAAGAAAATAATAATACTATTGAAAAAACTAAAAACATGAAAACTCAAAAACGTATTACGTATACGTACACAAAACTGCAAGAAATACAGCAACGAACAATTTTTATTAGATGTAATAGATATTCGTATTTAGAACAAAATCAAAATGAGAAATACCAAATATACACATGCAGGCGATAAATTGAAGGAAAACTGAATATAAAACTAAAAACAAAAAAATAAAGAAATTATAATAAATAATAATAAAAAATAAAAATAAAGCATTCAAACTCTCGATGTGTGTTTTTGTCGGTGTCTATGCTAATAATCAGAACGAAACTAAATACAAAAACAAAAAAGCAAAAAAAAAAAAATATTGTGAGACAAAAATGATTTTTTCGAAATTTACTTTACTAAAATCGAACTCTATATATACATACATACATGCATACACTATATACATACCTACCTACTTAATTGCATATAATAAATTGTATATTTACTCTTTGGTGTAGGTTATGTAATATTTAAATAAAAAAAAAAGAAATTTAATAAAAGAAAAATATGCGAACGAAACAAAAGCAGTTCTCCCAACATTTGCGAAATATTATGACAATTTCCAAGGTTTCAATAATGCAATTTATTACAAAAAGAAGAAAAGTGCAAGTGTAAAGTATGGAAAATTTAATTAAGCAAGTAAAATATTTATTTAAAAAAATTACGGAGAAACGCAGAAAATGTGTAGAAATTGAGTAAAATAAAACCAACATTTGTAGGGGAGAAGAAAAGTACTGAATTTGTATTTTAATTGCGCTAATTTGCCAATTATTGAGGATTAAGTGTAGAAAATTTGCATAAATTTAGTCCATAAATTGTTTTAAATAATATTTTAAGACTTGAAATTAAAAGCGTTAGCATTTGCGAAAAAAAAACATTTTAATATTTTTTTCATTAGTGTTGGCATTGCATATATTTAAAAATTAATAAATTTATTTAATAGTTTCTCAGTTATTAGTTCCCACTATTGATCTTCAAGCTACATTATTTATTTTTTTTTGTTTTTTTTATATATATTTCTTAATTTTTTGTAATTTATTTTTATTTTTCTTTATTTTATTTTTTTTATTTTATTTTTTTTTTATGAAAAAAAAGTTTAATAAATATATTTAATAACTATTAATTATTATTATTAGTTCCCACCATTGATCTTCAAGCTACATTGTTTTTTTTTTAATTTAAAATGAATTTTTTTAATATATTTTTTTGATATTTTTTTTTTTAATTTTTTTTTTTTATTTTATTTAATTTTTTTGGTTTTTTTTTATATTTTTTAAATTTTACTTTTATTTTTTTTTATTTATTTGTATTTTTATTTATTTTACTTTTTTTAGTTTTTTTTATTTTTTATTTTTTTACATTTTTTTCCTACAGCCTTCTTTTTCAATATTTACTTAATTTTTTTATTCATCCCGAGAAGCTTTGCTTTTTGTTTTATCCGTCATTTTAATTGACCTCTTTCTACGCTGAAAATGCCACGCCCCTAAGCTTTAAAAATGAAATGCTTGAATATTATATATTTTAAAATCAGTATTTTTCCAAAAAATATAAGGTTAAAAAAATTACGAAATAGAACAACAACAACTACATAAAATCTTTAGAAATCGAATATTGAGTCCATGTTTGTGTTTTTTAATAAATAAAAAATCAAACAAACGTTAACAAAACTATCTCATGTAAAGAAATTCTTTTTGAAAACTATGTAATAATTTTTTTTTGAAAAAAAAAAAATAAAAAACAAAATATTAATGTAAAAACGAAATTATATATGTATGTGTGTGGTAGTAAAGAAAAGTAAAACAAAACAAAAAAAAAATTCAGAAAAAAATTAAAATTTTATAAAACTATTTTTCGGTGTTAGTTGTCTTTTTGGATAATATACTTACACAATAATGATTAAGAAAATTCAAAAAACCAAAAAAAAAATCTAAAAAAATACAAAATTAAATTCACTGTTGATGTTGTGACAAAGGAAATACAATTAAAGTGCAAATGCATATTTTTACTCACTTCTTTACGTCCCCCATGAACAAAAGAAAAGAAAATTTAAGATATTAGTAAGCTAAATTATACATATGTACATATATACATAGTTGTATGTATTGGTATATGTGCGTCTACAAAAATATTATTATTGTATTGTACTAACTGTAATAATATATATAAAGATATAAATTAAGTAACGAACATTTTTCTCTTTCTCTCTCACACACTCACTACGCTCTATTTCAATATGTGTATGTACTCTATGAATATCGTTTCAACTAGTTATATATGTATGTATATTTAATGAAACAAGTCCAAATGTTTGAAAAAAAGCAGAAAACAAATCTATGAATTAGAAAAAAATGCGCAAAAATTTGATGAAAAATCAATTATTAATTTATATTAATTTTATTTACATATATATATATATAGTATATACAAACACATGTGCGTATAAGATAAATGTCTACAAATATTGTATTTACCTACCGATATACATACATACATAAATATATACTAAAGAAAAAAGCCACGATATGCACTCGTAAATGTATACTAATTAACTGCAAATATGCATACATACAAACGTTTGTGTGTAGCAAATTAAAACGAAAGAAAAAAACAAAAAAATATTACAAACGCACATTTGTGTAAAAAATCGCATGCGAATATTATTAAAAATCGCATGAGAGTATGTATTAAAAATCGCATGAGAGAACTATTGACAGCAAATCAAAATTGATGGAGAAAAATAATTAAAACAGTAAACCAGAAATGCGCAAAATATTTGATGACGCAGCTGGCATTGGTCCTGCGATCTGTCGACTGTCGATCTAGCGAGGATCTGCAAACAATTTAGCAATAATTCTAAAATGACCTCAATCAAATATTACAACTAGTTATATTTTTAAAATATATATACATATATTTTAATAAAAATTAAAAGTAAATAAATTAAAATGCAATTAAGTGCAGAAATGTGAAATAAAAAATCCAAATTGTAAATAAAAATATTGCAAAAAAATAATTGCAAGCGATTAAGCTAAAGCGCGCCGTGGTGTCATGAAAGAAAACTTGCAACTTGCAACTAATTGTTAGTGCAGCCACAGCAGCAAAACAAACACACAAAAAATGTCTCTCGATCGAACGAAGTAAGAATGTGATATTTTTCTAAGCCACAAGCAACCGATAATGATTTTTAAACAAATAAACAAACTAAAAAAAACAAATATTAAAATGTAATATTAAATAAGCAAAAGTGAAGCAAAAGTGTTAATTAAAGTCAGTAAGCAGTCCAAAAGTGGTTATACCGCAGCAAAGCAAAATAAATCTCAAACTCAAATATTTGCAGTTTTTTAAATTACATACATAGTTACCAAACATACCGTTAGAAGCGTTACAGCAACGAAACGGTTAAGCAATAGCCAGATCAATAGCTGCAATGCAAGAAAAACTATAGAAATAAAATTAAAAAATAGTAAAATCAAAAACAAAAGCAAAAGTACTACAAAACAGCAATAGAGACTGATTTTCACACTATATAAACAACAATAAAAACAATAAACATTTTTTATTATTCAAAATAATTAATAAAAACATAACCGCTTAACTCAAAAATATGCAATTTTCCAACAATTATAAACGCAAACTTCACACATACAACAACTTAAATGCAATAAAAAATAATTAATTAATTAAAAAATAAAAAATGCCATAAAAATTATATAATTTTGAAACCTTCAAATTAAAAAAAAAACTGTTTACTGCAACAAAAGCGCCTTATAAAATTAGGTTTAACAAAATAATATTTGAAAACAAAACAAATTTATGCACTTAAAACCCCAAATTTGTTTAAAACTTATACAATTCCACTTAGTTTCCCTATTGTATTATAAATATTATTTAAGGAATGAGCGGAATTGGAACAGTAGTTACGTGTAATGATTAGTGAAAACAGAAAAAACAAAAACAGAACGAATAACATAAAGAGTGAGATAAAAGAACGTAGTAAATGTTAAGCAATGCGAATATGAAACGATATGTAAAAACAACAAAAAAATAGAGAGCAACATAAAAAATATATAGCGAATAAGTGCAGTATGGGCAATGAAGTGTTTAAGTAACAACTAGTAGTTGGAACATTAGGTATACTAAGCTGTACATAAGGACTGGAGATTATTTGTGTGGAATGGGTGCGATTATAAATCGAAGATTGGTTAAGCTATTTTTTGTGATAGAATAGAGACGAAGATAGGAAAGCAGCAAGTTTAGAGAATTTGTATTAGCATGTTTGAGAGAATTTATAGGTATAAGTAGCGGAAATTGGTATGAAATAGAATTAACGAACGACGAGTTGAAAGTAGGGCTTGTTACATGACATAGACGTAAGCGGGGCTGGATTTTGTAGGATTTACGAATAAGCGAAGATTGCCAGCAACAATAACGCTTGGCAATTTGGAAACATAGATTGAGGCGCTACGACGAGTTTGATCGATTAATTTTTCGTTTATAGAGAACTGTGAAAAGAATTGGACATGATTTAAGCAATTTCTTTATTTATTAGATGCACCATGATATATATTATTAAAAAGACACATTTCAGATTTTTATAGTTAAATGTTAAAAAAATTTAAGAATATTTCATTGACAGCTTGTCTAAATTTCAATATTCAACTGTGAGAACCCAAATATTAAAATTTCAATATATATTTAATATATCTAGCATTTATATATATTTTTCTCTTTAATATATTTTTTTTATTAGTTTATTTTAACAGTTTATTTTTTAACATCTCAATGCAAAATTTTGTAAATTTTCTCGTCATATAATTCACTGCTTTAATATTTGTATATTTGCGAATTTACCTTATAAATTTCCGCAAACTCTCCAATGCCTAAAAGATAAACAAAAAACAGCTGATGGCAGTATTTTTAGTAAACTCAACGATCAAACTCGGTCAAACTCTTTTAAAAGTAAAATATGTAAGCGTCAGGATAAGAAAGGAATATTATATTCAAAGGCGAAAGGTGCTATGGACAAAGACGTAAACAATGTGATAATGTTGTAAACTTAATTTAACTAAATTTTTGTATTAAAAACCTTTTCGTTGACATTTAAAACAGCAAATTAAAATTCAAAGCGACTACAGTGGAACTGCTTAAACTGCTAACAAACACACACATACATAAAATGAACAAAAAATATTTTAACAATTACAATACACAACAAGAAAAAAGTTTTCTTTCAACATATTTAAAAAAAATATTTATTTGAAAATATCTATTTAAAATAGATTTGCAGACGTGGACATGAAAGTAAAAAAAAAATTAAATGAAATTAACTAACAAAATTCAAAATTTAGATATTGTAAAGACTACAATTAAAAATTAAAACGTTTAGAAAGTAAATGCAAAGAAAAATTTAAAATCTCTAAATTTAAGCTTTTGGTGTTTTAAAAGAATAAACAAATCAAAAATTGAACAAATTAAATATTTTAGGCTATTAAAATGATTGCGAAAAAATTTATATTTGGATAAAGTAAAATTTAAGTGAAAAAAATAAAATTGAAATTAAGCCGAAAACAATTTTAAGCAAATCTCGATGTTTTAAATTAAGCAAAAGACATACAAAACGTAAATTTTAAACAACTTTTTCGGCATAAAAAATTTATATTATGGCCACTAAAACTAAATTAATGAATTAAGAAACAACGTACACATGCACACGCACACACACACACGAATATACACACCCACCCAAACACGCGTAAATATTTAGCTGAACAAAAATTAAAAATTATTAGAAATTCAATTAAGAAATTAATGCGAACCTCTTTCACTTTCGTGTCTTTTACTCGGCAAACAAAACAAAAGTTAAATTGACGTATGTAAAATCTTAAAAATAAAAAAAATATTTAACACTTAAACCACACACGCACACACACACACACACACAGACGCAACTGTCAAAGTAGCAAGAAAAAACAAATGAAATTTTTTAAATTAAATAATTTATGTATGTGCAAATTAGTAAAAATCAAAGAAAAACAGGAAAATGTTTCAATTCCACCGGTCCATAATTTAGTGTTAATTAAATAAAGCTTTCATTTACCACGCTACAAAACAATTACTGATGAATTTTACATTTACTGAATACTATATTAACCGAAGTGTAAGGATCCAAACAATAACTGAATATTACAAAAACATGAAATTAAATGCCTGCCACAGAAAGACAAAACTGTAAAAATATGAACACAAAAATATAATAATTATATGAAATCATACAAATAAATTCAATTATTCCGTTCCAGTTTATTACAAACAATTACGAAAATCTTTAATTTTTTAAACCGTAACTAATTTTACAACAAAAATATATAAACGTTGTTTTTCGTTTTGTAAAAATTGTAAGAAAAACTAAAGGACAAAGTTTCGAATTCAATTGAATGTCAAATAAAAACATAAAAACTACCATAATGTACACACCTAACAGTTATTATGAAACTGCTACAAAACACTAAATAAATAAATAAACAGACAAACAAAATGTATACATACATACATGGAGTTTTATATATGTACAAAAAAGAAAACAAATTGTTTTTTATACTTGGCGTACAAGATGGTAAGTTTATAAATAAATTAGAGGTGTCTATCATAAGGACAGATAGCTCGAGAGGCAGATATGATTAACTTCAAAACGACGATTATGTGGGACTTGTAAAGGGTTCGAAAGAGACTTCCACCATTTCCGGTTGGAAAGTGATAAATGCTCCTCCGAAATTACAAGTAAAAATATCAACAGCAAAAGATTTTAATATATAATATTTCTACTAAAAACGCTGGGAATCTTACTTTTATATAAGTTTTGAAAAAATGATCACAAATTATATACATACACAACTCCTTAATATAAAGATTAGCATTACCTTTCTTAAATGTACATTTATCTTCTGTGTTATGGTTTCGTATTTAAACTGAAACCGTTTGTCGTTTTCATGATAATTTTTAAATTGGTAAGACTTTGAACCCGAAATCAGTTTAAAATTCCAAACTCTAAAGGAAAATATGTAAAGTTAGTGAAATATAAATTATTTGTTCAAAATGTTTGAATCCTGTGTCAAAGTAAAAAGTGGTTGCCAAACATTTATTAAATTGTTGTACTACTATAGTAGTACACGGAAATGCATATATTTATAGTATTATTAATTTAAATATTTATTTTGAAAAATAAATAAATTATTAATACTATTAATAAATATGGTTCTATAACAAGTATTATAATTTATGAAATTATTTGACAAATTGCAGCACAATAAGTAGACATTTTGTTACGCACGAAATTTCAGTCCGGCAGCGCAGTTAATCTGATTTTGTGGAGAATTGCAAAACTGGGCAGCACTTTTAAGCAAAGGTGCCAATATTTATCAAAGCAAATTCTGGGAAATAAACAATAAAAAACCAAGTGTAGTATTTTTATAGCCAATTTCTTTTATTATTAAAAGGAAAAGCTATATCAGTGTCTTATAAAAAAATTTGCTATGAATCACATTAATAGTTTTTAAGTGAGGTCACAGAACAGCTGTCGTATCTTAAATTCTCCAATTCTCCGCAAACAGCGGGGTTTTTTGTGTGCTGGAATTTTTCATTGACAAATAAGAAATTGTTTATCTGTAAAAATTTTGCGCAAATTCCAACAAACTATATACGAGTCTGCAATTAACTGCAGACGTATAGCAATAATTACTTGTGTTCGTACAATGGCAGAAGGAGGTAATTGCAGTAATACTGGTGTCGGGAATGGTGTTTGTAATGACAACAGTTGTAAGTCTTAATGGATCAATCGAAGTGAAAGGAAGTTTTACTTAAATTGTACATATATTTTAGCTGAAACTCCCATTGCGGAGGAGCAATGGCGTGGTTGTGTGATGGAAGAAATATATCGCGGTATGAATGAATTCGAATTGGATCATGTGCCAGCGGTGCGGCCTAGTGACTCACATACAGTGCTTTATCATTGCCCAATACATGAGCCTGACAATGTGCCGCCACGACCATTACGCGCTCATCATAAATGGGATGCCACACATGTGCGGCTACCCTGTTCCAGTAAAAGTCAATATCCAGTAACGGCGGCAGATGGTAGTTCCACAATAGAAGCACGTTGGGAAATGATTGAGAAAGCATTGCTGCAGCCAATTACCAATAGCAAAGAACTACAAGCGGCAATACTTTCATACAATACTAAATATGAAGGCCAATGGAATTTTCGTTCACTACACCGACTTTTTGAAGATGATTTAGATGAGAGTGAATCGCGTGTGTTTTTTGAAGATCTGCTACCGCGTATCATACGCTTGGCGTTACGCTTACCCGAATTGGTGCAAGCGCCAATTCCTTTACTCAAACAGGGGCAGAATCATTCAGTGACATTATCTCAACAGCAGATATCTTGTCTCTTGGCCAATGCGTTCCTGTGCACGTTCCCCCGGCGTAATACAATGAAAAAACGTTCAGAATATAGCACATTTCCGGATATTAATTTTAATAGGTAAATAATATAAAAAAACATTTATAAATATGCAATGCATGCTTTAAAAAATATTTTCATTTTAGGCTCTTCCAAAGTAGTGGGAAGTCTGTTATAGAAAAAATTAAATGTATCTGTCATTACTTCCGACGTGTGTGTCCAACAGAACGTGATAGCTCTAATGTACCCACTGGTGTGGTGACATTTACACGTCGTAGCTTAGAGCCCAAAGAGCTGCCTAACTGGGCCGACTGTAAAGCACCATTAGGTGTCACACCTTTACACATCACTTCGGATGGTACCATTGAAGATCAAGGTTTCGGTTTGCTGCAAGTTGATTTTGCTAATAAATATCTTGGTGGCGGAGTACTCGGTGGTGGTTGTGTACAAGAAGAAATACGATTTGTAATTTGTCCTGAACTGCTGCTCTCCAAGTTATTCACAGAGTGTCTGCGTCCAACCGAGGCACTACTGATGGTTGGCACTGAACGTTTTAGCGACTATAGTGGTTATGCCGGCACCTTTGAATGGGCGGGCAATCATGAGGACAGCATACCATGCGATAGCTCAAGACGACGTCAAACGCATATAGTGGCGATTGATGCGTTACATTTTATGCAATCACAACACCAATATCGAGAAGATCTGATAAAGCGGGAATTGAATAAAGCTTATGTCGGCTTTCAACATACGTTGAGCACGCCGGCACCCGGTGTGGCATCCGGTAATTGGGGCTGTGGTGCATTTGGCGGTGATCCGCGGCTGAAAGCATTACTGCAATTAATGGTGTGTACCGTAACGCAACGCCCGCTTGTGTATTTCACCTTTGGCGACGAGGAATTGCGCGATGAAGTACATCGCATGCACACATTCTTACTAGAACGTAATGTGTGCGTAAAGGATTTGTGGAATTTGCTCACTAGCTACCAAAGTCAAAATATGCCCGGCAATGAACTGTATAACTTCATCTACGGCTGCATTAGTAACACATTAAAGGTAGGATTACACAGAATTTGCATTGCACTCAGGCGCAAGTGTACAAATTTAATTTCCAACACTTATTTTGCTTTCAGCGCAGTCCGAAGACGAAGTTGGTGTCACCAAAGAGTAAAAATAAGCTTAGTTTCTTAACCAATTGGTTGAAACCGAAACAACAAACCATTGCTAAGGAAGCGCCAATTTCCACAACAGCAACACGGCGAACAAATTTAAGTGAAGATATTTTCGCCTCTACTTCTGAATCGGAAGTAGAAGCGAACGTAGAGGCGACTGCAATCGCAATTTCCTCAACGAGCACTACGGAGTGCCCGCCAGTAGAAAAAGAAGAAGAAGAAGCAGCAAAGCAGAATGTGGCACAACTCACGACAGTCGATCTAACAAACCAATCACAATCAAATGATAGTATTGTTAATCTACTGAATAGTGAAGAGTCTGTACTTGATGAATTAGAAAGTACGGAAACACAAATAACGAAATCCAATAATAATCCATCAACGGAGAACTCAAATATCACCGCATCGACAGCGAAACCTACAGGTGCACGCCAACGTTCGCTACTGGAGATGTTAGACCAATGTTATACGACAAAATCAAGCAATGGTCCAGCTACAAAGCGTATATGTCTAAATAAAACCAGCAACCCAAACTCAACAACACCGACAAAGCAACAATAATGGTTATGAAATATGTAAATTTACACACATAAAACACAAACATGCATTAATGCATATTTTGTATTTTAATAGATGATTAAAAACTATAAATAATTGCCTAGCAAAGAATCAAGAGTAAACGCATAATTACAGAGGCAGCTATCTACTATATTTCCCTGCAAGTAGTGTAGACGAAGCGCCGATTGCATATTACATACATATATTTTTATTGAAGCGCCGTTGCATTATTAAAAGCATTCGCTTGTCTATATGTGTGTATGACGTGACGTCTTCGCGCTAAATTTTGTGTCGCGCAATAACAATAACAACAACAGCAATAGCAACAGCAGCGCTCGCATACAGCACAAACAAAGTGCATTGCACTCCTGCAAATTTCGCTAAAAATAAATGCATACGGCAATGTAAGAAACGCGACTGTGAAACATGTGCGCCTGTTATCGCCGTTACACGATGCACTTGTGTACACAACATGTTGCTTGCCTGCATGACTTACGTAGCGTCGTAGCGTAGCATCGTACGTGTGCATATCGTTCGAGAATAATACACTTGCAATTCATGTTTTTTATACCGGTCAGAATGTGTGCGATGTTAACTTAATTATTTATTACGGTTTGATATGACTGTCGCTGCGTAATAATGTGTGTGTGTGTGTGTGTGTGTGTGTCAGCGTGAAGTGTGCGTGATCGTAATAGAACATCGTCTAGTTACTAAAATTAAATTTTACTATGTTGTTCAATCAAAAAAGTTTGTTTACTATCAACTCAAATACAATATATTTTGCGGTGATTAGAATAATACATATTTGTATGCCGGCGCAAAGATAAGAGCAAGTGATGCTTAACGAGCAAAGCACTTAGGCTAATTTCACAATAAGTACTCGCGTAACCCTTTTTCTGTGTTTTCGAGTGTTATTTTTATACTTTCTACTTTAATTTACTGATAAGTGTAAACAAAGTGTGCCAATAATAACTGTTGTTTTCACCAACTCAAGGATATTGAAAAAAACACAACTCATCGATTGCTTGAAATACCCCAGATCCAATACAGCGTAAACAGCACTTGTGGACTTGGGTAGGCTCGTTCTTTGCACTGTGTGTACGCTTGCGACTGCATGATTTCATTTGCAGCGTAAGCTGATAAGCCACCAGCGTCTGCTGATATCAACTGCCAAAAATACGCGTTATCAGCAGCTCGCCTGTTATTTTCATATTTTTTTATACATATGTTTTTACTCGCGTTCTGCTTTTAATCTGTGCGTTTGTAAGCAAATAAAACCGCAATTCACCATAATTATGGCATTTAATAAATTTTTATTGCCATCACGAAGTGATCGAACGGTTCGGGCGGTGAAGTGTAGCACATGCTGCAGCATGACATCAACAGCATCAAGGTCAAATGTACAGCCAATGACTGACATTAGAATGAAAAAATAATGAAAAGTAAAAATGTTGACTTAAGGCGTCGTATAGAATTTGAATTACAAACAATAATTATTTATCAGGTGGGTTTAAGAACTGGCATGTAACTGATTTATATGTATATTCAAACACGAACTCACATTTGCATATACATATATTTTATATGTAAATATGTATATGTTTGTTTATATTTATTTTCAATCAAGCCAACACTTAAGTTCATTACTGCTCACCTTATTGCATATTAGTTTATTAACAATTCATTCAATTTACTTATTATTTCAGACATGATTCAAGAAAGCATGCAAAATTTAATTTAAAATATTCTCAAATCATTTTCTTCACATGACGTCACAATATCATTTACATTCAAAAAACTACAAAGCCATATCCATATAAATTTAATAAAAGCAGAGTCACACTGGAAAGGTAAGCAAAGTAATAAATTACTATTCTATGCACATCTATACATACTTACATATATGTAAATAAATATGTACAGAAGAAACTCATGTATATCAGATACGAATAATATAATATTATCTGAATGCACCGCCATAGGCTTATCGGGTGCTGTAAGATCGTATTGTCTTTACGTCAGCAGAACTCTGTAAGCCTGAGCTAGAGATGAATTATTTTGAACACGTTCGGGTTGGAAGACTGGCATTAAATATCCATCATAATGTTTCGTTTCTTGCTGTTGTTGTTGTAGCGGTTATCTAGTTTGCCAGTTCAGAAAGAAAAGAAACCAGAAAGATTTTTAAACGGGTGAGGTTATTGAGCATACAAGGAGGTGGTTAGTGTCATGCGGGGCCTCTTTGCATGCGGCACATATGTTAGTTATGTCGGGGTCCATTGTGGATAAGTAGGAACTTATTCTACCACAGTATCCAGAACGAAATTGCGCGAGAAGCAACTCGGCGGCGGTGTCCGCAAAAGGTGGTGATTTGACTACAAAGACGCCTTTCATTTTGAGGGAGTCGATGAAAAGGGTTATTAGCTCCTCTGTGAATGGCGTTCAGTGCTTGTTTGAAGTCAGTCACGTTCGAAGTCTGATCGATATAGTGCTGTATGTCTTAGACGTTTTACAGGAAAGTGTTCTTGATGGCTCTGGGAGGTGGCTCGGCTTCTAGCACGTGACTGTAGGGATGGTTTTTCCGAAAAAAAAATGACTAGTTGCTCGACTGGAAACAATGAGGCAACCTGATGAAGAGACCACCTGTGACTGGTGTGTGGTATTCTGACAAGTCTGAAGCTTCCTTATCTGCATCCAAGCGACAAATAAAATCAACAATGCGTTTTCTACTTAATTCGTAATAAAGATAGACAGCTTCAAATTCTTCAAGCGTTCACACGACAATGGTATCTACGTAACCGAAATGGACGTCGATAACCAACCAACAAGGATCAGTATTCATCAGTTTTCCTCAAAATTATTTGGGGAATATTTTTTGCAGCTACAACAACAACGTACATTTCAGTTGAATAAAAACTTAAAATCAAGTTGGATAACGCGAAGCTCAGTTCTAATATTTCCGAGAATATATTTTCTTCTTCAAGTGAGAGATGAAATTCTTCCTCGAATTCAAAACGATTCTATGCCTTAAATAAGATTACAATGCATCAAAGATTTCAGTACATACCTTTGCCCTAATTTTCATCTCCCCTTTTCATCGCTATCAGTTTGAATTCTTTGTTCAGCTTATTCCTTATAAAAGTTTATTATTTTCTATTTTATGTGGCGCGAGTTCATATTCATTAACTGTGACGCGTGGACCATAACAGTATTTCTCTTATGACAATAGCACTCTGGTATAATTGTGCCATTTCATTTAAAATCGATTATATTGTGTAAACGCATAAATTCTGGGTTATCTAAGCAACGCTCCACGAAGGAGCTCAGGCAAATGACGCACCAAGCGATTGTACTTCATTAATTGAAGCGTTGCAGGGCCTTCTTACAGTCATAGCTACTCCGACGCAATTCTGTAGCTCCTTCAATTTAATCCATTACACTAGTGTAATAAATTGCAAAACAACAACAATAACAATAGCAAAACGTATAGTCCAAAGTTTACTAACGCATTCTGCCTGGGTGTGTACGCAATGGGAAAAAGCCACAACCCTGCCAGCCAGGCCTAACCACTTTCCCCTCATGTTTCTTCAATTACTAACACCAACGCACACGTTTGGGTTGTTTTGTTTTTTGTATTCGTACGTGTGAGGGGAATAGTGGTTAAAAAACTCACAAGCAGCTATGCTGGCCTATGGTAAACTCACCACTTTTTTACCACTTTTGTGGGTTTAAAAAACTTCGGTTTAACCAGCTTTTTCACCACCTTTGGCTGGCAGGGAAGTTGTTTGCCATCACAATTGGCAGTGGCTTTGTGTGTGTGTGTGTTCATTTGTGTGATTATACACCCCATCGATGGCGTTTCAAGTTTATTTATACGCATTAAGCTAAGCAAAACTAGGGCGAATGGGATGTAATGCTATTGCAAATATGTATTACAAATAAATATTGTCCGTACATACATACATATATTTTATATTATTCTATTTGCATTCACAATATGCGTCGGTATGTGTGTGTGTAACTTGTTGCTTATTCTTATTAGCTATAGCTAATTTTCGCATCTACATACTTATGTGTGCAATAAATAGTTGCAACGTAAACATAAAATATGTTTACCTAGCTGCTCCAAATTGGGGCCAAGTATTTCAGCGTGCTGGGTCATTGCACGACGACTGTACTTTCGCTGACCACACAGCCGAACTGGTGTAGATATTGAAATTAAAATTTCAATTTTTTCACAATTTTTTATTTTTTTATTTACTTTTTATATATTTTTTTATTAAATAATTTTGCCGCACATCTACTCGTATTTGCTTAACATTTTGAACTTTCGATATTGACTCAAGTGAACCGATTGAAGTAGCTGTTAAAATTGTTGGCTGGCAAAGTAAATGTTTTTCTCGCATTTAATGAAAATGACAACAAAATAAATAAATAAAATATGTGTTTAAATACTTAATTAGACCTGTACATACGTATGTATATATGTAAATGGCTGATATTTTGCCCTCAGAAATTTCAACAAATCCATTGTAATAGAATATTCCTTATTCTATTATCCATTTTTTGTGCCAGTTAATGTTGTTGTAATAAAAAAAATTTAAATAATTTTTCATTAAATTGCGATGATCCTTCATTGTATATTATGAAATCCTGATCGTCAGACCTTACGTAGACTATACCATATTCTTGAGCCATTACATCCCTAAGGTTTCAGTCTCTTAGTTTTTAATACTAATCCAAAATATTGCTTGTATGAATTAATTTGTTCTGATATTGAATATTAGATATTCGTTTTTCGAACATCAGTGAATCTCAAATATCACCTGCTATTCGTAAGAGAAGCTTAAGTCTCTTGGGATTGATGCATGGATTTTACAAACGGATGCTTATTTAATAATAATATATTAAATCCGCCATTCTGTAATTTGTAAAACCGACACCGGATTCGGAGTCAGCGACCCCAAAAACATAACATTCACATAGGAAACCCTCCTATGTTTAGAATTATCCTATGTCAGAATTATTATTTTTTTTTGTGTGGCTGTGTTATTGTCCACAATCAGTTCACTCAATTAGAATAATTTTTATTAGAAAATATGGCTGATCTTAAGTTGGGGATCACACTGAAACTGATAAAGACGAGACTTCCAGAGCACGTGCGCGGACGAGGAATCCGCCACTGCCGTTCTACCGCAAATTGTACTGCAAATGAGGTGCTTTAGGTTTGATTCAACTTTAATCTATCCAGAGTTCTAAAAATCGTTTTCGGTAATAAGTTGTTGCGCGTTTCTTCTATATTGAGGAAGGTCAACAATAAAAATTCTTTATACTCAATGTTTTTCGAAATAGTGTCGAAGACGCTGACATAGGCGAACCGATGAACCCATTCCTGCTGAGATACTTGAAATCTATGACAGTGACTTGGGAGGTATTATCGGCTTCGGTATAAACTCAAAGCTAAACTGTCTTCAACATCTACAAAATGTGTTGAAATCTCAGCAGTTTGCTTAGATGGGTTTCAGAATACCTTGATAAACCCTTGTAACAAGCTACCATATTACTAACTCGATATGCATTGTGGACCCATAAGTCTCTAAAAAATACCAGTTTCTTTTTACAAACAGCTTTTAATTTTGAAGTGCTGAACACAAAGACGACGACACGACACGACGTAGCGACGGCTGATCACAAATGTCGCTTTGAAGCCAGCGTCTTGAACATTTTAAAGACGGCAGCGACATATCAAAAAGCAATTTCATTGTTGCCGTACTAACATCTATCACTTCAATAAAATTTACATATTTAGTTTAAAGTGAAATTATTTACGTAAAAATTGTAAAAATGGTCGATTTATTTGTTTTAAATAATCGATTGTTATTATAAATGATATATCAAAGCTATTTTACGTTTCTGCTGGCAAAATAACGTCATACTTGTGAGAACTTTGAATAATTTTACATTTACATGTTAGTGGCAGCTCTACAGCGGCCATTGTCGTCGGCAAAATTAGAAACATTTCTAATTTGGCGACAGCGAAGTCTTCAACCCTTTTGTCGTGAAGTCGTGCTGTTGTCAAAAAATCTGTGCCCATAAGAACGCGTGTATTTTAATATTTGACAGATGTCGCTCGTCGCTTGTCGTCTTCTATGTGTTCAGCACATGAGTTAAATTTTTTCGTATTTGGAGTCGTTGCATTTCTTTTTTGTTTCTTCAGTTTTTTATTCCCGTCAAATTGTAAAAGATTTCTGTCTGTAAAAATTCTTATTAATTCATCAGATTCTCAATATTTCTTCAGAAGATATTTTCACCCTTTCTTTGAGACTTTTGACATGGCGGCCATAAGTAAATATTTGAATCGCTTGGAATTATTCAATGGATTTTCACATCAAACTCGTTTCTCTCATTTCAAAGAAGAACGAGTTCTAGAGAGTCACATAGGAATTAATAGAATTTGTTTGGAGGAAGGTCAGGCAGGTGTTTTTTTCAATATTCGTCTGGCTTAAATACAACAAAAACAATTACATATGTTTGTTTATTTATTTAATTTCGACTTAAATGATGATTGAGGAGTATTTACATTTTTGTTTTTGCTTTTCGAACAATGTAGAAGTGGATGTGTATATATTATATGTTTATACTTGTTAGACATTAAGTACCAAATAAAGTCGAAACAAGTAATATATTTGTATGTTAACACTGTTCTTATATCAACATTATACATATGTTAAGTATATTAGATTTTTGTATACATATATACTAAGTCATTTATATGTGTGTTATATTTTGACCTTGTTACGACAATATAAAATCAGCTTTAAATTTGTCTTAAAAAATTCTCAGACAATTGAAAAATAATAATTTCGAATTGAAAGTGATGTAATCACTATACATATTTATTTACCGATTCCCAACTAAAAACCACGTGCTGACAGCCGCTTCAATAAAAATTTTATAAAAATGGCAAAAGGATGTTTAAATCACCGTTCAAATGGTGTGCAGAAATATGATTTTGATCATAAAGAACTAAAAATATGCGCGTTGAAAGTAAACAAATTTGTTTAAAATTGACTTTGAAGTATAAAATTTATTTGTATAAATTCATTTTTGGATACAAACTTATTGACTATATTCTATAACTGCATACATATATACTAAATATGATGGGATACAACATCTAAGATACAACATCTTTTACTACAGTCTTTGGCGTATTAATAGTGAAGACGCCGGCTCTTTCATATGTAAGTATATATAATATATATTTACTTAAACTAAGCACATACATATGTATGTGTGTCTACTTATATGTTAAGTGCTGTAAGTGCAGCTTTTAAAATGCTTTCAAAAATGCTTTCTTATAAGTACGTGTAAGTAAATATATTTTTAGTATTGTTGTTGTTGTTGGCGTCAATATGACACCCGTATTATATGTATGTATGTATGTTTGTTGTTGAGTAGTATTTGTTTGTATCGACTAAGTACACTCCATACAACAACGGCAATAATGCGTATTTATATTTCAAGTCCCGAAACTGGTTTCGCAGCGTTGGCTTGGGTGTTGTCTCTCAACGGTTAATGCTCCACTTTAACGCCAATTTTAACCACATTGCGGTTGTTGTTATAAATATCTTGGTTTTTCACTTTTAAGAATTCAATTTTATTTTTATTTTCAATTTCATCTCAGCCGAAGAATGGCGACAGTATGTGGCAGTCTTTGTTTCCTGTTCGGCGTGGACCGCTTTGTGCGCTTCGCAGCGCTGACTGCCTGCCATCTTGGTATGAGCGCCTTTGTCTTTCCTTCGGTCTGCCATTGCGCTGTCTTCCGGACGCTGTCGCCATGAATCGGCTGTACCGCTGTTTGCAACATAATCAGTTACTTGTATTATTGCCATTGTTGTTGCTGTTCTGTTGCACCGAGGCTGCTGTGGGCATATCTCATGCCGTCCGCTTTTTCATGGCATTACAGGCGCTGCAAGCGTTGCAGTAGGAGTAGGAGCTCGGCGATGGTGGCGGCGATGTGCTGCCGTTGCCACTGCAGCTGCCGAATGCCAGTTTCACCTGCGGATGTATTGGGAAGTGGTTCCAGTGTGGGCACGGCATCTGTGGAGGTGGTGTAATTGGGAATTGTGAGTTTGGCATCTTGTTTGTTATTGGTTTGCTTTGTTGCTTTGATGCTCAAAAATAACTCTTTGTTAACTTTTCACTTGTTGTTCTGTCTGAATGTCTTTAGTTCTTGACTAGAACTTTTTTGAAAATTTTCACTTTCTTTTGCTTTTCTAACTTTTTGGCTTAGTATTCTGCTCGAAGGCACAATCTTTACTGAGCTCTATCACCAGCGTTGTGCGGCTTATATAGCCGCGTCACTCGCCGCAGCTACACGCAGTCAAATCGTAATGGCTGGCAGTCAGGCAACCGACGCGAAAAATCAACAACACCGCACACATGGACAAACACTTCAGTTGGTCGTCGCATATACCAACAAACACATGTTTATTGCTGGCGAGCAACCATCGGTGCGACAGGCTTCTGGAGCGCTCTCTTCGCTTATCACTCTTTTTTGTTGAAGACTTCTACTTGTGTGTTTTGTGTTTGTAGTCAGCCCTTCGCTTGCGGTGTGCACCCTACATCTATTGTGTTGACTGCAAGGACGTGAAAGGATATGCGGCTTCGCAAATTTCTCAACTTTCCTTATAGAGAATCTTGTGTAAAATACAAGATTTTGATAATCTTTGAACATAAGCTTGATAAAAAGTATTTCCAAGATGAGGGAAATGTATATAAGATTTCAACTTCAGAACTTTCACCTCTATAGAAACTATAAGGGCATGATGTAAGGGCGAATATGTAAGTTGTTCTATTAATATTGAGAAATGCTGCCGATTTGACAGTACTTGGCCAGATAAATAACTGGATCCATTCCGGGGTCGTAATACCGACTATCGTGGGAACGGTATGGACTTATTGTCATTACATGCCTATCGGGGGACTTTTACGTTTACTCAGAACCCATTCCATATATATTCAAAAAAATGTTATCAAGGCTTCTAAGTTGTATGGTTTCTAAAAAACATCTAATCTTAACGCTCAGCTCGACGATCTCTCCCAGTTTCATAACTATCTCAAGAAATTTCTTACCGTTAAGAAAATATCTGAGTCTACTGTAAGAAGTCCTAGAAGAGAACTCTTAACATTCAAAGGGACATAAAGACTGACAACATAAAATTCGTCCAAGCCAAGCATGTAAGTCTGAGGTCCTCTTCCGCCGTCCATTTTTTTGGATCTCTCTCAAGTTCATTCGTATAAAACATAACCTCTGTGATGGAGATCTCATTTATAAGTTATTGCGCATTTTCTTTGTTACCGTACAGTTAGACGACTCCTTAACATCATATGTCGCTACCGAAATTGGAGTTCAACTTTTCGTTGAGCGACAAGCATTCTTAAATGTTCTGTTCTCGTTGCTCGCGAAACTTCCACCCAATAGTCGCTTTAATCTCCATTTGTAGCGCAATTGCCGAGCACATTAAACTCCACGACACATGTTACTTTCGCCGCTTGCCTGCCAACCACTTTTTCGTCTTTATCGCACCACTCGGAGCGAGAAAACCGTCCACTGTATGTGATGGAATGGTCTTATTGTTTCTTTCGTGTTCTGTTTTTATTTGCTGCTTCACAACATAATAAGCGCACAACTCCAAGCGAAAGGGGCGCGGTGAAACGCCGTGGTGGTGCGAAGCAGAGCGCCGGAGTTCAGGCGCGTGTGGCGCAGAGAGTACAGTTTCTAATATGTACTCCAATAAGCCCACATGCTAGCAATTTCTACGAGCAACGCGGTGATAGTGACGATTAAGGCGAGGTAACAACGCCTCAACAGACGAAATTATGTGTTTGAAATACATATATTATGAAAATTTGAACATTTGCTCAAAAACACACTTATTGCTGAAGACATATGTACATATCTATATATATATATATAAATGTTTTGATGAACATTTCTTTAAGTGTCTCTACTCAAGTTGTGCTGTTGTTGTTGATGGTTTGGCATTGTTTGCCTTTTGGTCGATTTTAATGATTTCGCTCGTCTTATACTGTTTACTATTTACTGTTTTTGGCTGTTTTCGCCGGTAAGCTGTACATATATGTATTTTTGTGTATATATACATCAAGTGATTTGCATGAGCTCATTGTGTTCATTCACCAATACAGCTCACCGTCTACACCATAAAGGGGGTCTGTCTGTCTCTACAACTATGTAGGTAATCCATTCGTCTACACAGTTTGTTTGCTCATTTGATATTTGTTTTAATTTGACGTCTCTTCAGCCGCGTATAAATATAATTGCAGTAAATTTTTCGCAAAATCCCAATAAAACGGTCTTATCTACATGCATAAGTGTTTCGATACATTGTCGCCAAATTTTCAACAATATTTATTAATATAATTTTCAGGTCCTTTACCAACTACGGCACGTAGATAGGTCTCTAATTTGTATGGGTTAGACTTTGCTTGAGTGACGGTTTCGTTAGTCACGTAGGCCAAATTTTTTTTTGTATTTTCATATATACAACTACGCAATAGATTATCATGATACATATCTACAAATATACATTCATATGTACATATTTATGTTAGTAGGTAGAAAAAGGTTACACTGTGCCTAGCTGCCTAGAATAAACTCGCCTTGCCATATTCGTATATAAGTATATACATACATACATATGTATATAGAAACTTACATGTGTAGCTCCATAAATTGGGAGTGAATAGAATTCAAAACTACAAAAACCACGTGGACTGACACAATTGAAGACTTTTAAGTAGTAAATTTCACAAAACTAAATTTTTATTTACTTTAGGTCATAAAACTTACAATTTCCATAAAATTAAAATTTTCATTGATACATGGTCACACAGAGTGATTTTGCATAGTTTTAAAATATATATGTACATATGTAATTGAAAAAAATATATATAGCATGATATGTTTCTGACGTCATACATTTCGACTCACATGAGAAAAGCTATGGGAACAGCTTTTCCGTGTTTGAGTTATAAAACCATCATAAAAATTCTATTGTAAAGTCACTTTTTGTCCAACAAATTTGAGGTTAGAATTTCTTAGTTAAATCTTCGGTCTTGTAATAACACTTACTGGTCTGATCTCCCAAAAGAGGTTATCACAATTATATTACATCACGGTTTATACAGAATTTTGTAGGAAAAGTTCAGCTATTGGACTCAGAATTGTATAGTCAACCACAATAACGAACGTCATTCTATTTTTTCACTACTATGTATGAATCCTACGTAATGCACTATATGTACAACAAGAAGATTGAAATATATTGAACTCCTCATTGTCTTATTGAAAAAGTTTAACCAATAAATTTTTTTTTGGAAGAACATAGGGGTACTATTACTAGATTTGTGTAAGCTTCTAATTTTTTGTGGTAGATAAAGGGTAATGGTATATGGTAAAAATATACATAATTGTAATGAACGTTGAATTTGTTTAGAAAATTACTTATTTTTGTTAATAAAAATAGTTAATTGACTTCTTAAATTGACCTCGACTATAAAATACAATATGCAATTTGTTCGCATCCATATGATAAGGGGCCTCTTTCAAAATTGTGTCTCGATAGTAAAATTTTAAATTTTTATTATGCTCCGGTCGAAAAGTACCAATTTTTATTCAATTTTACTACTATTGCCACTGCAAGTGTTCGAGTTATGGAGAACTGGGTTTCAGCGCAAAAAAAAACACTTTTTTTGTGATTTTTTATCTCAAATATCGATTAAGCAATTTTATTCAAACCTTCTATATATTATTGAGCATAGTTTTGACTATGTTCTTTAAATTTTTCATGCAAAAATATTAAACCATTAGCCCGTGACAGAGCTTCCCCTAGGACGTCTTGAAAAAAAAAACAATTTGCGGTGTTCACTGTAACTCGGCCGGAAATTATCCGAAAATGAAAAACCATAAAAATTTAGTTAAATTTTAAACAAATCTTCCCCCAACGTTCTCTGATTATTATTTTTTTATTTAAAAATTTTTGGCGGCCATCTAAAGTGTGAACCGTTATTTTCGACTAAAATTTCCGCCATTTTCAGGGTGTGAAACACCCTTAATGTTAAAAAAAAATTTACTAAACGTAGGGGGAAGGTATTTTATGTGAAGAAACTGTGTACCAAGTTTGAAATGAATTGGTCGAGTAGTTTTCAAATGGCAGTGAACAAGGACTTAAAAAAAGTAGTTTTGAGAAAAACGCGTTTAAAGCCGTAGCTGTTAGAGTTAGAGCGTTAAAGGCCCCGAGACTAATTAAACAATAACTTCAAGAATATTGCTTAGATCGGATTAACATTTTGACGACATATTCTTGAAATGTTAAACAATAAGATAAAACAAAAAAAATATCGATTTTTCGAAAGTGAAAACCCAGACCCCTCCCTTAAAATTATTCATTATTTAAAATGTATATTCCATTTTTAAAATATTCAAGCAATTAATTGTAATAGATTTCTATACCTATCAATTAGAAGAAAATTTTATAAAATCTTTACGAGGAATTATTTTATCTGCAATTTCATATATGTAAATGCGTATATGTATTGTAAGTAGACTTTCATATGGATTATTAGTATTCCAAATAAAATTAGCTTCTTATCGAATTCGCATTCACTGTAACTTCATTGCATAAATACTATTTAATCTAAATGAAAAAATAAGAAAAACTAATGAACTTACTTTTAAATAAGTCTGAAGAATTTGTCCGCTAAAAAAAACTCGATTGTATGTATGTATGTAAATAATTATCTGAATGAAAAATTATATGAATTGAAAATTACAACGGAAATTAGGACCGGAAGTTTCCATCTACATAAGCAAAGCATGTATTCAAGAGAAATATAGGCATTTATTATCAATATCATTCATTTCATTCATATTCATTTGAATTTATTACTTATATTTGCTACGTTTAGAATTTACATAAAGTGCCAAATGCCAATTTGATTGCAAGAAATTTTCTATCATGTATTATACAACTTTCTTTCCTTATTAATGTAGTTCCCAAATTAACTTCAATAAAAATTTTGTTGGAATATGTAAGTGAAAAAATAATATTTGGCCCCACAAAATGACTTTGGACTACCAACCTGTACAGAAACATTATAGCCGACATATCACTGCTGGTGAATTGTATTTACATATACAGTGGAACTTCCATAACTCGAACTCTTGAAAGGGCAATAGACTTCTATTATCTAAAATTCATACAAATTTGCTTACATATATCGAACTTTTCGACCAGTGTACAATACAAAATATAAAATTTTACTACCAAGGAACAATTTTAAAGGAGTCCCTATATTCGTATGGAGGCGAACAAAAAATATGATATTACACTTATGGATTTCAAAAATCGTGTAACAAAGGCATGAGATACAGACGCCAAGAGCCAAACAATAGCAAAGTACAACAAGCAAAATTACAGAATACATACATATTTTAATGTGTTTAAATAAAACTTTTTGCGAAGTAAATAACTGAAACTGTGGGTAAATCTATATTTTACAGCTTTTTGAACAATTTTATATTTTAATGAAGATTCTATAACTCGAAGTTTTTGTGTGGATTATAATGATTCGAGTTAGAGAAGTATTTTGGTTTTCAAAATTAGTAGTCAAATCTATATTCATATATAGGTGTATTCAATCGTGAGAACATATATGTAAGTATATGATTTCGCAAGGTCTGTAGAGAACTTGATATCGCAGGGAAACTCAATACATATTTATAATAAATATATGTATACCAATGCCCTTCGAGTAATGTGAATATTTCATTAATTTTATTATCTGTAAAATGTGTACAGTAAACAAATTTTGACATATTTGGCGCATTTAAAGCCTGCTTGATAGTCGCTCAAGAACAAAGAGAATTACGAATACTTTTTTTTTAATTTTCTGAATTTAAAATACATACAAACAATTAATTACGCTATACACAAAAATACGCAGTTATGTATGTACTGTATGTACTCGTAAACACGTTTTATCGCCACGTTTCGCAATGCCACTGAAGCACCGGTTTGATTAAAAGCGAAAAAATGCTGATAAGATAATTCGGTACAGTTGCTGTAATGAAAAAAGGGGCTTGTTTAAAACGACAAAAAAATATAAAAAATCAAGCGAATACAAATACGAAATTTAGAAATACATTTATATTTGTCAACTAGTAAGTCAGAAGTAAATAGTTCGGTTAACCATCTGATACTCTTACAACAGCTGCTTTTGCCTTTATCATTTGCATATTTTGCCACGCCATTAAATATAACTGTGTCTTCATACCACATCCGTAAACACTTACCCATTATGAAGGTTGTCAGCTCTGAGATAAGCTCTTGAAATTATATCTATGCAAATGTAGAGCATAAAACATATTTATAACTGTTAATTGTGTCTGCCATTTTGTGGTTGCTCCGCTAAGTCAGTGAAAAAAACATTATTGTGCCGTTTATTTTGAATTTTCATTTGTTTTGGTTTTTGAAATGCGATTAAGCCACGCGAAATTATTTTTTGTGACTTGAATGCGATATTCAAAACGCCAAAACACACATTGACAAGTTATATACCCGTACACATACATAACCGTATGTATTTGCACAGCGGCAAACCAGATAACCGAAAATGCAAACAAGCATAAGCAAAACAAATAAGGCAAAAGCCAAGGCAGAAAACTAAACCAAAACAAAAGGCAAAAATCAAGTAAAATACTCAATTACTACATTTTACTTTTATTTCACCTTCTATGTGTGCTGCGCTCTTCTTTTATGCCGCTAGGTGTAGAAACTGCTCTTCGCTACGCATTGGTTCTCTCTCAAATAATAGCACATTGCTCTCAAATACTCTCAAATAGCAAGTGAAATGAGTAAATCGATTTAGTTAGACAATTAACCCTTAGTTTCTCTTTGAGGGTCGTTTTTACTGTTGAAAAATTATTAAAAAAAAACTTTATTTTTTTTTCGTAATTAAAAAAAAACATAAACCCAAAAAATATAAAACTTTACAAAATAAAAAAAATTAATATTTTTTTTGAAAATAAAAAATCATTGTTTAAACAAAATTTTTAAAAACAAAAAAAAAAAATAAATTTTTTTTTTATATAAATAATTTAATTAAGCAATAAATGTATTATTTTTTTATATATGTATATTTTATGCTAATTTAACTATTTATTGCACTCTTATCAACAAAAGTTATTTTTATTTAAAATTAAAAAATCAATATTTAAAAAAATTGATTTAAATATAATTAAGATATTATTTTTTTATATTTACACTTTAAGTAAAAAATATTTTTTTTATCAATTTACTTATTATAATTTTATGTGAATTTAATACTTAACTTCACTGTTTCATTATGTTATTAAAATAGCTATTTCACTTATATTCATTCAAATTAATTTATTTTATTTTTAAATAATTTCTTGTTGCATTAATTAAATTAAATATTTTTATTAAATTCATATTATTTGTTTTTGTATTTAATTTAGATGCATTCATATTTTTTCAGTTGTTTAATTTTTTAATTTGTGTATTATTTATTTTTTTTAATAATTTCTTTGTCAAAATTTATTTATAAAGTTATTTTAATTAGAATATTTTTTATAAATGTTTATAATGTTTTTCTAGAGTTTTGCATTTGATTTAAATTTACTTCAAAGTTCATTTATTAAATTTTTTTAATATTATTTTAATTTAATTGATAAATTTAATCTCATTTAATGTTAATCGCATTTTTTTAATTTCAAATATTTTATGAATTTTTCCATAGTTTTTTCTTTTAAATTTTTTAAAAGTTCATAAAATCCCTTTTTTATTTTATTTTAATATTTCTTTTTCCTAATTTTATGAATTTTATTGTATTTTTCTATAGTTTTTCAGTGTTTTGTTTTTAATTTTTAAAAGTTAATTTATTGCAATTATTTTATTTATTTAATATTACATTTTTTTTATTAATATATTTTAATTTTTAAATAGGCTTCAAAAGTTACTTTCAGTCAGCAATGAAGAGTTTTTGGCTCAGGATTTTATCGTATTTAATTTTTTTCCAATATTTTTAGTAAATTTAATTCAATTTAATTTCTATAATTTTATTATTTTTACATAATTTTTTTTTTAAATTTATTATTTATTATTTAATATTTCATATTTTTTATTTTTACTGTTATTATAAATTATATGTATATTATTTATTTATATTTTTTTAAATTATATTTATTTTTATTTATATTTTCTTCTATTGTCACAAAATTATTTAGAATACCAAAATTTTCTTTTTCCCTATTCAGAAAGGTGTAATAATTCCAATTAGAAAGCAATTATGCTATGCATGTGTTATTTCCTTCGACAGCCTAATAGTATGCTACGATTTTCAGCAACTCTCAAAGTAAAGACTTAAGCAACGAACTTCTTCCCACATTTCATATGCCTTGCAAAGAAAACACGAAACTCTTTTGATTTTTCCATTTTATTACAATTTCTCATTTCATGTACTTTCTGTAAATATATATTTATATAATATATATACTATATATGTATATTCAAATGTGACGAATTATTTATTTAATTAATTAATTAATTATAATTTATTTAAACAAAACTACAAGTACTATATAAACTATTACATATTATTAATTATCATTTGTTTATTGAATTAATTAATTAATTATTTGCAAGTATTTGTAATCATTATTATTTAAATACGATTACCATACATTTTTGTTTTTTATTTCAATATAATTGATTTAATATCGTTAAATATTTGAATTAATTTCAAATTAATGCAAAAACATGACATTCACAATACACAACGTCACCATAATTTATATAATTTATTAATTATGCTAAAAAATCTAGTTAA
Source organism: Zeugodacus tau (assembly GCA_031772095.1). Classification (NCBI taxonomy): domain Eukaryota; kingdom Metazoa; phylum Arthropoda; class Insecta; order Diptera; family Tephritidae; genus Zeugodacus; species Zeugodacus tau. Next base: position 60,777,471 of record CM062650.1, on the reverse strand, counting down.
CTTAATGTGTCTATCATCATCATCATCATCGTCATTGTTACATTTAATTAAATATCCGAACATTGAGAGTAGCGGGGTGTTTGTGTTCATGTAGGTAGGAAGGTGTTCATTTGCCCACTTATTCGAGCATGAAAATATTATTTTTTTGTTTTTGCTTTCGCGGATATTTTTTTTGTTGTTGTTGATTATATGGTACATAGACAGTACAAATGCAATTACAGTTATTTTTTATGTATGTATGTGTGTATATAATGTATATACAATATATGATTTACAAAGTTTGTGTTTTTCGGAGTTTCATTTGTGTTGAAAACAAAAAAAAAATTAATAATAATTAAAATAAAATTGAAATGTGAAAATATTCAAGTTGACCAAAAACTACTAAGAGATTTATAGAGTTAGTTTGCAATTAAATTTGCATTTAGAGTGTTGCATTGAAGAGTGTGTGGTCATGGTTCTTTTGTTTTTGTTTTCTAGGTTAGATTTTGGAAAATTGAAAACTAGTATTTGTGTTCACTTAGACAATAATACATACATGTTAGGGCATATATAAATTTACTAAGTCTAGTTCACGCCTCTGATATTTCATAGAATACTACGCACAAATGCACTCTCTCTCTCGCTCGCTCTCTGTCTCTCTTGCGCTCTTTTGTTTATTTGATTTTCTTGCATTTACATTGCTTTCGAAAGTTCCGTTCTGAAAAAAATCGGTGAAGTTCAGCGTTTTATGTCATGCTCACTTCACTTTTTTCAAATATTCTATTTAATTAGCCTATTTTTGGAGATTCTGTTTCTACTGAGAAATTTTCATGCAATTTACACAAGTTTCATATTACAGTTAATTAACTAACTGTTTGTAAAATTTAAGTTTTTTTATTAAAATTTCAGTTATTTTACTGTATATAACTTATTTGCTTTTGTTTTTGTTTTGATGATAAAGTAAATTGCATTTATTTTTAAATTAGTCCCCTAAATGTACTGTTATAAATCTAATTGTAATTTACTAGTTTTTTTGTATGCTATAAATCAATTTGTATTGTATTGAAATTTATGTATTTACATATTTGTTAGTGTGTTCGATTTTTATACACATTTTTCATTTAATTTTTAGATTTTATTAATTTTATTAAATATTTTTTTCTTTATTATTTTGTTTTGTGTTCTCATTTGTCATTTGTTTTCAAACTAAAGACAGCAAAGTTAGTGGTTCTTGTTATGCTACATACATTCATATATAAGACATTCTACAGTTAGATGTAGAAAGTATCTGTGTTAGCACTATTATACAAAAGACAAGGGCGCACTGTGTTGTTGAAGTTGCTCTTTTCGAACTGCAGATTTTCTGTTTTTTAACAATTTGCTTTGAAATTCGACTCTTTTGTTGACTTGATGGCATTTTTTTAATTTGTTTTTGTTTTTTAATATTTGTAATGCAGTGTTATAATTTAGAAAAAAATACAATAAAAGGTGCAAGTGAGAGTAGTCCTTACATAGAAGAAGAAAAATTTAGACAAACAATAATTAAAAATAAAATTATTAAAAAGTGTTAAAAAATATTTTCCAGTAAAAATTATAAAATCAAAAACATTAATTAAATTAAAAAAATTTAAATTTTTTTTAGCATGCCAATCCAGCATTTTATTAAAAAAAATTTTAATTTTTTTTTATTTTTTTTTAAATTTCGAATAATATTACCGAAATTTCAAAGTTACTTGAGTTACTACAAAATAATTTATCAAAACACAATGCTACAGAAAGTTTTAAAAGGCATCGAGTTTAGAGGTTAGACATTTTTTTAAATAGTAAGAATAGTTTAAGTACGTGCTTCAATGCTTTCATATTTGGTTGTTGTTGTTTTCATTATTTTAATATAAAAAATGCCGAGTTAATTTCGAAAAAAAAATAAATTCGTGAAAAAAAATTAAAAAAAAAATTACTTTTATAATTTTCGAATTCAATATTACTTTTTTAATAATTTCTTCAAAAACAATTTTTTCTTATTTTGTTTAATGCTTCAATATTGTTTTTTTTTATTATTTAAATATATAAAAATACAGCATTAATTTCGAAAATAGCTGCAAAATATTTTTTTCAAAATTTTTTGAGAACTTTTTAACGACAAATATATTCAAAAAACGCATAAAAAAATTAATTAAAATATTTAATTGTATTAAAAAAATAATTAAAATGAACGCGCAAAAAATAAAATAAAATATTTTTTAATTCTCGAATTCAATATGATTTTTTTTTATAATTTCTTCAAAAACCAAATTTTGTTTATTTTGTTCAATGCTTAAATATTGTTTTTTTTCATTATTTTAATATAAAAAATTTCGAAAATAGTTGCGAAATATTTTTGTTTAATTTCTTGAGAACTTTTTTGTAACAAATATGTTCAAAAACCACAAAAAAAAAATTAAATTAAAATTCGTGAAAACAAATTATAATATTACATTTTTTTTAATTTTCGAATTCAATAATAATTTCAATTTTTTTTCATAATTTCTTCAAAACGCATTTTTTTTATTTGGGTCAAGGTTTTTATATTCGGTTGTTGTTGTTTTTTATTATTTTAATATAAAAATAAATCGAATTAATTTAGAAAATAGCTGCGAAATAGTTTTAAAAATTTTTTTGACGACATTTGAACGACAAATATGTGTAAAAACGCATATAAAAATTACATTTAAATCTTTAAATATATTAAAAAATTAAATTAGTGAAAAAATAATTTCGTAATTTTCGAATTGAATATTATTAATAATATTGAAAATAAAAAAATATTAGTTTCTTCGAAAACAAAATTTTGTTTATGCTTCGTTTACAACTTTAGCATATTAAACCCTGCAAATTTTTGAAATTTTAACATTTTCTTGCTTTCTGTTGATATTTTTAAATTAAAATTAATAGTTTGCTTGAACAAAATTATAATTTTAGAGAAAATATTTCGAGAAATTACTTATTATAGCTACATTTGTTTAGTATAAAGCTAAAAATTCGCGGTTTCTTAAAGACGGACCCAGTATCACAAAAGAAAATAGTTAAAAATTTATAATTTCGAAATTTTTTTCAAAAAAAAAAATTAGTAAATAACTTAAATTTGATAAAAATAAACACAAATTTGATTGAACAATTTAAATTAAAAAAACAAATTTAATTAAACACTTTAATTAAAAAAAAAACTAATTTTATTAAACACTTTAAATAAAAAAAAAATAATATTAGAAAACACGTATTGCTGCATATTTATTTTAACACTTTAAGATAACTGAAATTCAATTATGAACACCAAAATTATTAATGAAATTTATTATTATTCATTACAATTAAACAATTTTTCATGCATTCCAAAAAAAATTTTAAAATTTTGTTTGTTTTTTAATTTTCTATTTTTGTTTTTTAATTCTCCATGTGTAATAAAAAAATTAAATATTCTTGATTTTTATTTTTAACTCAGTTTTATATTAAAATTTCGTTCGAATTCATTTTGTTTACAACAACACTGCTTGTGTATGCATTTTACAATTATTGCGGTTAAAGAGCTACATAAGTAAATACAGTTGTTACTTTTGCTTGCTGCATTTCATACAATAGTTTCTATATTGGCATTTCATACTGCAAATATGTCGAATGTGTATAGAGAAGAAAATGTGGCTGAATTAATGAAAATAATTATACATACATACAGGTGTTACTAACTGATTTTTTAAATTAATTTTAATTAATTAATTTAAAATATTTTATTCATTTTTAAATATTTCTTTGAAGTCTTTTCTCGTCAATGTTGAAAAAAAAGTGTTGCGAGAAATGCAATTTTGAATTTCGAAAATATTTTGAATTAATTAAAAATTTGTTTTATATAATTAAACGCTACAATAATAACTATTACAAATAACTTATATCATATAACTGTACAAAAATTAAGAGCAGCAAATTAGCATTAGCAAATGTTGTCAGTTTACAAGTACAATAGTATATGTACATTACATATGTACAGGTATACATACATACATATTAATTAGCGCATTTACACGTCGTTAACTGCTTGTAATAATATAGAAATGAAAAAATATAATGAAATTAAAACAAAAATTAAACAAAAATATTTTTAAAAAAATTAATAAAAAAATTGAGAAATTAAAATTAAACTCATTAGAAAAATCGCTGAGAAATCTAGATACTCCTAGATATATCATTATAAATAATTACGCTACATTACATTTCAAGGCGTGTCTAAAAAAGCATAATAAGAGTAACTATTTGTCAAAAAAAAACACAAAAATCAATTATAAAAACACTAATTACAAATAACTGCATTTTTGTGTGAGACGCGCTGCAGTCGGCACCACATAACGTCCATGAAAATTTAAATATTTTCACGTCAAGTTTTAACGGTTCTCATCGGCTTGCGTTTGAGCGGGTGGTGCCGCGCGGTAGAACGCATTCGCGCCACGTATGGGCAATGGATGCGCCTCCGTGTTGAAAATCCACTCATCCAGTGGCAGCAGTGAGTCATCGGAGAAGAGCAGATACAAGTACTGGAGCGCAGAAAAAAATGTATTAATTTAAATATGAGTCAAAAATTATACAAAAGTCAGTCAAACCTTAAGCGTTTCCGCCAAGAAGAAACTCTGCTGCACATCATCCTTCTGCGGATTCTCCTGATAGACATTCTTAATGCCACTGTAACCGTGCGCGGTGCGGCAGTATGTCTCGAGCGCTTGCACCGCCTCCCAACCCCAATCGCGATACTTTTGATCGTGCGTCAGACGCCACAATACAAAGTAACTCTCCATCGTTTCCGGTCGCAGTATATAGTATTTCTCTTGTGATTTCAAGGCACGCGCTTCGGCGGCATCGCTGAAGCTGTCGAAGAAAGTGAGGTTATGCCAAGAGTTCATTATAGATTATTGTTTGGACTTACCGAAAAGCTTCGGGTCCCAATTTGGTTGGCGTTCTTGTGTAGCTCTCGTGGCAGGTATTTGTCAGACCCTTACCGATTTCCATAAATTTATTGGCGTGCTGATTTTGACGCGTGCTGGCAGCTAACGCATAGAGACCACCTGTGTTCGAGGTATAAAAAATGCATTTAATCAGAAAATTGAAGAATTCCACAAAAGTTGGCACTCACCCGCAAAGCAAGCCAAGTGATCCATTTTATGTTCCAAATGATCGAACTTCAAATCTGAGGCATACGTTAAACCACCCGCACTTGTGCGTATCATGTGCTCGTTAATCGCCACCATTGCCTCGTCGAACATTTCACGTGCCTCCTCGTCCACTTGGCCCGACTGCAGCCAAGCCTTTAGCAGGTACTCGTAGTAACTGTCGCCTAAAGCGCCCAGCGACATGTGCACTGCAAAGAAAGCAACGAAAAAAAAACATTAAATAAACTCAATTACCTTCCCCTCCAAACACAATTCGCACTCACTTTGTCCCCACTTGCCCGTCTTGGGGTTAATGAAATTCGGATAGAGACCCTTCGGTTTCTCGATCTCCTTCAACACCTGTCGTATAGTTTGTACACGCTCGCGGTACAGCGGATTACCCGTTATATCGCTCAGATAGGCGAATTCACAATGCAATGTACCAGCTTCGGAGAGAATGGAGCTGCCACCTGAAGCCCAGCCATAATTTCTACTCGCACCGGTGCGTGTGTTTACCAACGCATATGGTATGCCGGTGGGCGTCTGGAAGGCGGGCAACAGCTTGTCAGCGATGTGTTGTGCTTTCTCTTTATACATATTATCACCGGTGAAGGCGTACAGCGTCAACATGCCACCCACGAAGCGTATATTCGTTTCAAATACTGATAAATCGGCGCTCACATTGTCTAGCGAAAATTTGCGTTCAATCCAATCGCGTCCCTCTTGATACTCCTTCTCCAAACCCATTAGGTAGAGTGTGTCCAGTCCATCCACAATGGTGGCGCCCAGATCGGAGATGCCGAAAATACTGCCCGAATGTGGTCGCTGACTGAGCGGCCGTAGCTCGTTTTTGCCCCAAGCATAGAGCTTGTAGTTGTCCCAGGCGTGCTGCATCATCTGGAATGAGTAGAGAAATGTATTTTTTTGTGAGTTGATGTTGTTGGGAATAATAAAAAACATTTGTAGAATAGGTAAAAAATATTGATAAAATATAAAATATATAGAAGAATTTACGATCGTATTCGAGACCTAAATATTACATTTTTTTTGGGCTTTATTTGTTTATAGTCTTCGTAAAATTTGTTTTAAGAAGTCGAGATGCATAAATTAAATTTTTAGATTTGAACATACGAGATCGGTCCGACAAGTAGAAGGTCTACCAACAAGAAAGACATGTTATTAAAATGAAATAAAATACTAAAATTTGAGCCACCACGGCTCCGTTTGCATATCTCCACCTATTTACGCCAATTTTCGATGACCCGGTGCAACTTTAGTGCGCTGAATGTTGTTTTCAAGCTCCTCGAGCATTGTTGATTGATTGCAGTAAAATTTAAATTTAACATACCCCAGAGAAAATAATCTAGAGGTGTGTTAAATCGGATGATCTTAGCAGGTATTTGACTGGACCATTTCCCGAAATTAACGAGTCGCCAAATTTTCCGAGTCGTGAATCATGAGGCAGCGTACCATATAAATAGATATCGTCCGCGTCGATTTCAACAAAAAAGTCCGGGGAGAAAAGTCGGTCAACATCGTGGTATAACACTCGCTATTGTTGGTAACTGCCACATAGGGCAGAAATTAGAAATAAAGCCTGATAATGCCCTCTTTACACGATCCACACCAAACGGTAAAATTTTGGGGATGCAATTGCGTTTCTTAAACCATATAGGGATTTGACTCAACCCAATACCTTTGGTTGACGAAGCTATTGAGCCAGAAAATGGAAAAGCAACGCGCTTCAAATGATCTATCGCCTTCAGTTCTTGTACCAACACAATCTTAAACGGATGCAGAGCCAAATCCAACCGCAAAATTTGCTATGTTGTCATCGGAGAGAGGCCCAACTGAGGCGAACGACGTTGAGCCGACTGATTCGGATTGGCCTCAACATTGGTATAAACGGCAGCGATATTTCCTTCCCTAGGGCTTTTCTTTGACGAAAAGATGGCACACTCTCAAGGAGATTTTCATAATTTTTCAGGTTTGCAATTATACGTTGAATAGCGCGCTCAGAAGGAGCTTTATGACGAGCGTGCTTTGTACAAAGAGATCTTATAGTACCCACCGGAGAACGTGAATTTGCTTAATAATCTTGGCCAATTTTCAAGTACCAACCTTGCTGAACACACTGACAAAATTGGCCACAAATCAATAAAAAAAAACATGGCCGCCACGAGCTGTCAAAACGTATCATAAGGGATAAAAATTACGATTTATTTTTTGTCATAGTGACGATACTTTTTACCCAGTAAAGATGCAACTTCTTTGATCCGTCTAAAAAATATAATTTCACATTTCGGTAAAATTTCTGCCCAGAGGATGACTTTTTCAATATTGGATACAATAAGTAGTTGCATGAAGCTAAATATGGAGAATATTGTGGATGGTTTGTAGCCTAATAAATATCTATTTTTCCTTCGCCAAATGAGACCATTTTTATATAACGAGGCGTCGTATCAGCTCAATAATTCAGCATAGTAGAGCCCTGCAACTATTTTGAGGTAGTAAATCTGGAAGATCACACTTTGTGAAACCTAGAAAGCGGCGCTACAAATTAGTAAATTACCCTGTGAGATTATGTACTTATCGTTTTACTTTATTATACCCAATTGTGAATCACTTGAACAATAGGAAAAACAAATTTAATATTTTTTTCTCAATTAAAAGCAAAAAACATGATATATCTGAGATGAATAATCAATGACAAATAATGCAAGTAAGTTGCACAAATTAATTCCGAGAAAATAGAATTAAAACTTGTTGACAACATGGAGAGCGCCGCCAGTAGGGACTAATTAAATCGCCAATCAAAAGGAGACCAAAACAAGCTTTTCGTGGAAATCAAGAAAATGAAGAAATTAATGAGAGTAAACAAGGACAAAACGTCGCAGTAAAATTATTATTTTTACAACAAATTCGAAATAGAAACCTAATAAATAAAATAAAAATTGAATTAACACAAAATATTGCGTATACGCCATGTATGATCGGCGAGTGGCCTCCGAAGTTAAGTGCTACAAACTTGTTTACCAATGAACCTAATTATTTTTATTGCACAATAAAATTGCACAATTTTAATTGCAGCAGCATGAATGAAAAGAAGCGCATTCACAAAGGTTTTCATTGTTTGCAACAACAACAACAATAACAACACAATTGCATAAATCTTCAAGCTAATTTTTCAATCATCAAGTGTGGCTGTGTGTGTGTGGCAATGCATGGCGTACAAAAGCACAGTAACGTGTAAAGAATATAATTTTTGTATGTGTGTATGTAATTGCATTGGCTCTGTGCATTTGCGTGACGCAAGAGTATCTGATTACACAGTGGCGATTACAATGCATCGCATTTGTTTATTTCCACTAGCAGCAAGAGTAGCAACAGCCACAGTCATAGCGATATTTCTATGCACCGACTAATAGCAATTAATGCCAAATGATGCGTCACAATAGTGGCAATAATAACAGCAACAACAACAACAACAGAGGTTGTAGAATTGCATTGCACTGGCTGGCTACTCGGCGTATGTAACATGTATGTGTGTGTGTGTGTGTGTGCGGCGGGTAGCGTCCGGAGAATTGCTTATAAATTTCAATTAAGTTCACAAACTGACAATTTACAAACATATTTAATGTTGCTGCGCACACTTACTCATGTGGAACTTGGAACGTTGTAGAGCGTTGGCGCAATGGAGCAGCGCTGCCTGCAAATGGCAACAAATCAAATAAATTGCAAATATTGTATGAACTTGAACTGCTGCGCTATGGGGAGACACAGTCTCACGAAGAGAAGAAAATTGTAAAGTGACTGTGAACGAAATATGTTTATTAAATTTGATTTAAAATTGGCTCATAAGGACCATGATAATATTTGCGGTGTTTTGCCATGATTTGTTTACCCAACTATTCTACCCTGGATTTCAAAAATAATCAAAAAATTAGACTCTCAACACTTAATCGATTTTTAGCGTTACCGCATGGGTGCCGGTCGTACAATGACTATTTAGAATCCCAATCACTAGCGGACCTGACTCAACCAATTGCTATTCATGTGAGGCTATAAAAAGCCTGTAATGAACGGTTGTGGCCAAATTTAGTCTTCCTTTTTGATAAGAAGATTTCTTCGAATATTATCTTACTGAATTTTTTAAGGTTATATCGGTGGCAATCAAGAGCATACGTCATTCGAGAATTTGGTTCAAGGTAATTTGATTTTTATGCTCTGTTCCTGTGAATATTTCACTTCTGGCATAGATTTGTCCTTTATGAGCGATCTCGCTCGGTAAGAAGAAAATAATGATTTCACTGAGACATTCGGAATATTGCGCAATTATTACGGTTATTACACTGTTCGGCAAAATCGACCTTATTCAGGGTATTAAACCAAACTGATTTTCTCCGGGAGATTGAGACATAAGTAATAAAATTTAATTATCCGATTTTTGAAGTCAGCCTCCAAAATCAAAAAAATGGGTTTGGATGTTCGAAAAAATGCTTTTTTAAAATAATAATTATTAGTTAGAGAATATACATATATATACATATATATATTTTCCCAAAGTTCCTTGGTAGAAGACAGGGCCTCAGAGGATATACATAGTTAGTAAAAAATCCAAAATATGTAAAAAATCGAAACTAAATATTTCAATTTTGGAGGTTAGCTTCGAAAATCGGACAATGCAATTTTTTTACTTACATATGTCTCAAACTGCCGAAAAAAATGATTTTGTCCTATACCCAGCCGAATTGTGTACACAGTTAAGAGTGCTATTCCATAAATTGAGTTTGAGTAGTCTTTCGGCGATCAAAAATTAGCGTTATTTTTTGAACACACCTCTTATATCAAAACCACTCTTCACTTTTAATTAGCCTCTTTTTTATTGAGATTGATTTTATGGCATTTTTTAATCTCAACTATTTCCCATTTAAGGGGCACACCTAGTGTGAAATTTCAAAAAGATCAATTTTTTTTGGTTCATATTTCGGTAGATTATACCTTTAAAAATAACATATTAAAATTTAAAATCGATATCTCAAATAGTTTTTGAGTTATAGCAATTTAAAGAGAAGCCGCTTGGTAACAGTGAATACGATCATTTTATCTTTAAACGCGTTTTTCTCGAGACAGCATTTTCCGAATTTGGTGCAGTGATTACTCAAAAACAAATGATCCGATCACTATCGAGTTCTTTTTTACATGTTTTATATATAGTTATCCGTACAATGACCTATCGGTGTTTGATCTGATCAAAAAATCGAATTTTGGCAGGCCAAAAACGACCAAAATTTTGGGTAAAATTCGATTATTTTTTTTTTAAAGCCGCTATTGTCAATTTTTGATTTTTTTTTTATCGTAGGTCACAATATTATCTAGTTTAAGGATAATTTTTTTTTAGGTTTCATCCACGGAGAAGGCCGGAATCACTGCAGCAGTGAAGGACCTTTTTTTCGCGCCGTTGGAGATCGACTATAACTTAAAAAATATTTAATATTTTTTTTTCAAAAATTTCACCGTATATTCTTGAAACATGTATACATATATTCTTAAAATTTTGAAATAATTGATAAAGTAGTTTTTTTTAATAAAAATTCCCAAAAATCACCTTTTTTTTAGGCCATTACACTAGGTGTGCCCCTTAATTCATTTATTCCCAATTTTCTTCAAATTAACAGTATTTTATGGCATTTAAATTTCCTCAAATAAAGTGTAAATTTGCTTAAACGCAATCAACACGCATCCTTTTGTCGTCTACACAGTCCATTGAGCATGAAAACATTGCGTTTTACAAATTGTTTCAAAATACTGAGTTATTGTTTAGGCAAATTTCTTCTTTTTTAGTTGCGCGAAAATTTCGGTTGCACGCTACAAATTACACAAAACAATAACACAAAGATAAACGTAAACAACGGCACACATATACAAACATACAAATACAAAATATAAAGGGCAGACAATGACGGCGGAGAATTCAACGTTATCACGCCGTAATATCACCAAAAAACAACAAACACAACAACAACAATAAATGACTAACAAACTCTACCCCTTTTATCAACAATAGCTGTCATCGATTGGCTAACTGCTATAGACAAGCCAATCGAACAAACTTTCCAAATTTCCATACAAACTGGCAGCACTGAAATCGAATTGTATATACTTGGTCGCACTGAACTCTTCAACCACCGTCTACGTCTAACGTTTTCTGCAACAAATTTAATTTTTATTAAAGTTTTTTATTCAATAAATTCAATACAAATATACTAACGATTTATCTTCGCCTGCCCTTTTCAATTTCAAATTTGTGTATAACAATTTTTATTATTTTGACAGTAATATATCCTTTGAGCCGTTCACAATAGTAAAATGGTTCTAAAATGAGTAAAACAAAACTTGGTAGCACTCAGCAAGCGACTATTAAAATTTTAATGAGGTATTCGCATACTCTCCAGCACGAATTCAACTAGATATCTTTGTTGTTGCTTTCACATGTAAAATTTTTGACAGGCGAGCAGCGCCCAAAGATAGCGAGCAGAGAAGTGACCAATCGATGGCAGCTAATATAAACAATAAACGTAAGCGACAAGCGGCGCTTTCCAGCGTTGATATTATTGGTGAACGCGGTGAAATCGGTGAATGACGCGCTGCCGTTCATATCACAACCAATTTACGGGATTTGCTTTATTTTCGCGATTTCATTTTATTTTTCTTTCTTTCGCTTGGCAGCATTTTTACGTGGTTCGATCTGCGCTCCACTCTGAAACGCGAAAAGTCAACACTTTTGTTTGGCACCCCTTCCACACACCTCTCACTCCTTCCTAGCAATGCGGCAAATGCACAATACATCATCGTTGCCGCTGAAATGATTCCGACTAATCGAACTGCCGCCTTTTCGCCGTCATCAATGTCGTTCAATGCCTCATGGACACCACTCCCTTCCCCATGCCTGCCGCACCCAATTCACTCGCTGCTGACAATGAAGCTGGACAATGGGGAAATAATTGAAAATTGGTTAGGTTGGAAGCGAAGCAGCAAAAGTGAAAACAATAACAAATCACACAAAGCGTCACCAATGTGAGCGAGCGTTTAAATTGCAATGAAACTGAAAAATAACAAAAAAATAAAAATAAAAAAATTGGAAAAAAAAATGGAAAAATTGCATTCAAATTCGAATCAAAAAGTGAGAAAATCTGTTGGATTCTCAATTTCAAAGATTGATTGGAAATGGAACGCTGTTGGTTGGCTACATTCTCTCGCTGGTTGACTGAGTTGCTATGCTATATGGATGGTGGGTCGTTCGGATGCATAACTGCTAAATTGCAAAATGAATATTGATACGAAATATTAATGAATAATTTACAAAAAAGCGTTATCAAAGTTGTATAGACTAATTGGAAACGAAAAGGCAATATTTTCAATCTCGTAACATTTTTTTTATTCTGTTTATGGACAGCAGTCTTGGTAAACAATTGCAGATGTTTGATACGATAATCGAGATTATGCGTAGGATAATAGAAAACTAAATTTAGAAATTAAGATTCTCCCAATTTTTTTAGAGCATGAAATTGGGAGCATTGTTGGGGTTTAATCACAAATCTCATTGGTTCAAGAAATGATGCAAAGAAGTGCTTGGGTTACAAGGGGAAACATGTCAGTATTTAAAATGAAAATGATCGAGATAGCTGGCACTCCAAAGACGTCAAAGGAATGTGTTGAGAATATGCTCAAAGTGTGAGCTGTTCAACCAAAACAAACAACGACTTGATGTTTCTGCGCAACCCTTTGAGCTATTCAATCGTAATAATTCGGAATTTTTTCGTCGTTATGAAGGTACAATGGCTGTCTGACAACGATTTGTAACAACAAAAAAATCTAAATTTTTTTCAATTCGGAGTCCAATCAGCAGCCATTCGAATAGACTGAATTTGATTAGCGAAATTCAAAGTTCTGACATAAGGAAGTTCTGTAATCTATATTTCGACGTCTATATTAAGGGGTTATATACAGTTAGAATTTTCAAAAAATCGATTTTTTTTATTTCATTTTCTTAATGTACATATATTTAAGAATACACACAGAAAATTTCATATCGTTCCGGTGAATATTTTCAAAGTTACAAGCAAATGAAAAATTTGAAAAGGCGTTTCAGAGTGCTTGGAAGTACAAGGTCCAAACTTTAAACGCGTTTTTCTCAAAATGGTGTTTTCAAAGTCGGTGACCAACATTACTCGAAAACGGCTAGACCGATTAGTCTCAAATTTTAACACGACCTTCTTAAATATATTTTTTAGTAATTAATCGTAGATTTTTTCTCTCCGATAAATATTTTTTTTTATAAACAATTTAAGGCCAAAATTTCGGTGAAAAATCGATTTTTTTTTGAGAAACCGCCATTTTGTCAAAAAATTTTATTTTGCTTATTCCTTCGATTAATTACTAGAATTAACATTATTTTAACGAAATCTGTTTGGTTTTTTAATTTCGGATGATCCAGTTCCGAGATATAGTGGTCACCGCAAAACGTCTTTTTTGAGAGGAGCTCCTGGAGATCAGCTGTAGCTCTTTTTCAAATAAATATTTTTACTAGTACTAAGTCTTAAAATACAGTTAAAAGATACCATAATATGTGTATAAATTTTTGGATCAATAAATTTCTCAGAAAAAATTCTGGAAAATTCACTTTTTTTCGGCCGTCTAACTGTATATAACCCCTTAATAGACAAATTTTCATCGTCTATATAGTATTGTTGGAACAGTCCATGAACGAAATTGCTATAAAATGATCTCAATTCCAATATAACAATGCACAGTGCCACAAATCGAAGGAAGTAACATCAATATTTCAAGCTTCAGTTTTTGAATTCATGAATTGCTTATTCCTTGTATTACATTTTCCTGTTCTCAAATCTCAATAGAATGTACACTGGAGAGAGTTTTAGCGACAATGAGGAGATAATCACCGAGATTAAGATCTCTTTAGCTGCAAAAGACGAGGAGTGTTGCGGAAATGGTATGAAAAAAAATATCAAGGCAAGCTGCTTCCTTGTCCAATTCCAATACGACGAATACACTATTTTCTTATTTCTTTTCGTGGTCAGACCTATTCGTAGAACCTAATCATATATTACTTTTTCTCTTAAAATTGTAAAGCCTTTAACATCAACACTTTGAATAAATGCTTTTTTTTTATTTTTACCACCCACATATTCTTGCCAATCCGCTTTGAAAATATTTATCTCATAGATGATAAAGTGATCTTCCCCGAAATAAATTACGAGAACATTCCCTCAGTCGGATCTCAAGTTCTCAGCCATTCTGTAACTACAAGAAAAAATATTCTTCGCTGATATTCCAAGCCCTTTTGCAAAAAATTATGCTCAATATAAAGGCAATTGCATATTTCAATCCAACTGCATGGCAAACTTTCACAAAAGATTCTAATCTCCTCAAAATTCGCCATATATATTTGTCCTCAAGTAAATACTTTTCTTACCAAACAATGCGAAAACACTGACAACACTTAACCTTATAGACTTGAGCCTTCACAGAACTCCGCGCAAATCCGAGGTGTGCCTACGGTCGCCAAAGGCCAACCAACCATTGCAAACTGTAAAAGCTGTCATCAATGACAGTGAAAACTGATAGCAAACAAACTGTTCGAACAACTTTAAGGACAACGTAAAACAAAAACACAAAAAACGCAAGAGAGTAAAAATACAAATGAACTTAAGAAACTAGGTGATGGTCAACGGAATTTTAGGCGCAGCTGTGGTAGCAATGGCAACAACAATAACAACCAACAAAGAAATTAGAAATTAGACAAAGTGTGTACGAATGCGTTGCGCTGGAAAATTACGCTTTTCGAGCAAATTGTAGGAAGAAGAACAAGAACAAGAGACACACACACACACACAGCCAACTAAAGCAATTACGGCAACAACTGCCAGCAAAAAAGCCAGTTGATGGCGATAACAATGACATGAAAACACACACACACGGACACACATTGATGTGGCGCGGCATAGTCAAGTGAGAGAATGACAGTAAAATGCTATCGGATGGCCATTGATATTGACAATGGTCATGAGTGGTTCACTACTGGCTGATTGGTTGTGGTACTGTAGATCTTCACACACACACATACATACATACTGATATGTATGTATATGTATAAATGTGCGCTTGTGCGAGCATAAATGCGCTGCAAAAACTGGGTTAAAGTCACTGTGCCAACGCAATGACGGCAGATGACCATCGCTGAAGCGGCTAAATGGCTGAATGGGCAGTCGATTGGTTGGTCGGTGAGCATGAGTTAGACACCATGCACGCATAGAGTATAGATAGGCACTGATATATGCTGTGTATATTTGCTTTTGTATTTGTTGTAGCAAAGGTCGCGTTGTGCCATCTAAGGGACCAAGTTAGTTAGAAATTGTGAAATGTGAAGGCAAACGCGCAAGCATAAAATAAAAACTCAACATTATTCTACAGTCTTATCTAGGCATGTGCTTTCATATATATGTACATATATATATTTATGATCGTCTCTGTCGCGTAGTGTGGCCCCAACGGTTAGTTTTGCCTTTTGTTTTCCACTTTGGACTCATATTTTAGCTTGCCATTGCTGCATGGCTTTTTATTGTTGTTGTTCGACGGTTTTATATGGCACTGTTGCTTATGCTGCATTCTTAAGTCGAACTGGGGCTGGCCGTTGGCGATTCGAGTGCATTTGTATGCACAAATTCACAAATGTAAACAAACGAGTGGCTGTGCACATACAGTTGAATTTATATATGTACGTGAGTGCTTATTTTTGTTTTGTTGCATAGAGCTCGAGCGTCGTGACGACAAGGACACTTCTAATTTGTTAAAAACTACTATAGCACATAAATATGAATTGTTTGCATCAACGTGAGTATGTGTAAGAATTAGTAGCAGCATTTTCAAAACAAACAGCATAATAAATAGCAATTGAATATGAAATAAAGTAAAAGATCTGGCCGTTAGGATTTTTTGACTTTCATTCAGGCTTAATTTTTTTGTATTAATTATTGATTTTTATTTATTAATTTATATTTATATACAGTGGAACTTCTCTAACTCGAATCGTCATAATTCACAAAAAAACTTTGAGTTAGAAAGACTTCGAGTTATAGAATTTTCATTAAAACATAAAACTTTTCAAAAAGGTGTGAAATATAGATTTATACACTGTTTTATTTATTTACTTGGCAAAAAGTTTTATGTAAATACGTTAAAACATGTTCTCTGTAGTTTTGTTTGTTGCATTTTACTATTGTTTGACTCTTGACGTCTGTATCTCATGCCTTTGTTAGACGATTTATGTAATCCATAAGTGGAATATCATTTTTTGTTTCGCCTCCACACGATATGGAGAGACTCTCTTAAGATTGTGCCTCGATAGTAAAATTTTTACTTTTGTATTATGCCTATTTCTATTTCTATGAAATTTAACTTCTATTGCCACTTCAAAAGTTCGAGTTAAGGAGAACTTCGACTTATAGAAATTCGAGTTAGGGAAATTTGTATGAAATTTGATTCCTAAACGCTATTCAAAAGAGAACTTCAAGTTATAAAATAATATTATAATCTTATCATATACATATATAGCTAAAATATATATATGTATGTACAGTGGAACTTCCATAACTTGAACTTCTAACTATTATCTTAAATTCAGTCGAAATATTTAATTTTGGGAGTTATGAGAAATATTTGCCGAATTCACAGTTCTTTACTTACAACTACTGTTATCGTCGGAATGAATCATGGTCTCATTAGACAATTGAAATGTTTATACAATCTCAATAATAGAAATAATATTCCTTCATACTTCTTCTCTTCGATTTTTCAATAACATAAAGCGGAAAAATAGACATTGATTCTGGGTATTGGACCAAACTAATTTTTCCCAATAATAATTATTTTAAAAAGTCCTTTTTTCGAATCAAAATATTTCGATTTTGGA
The DNA here is from genome assembly GCA_031772095.1 of Zeugodacus tau. Lineage (NCBI taxonomy): Eukaryota > Metazoa > Arthropoda > Insecta > Diptera > Tephritidae > Zeugodacus > Zeugodacus tau. The sequence continues at coordinate 60,760,332 of CM062650.1, read as the reverse complement.
GGCTAACTTCAAAAATGGGAGAATAACTTTTTTATATTTATGACTAAATCTCCCGGAAAAATTAGTTTGGTCCAATACCCAGTCGAGTGTAGTACAGTGTTAACATCTCTGAAGGACGTAAGACCCAGCCATAATGGAACTGCCTGCCAGAGCTGCCCATGGCTAAAACTATCACAAGTGTAGTTTGAATGAGTTTTGCTAAATAGTGTTAAACATAAATAATAAAATGGTTCGAATATCGGCAAACCCGATTTGTAATTTATAAAATTGAATTTCACAAACTTTATTTTATTGTTTTTTTCATAATTCTTGTTCCAAATCGTATAATGTCAGATGTAATAGACATCGTAGTTCTAATAATATCGCACAAATGCTACAAAAAATCTAAAGTATAATTTTATAAGCGCAATACCATCGCAATTCCGAAAAGACGAATTTAATCAGGAATCGAATACTTGAAAAATATGTATGATCGTAATTTGGTAGATACAACTAAATTTTTTAAACTCGTTAGAATTGTACTTGAATATTGATGAAAAATGCATATTAAATACCATCGTAACGTTCAACTTTACTATTTTCTCTTTTACAATGATCGTCCTTCGGGGAATAATGCAAAGCCTTAGATAGTAGTTTCTGACAAAAAAAAAGTTCAAACGAAGCCAATTAGCTGTTGCTAAGGAGCTTGCAGAATGCTTGACTTCAAAGGTAACGTCAGAAGAATTACAACAGATCGAAAATTCAGTCAAATAGCTAGCAATTTAATAGTAATTGAAGTCAAACCATTTTTTTTTTTTAATTTTCTAACCACAAAACACAACGTAAAACAATCCACACCAACAACGTATTTAATATTTCAATTTCTTTTGAAAAATATGTAACGCAAACCTAATTAGTAAACTGGTGCAAACTGGAAACAATTTAAAATTACAGAAAAATATGAGCTTAGCGCAAATTTATGTACCATTTCAATTTAACAACATCTGATACACATATTTTACTAAGTGAATTATTTCCATTAAATTTCATGTGGAACAGCGAAGCAGCTTAGTAAAGTGCATAAAAATTGCTTATGGAAGCATTTTCCCACACACACAATAGTGAGTGGAAAAACAGAATTACAGTTAAATATTAAGTAACTGAATTTTATGGCGCAATAAAATGACTAATAATGCCAACAGCAACAACAAGAATAAAGAAGTACTAATGTAGAGCTCAACAATACTCGGGAAAAGCAGCTTGTAAACGAAATTAATACGAATGCTCCTATTTATATATGTGTACCCTGCCAGCCAGGCCTAACCACTTTCCCCTCATGTTTCTTCAATTACTAACACCAACGCACACGTTTGGGTTATTTTGTTTTTGTATTCGTACGTGTGAGGGGAATAGTGGTTAAAAAACTCACAAGCAGCTATGCTGGCCTATGACAAACTCACCACTTTTTTACCACTTTTGTGGGTTTAAAAAACTTCGGTTTAACCAGCTTTTTCACCACCTTTGGCTGGCAGGGTATGTATAAGTATGCACAACGAAATATGTAAGTAGATAGCTGAAAGTCAATTTGACAGTGTCTAAATTCAATAACACTTCATTATGATAACAACAAGAACGCGCAATGTAATGAGCAAGTAATCGATGCCGGCAAGAAAATAACCACAGACAAGCCGATGTAATAAAGTATGTAATTATATAGATATAAATGATGGCTAAAAGCTACAGCCAGTCAGTTGCTCATTTGACGCAGTTAATTAGAGGCCGATGAGTGTGAGTAACGTAAAATATAATTATGAATGTGACTGAGTGTGATATTACTAGGCATGTGTGGGACTACATAGAAGTGGATTTGATGTAGCAGAACTGTGAACAAACAGAAAAATTAATTTTGTAATTAATTGAAGTGCAAAGTAATTAAAATTGATAAAGTACAACAAAACAAATGCGGCAGTGAAATATGAGAATGTAAAATAAGACTAATAAATAAGCTTGTTTATACAAAAGTCATTAGCTGCGGGCATTAATGGGCAACGCAGTGGAAATGAAAATATCCATAGAATGTGGCGCATATTAGAAAAAGTTGATTATGCATTAACAAAATAAAAAAAAAAATAATTGAAATAAGTGTTTCCAATAAGCTGTCGCAGACTGTATATGACATTTTCTATGTATATCCCGCATACTTTACCAAACAGTAACCACTTTGTTTGCTGCGTCAACTGCAAACCACAAAAACGTGACACAATTGTAATGCCGCCACTGCGTATGAGTAATCTGCTTGGGCAGCACAGCAATCCTCCACCACTCGAACTAGGAAAAACATTGTTCAAGCATTGCAATGTGTTGTGTAAACAAAAATTGTTTGGCAATTAGGCGGAAGCACGTGTTTACAGAGAAAGGAGACACAGAAGGAGGGAGCTTTATAGTATATGTAACAACAATAACAACAAAAATCAATAAAAAGGATAAAAAGGCAATTATGAAAAATATGCCTAATGTCTGCCAAGTTCTTATGCCAGTCTTATACAGTGTACTAATGACAGTAAGAGAGTGGTGGAAAACATGATTGATTGGCAACGTGCATGCTTTATTTACATGAATATATACAAGTAGTACAAGTACTATATAAGATTTGCTGAATAATCTGTTAGTAATTTAGATAAAAACAATATTTTTTTTATTTGAAAATAAATTTAGCAATAAATATATTACTTTTTAGATTTCACCATCATTATATAAATTTATTAATTTTTTAAGAAAATATAAATTTTTTTTTTAATATAGTTTAGGGAGCATCCTTGTTGCAATTTGTATTTAATGTTTATTTATTATACCCGAACAGGGTATATTAAGTTTGTCACGAAGTTTGTAACACCCAGAAAGAAGCGTCGGAGGCCCTATAAAGTATATATATAAATGATCAGTATGTTGAACTGAGTCCATTTAGCCATATCCGTCCGTCTGTCTGTCTGTATATATACGAACTAGTCCTTCAGTTTTTAAGATATCGTTTTGAAATTTTGCAGATGTTATTTTCTCTTCAAGAAGCTGCTCATTTGTCGGAACTGCCGATATGGGACCACTATACCTTATAGCTGCCATACAAGCTGAACGATCGGAATCAAGTGCTTGTATGGAAAACTTCCGCATTTTACTACATATCTTCACGAAATTTTATGAGAGTTATTGCTCATAGAAATAATTTAATCTCCGAAAAAATTGTTCAGATCGGACCACTATATCATATAGCTGCCATACAAACTGAACGATCGGAATCAAGGGCTTGTATGGAAAATTTTCACTTTCACAGACACTTAATTGTTTTCCATATAATGTTTTTAAATTATTAAAAAAAGTATATGTTAAAATTCTGTTGGCAACTCTACAAAATGGTACTCTTTTTGTAAAGGTTAGATAAAATAAAAAAAAAAACTTGGAGACCCACAACTCTATAAAGTCATATGTTTCAATAATTTTTTTAATGGAATCCATTATTAATGTAAATTTCATAATGTGGTATAAAGGTGGTAACCCTGCTCCGATTTATGTTAAAATTCTTAGCCTGTTTTAAATATTGGCAGTTAATTGTTTCCGAAAAAAAATTAATATTTTCAAATACATATTATATATTGTTTTTTTTTTAATTTGGTGGCAACCCTATATATGTATAACTGTATTTTTGTAATGAATCTAACTTTAGTATTTTAAACTCTCATGGATCAATTTTGTTACATTTTTAAGTTTTTTTAAATTCAATGAATTTAAATTTAATATAATAAAATGCATCTGGCAACCCTTTTAAATCTGGCAACCCCCATAAATTGCACACGGCTTGAGGCTAATTTAAACATTTCGTTTAAATATTTTAGGTGCAAAATTCAAATAGTTTCAAAATTAAATCGGTAATTTCAACTCTAGTGTCCCTAAATTTTGGCCAAACACTGTAGCAGAACCAATAAAAAATTATATGCCTATGTAGTAGACTGTATTTACATGTTTTTAGTGTATTTTCATGCACACACAGTAGAATATAGCGTAAAAATATTCGTAGAACTTAAGCACTTCCTGCCAAGCTAAGCAATATAAAAGCCACAAAAGGACACTTCGACAAACGCCTGCAGTCTAGAAAGTCTTCGCACACACACATTAGAGTTTACAAAACATAGCGGCTAGTAAAACGTGCATGGTTAGTCTATTGCCTTGCACGTACGAATCATACGAGGCGAACGTGTACGAAATGCAAGTCACGTTGATTGCAGTGCCACTGCGGTTTGTGGCTTTTCTTAACTTAAAACCTACCATAACCATAAAGAAAAAAAGCAAGAAACAATAAGAAGAGGCTTACGGTTTGTCAATATTACAATAATACAATCGAAGACACACAGTAAGCAAGGCAAAGGCGAACAGCCAAAGATTAAGCAGCTTTGTTATGCAATAACTTCGATTGCGACTTGAGCGCTCTTCAACTGTCTTTTCTCCCTTTTCCCCTGTATACACTCAGCCACAACTCGCACACTCTCTCACACTGGCCACATTTGCAATTCCGCTTGTCCTTGCATGAGCAGGCTCACCATTTGAATACCAAAACACGAAATGCCAATTCGTTTGCTAAACGAGCTTTGGCCGCCGGCCGCTTGTTGGTTGTGTACAAATTACGTATGTACATGATTTGTAGCAGCATTTTAGGCGTCACAACTCTTTTGTCTTTTTGACAGCTTACAAATGTTGTAAACAACAACAAAAAGTAAACAATAAAATTTGCTGGTGGGTGTCGGTGCAATCGCATGGACGCCGCTTGATTAAGCCTGTGTTTGTATGTAATTTTATAGAGTTGGTTGGGGACTTCTACGTATTATAGTTGGCTCACAACTAGTGTGTGCGCCCACTCGTGTAACTAGTGATTTATTTCTGTAATATGCTGTTGTAAATGTTTGGCCACAAATAAATAAATATGTAAATGTGTAAGTTTCGGTCAAATTAATTTTTGGTGTTGGCACCACAGTGGTTAGAGGGGTTACATAATGGGATTTGGTGACAAAACTGAATACGAATGAGTCCGAAGTACATACGTAGGCGCAGTAAGAAAGTAAGATAGCTGTAAGCATAAAACGTAGTAGAATAATAAATGAGGCAAGTATATGACAATAACTGACCGTGGCTGGAAAAATTCTAAAGGAATTTAAGGGAAAGAGTGTACTTCTAAATGTGAATAAAAAAATATTGAATTGTAGTTTTTCGAATTTTAGTTACAATATTAACATATACACCTCTTAATAAGATTATTTTCACATAAAATAAATTCTAATAAATAAAATAGTTAAAATGGTGTTGCAAATTTCTGTTTGAAAATGGCCCAAAATCTGTACTTCCTCTTGACTTTTTTTATTATATTAGAATTCTCACAGATTTCTCACCAATAATTCAGTAAATGTGATGTGTGTAAATGTGTAAAATTATTATTATTTAGCAGGGTTCAAAGATCAATTATGTTGCCTACCTTTAGGCGCAATAATAAAATGCATACTGAGAAAAAAAGGAAAATGAAAACCAATTTCTGACAATACTTTTTTTGTTTATTGGAATTCTATTTGGTTACTAGAGAAGAGTATCCTTGGAACAAAATTCCTGCAACAACTTGTTCTTCTCAGTAAGTTAATACTCTACATTGACAGTATGTGTCTTCATGAATTTCAAAAGTATGAGTACATTTTTACAAGCTTCAACTACTATATGAACTCCAGAGTTTATTGCTTGGCTAAGAATTCATTTCAAATTATTTAATTCAGATTTCTGGTATTTAAGGGGCTATACCAGTGTGACATTTTCAAAAAATAGATTTTTTTTTATTTTTTTGCTTATTCGATGGTTTACACTTTCAAACATATCCGGTGAAAGCGGTAAGAACGTATCTTGAATAGTTTTAGAATGGCAGCGTTCTAAAGAGCGACCGCTCGCTGGTATAATATATTTAACTTTAATAACGTTTTTGAATTTTTTTGTTTCAGCAACTCATTCGGCCGGTATAATGTCAGCAGTTTGGAAACTTTTTTTTGGCACCTCCGTTATTTTTAAATATTTCAGTAAATATCTAATTATGTGTAAAAAACTTCAAAAATGGTCTAATTTTTCAAGGGTTACACTTGTATAGCCCCTTAAGTTGAAGGCTCAGTTTTTGCACATACCTGGTCCATATTCAAAAACTAAGGTTCTAACTTGAAGCTGGCTCGCAAGCTACCTAAATTCAAGTTTGAATATCTTGAAATTGGTCCTCTCTAAACATTAGTCTCTATAACAAACAAATGTTCAGAAGCTATCCTTAAAAAGTGTAGAATATGCTCTGGAGCTCAGATTTTACTGTCCTCTAAGTTCGCCTACTCATATATAACTTTCAGAAAAATTTACATAACTGATTAATAACGGTTTAAAAATTTTGTGTTTCCAGAATTTTGAGATATTAAAGCGAAATTTATAATTGACTAAATTTATATTTTATACGGTTTAACTTTCCTATGAGGTTACATATACGAATCTTTTGGAAAACTAATTTCTAACAAAATTGCATATGTTTGAAGCTTCAATCGACTTATCAGCAACTGAAAGCTTAAGGTAGTAGTCTGCTTTAGAAGCCGAAAAAAGCGTTTTTTTGAAAGGGAAGGAAATGATTGCGGTAAACGGAATTTTAAGACGAAAGTGTAGTATATTTAAGGCTTAAAAAACAATATTTATTATTAAAAAATATTGAAATTTTTTCAAAGTTGTAAGTATTTTTCTGGAGCGCCTGGAGTCTGCACTTGTAAATCGATGCATCTGAAACAGTCGAACCAATTTTTTTTTTAATCTTTATAATTTTCTTTTCTTTATGAACTAAAAAAATACCGAAGAAGTTATAAAATTCCAAATTTTTTCGAAGTTTGAAAAAAAAAATCACTTTTTTAAGAAAAAATGACTTTAAGTTGCAAAACAAGTAGTTTAAATAATACTTTTGTCCAACTTTTTTAGTTCAAATAGAAGATAATTTAATACTGTAGCTAGATCACTTTGGTTTTTTTCGATCGGACATATATTCTTTTTGCTATCGCCGGCACCGTTTTCTAACATTTTTGAAAATGAAAACTCGAGAAAACGCGTTTTAAAGGTCTGCCGGAGCATTCGCACCTGCTCGACGCTCGGCCACTAAAACTGCTCTAGCTTCCAAAATATGTCGAATTGGCCTCTGGAATTTTAAAGACATATTCTTGGATAGCATTGGAAGAGATTTAAAACAAAACAAAAAAATCGATTTTTTGAAGCCTGTAAAGCACTACTCTACTTACTGTATAAACACTATTCATAAACAATATTCAAAATATTTTGTACACAAAATTAAATGGAATTTGTAATAACAATAAAATTCAATGAATATAATGAATGAACATTACAATAAATATATTTTGCATAAATTTTCTGTTTATACTAACATATTATTCAGAGGTTGACCACATACACCAAATAGAGGGGTGTTTCCATGAACTACCACCAAAGTATGTATGTTGTGGTCTACTTTAGTACAAATTGTACAAAACCCAACGATCAACCGAGCGCTCACACGTTAAACGGCTGATAAATTTAAAACTACATAGTCCCCACACATCTAGATGGCAGAATACCCAGCACTAAATTTGACATCACATAATAATAAAGCGTTCAGAGAATAATAACAACAACAGCGAATAAAAACAACAACAAAATAGCGGTATCATAACAAAAATCAATTATTTACGCTCATAAAAGCAATTAGGTGCCATATAAAAGAGTAATATCCTGTAATCAAACGCAACAGCGCGCGAAACATTCAATTTGACGCCATTACAACACAACACAGAAATCTCCTCTGCCATGTGATATAGCACATTTAAACGTGTGTGTGTGTGTGCGTGTATGCTTTAGATAGGCATATCAAAATGTTTATGCGGCGCATATAATGAAAATGCAAATCATCATAATTGAAATTTGCATAAATCAAATGCAGAATGCTCAATGGATTTAGCGTGGCGTGGCGTCCGTGGCGTGCGTGGAGAATGAAGACATTAAGAAGTGCGTAAATTCATACACAATGGCTACAAGTATACTTTTATTGTATACTATATACATATGTATTTGCTTACAAATATGTGTGGATGAGATCAATGATGCGAGAAGTGTTTAATGACGGTGAAAATTTCGCATATGTATTCATAATTCCTAATTCACAAGAAGATGAAGGAGATGACGAAGAAGGGTTAGCAATTTTCAATTACAGTGTATATAATATGTATAGCGCTTTGAAGTAGGCGTATGCAGGTCAATATGTTTTGCTTTCATATATTAATTAAGTATTGAGTTTGTGCTTAAGATCATAATGTAAGTATAGGGTGGTTCATTTCATAGTTTCAAACTTTAAATGTTAAATTTTATTCGAATGAGATAAGATACAGACATTTTGATAAGATTTCTAGCTAGATAGCAGCAACACTGTGATAATTATATACTTTTATAATAGTATATGAACCACCCTTTATAATTTAAATGAACTTGACTATAATTTTTGTTTAAAAAAATGTATTAGAAATGAATTAATGCATGAGTTTTATCTTACTTTTTCCAAGACCAATGGAGTAACAACTTATTTCTGTCAAGTATAAAGAATATACTCAAATCAACCAGTAAGTAAAAATTAAATTTAACTCCCAGCGAATTTTCAAACATATTCCATTTAAAGGGAACCACCCCCCCCCCCTTCTCGATTTTGAATTTTGACCATTTTCAATGGGCTGGTAAATGAACATAAATTACTTTTTAGGGTTGTAACTTTGCAAACATTTATTTGAAATCTTAAAAAAGAAGAAAAAAATGTACATAATTTTTTGTTGTTGTGATCATTTTCCTTCTTTTCGGATTAGAAAGAGTACATGTTTGGCTCTGGTATGAACTGGGATTATTAGTTTCGCACAAAAATTAACAAAATGGCGGAACTTTTAACATTTTTTGGAAAATCGCCGTTTTTCAGCCACAAATCAAGTTGAAAAGTAAAGAAGATCTTCACCGATTTGATTTATCTTAGTTCATACCATAGCTATATATGTATAGAATAACGTATTAAAATTTAGAACCGATTGGATTAATAGGAAAATTGGGCCTCTCTGCTGGAATTTATTCGAACCAGCCCGCGGCGGTCACTTGCCTGAAATCATTTTAAAAAAATAGTGGAAAACCCTTATCTTAATAATAAAGCTAAATTCGGGGCCATAATATTAAATTATATGCGTTTTATCACTTCTTAAAAACCACATCTCCCCAAAAAAAACACCCTTTATAACACTTTCTCTCTATGCTCATTAGCATTTATTCAATGCCATACGCATGCAAGTAAGAAACATCTAACATTATTCCAATTAAATCCGATTGAATGAAAATAAGTAGTAAGAAAATTAAATTTGTCTCGGCACTTATTTGCATTTTAATTATGCTTACACAACGCCGCTGCTAACGATGCAGGCAGACAATAAAGATTGTAGTACCTAGGAAGGCAGACGAACACAAGCGAACATGCGTCACTGAGTGTGTGAAACTGTTCAGGCATGAGTAGAATTACACTTGCAGCAGTGGAACGCTGACTGAGAGCGATGAGCACAAGTGTAAACATAAATTCACAATCACATACAAACACATTTACATAAGCATGTGTGTACATAAGTGCGCGTATGTAATTAATAGAAGGCAACAATTCAAGCTGAGCTGTATTTACGAAGCTTAAAAGCTTGTATGGAAATCATAAAACAGTTAAGAACAATGCACACACACATGAACACAACCAACCAACTTATGGATGAACTCACTCGTTCAATATGTGACGCAATTCAACGCACAACAACAAATACAACAAAAACAAGTTGTTGGCAAAACTGTCAACAGCAATCACATTAATAGCTTCATTCTCAAGTGTTCAGGTGTTAAAAAATGTGTGTGTGTCATCTTCGCAGCGTGTTGAAATTCCGAGGGGAAAAAGTTACAAGCATTTTTGTTATTGCTTTTGTGTCTTCATAAGAAATGTTCGAAATTTACAAAGTTATCACTAAAAGCTGCAAAAGTCTTCTATTATTAATGGGTTGAGTGAAGATGTAATGGCTTAATGTTGTTGTGACATAACTGACAAGTGTCTGAAGGTGAGTAATTGGAATGTTTGTAAAATTTAATTTTTTTACAACCCAAAGAGCTTAGTGCTGTTAATTGTCGTAATAGGTATTTATATTGGATGCTTTTAAGAAATTGTGTCAAAACTTTTAAATTTTAATTGAGAACACCTCAAAATTTTGAACCATAAATAAATGTCAAAAAGTGAATCTATGTAATTGGAAATATACAGTTAGCTGCCAACCATATTGCCACATTTTTATAAAATTTGATGCTAAAAAAATAACAAAAGCGAGCGACAAACTTATAAAATGCTTAAATAAAACTAATTTTTCTTCGCCTAATTGTAGAGCAACAGAAAAACATATAGAACTAATTACTAAGTAACATTTTTCACTTTCATACCTTAATTTTCTCTTTCCATATTCAACAGCTTGGCTACAAGAACCAATATTTGGTGATCATGTGGATTTATACAAATTTTGTAGGCTGTCTTTCTAATTTGAAAGCTGGAATATACTAGACCAGTTGAATATAATAGTACATATTGGGGATAAAAGCTACAAACAGCAACTGACTCTGTTCAACTCTCCAATATTGGCCTTTTATAATAATGATATAAAGAAAATTGAGCTCAGAAAATCTAATCATGAGAACGCATGAACGAAATAAATTTGTAAAATAGTGAAGTTGGTGTGGACCAAATTAGTTTAGTAAAGTTTTTAATACGAGTTATGATGGAGTTTACTTTGTTTGATTTGATGTGAATAATATATACAATATATTCATATATAATCATGGTCAAGACCAAGTAGTTCACTTTTGCTCTGTATTTCAAATTTAATACATTTCCGGACTTGTATATTCTTTATTAAATATTATTTATTTAATTTTTCTTAATACAATAATTATAAGTATTATATAATTATAAGTCTCTGGTAAAAATATTGTCCATTCTGGAAACCAAGCCTAAATTTTCATTCACTGGCAACAATTGAAATATTTAAACCATCAATAATATATATGTCAAATATATATACATATATGTATCTAAGAAGAAAAATTAAGAAAACCTCTGATACAAACGAACTGTGTTTGATCGGAGAGGTCAAAATAAATGTTACTCATACGCCGTGTATTTGTTTTTTTATAATATATATATTATATACAAAGTGAATTACCTTTTCAAATGACCGTGTTAGTAAATACAAAGGAATTTCCCGAATTCTTATAATATATAGGGTTTTTCAAAAGGGACGCCATAAAAGTAAACCGATAGGAACAACAAACGACGCCATATTTTTCAACGCTCTTTTGACATTTCTCGTCAGTAAGGCGTGCCACTTCATCTTGAAAAGATTCACGATCCAAAAACGAGTGGAAATTATTAATATTTACTACCGAAATTCAGTCAGTGGCCTCAACTTTAAGAGCGCTTTGTCCAATTTATGGTAGTCGTCCTGTCTGACCGCTCAATATTAACCGAATATTTTTAGCTCGAAATAGATGATATGGAATTGGACAATTAGTTCCAACGGCGGCGCCACTAGTTACATAGCGAATGTAACTATCAATCAATTGAAAACCAAGTTTGGTGGAACGCTGAGTTCAGCGTCTGGAATTCTGGAGGGGTGCCCATAGTGCCCATGTAAATCCATATCCATACATAATGGCATCGAATGTACTTTCTCAGGCTTAAATAATTTAATAGAGACCGTTTTTGTTTTATTTAAAAAACTTTTGTAGAGCTCTTACTGTAAAACTCTTTATATATTTTACATACATATCTTATGCAGCATATACTCCGATACGATATTTTGTTTCGTAGCTGCCTTTCTCTATTTGGTTTATTAGTCAAATATATACGAAATTATTAATTTTGATAATAAATATCATAAATAATATACTTAAAAAAAAAAACAAAAACACCAGCTAAAGACGTATTTTAACATAAACTAGGAAACCTCGACTCAATCGTGACATAATTTCGGTTTAATAACGTTCATTTTAGTTGAACAAAGAGACCAAAAAACTTCTTGCTATCATAATTTATTACATGAAAATCAAATAATCATTTGAGAATTTAGATTAAATATATCTAATTTCACAGAATCGACTTTAAATTTGAAAGAACCCCACAAGCAACAAATATCGAAACCTACTTTGACATCGTGACAACCCTGTGCAACGCCACCTTGCACATTAATCGAGAATTTGTCGTGAAATTACCGCTGTTAATTTTTACTGCATGCTTTTAAGTATCATTAAACACTGGAAATAACTTTTAACGAAGCAAATGAGTGCTGCGAGTAGAGTGCACATAAAGTAAGGAAAACAAAATTCACATACGAGCGTATGTACGGGTGTGTTTGTGTAAGCAGAGTAGGGAACGTAAAACAAATTAACCTAAAATTTGCCAATAAAAGAGACAAGCGTGAACTTTGTCGCCAACAGGAGCTGTCAAGCCCAACAGAGAGGGGGTAAAAGGAGTGTAAAGTGAGTGAGAACATAAAAATTACAAGCCTTTTAGTAGTGAGCAATGTGAGGAGAGAGGCACAACGGTGGTTTTAATGTGTGCAAGTGACAGCAGTAATGTAAAAGTGCAACAGCGGCAGGAATATGAGCAGGATGATACACAAGAATGCAACGCCCGTTGCGAGGCGAATACAATGGAGGCAAACAGCGCAATTGATAACAAACACGGGCATATGTGTGTGTGTGTGTGTATAAAAGGAATATAAAAGAATAAAATAAAGTAAATATAATACAATATAAAAAGGGTACACAATGTAAGAGCAGCAAACAACAGCGTCAAATGGAACAACAACAAACAACAACAATGTAAATGTCAACATCAACGCATGAAACCACTTAAAAGCAACGCCAATAATGGCAGCAGCGGCGTGAACGTCAATGACAATGCCAACCACAACAAGAGCAACAACAAAACCAGCAACCAGCAGTAGCTACAGCGTTGCGCTCAATAATAGTGTCAACAACAGTGCAACATCAACAACAACAACACTGAAACACTAACAACGCTGATGAGTAGTAGCTAGCTGCTATTCATAGTTATCAAGCAGGGTTGTGAAGCATCGCGCGCTTGGTTGACTCTGCACGGTCGGAAGACTGCGGCAAGCAAATACCGCGAGCACTCGAACCACAGTTGTATGTATACACCTGTATGTGTGTGTATGTTTGTTTCTGTAGTTGCACTTGAAGTGATCTGAAACGCTCTAAATGACGTTTGCACCGTTTGGCAATTACGCTTACAATTGCCTTGTGCATTTGAGTGGCGCGCACTACAGCAACGGTGTAGCAGCAGCAGCAGCAGTCATGTCAGTGTTAACAACAATAGGTGACACAACAACAACAAGAAATAACAACTACAACTACAACTGTTGCCAACATTGTTGAATTGCATATGTATATCTGCATGTGTATGTGTGGAGGGGTGCTATCGGAGTCATAACCTGCGTTGTATAAGGTTTTTTACAACAACAATGCATACACCCTGCTCGTTACGAAAGCGTTGTGCGACGCAGGAAGCTGGTTTGTAAAATATTTGTGCGACATCAGCACAAATGGAACGTGATCGAAAATTCGCAGGCGTTAATGTTGTAATAAATGTGGAGGGTGACGATAGGGGGAGATACAGAAATGGTAGTTTGAGTCAGAAAGTATAAGTAATATGAAAAATGGATATATTTTTTGAAAATTAAGAGGATATATGATTTTTTGATTGAAATCAAATATATAAATAAAATTATTTTAAAAGCAGTGATACCCAGGTTCAGTAAAAAACAAACAAAAATCAGAAAAATACTTATTGTAATTTTATAATTTTTTTTAACATATTGCCAATCTGGCAATACTATATATCTTTCAAAGGTCTTGACATAACCTACAAAACGACCATGTTCACGATTAGTTTGGATATTGCGTTCAACATTTATAGACGTGTAAACATGGAGTTCACTAACTCCACTAAAACTAACAAAGTTTTCATTCGTTAAAGGCAAATCAGCTAGAGAAACGTACCGTGAGATTAATGGTGTTTTGGGGGGATGGTACTCTATCACTTCGAACTGCGGAGGAATGGTTTCGACGATTCAGAGGGGGTGAAAACGACACCACATTCCGCCAGCCGGCGGAAGACCTGTGACAACGAATACCGATCAAATTATGGAAAACATGGTCTATCTCGATGGATGGATCACGTGGAATCTCGTGACATCGCCCAGGAGATGGGAGTTAGTCACCAAACCATTTTAAACCAACTGCAGAAGGCTTGATACACAAAAAAACTTGATGTTTGGTGGCCGCATGATTTGACTTAAAAAAACCTTCTGGACCGAATCAACGCCTGCGATATGCTGCTGAAACGGAACGATCTCGACCCATTTTTTGAAGCGGATGGTGACTGGCGACGAAAAACTGTATGTTTGGTGGGATTGGAAGGGAATCATCCACTATGAGCTTCTCCCATATGGCCAGACGCTTAATTCTACCATCTACTGCGAACAACTGGCCAGCTGGAAGCCTCCAGAATTTGCCAACAGGAAGGGTGTAGTGTTCCAGCAGGTGTTTTTAAAACTTTTGTAAATTTGAATTATATATGAAAATATATGTATAATAAAATTTATAAAAATACTAGCTGGCCCAGCGGAGAAGTTTCTTCCGCCTTAGAGGCAGATTTTTGATCTTATTAAGTCCATTTTCATACATGGATTAGGATAATAAAAAAATCAAGTATTTTAATGATCCTTTATTAGCTATGTATTTTGGTGCAAGGGTTGCATGGTTAGTGAAGCACCTTGTAACTTATAATCAGACCTTTTTCATTTTATAATCAGGCGCAAGAATAAGTATCGCAGAAGGTCTTCTGTCCCGTGAACATGCCACATACATATAATTGACCATTGGAAAAACATGAATTGAACATAAAATCAGACCACATACTTTCAAGAAGTAACCTTCTCATTTGTTAACGGTCCGGTCATAGATAATGCAAGACAAATCAGAAATTGAAGTTGTTTAAACTCAAACGGCAAATCGGTTGGTATCACCGGAATGAAAACTTCTTCACCTTCGAAATTTCCTTTGAGTATCATGGCATAGATCACATTGTTCTTACATGTTTTTGTACCACTAAACGCGTTCGGTTAGCCAGTTTTAGTTGGTTTAAGTTTCGAAGCATGACTACTACGGAGCCAACCTTTAGTCGTAAATTGTGCGATGGTAAGACAGACTCAAACATTTAATTTTATTGTCGTAAATTAGTATTAAACTTTTATAATAAATCATCAGACATCTACAAACTGATTGGTCTTTCAGAATTTGGTCTAAAGATTATGCTTTCGCTACAATTAGAGGGCAAGGAATGTTAGGTCAATGGATACAAAATGTTGACTGATTACATTTAGGATGACTTGGACCGATTATCTACTACAACTGTTTTAGTTGGTGTCTTTAAACACGTTCTCGCAATTTCTTTTGGACTGTGGTTTAGTTTTCTTCAATCGTACATATTTGAAATCCATTACGTGAAGTAAAGAGATCAGCATTTCAATATATACAACTGAATAAGGTAATTAAAAACACGGTTCCAAGGTATAAGAAATGGTATTGGTATATCTGCTACCATATAAAATCTTTTTGAACGGTTTTCTGAATATAATAATAGAAAAACATTAACACCCAAAAGAGTGAGAAATCTATTTACTTACCCAATTTTGTATAATCAATCACAGACAACATTAAGTTTGTTGTCATTTGTGCATATTTTTATTTTCATCATGCAACATTATTATGTTTGTTTATTTTTTTTATCAAATTGATGTTGTGATTGATATTTTTTTCAGTTTTCAGTTTTGTTTTAAATTTTATGAAAAGAAAGCCTACTCAGATGTTTTGAACAATAAATTTGTATTTTATATGAAATGTCAATTGCGTTTTTTATACCACAGATCGTGAATAGTCTCGTCACTGGTATGGAATAAAAAGTATCCTATGTCCGTCTCCTGGCTCTAAGCTACCTCCCTACCAATTTTCAGCCAAATCTGTTCTGCCGTTCTTGAGTTATAAGTGGTGTAACTAACACGACTTTCTTTTATATATATAGACTATTGTACAAAATTATTCAGTTGGAGTAATTTAATTCTGTTTAAAACTTATTTAAGGGGGGGGCTTTAGAGGCTTCAAAAAATCAATTTTTTTTTGCGAGCAATTGGCAGAAAACCAATTTCTTGAAGAGCCCGAAGGACAGTTATATGGAGTAGGAATCGCTGATTAGCATTTTAATAGGGTAAGTTCAAGAAATTTACGATTTTTTGTAAACGAAAACTTTGACACGCGATTTCTCGGATTTCCATCCAATTAAATTCTGTTCCAGGTGAACCTTTTTTTAATGCATTTTTTTTTTATCTGCGAAAAAATTGTTGAATTTTTCACTTTTTGTTGAATTTTCTTGGTTCACCTAGAAATTACAAATTGAATTGAAAATTGCGACCTGCATCTTGCTCGTCACACAGAAATTGCACACTCGAGGCGCCTCCGTAAATTTCGTCAAACATGAAGAATATCTAATGTATAATAATAAAAAAAAATTTGAGAAGACTCTTCAAATATATAAGAATAAATCCAAAAAGTATTATTTCAACCAGACATTTCCTTCCTTTCCAAAAAATTCCTTGAAAATATAGATTTTTTGAAGCCTCTAAAGCCCCTTAATTCAACTGACTCAAATAAATTTCAGTCGATGGGTCCAATTTTCGAGCAATTTTGCAGAAATTGGGACCGTATGTCAACAACTGGATTTATTTCAAAATTGTCCAAACTTATTCCACTGCAAGAAAACAGAATAACAATTATGGCAATTATAACCTTACGAGTATGCTGTGTCGTATACGTAACTAGCTAGTGAGACTGAAAACCCAGCGGAAGTGGGGCTGATTTAATATTTAAAACTAAATAATAAAAATGTTATATTTTTAGATTTTATAGCTGATTTACACTTTTCTAAATTTAATTTGTTCAACCACTCCTCTTAAAGATTTACTTTTTTCATACATTATTTTAATTTTCTTTGCAAACAGAAACTACTGATATTATTAAAAAAAATATGTTAATTATATATTTTTTTCCTTAATCCCCTTTCAACATTTAACTAATTGCGAACCGCCTGCTGCTGTCAGCGAAACAAAACATTTATAAGCATTATATCGAAAAAAATATGATTGTGGCATAACTGTTTGGCATGTTAATTAATTAAATGATTAATTATTATGTCAACACACTTGAAGTTGACATTTGTGCGGCACTCAAAAAACGAACAAACCATTAATAAACGCGCTTGTGTGTGTATGTGTGTGTGGAGCACTCATAATATGACAAAAGCAACCCCAACTAAGTAATCACACACATTTCACACACCACTTGCTGCCACTCCTCCCACAGCTTTTCGTTAGATTATTAAAAGCTAGAGGGTCACAGTGAACTATTAAAAAGTTCCACCTTTGACAGAGAATGTCAAAATGATTTCACATTAACATTTATGATTATCTAAAATAACACACAAACACACACACACCCAGGCGCACACAGATGATGTGTGCACTCATTGCTAGCTGCTGACAAATAAATTTTATGCTTGCAATATGAATCTCATGAGACTTGGAGCTCCAGCAATTGTCGGTCGTACAGGTCGTATACGTAATTAATTACTTAAATGATAGCTCAAAAAGAGATAAATGAATATTATACCCGAGGGTTGGTTACGTTTGCAACGCTGCTTGGGTTTGGCAATAAATTTTTAGATAATTAACCTATTTGTGAGGGGTTTAAAGCAAATGTGTGAATTGTTTGGGTTATATAAATGAAAATATTGTATGGAAGTGGAATTTACATAGTTCTATTTTTGGAATTTTTCAATATTATTTTTTTTTATAAATTGCTAAATGCCACAACTGTTTACAGGAAATTGAAAGGAAAAATATTTAAAAATTATTTTTTTTTGGTAAAAAATATATAAGTATTCCTCAGAGCATTTAATAAATGTAGCAAAAGCAACACAAAGAAGATAAAATGAGAAAATTTTATATGTTTCCAAATCGGAGATGCGCACGTACATACATTCTATAGCAAGAAACATGAAAAACGTTGTAGCGCTTCTTAAAAATTGTCAGTCATTTTGTTGTTGCTTGCAGTTTTCTACATTTTTGCCAATATGAAACGCAAAGTGTGAAAAGTTTCAATAAAGTCACTGGGGAGATTGCACAAAATTGAATTGAATGTAGCACGAACGAATGAAGCGCGTTTGGCAATAGCATATTCATACACATATTTATATAAAAATAGCAGAATAGCTTGGCATATCAAAGTCAGCAAAATTGAAGTGTGCATTTACTTGAGCTGCTGAAAGCACCTTAAAGGAGATTTGGCGCATTTTTTTGTAAATAAATTTCAATGGTATTATAAATGCATACGATTTAGCTCCCGAAATGTGCGTTTTATGCTTTATGTTTTATACTTATAAGATTTAGCTCCCTCAACGTATGCTTCATTCTTTAAATATTCAGCTCCCTAAAAGTATGCTTTATAATTAAATTTTAAACTTCAAAGAAAATAATAAATAAGAGCGGGAATGGAAAATATGTCTGCACATAATTTACTGTTCATATTATACAAGCTACTATATTTTTTGTTAATGACTCTTTGAAGCACCAAAATGTATACTTTATATTTTTAATATCTCCAAAGTGAATAACATTTTTTTTTAGAAAAAAAATATTTAATTGCAACATAAAGTAAAGGTGTTTAAGATACACCTAATAGTATACTTTAAATTTTCAATAATGTCTATGAGGCACATAAAAGATACTAAGAATATAAACCAACTCATTTTCTGTCATAAACTTTTCATAATAAATACCTTTCCAATAAGATGAAAGTGAAAAAAGATGTGAAAATATATAAAGCACCCAAATGTATGCTTCAGAATTTTTTAAGAATAAATTTATCAATTCAACATGCGAATGATTTCAATAAATGCATTAACAAAATTTCAAAAAATCTTTAGAATACCTAAATAAAGCGAAAAGCCTAAAAGTATGCTTTGAAATTTTAGTAAATTGAATAAAAAGGCAAAAAACAAAAATAATTATGTAAATTTCATTGAACATGGCCTATAATTACACTATTATTCGAAAATGTGAACGTTTGTATTTTTTACTAAGGAACAAGGGACAACTTTCAAGTACATCTTTCAATTTTACCGCCTAAAAGAATACACTGTTTGTCAATTATTTCGTGAATCCAATAAAACAACAAAAAAATAAAGCTAAATCTTGTCTATAAACTTAGACTTAAATGAGTTCTGTGTAAAAACGTTATTTTATTGACTTCAAGGACATAAAAATTGTAACAGCACTCGCACAGCTGCTGGTGAGCAGACTACATAAACAAAAGTTTGTCGTTTGTTTAGTAAATAAACTTGAACATTTTCGACAATTCAGCTATTTGATTGGTATATCGATGAGAAAGTTTGCTGACCCGCTTAATAAATAATAAAATTACTCGTCGTAAACGAAATAAAAAACGCCTACGTGTTGCCGTAGAGCACGCATTAAATGAATGGCAGCTGCTAGCAAAACAATAAAAGCGACATAAAGTGCTGTGCGCCGAAAAGTATGCGTAGCATTTTGTTGTAATCGAAATGTGACTTTTTATGATGGCGACACATCCATCAATCGAGTGTTAAAAATGAACGATACTCATTTTTTAAACGAACGAACGAAACGAAAGGAGCAGCAGCTGCAAAATTGAGAATAAAAAATATGGACGTGACAATTTGTGGTCGCCGAGCGTTCAAAAAGAAAAACAAAAGACCGAAGAAAATCAAGAAAAAAGCTAAAACGCAAAAGCCTTGTATTTACAAACAATTTTCGAAGTCAACAAGTGACAGGCACAAGACGAAATACACGAAGCCTAAC
Source organism: Zeugodacus tau (assembly GCA_031772095.1). Taxonomy (NCBI): domain Eukaryota; kingdom Metazoa; phylum Arthropoda; class Insecta; order Diptera; family Tephritidae; genus Zeugodacus; species Zeugodacus tau. Next base: position 60,740,194 of record CM062650.1, on the reverse strand, counting down.
AAAGGCGCCGGTTTTTCTCCATTCTTGCAAACAACAAATGAGCGCTTACATGCGTTTTGAAGACGCGACGAATGTAGAAATATACAAACTGATGGTATGGGTGTGGCGTGCCCATATAGCAGGTTCGAAGGCTTGGAGGAAGTTGTGGAACTTCAAAATGAATTGTTGCACGATTTATTTCACTGCACGACTCAATAAAGTGCCAGGAAATGATGGCAACATTTCCTGTCGACGCGTCTTGGAAATTCTTCTTAAAGGAATGTAGCGACGAAAAAAAGCAAAATATATTGAAAGCAAGTGAGTGAGTAGGTTTGTGCGCCGCATTGTATGCTACGCAATGTTGCTAGTAAAGTTCACAAGGAATTTAAGCTCAATATATTGTTTGTTCGGAATGTCTACTGTTGTACTAAAGCTCAAATAAATGCTGTGATGCAAATTATATGTTTTCTAAGTGCGTAGAAAAATTGTAAAAGAGAACAGCAAAATAGACCGGCAACTATTTTGTTAAGGTTTTAAAAGCGATCTATAACAATTCAACGTAAATCTCGAATAGAATAATAAAGTTCTAACTTATCTCTTATGTCCGCTAAGAATTCTCTAATAGCGTTTTTAGCCAGAATTTTTATTGAGAAACCCTTTTTTGCCTTTTACACTGCCGGCTACTCAATAACCGATCAGCTGTTATACATTTTTGTTTTTGCTTTTCATAAGAAGTTTAATCAGCTGATTAATATTTTTAGCAGCGACGTCTACCGTATCTTTTTTATTAAAAAAATCAGCCCAACTCAGACAAAGATCGTATATCGTACGTCTTTTTTGCAGAGTTGTATTTCACATTTTCAAGTCGATTAAAATTCAATTGAAAATAATCGATCTTAATAAGCGTTTTAATCGAGCAGAGGCCGGTTAATTGATCAATTGAACAATCAATTATGTCAAAAAACGCTATATGTAGTTGTAATTCTGTTGATTCAGTATACCTTCCTACTTGATGGCCTAAAAATCCATTCACCATAAATTTTCCATATAACTTTGAGTACACAAATATTCAATAAATCTCAACAAAAGTCTCCCTAAACCTTCTATAAATACTGGCAATAAATATACAATAGGTTTGCCTATCAATCAATTCTGTGGTTTTCCAAAGCGAATGCTTGACAACCAAAAGTATTTCAATTAAATGCTGACCACGCCAAATGCGAACGACGACCAAAAACCGCCAAAACACAAAGTGAAGCAACAAGGCACATTCTACATCAAAATAAACCAGACACAACAAAAACAAAAGAACCAAATATAACAATAAAAAAATTAGAAAACCACAAACATTTATAGGTCAATTGCGCTCGAATGTCAAATGGAATTGAAGTGCGACTAACCGCTTTCTAATCAATTGAGGCTGGGCAGTTGATGAGGCAGCCAGGAAAAAAAATTGGTTTTGTTGCCAATGCGCGATTAGGTGGACAGATGGATTTTATTTTATTTACTATATTACTGGAAAAATTAGAGCTGTGTGGGAATTTCTAACAGCCACGGCTGGCATATGTTTGTCGCACCATAATCCATAAGTAAAGTTAAAAGATGTCTACGAAGTCAAGTGTAAAATTGCACCACAAGCACTTTGCTCACAAGCAACGTTAATGAAACGTCTGTCTGTAGTGGTCGATGCGGTAAATATACATTTTGCGAGACATTTTATTATATTTCATTTATTATTGCTGCAAATTGTGCTTCATCTGCTGTTGGCATGAAGAGACAGACATTGTTTTCATGTAGTTGTTAGTCAATAATTGATAAATGTAAAGTGTGTAAGCTTGTGTAGAGATGACTGCATTGTCTATAGGTGTAAATGTATGTGTGTGTGTTTGTGTTAGGGAGCGAGAGCGTGGTTGACTCTAGACTTGCTGCTGAGCATGACATTCTGCATTTAATTCGATTAAAAGTTTCCAGGAAACCGAACCGATGCTGAAAACATACAAGACAATGCAGTGTTGTCAATATATATATATATACACACTTATACATACGTATATATCAATACAAATACATAGATATGCCCCGGAGCCCAAGAAGTTGTATATATAAAAGTCGCTGCGGCGTTGAAGAGTAATTAAAGGTTTTGAGATTTATTTAATTTTTATACTCTCGCAACAAAGTTGCTAAAGAGAGTATTATAGTTTTGTTCACATAACGGTTGTTTGTAACACCCAAAACTAAACGAGTTAGATATAGGGTTATATATACCAAAGTGATCAGTGTGAAGAGTGGAGTTCAAATCCGAATGTTTGTCTGTCCGTCTATCCGTCCGTCCGTCTGTGCAAGCTGTAACTTGAGTAAAAATAAGATAAGTAAGATATCTTAATGAAACTTGGCACACTTATTTCTTGGCACCATAGGAAAGTTGCTTTCGAAAATGAGCAAAATCGAACCACTGCCACGCCCACAAAATGGCGAAAACCGAAAACACATAAAGTGCCACAACTAAGCCATAAATAAAGCTATGGAAATAAAATTTGGTATGGAGGATGGCACTATGAAGGGGCATATTTGGATGTAATTTTTTTGGAGAAGTGGGCGTGGCCCCGCCCATAAATAGGTTTTTTGCACATATCTCGCAAACCAATAGACCTATATAAACCAAACTTTCTGCAGTCGTTTTTTTAGCCACTTCTTAATACAGTCCAAAAATGAAAGAAATCGGACAATAACCACGCCCACCTCCCATACAAAGGGAAGGTTGAAAATTACTAAAAGTGGGTTAACTCACTAACGAAAAACGTCAGAAACACTAAATTTCACATAAGAAATGGCAGATGGAAGCTGCACTCAGATTTTTTCACTAAATGGAAAATGGGCGTGGCGTCGCCCACTTATGGGTCAAAAACCATACTTCAGGAACTACTCGACCGATTTCAATGAAACTTGGTTTGTAATAGTTTCCTTACATCCCAATGATATGTTGTGAAAATAGGCCAAATCGCTTCACAACCACGCCTACTTTCCTATATACCAGAACTTTGAAGACGATCTGAATCGTTTACTTTCCAATATATAAAGTAAGCACTAGTGAAGATATCGGTGCAGCACTTTGCACAAATACTATGTTAATAGTGTGGCAGCCCCATTCTAAACATCGCCGAAATCGGACCATAGGTTTCTAAGGCCCCATATATCGAAGACGAGGTCCTCGGTGATTCTAACCTAATATTATGGTTTCCAACTTTCAATGGACGTTATACAATATATATGACGAATATGTGGGTCAAATTGTGTGTTGTATTAATAAAATTAAATAAATAAATTGCGAGAGTATAAAATGTTCGGTCACACCCGAACTTAGCCCTTCCTTACTTGTTTTGATTTGGTTTTGTTTTTGTATTTCACAGTTTCAACAACGTCAGCAATATATATTTTTTTTATTGTAGTGTGTATGTGCCTTCAAGTGCATTGCAGCTTGACCAATACACAGCACAGCAGGGTTGAGCTGAGGCTGAACATTGTGAAGCGAACAGATTGCAATTGACAATGCACTCGATTTGTTGTAATTAAGTTTATGTGCCACTAGTAAATACAACAACAACAATAACAACAACTTTGACAACAGCTCAAAAATAAAACAAGCCGAACATTTTGTAAGTAGTTGTAATGGCCACAAACACAACAGCAATGATGATTACAACAAGCTGTGGTAAAGGACATTGTGGCCTTAAGGCCTTTAAGGCAGCAATACAAGCACATACATATACTGATACATACAGATAGAAATGTATATACATACACATAAATAAGCAAAAAAAAAAACATTTGTGAAGGCGTTAAAGTGTTGACGCCAAGCTGTCGCTGCTGGCACATGGACATCTCTCACACATATACACATCTTCTATGGATGTAGTATAAAATATATATGAATATCACAACTTTACAAAATAGCATGACATCACAAAACGGTTGCAGATAAAGCTTAAGAAGTGCTGAGTTTGAGATTGAGTGACATACGAATTTTTCAGACAGCAATTTCCGTTTTGCGCACAAAAATTATATAAAGTTACAACTATATAAGCAAGCTGCTACTACTATATACATATGAATATATACTAACATACAATATAAATTTTAAAATATTCTACTCTCCATATAATCTAGAATATTGCATATACACACGTTTTTAATACAAATTATTACTTTTTGATGACTTGTTGAAAATTTGTAAGTTCAGCAATTTCTCGATTTTTTCGCACTTTTTAATATCACATAAAATGTTGCACAGCAGTCCGCCAATTGCTTTTAAGATGTTAAAAGTTATGAGAAGCTGTTAATACAACGTCTGTGTCGACGTGATGGCGCATAATTTCTGGCGCAGCTGTTCGAATGGAGACTACATAATGTATGTACATATGTATATAAAAAAAGCAAAGAAGAAGGCGCAAATAATCAATCAATGCATGACCAACATATATACAGAGGTAGTCAAAATTATTTACACATCGGACGTTTTTTTACATGTTTCACAGAAAAAGCTTTCGCTTGTTGTTGTTGTTGTCGCAGGGTAACAAAATGCTATGTTGTTGTAAACCTTGATCTATTCCCGAGAGAATGAAGTCGGTTTGGCTAGAATAGCTAGAAATATGGCGGAGAAATAAGCAAATGAACTGAAGACTCGAAGTAGTCAAAAGTATTTACACACATTTTTTTTGCGTCAAAAGTATTTACACACAACATGAACTCTATTATCCTGTTCTTATTTAATGATAACTATAACATTTTAATGTTCAGTATAAATTCCTATTCTACGGCGATAAATTCATAATGGGTTACATTACCATTGGCGTCAATACCAGCCTGCTTTATGGTCCGAATTGATTCAACACAATTGTGCGCTAAGTTAACAGTTAATTTAGACCAAATGTCGGTAATTTCGGCGTTTTCGGTTATTATATCAATTGTCCTCTGGTATTTAACGAAAGACCAATCATTTTGACTAAAGTTTTGGTCAGGGCTGTGCGGAGGTCAACTTGATTTGCTTCAATTAAAACTTTTGAAGGTAAAGATCCTTCATGAAATGGAGCATTATCCTGTTGTAAAATGTAGTCAATAGTTGGAAAAGGTCGACGGACCACTACAATGGCATGGTCATGTGAATTCTGATATATCCGGATGATTTAGGATCACTAAATTAATACCAAATCTCCAAAACAGAAGTAAGGAAAATTTCCCCAAAGAATCAAAAAAATCACAAATCATCACTCCCGACTCTATTTAGCGTCTAAGCTGCATTATTCTTCTTCTCACGTGGTAAATGCATAAAGCGTTTACTAAAGAAGCCCTGGAACAAAAAATCAGCCTTATCTGTCCACGAAAGGCTTTAGGATGCATTTTAAGGCAAATGAGAATCATATCGCTGTTTTGGTTTCGAAATTAAAGCTTTTTTGGTTTCGGAAGTGGTCAACTTTATGCACAACGTATGTATTTATGTTACTATTTTTAAATGTCCTTAGCAGTGTAGCATCATTGGCTGTTCATGCAATATGCTGATTCGATGATGCTGCAATATTAAGAGGACTTATTGTGGGATTTTGTATGACAGTTCCTACTAATCTTCTGCATTCTCCTTGAGTTATCACAGGTTTCCGGCCAATTATCTTTAAATTGTCCTTGCAATATTTCGTTTCCTTCTTTTTAATAACATTATAAACAGTATTCCATCAAATTCTATAAATTTTAACTAACTCCGAAGCCTAAACCCGAGTCTTAAACTTAGTAACAATCCAATCTAGTTATAATCGATTATTCCTTTGTTTTCGATATTTTATTTACCAATTTTTATATTTTAAGGCTGAGTTAGGTTATTAAGAATGCAATAGAATCAAATTACTACTTTTGCTCAAACCAAATCCAAGGATAAAGGCTAAATCGCCGTGTGTAAATACTTTTGACGCAAAAACAATGTGTGTAAATACTTTTGACTACTCCGAGTCTTCAGTTCATTTGCTTATATCTCCGCCATATTTCTAGCTATTCTTGCCAAACCGACTTCATTCGCTCGGGAATAGATCAAGGTTTACAACAACATAGCATTTTGTTACCCTGCGACAACAACAACAACAAGCGAAAGCTTTTTCTGTGAAACATGTAAAAAAACGTCCGATGTGTAAATAATTTTGACTACCTCTGTATATGAATATAAATACTAATGCTAGCCCGCATACATACATATATATAAAGGACTCAGTGAATACTGTTAATATTGTGAACACAACTGTATTCACATAGGATCTTGGTGATTATGATTAAACGAAAATATGAAAAAATGTATGTCGCTAAGTAAGTGCTCAAAATGCGTTTGATTCGCCACTTCCCTGTTTAGGTTACTTAAGCTCAGCTCTTTTGACTAGAAATTAACTATCAAATAACATTCAATACAAAAGAGATTATAAGCAATTTGTACAGTGGAATAAGTGTTTATACCAGTCCATTGCATTTATACCAGTTTATACCAGCTTGTTCGATTCGCTAGTTTTTACACCAGTCTACTATATTTATACCAGTTGCTTTTTCGATTCGCTGCTCTCCGAATGTTGGTGAATTCAATACGCTAGTATTACAATTAACTATTCAAATACGGCGGCGAAGAGCTGATAAGGTGCATGCATCAGCTTCTTTGCGAAATATGATCGGTTCGATTGGAATCTCAGCGTACTTTGCCCAATCCACAAAAAGGGAGACCCCACAATCTGCGCCAACTATCGTGGGATAAGCCTCCTTAACATCGCTTATAAGATTCTATCGAGCGTACTGTGTGAAAGACTAAAGCCCACCGTCAACAAACTGATTGGACCTTATCAGTCTGACCAGATATTCACCATGCGCCAAATCTTGGAGAAGACCCGTGAAAAGAGGATCGACACACAAAATCTCTTTGTCGACTTTAAAGCTGCTTTCGACAGCACGAAAAGGAGCTGCCTTTATGCCGCGATGTCTGAATTTGGTATCCCGGCAAAACTAATACGGCTGTGTAAGCTGACGTTGAGCAACACCAAAAGCTCCATCAGGATCGGGAAGGCCCTCCGAGCCGTTCCATACCAAACGAGGTTTCAGACAAGGTGACTCGCTATCGTGTGACTTCTTTAACCTGATGCTGGAAAAAATAGTTCCAGCCGCAGGACTAAACAGAGAAGGTACAATTTTTTATAATAGTGTACAGCTACTGGCGTACGCCGATGATATCGGTATCATTGGAAACAACACCCGCGCCGTTAGTTCAGCTTTTTCCAACCTGGTTAAGGAAGCGAAGCGTATGGGTCTGGTGGTGAACGAGGACAAGACGAAATATCTCCTGTCATCAAACAAACAGTGAGCACATTTGAGTCTTGGCTCCCACGTCACTGTTGACAGTCATAACTTTGAAGTTGTAGATAATTTCGTATACCTGGGCACCAGCATCAACACCGGTAATAATGTCAGCCTTGAAATCCAACGCAGAATCACTCTTGCCAACAGGTGCTACTTTGGACTGAGTAGGCAATTGAAAAGTAAAGTCCTCTCTCGACGAACAAAAACTAAACTCTACAAGTCCCTCATCAGCTCCAGCTCTGAAAGTGTTCGATGCAGTACCCGCTGGTGGAAGCTGAGGAAGAGGGAGGACTCTACTCCGACGGAAGAACCAGGTGGAAAAGGACCTTTCTTCACTTGGTATTACCAATTTGCGCCAAACTGCCGAAAGGAGAGATACGTGGCGGGCTGTTGTGGACTCGGCTATAACCGCGTAAGCGATGTCTACGCCAGTCACGAAGAAGAATATATGAACTTTGACAGAAACTAAATATTATTCCAAGAAAATATAATATAATTTATAAACATTTTATAATCTACAGTTCTCCAGATTCCAGTACCCTTAAGCCTCTATGTCCGTACACTAACCTATTAATATTGCTATGAACTCCTGTGTTCTCTTCATAGTATAAACTTTAATTTAGTGGAGGTGCAATCAACAAATACAGAGACAGAAAGCATTAGTGCGAGTATATAACTAAACAATTAATCTTCGTTTTCAATATACCTTTCTGCAGCAGGCCCGAAAATGTCACCTTTGTCAAGTCGGATTTACAAAAAGAAAAACGAAAAAAACTTAATTGTGCTGTCAGCTGGCCAAAATGTATTATGCGCCACAAAACACAACAACAACAAATGTGAACAAGCACACATATACACATACATATATTTTGGTAAATAAAGTTTATTCGCATGTTTTAACACCCACAAAATCAACCGCTATACAATGTAGTACAAGCCATATACAAGTGTATTTGTATTTGTTGTTATTGTTGTGTATGTATGTTTGCATGCGAATCGTGTGCAGCCTGTTGCCACTTAATTGACAATGTCCGTAACAGTATTTTAGTATTTCATGTTTTTGAGCCACATGTCTGTTGAAGTTTTCACATTGAAAAGATTATAAAATTAATGATGCTGCTGTAATGTGATGCAAAGGAGAAAAGCAACAAAAAAAACTGTTAACACATACAACAACAAACAAACAAATGTGTTTTTCACAAAAAAAAATAAAGTGAACTAAATAAGTGCTGAAGTTCCGTCAATTTTGGGCAGCAGCTGTGCTTTTAACAGCAGCAGCAATAACAAAAACAACAACACACAGACAAAATTCGACAATGGTGAGTAACGGTGAATGGCGAATGGCGAGACAACTTGTTGCCATGTGACAATCGTAATCGTGGTTATAAAGCGCCACTTTTGGCCCATAAAGTTTTTGTGGCATTTTGGGTTGTCGTGGCTTCACGTTTTATTTGCGCAATCTCTTAAACATTTGTGACAGCTGCACACCCCCCTAACACATACACAAACACAGAGCAACAAAAACACACACACACATCTAAAAAGGCGCGGGTGCAAATTGTCGACACACACACAGAGACAAACCGTTGCAGTTAGTTAGTCGCCACAACAATACATTGTGTTTAGTTAGTTTGTTAGTTGTTGTTGTATTCACTTAACCGTTGCTTGGCTTTCACACTTCCTTTATATATTTTTTTTGCTTTCATTCACATTTTATTGCGATGTTTTTAGTGAAAGTTAAATTTTCCAAGTTACTTATTTTGACAATAGTTCACAGTCAAGTGTCTTCTCTACGGTTGGTCACAGTTTGGAGTCTAGGAAGCAAGCAGGCTGCCATGTGCAGCTGTCGCATTTCAGTGTTGCAACTTAAGTGGTTGGCGGTTGTTGCTATGTACTGTGATATGCGCTTGATTGCCGATTAATAAAATGTGGACAGTATTGAAATTTTATTTGGTGGTAAATAGAAATTTTATTTTTAAAATTTGGGTTTTGATTGAAAGAACGAACGTGCATTCAATTTTCAAAATTCAATTACTGTAATAAAGTTTTCTTAGTAAATCTAAATATATACTTTCTAAGAAATCTAAGTATATTAAAATAGAGTTATCGTAAAAATTGTTTGTTTGTGAATTTTCAGTCTTAAAAGCAGAGAAATGCGGTTAGATAGAACATGAGAATGTTTTGACACATACATTCTCTTATTAAGTATCAAAGTTTAAGTCTTTACCTTAAGTGTACTTTAAACAAAATCTACTTTACTAAGTTTAGACGAATGCTATTTCACTTAAGGCAGTAGTCTGCTTTAGAAGCCGAAAAAAGCGTTTTTTAGCAATTTTTTTTGAAAGGGAAGGAAATGCTGTAAACGAAATTTTAAGACGATAGTGTACTATATTTAAGGCTTAAAAAACAATATTTATTATTAAAAAATATTGAAATTTTTTCAAAGTTGTAAGTATTTTTCTGGAGCGCCTGGAGTCTGCACTTTTAAATCGGTGCCATTGATGGAGGTCGTGCGATGCATCTGAAACAGTCGAACCACATTTTTTTTTTTAATTTATATAAGTTTCTTTTCTTTATGAACTACAAAAATACCGAAGATGTTATAAAATTACAAATTTTTTTGAAGTTTAAAAAAAAAATTCACTTTTTTAAGAAAAAAAATTGACTTTAAGTTGCAAAACAAGTAGTTTAAATAATACTTTTGTCCAACTTTTTTAGTTCAAATAGAAGATAATTTAATACTGAAGCTAGATCACTTTGGTTTTTTTTCGATCGGACATATATTCTTTTTGCTATCGCCGGCACCGTTTTCTAACACTTGTGAAAATGAAAACTCGAGAAAACGCGCTTTAACGATCAGCCTGAGCATTCGCATCTGCTCTACGACCACTTAAACTGCTCTAGCTTCGAAAATATGTCGAATTGGCCTCTGGATTTTTAAAGACAGTAGTATGCTTTACAGGCTTCAAAAAATCGATTTTTTTGTTTTGTTTTAAATCTCTTCCAAAACTATCCAAGAATATGTCTTTAAAATTCCAAACAAAGTCTACTTTACATAAAGTATACTTTATATAAAGTCGGCTAACATAACCAAACTGGAAACCACTAGATCTCCATCCTCCTACCTTAAAAACCAATTGGGACCATTAAAATAATGCTGGGTATAAAAAAAGTTCGAGATATGACTAAACAATTTAACACAAAAATCTCATTTACTAGTGATGAATCGCGGGGGGACGGCATAAACGGTGGTAAAGCCAGTATTGGCGGTCAGGATGTGTTTGGTGGGATTGCCAGGGAATAAGTTACTATGTGCTGTACTGCGAACAACTTGACCGAGCAATAGGGTTGAAACAGCCATCTTTGGCCAATAGGAGAAGAGCTGCGATCCATCAAGCTCCGGGAGCTTGGCTTATAATCCGGACCTGGTAGCAGATGATAAGTACCTGTTCCAGTGTATGGAGAAAGCTTTTTCTGTTGAAAAATTCGCTATAAGGGAGGTTTGTAAATTGTGACTGTCCCCATTTTTTATTGACTATAGGAACAAGGGTTTCTATGGGACTGATATTATAAAAATATTTTCAAAATTTCAACGAATTATCGAACAAAACGATTCAGGTATGACTGAAAACGGATGCAAATAGAATGAATTTCATTTTACTAGATCTAATATATTATGATAATATATTCGATTACAATTTTCGAGTAGAAGACTGGATGTAAAGTAAGCGCCATTTACTATACCTCGACATTTACTTAGTTGTTTGCTTTTATTGTAGAATCGCTTCTGCATTAGAGATTTACAATTGCTTACCTGCAAAGAAAAATAATAAAAAAAATATTTAAGTATGAGAATAAGAGATAAAAATTTAATATTAATGACTACGGATAAAAACTGTGTGTATTAAAGCCTAAAGTGATATCAACTCTACTAAAGGCATTAGTTAGCATTTCACTGTGTTAAAAACATGAATGCATAAAGAAGCTAGAAGTTCCTCTATCTACTACTCTCACAGAACACCTTCAACCAAAAATATTGCCTTCAAGCATACATTTTATTTAAACAAATATGCGCGTAAACTTTTTCAATATCGCTTGAGGCAATTACGGGTATTTGCACTGCACGCGACACATTGAAGTTTTCGCAACGTTAACGCTTAACATGCAATCGAGCGAATCAATTCGTTGCAGTCAAAGTGCGCTATCTCGCACAAATTTCATGCCACCAATTGTGTCATTCATTTTTACTCGAGCCACTCGCTGCACACTGCACTCGCGCTCTCTATCGCTATCTATATTTTCGCCGATGTTAAATTGCCGCAAGTGCGCAAACATTTTCCACTTTCTTTCTATCTTTCTTACGGCACAAAAACGAAATTCGCGCCAAAGTTTCAACTTTTCGATTTTATCATTTCGACAAATTCTTAATTGTTGTTATAGCTGCTGTTGTTGTTGTTGTTAGACACAATGAAGGTTACTACGCTCGGTAGTATGCGACATTACATGGCAAACGCCACTTTTATTCACTCGCTTTCAATGAAGTCGCTGCAATGGCACAAAGTGCAAGAAGACTGGAAGCAACGAGAAGGCAAAAGTTTGCCATTCAAATATGAAGAAGCTCTGGTGAAACTCGCGGAGCAGAACTTTTGAGCAAGGGAACTACTAGGCCCTATATACATATATACATATAAGTGCCAACAACGAGTAGACTCTTCAGTCGTACGAATTTATTTTTTTAGTATTTTTTGGCAATTTTTGTTTAAATGCTTTTCGCTGGGGTTTAGTGGGTAGTGAACGGGATTAGCTGTGCGCTTAAATATCTTTTAACTATCCACTTTGCTCTCTCTCAGTGCACATTTTACATCAATTAAAATCCATTTTGGTGCGCGTTGCTGCATAAGTGCAGTTTAAGCGTTGCAAGCGAAAGAATCTAATTGTTTTATCATTAAGTGCCAATAGAATTTAAACTCGCTTTTAAGCGTTGGCGCGGAGAAGATAGCAGGTTTAAAGTGAAAATATTTCTATCAGCGAATGGATTTGAATTCAGATTGCATTATTTGGGTTTATTTCTCTTAGAAGACGAAGTAGAAAACACTGAACCCATGAAATGATATAGAAACTATAAGTATTTTGATTCCTTGCTCGAAATGAGAACTATCAACCCGAAAGCTCTATTCTGTAGAATTTATCGTCCGCTAATATCAACCGAATTGGGCACATACATAGTTTTGAATTCCTCGCGTGAGGAAGTGAGATTTTAGAACAACTAAAACAAGACTGTCATCAAGCAAAGAGTCGGCGCACTCGCGTCTTGGCTCCCACGTCACTGTTGACAGTCATAACTTCGAAGTTGTAGATAATTTCGTATACGTGGGAACAAGTATCAACAACACCAACAATGTCAGCCTCAAAATTCAGCGCAGAATCACTCTTGCCAACAGGTACTACTTTGGACTGAGTAGGCAATTGAACTGTAAAGTCCTCTCTCGACGAACCAAAATCAAACTCTACAAGTCGCTTATCATTCCCGTCCTACTTTACGGTGCAGAAGCGTGGACGATGTCAACATCCGATGAGACGGCACTAGGAGTTTTCGAGAGGAAAATTTTGCGCTAGATTTATGGACCTCAGAACATTGGTAACGGCGAATACCCCAGACGATGGAACGATGAGCTATACGAGTTATACGACGACATTGACATAGTTCAACGAATAAAAAGACAGCGGCTACGCTGGCTAGGTCATGTTGTCCGAATGGACGAAAACACTCCAGCTCTGAAAGTGTTCGATGCAGTACCCGCCGGAGGAAGCCGAGGAAGGGGAAGGCCTCCACTCCGTTGGAGGGACCAGGTGGAGAGCGACCTGGTCCGACTGGCGCCGACCTGCGAAGGAAAGAGAGGAGTAGCGCGCTCTCATCAATTCGGCTATAACCGACTAAACGGTTGCAACGCCAATCACATACATACAATACAAGAGCAATATTGGTCAGTGAACAGCAGTCGCAATCATCACAACGCTGTTCGATGCTGTTTAAACGTAAATTCTGCATTCTTTCCTGACAGTCGACGAAACATCCATTAGCACTTAGTATAGAAAGAATGGACTTCAGCCTGTGGATCTAGCGACGACTGTCGTATCAACCCGAGAGATTATGGCCACTGTTTTCGGGCAAGGTTGGTTGGTTGAAAAGGGGGGCATAAGCGCATGACCGCAGGTGGCCGCTGAGGAGCTCCCTTGAGATCCCCAGTTAAATATCATATACAAAATCGGCTGATTTCATGAAGTTCAAATTCTGAGTTGTTTCTTTCCTAGCTATCCCATTTATTATGAAATGGGATTCGTGGAATGTGCCTCTTCTCAACCTTCGAAAGGCTGAGCATTCGCAGAGGTAATGCTCCAGCGTCCCATGATCCTCCGTACTTGCCATACATTATGCCGATTCTAACATTCCAAGTTGTTGTTGTTGGGATCTTAGAGGGTTTCCCTCTAAATTCTCTCTTTCCTAAAGTAGAGGTTTTTTGGTCTACCCACTGTAAAATGCGGGTTTTCATGGTGAGATCTGGACCATCTACCTGGAAATGGACGTTATTTGGTGAAGCAATAAGACCTCTTCCACATTGACAACACTTCGACTCAAACCTCCGCCGTCGCGTCGGCCAAACTGGCCGAGTTTGTCAAGAACAGCTGCCTCATCTGCCGTATTCTTCTTCTTATTAGTTTCTTTAATTGTATATTATCGGTAGGCAGTGGCTTTTGCTGTAAATGAAGGATTCTGTTAATATATACAACATTTGTATTCTAAAAAGTAAGGTTATGGCACACTTTGCTACTAATTCAATCAGACAGTCACTTAAAATTTGTCTTTGTATCGTCTCCTGCTGTTTTTACTTTTGTGCGACAACAATGTTCACTTTCGCTGTACAAACCAATAAATGTGCGAATAAACGACGAAATTACGCACTTAAATAACATTCATATCTGCGTACTAAGTGAGAAGTGTCATAAATTTTATGCGTCCATTAAATAACATAAAGCTTATAGACCACTTACACTTACTCTAACGCGAAAGACAGGCGAACAATATGCCGAGAATGAAATGTATTTGTGTTGTCGCCATTTGTGTTGTCGCCTAATATACACTTCAAACACATACACTTACACACACGTACAGCCGAACGGTTGCGATTCATCAACGGTCATAACGAGGCAGAGCACAAGAACCATTTGCAATTGTTTCAAGTATGTTAACTGTCACTTTGTTGTTGTAAAGTTTTTGCGCTGTAACGGCATGACAAAGTGATGACGACGGAGATGGACAGACAACACTTTAGTATGCCTTCCATTTTGTTTTATTTTTGTTTATTAGTGTGGGTAAAGTAACTCAAGTCGAGTGTAAAGATGAAGATTTCTGATTTAGGCAAAGTAAAACAAAAACAAATATCCAAAGTATAGGGAAGAGCATGAATCAAATTGTATGGCTGACAGATGAGTGTACTTATTAATATGTTAGTGACTGTGTGTGTGAAAACACTTTAACAGCTTTTTGATTATGAGCGACCACAACAACAACAATGCCATCGCTGGCAATGACATTAATTTCAAGCTACTTCAGCAGTCGGTTGGTGGGTTGACGTGACGTCACCATCCGCTGAATAAGAATTAAGTCTAATTGCATGTATAAATATGTCGCTACAAATATAAAAAAAGTACTTTAAAGTATTGTTACACTTCTGTTTTACTTTTATAGAGCTCACAAAGCTTAAGATTCACAGTAATGTTTATGTGAATTCTCAACAAACGAGACAATGTTTACGAAGTGCTTTTGATAAGATTTTCGGTCATTTAAGGAATGCTCTACAAATATTTTAATTACTTTGCTTAATAGTACAAATCAAAGCGTTTTTATTAGATATTTAGTAGCTCTAACTGTAGTTAATTGCTTTAAGTGAAATGAGTGGCAATTTTAATTTGACTTAATGAATATGTACTAACAGAACACTCGTAAAACAGTAAAAAACAAGTCGGGTAATTTAGGACCATGCATTCAAGCTTAGTTTACGAGTTATAATACAACTGATTGGATTTAATGAATTTAATTTATTTTGATTATAAAAATTGGGGAGAGTAAAAATTTAGTATACTGTAGGTAAACTTTTGAAAAAAAGCCATTAAAAAATAAAAAACTCGAGTTTAACCAAGTAGCCAAGCTGCTTAACACGAAACATTGCTGCTGTAAATCCCACAACTCATCCAATTTGCTATTAGAAAATACGAGGCTGCATTGTCAGATTTATAGCATCGCTGGTATGTATGTATATAACTGACCCAGGCACCGCTTACATGATTATACTAAAATTGCTAGTGCAGAATTAAAATAAAAATAGATTTCCCATCAGTTTCTCCAACAATTTTTATATTTTCATTTTGAAATTAGGGCTTAAAAAACTTTTTTTTTTTATTTTTAAAACTTTTACCCACAAAGTAGTCCGTATCTTGTAGCAAAAGGTATTCTTATTCTTTGACAAACCAACTTGTAAGCCTAACCATTTAAGAGGTTAGAGGTAGTCAGGATTTTCAAAAAATAATTTTTTTTTGCATTTTCGTTAAATGTAATATCTTAAATATTCTCTGAAGTTTTGAAGTTAATCCGATAATTAGTTTTCGAATTATTCAACAAATAACATGGAGCGCTTGGGCACTCCAACACGCTAGTGTGGAACTTTAAATGCTTTTTTCTCAAAACTATGTTTTTTGAACTGGTGACAACTGTAACTCGAAAACCGCTCAGTAGATTATAATGAAATTTATACAGCTTTGAGAATATATAATATTTCTGGGCCTGATCGAAGCTTTTTTGTTTTTCAAAAATTTCGATTTGTTAAGACCAATTAACTGTGGTATTTTTAACGAAAATCTAGAATAAAATTTCATCAGGCCGCCATTTTGTTAATCTTTGAAAAAAAAGTTCGATTGATTTTAGAAGACAATCTTCAAGATTGTCACCGCAAGGACCTTTTTTTGGAACTGGGTCAGCACAAACAGTTATAACTACTATAATTGGAGAATATAAATTTGTTTTCAAATTTTCGTTACTTCAAGTCAAAATATAGTGTATAGTCTCATTTTTCGTGTCTCTGTCTACACCTAAAACCTTAATATTTTAAACTGATCACATAACAGGTATTTTTGTAATTTTGAGGTTATATGAATCTACATATTCGCCACTAAATACTTTGAAACGCGGTTGAGTACTTTACATCTAGTCCTAAATGGTATTTGAAGTTGCAGCTTGTTCTTTTTTAAGGTATAGAAAATATACGTAGATATATCTTAAAGATAAAGTTATAGAGCTAGATTTCGATTTAATTACCCATATTGGACTTTTACAAATAAAAATCATTGATTTGACCTTATTAGACTCTAATTTGTGGAGGTATATTAATGACCTATTTTAATAGGATATAAATTGATTTTCAAGCTAAGACCTACCAATAGGCGGACAGAAGGAAGCGAGATCGAATGTTAGGATAGACTTTATAAGAAATAATAGTACTTCAGCGCATTTCAAATCGGAACAGTGTTTTCGAAGGATCAAGTTCTTTTTTCGAAATTCTCTAACATCGTCCTATAAGCTTGATAGAAAAAAAATTTATATACTATTGAAATAAGAGGAATATGGTAAATTATATCCCTATTTTTTATTAAGAAAGTCCAGGCGGTAATTAATAATAATGATTTTCCATAAGACTATTTTCGAAATTCGAAAGAAACACTTCGATTTTGACGGCTTAGTTCGAAAAACTGAGAATTTACTTTTTCAAGTATGACTCAATCTCTCGAAAAAAAATGGTTTAATCTAATACCCGAACCAACCCTACGCGTTATTGTACTCTAGAAACATGTGAAAAATCCATAACCTGAAAATCACTAAAACTTTAAGACATTTTTCTAATATATAGCCGGCAGTAATTATGGGATTGAATAAATCATTAAAAATGTCTCATTAGAGATGTCAAATTAATTAAGAAATAATAATGTTTTCGTGACAAAACTTTTATGATGACCTTTTGTGGGTTTGCTGCATTAGTGTTAATATAAGAAAAAAATATATATTTAATCCTCGTTAAAACGTGTTAAGTGTTATTAGGAAGTAAGCGAAAACTGTCAAACAACAGAAATTAATAAAATAATTCATTACTTTTCTTCCCACGCATTTATGTAGAAGAAAATTATTTTTTATGTGCGCTGTGGCAAGTACAGAACTACTTATAGTAAGCAAGTCTTAAGAACGCCACGCTCATCAGCCGTAACAACAGCATCAACAGCTAATGTCCCAGAAGTCATTAGTTCAGCAAAGACGTCAACACACACACATACATATAACAACAACAAATACAATAATAACAACAACTTTTATTATTGTGAGAAAAGTAACTGTTGTTGCGGTATTTAAACGAAACTTGGCCAATTTGGGAAATTTCGCTGCCACTGTCACATTACTTGCACGAACGCAAGGGACTTGTTATTTTGGACAGCAGCAACAGTAACAACAATCAAAATTACAGTAGTGAGTAGCGCCTTAACCGAAAAATGTAGTAAGGAAACTGTTACTAGAATGTTTAATATTGTTGTAGCAGTTTCGTTGTTGTTGTTGTTATTGTGCCCACATGTCATATTACTAAATACAATAATATACCGTTGCGTTTGGACATAAACAAAAGAAATATAAATAAATGTGTGCACTGAGAATTTAACGATAGAGAGTGTGAGTTCTCAATGAGGGTGTACAGTGCGTATACGCAACGGCTGCTGGGATATTAAAGTGAACGTACACAGTGAAGGGGTGTTAAGGGAGCAAATGTTACTTTAACAATATGGACAGAAAAGGACTGTAATGTTTATGTGTAAAGAAAAATTCAAGATTTCCTAGAAAGACCTTAGATTGTATACTGAAAGTTGGGAAGGACTTACTGCGAGAGAAATTAATATTTATTTATACTCAAAGAAAAATGTTTATAAAACATATTTTCATTAATATACATATATCCAACTTTTGGCTTAAAACATACATGCCAGCCCCCTAGTATAACAATTTTATGCGACCAAGGGTCTCTGCCTTCAACGACCACCCGGCAGAAGGGCACAGCTAGATACTATTCACCTACAAATGAATATATGCAACCGGCAAACATTTCGTTGGCTTGTGAAAAGTGGCGCAAGGACATGTTTTACGCACGTAAATAAACACACGCAAGCACACACACACACACACACTCACCCGTCATAGAAGTGTACACAAATGCACGGTCCGCACGTGAAGAATGCGCTGGTAAATAGCTAAGGGGCAAGGTCGCTGCAGCAGCCGTCGCAGTGCACATACTGCAAACAAATCACGGCAATGCACTCTGGGGTGCCTTAATGTTACAAATCAGCACTGCAATGCAGCAAAAGCGGTGGATTGGAGTGGAGCAATGGAGAGTGCAAAAGCGCCGAGGTGCGAACGGTATAATTTTAATGAAGGTAGTGTAAATGCGGATGTATACAGATATCTGAGTAAACTTATATGAGTAAGCACGACCCTTTTGGTAAAAAAAAATGCATGCGAATATTTATGAAGAGATATTTAATGAGATTTTGAAGATTTAAGTAAACTGAATTATGAATTTATATCTTCTTAAAGACCGCAAATCCCGAAAAAAAAATATTTCTAACCCACTAATCGCCTACAAATCTATAAAGATCGGTCTTAGTAAGGTTACAACAACTACTTACACCAGCCAACTAAAGTTAAATATACCTATCTAATATCTAACTCAAATCCTTTAAAGCTTTACTATATTTAAACCCTCTATTTAAAATGTAATTTTCTCTTTTTCTTCAAGTGTCAGTTGATTGAAGTGAAGAAAACAACGCCAACTAGCGTCTGCGTCAAACCGAACGAATTTCCCGAACTGAGGCAATTACTGAAAAAAAGTGAAGAGAAGAGCCACTTGAGTGTAGCAAAATGGCAGCAATGTCAGAAATTCGATTTAAAATAGCAGGAAGTGCTGAGAAGTGACACCAAGAAACCGAGTAAAAACGGATGAAAACAATTAAGTGGAAATAAGAAGGTGAAAAGACAAGAGGAAAATACAAAAAAAAAAAACAAAAACAAGATATTGAAGAGGAAATATGTTTTACCTTAAAAGAAGAAGAAGCAGTAGTAGTAGCAGAAGCAAAGTCATTTAGTAGAGCGTAGTAGAGCATTCATTGTAAGATATTAAATGATGCTGAAGAAAAAACATAGCATACACACAGGCGCAACAGACAATTAGTAATAAAAAAATATTGAATAAATAAGAATGAAAGAAGATAGAAATATTGTAGAACGAAAGAGAAATCCCAGTAGCATAGAGGCAGCTTTAATGCAAATACCTCTATAGTATAAAGCCTACTTTTAGGCGCTGAAACCAAAATTGAATTAAAAAGCAATTTAATGGCTGACAGGCAGGTAAATTACATTAAAAAAGGTCATAATTTAATTTTCAGCATCATTAGGCGCTGCAATAAAACACTTTGAAATTACAAAAACAACGACAACAAGCAAGCATTATAGAAAATATTTAATGTAATTACCGCAAGAGCAAAATAAACTGCAAAAATGCATTACGCAATTTCCTTAATTACCACAAAAGCAAAAAAGTTTGAAAATATAAAAAAAAATTCAAAATAAAAAAACGAGAAATTTTGCATGAAAGTTGTTTGCGGCAATGAAAGCTTTTCAAAACCAGCACGGCTAAAGTCAATTTTAAATTAATTTTATGAAAGCACACACTTGCCTTGCGAAGAGCAACCAGTATAATGTATGGCGCTACAAAGCCAATGCATAACTCTTAGCTTTTGCCAACCAGAAAAAATCGTAAAATCATAAATATGGCAAAACAGTTCGAAAGTAAAAGCATTGCACTTAATTATGCTAACAAAGGCAGCGCCGCACGCTCTGAAAGTACTACATGGCTGGTGATGCTAAGTCGCAGGCGGTCCATATATTTGTGTTTGTGTATTGAAATTTGTTTTTCATAAACAAAAAAAAAAATGTTCACAAAGGCACTGCATTAAGTCAGAGTCAGACGCAGGCAGGAAATGTGTACAAACAACAAGTAAGGAAAGACTAAGTTCGGGTGCAACCGAACATTTTATACTCTCGCAATTTATTTAGAGATTTACCTATATTTTCGGTGAAAAATTACCCTTAGGCACTGAGTTCTTCAAGTTTGATATCAGGGGTCTTGAAAAGTCATGGTTCGATTTTGATAATTTTCCCACAAAGTGATGTCACAGCTCAAATACAGTATTTGTGTAATGTTTTATTCCGTTATCTTCATTAGTTCCTTATGTTTACATTATAAAGTGAAGGATTCAGATGGAATTGAAAATTGAGTTATAAGGAAAGTAGTCGTGGTTGTGAACCGATTTCGCCCATTTTTTAACCGTGTTATCAGGGTGTCAAGAAAATATTATATACCGAATTTCATTGAAATCTGTCGAGTAGTTCCGGAGATATGGTTTTTGACCCATAAGTGGGCGATGCCACGCCCATTTTCCATTTTGTAAAAAAATCTCAATGCAGCTTCCTTCTGCCATTTCTTATGTAAAATTTGGTGTTTCTGACGTTTCCCGTTAGCGAGTTAACGCACTTTTAGTCATTTTCAACCTAACCTTTGTATGGGAGGTGGGCGTGGCTATTATCCGATTTCTTTCATTTTTGGACTGTATAAGAAAATGGCTAAAAGAAACTACTGCAGAAAGTTTGGTTTATATAGCTTTATTGGTTCGCAAGATATATACAAAAAACCTATTTGGGGGCGGGGTCACGCCTACTTTTCCAAAAAAATTACACTCTAATGTGCCCCTCCCTAATGCGATCCTATGTTCCAAATTTCATTTTCATAACTTTTTTTATGGCTTAGTTATAGCTCTTTATGTGTTTTTGGTTATCGCCATTTTGTGGGCGTGGCAGTGGACCGATTCCGCCCATCTTCGAACTTAACCTTCTTATGGTGCCAAGGAACACGTGTTCCAAATTTCATTAAGATATCTCAATTTTTACTCAAGTTACAGCTTGCACGGACGGACAGACGGACAGACGGACAGACGGACGGACGGACAGACAGACATCCGGATTTGAACTTTACTCCTCACCCTGATCACTTTGGTATATATAACCCTATATCTAACTCGTTTAGTTTTAGGACTTACAAACAACCGTTAGGTGAACAAAACTATAATACTCTCTTTAGCAACTTTTGTTGCGAGAGTATAAAAATGCACGAGCGCACGAAATAAAGAATTAGGTCAAAGTAGGACTTTCGCATACAAGGCGTCTACTAAAACACTCGTATTATTTATATATATGTATAATGGATGCTTGGAAGTCAATACAAAGCTGGCACGGGATAAATGTAAGCTACGCAACGTGGATATTTCAGAAATTCATTTGATTTATCGTTGCCGTACTCATTTGCAATTTAAACAGAGAGATTTAAGTGTTCAAAATGAGCAACAAATGGAGAATGGCGTAGCGTTTGCCAAAGTTGTGTACTTACGAGAGAGAGAGAGAGGTTTGCTCCGAACTGTTTCGGTTTAGAAGGCGAGAATCAGAAGACTCATAGGTAATCTATAACCAATCCAAAAAAATTCAACAGGATCAAATTTTAAGGGGTTAGGGGTAGTCAGAATTTTCAAAATTTTTTTGCATTTTCGTTAAGTTTAATATCTTAAAAATATACTCTGAAAATTTGAAGTTTATTCGATAATTGCTTTTAGAGTTATTCGACAAATAACAACGAGCGCTCGGGCACTCCAACACGCTAGTGTGAAACTTTAAATGTTTTCTTCTCAAAACTATGTTTTTTGAATCGGTGAAAACTGTAACTCGAAAACCGCTCGGTAGATTTTAATGGAATTTCTACAGCTTTTAGAATGCATAATAAACTCTGGCCTAAACCAAAGATTTTTTCTCAAAAATTTCGATTTTTTAAGACCAATTAACTGTTGATTTTTTCCCGAAAATCTAGAAAAAAAATTCCTGAGGCCGCCATTTTGTTCATTTTTGAAAAAAAAAAGTTTGGGTCATGCCTAGGATTATCTATTTATAAAACTAATTTTTTCTATCCGATTGATTTTAGATGAATCTCCAAGGACTTATGATTGTCATCGCAAGGAGTTTTTTTTGAAACTGGGTCAACACAGACAGCTATAACTTTGGAAATTATATTTTTTTTTTTCAAATTTTCGTGACTTTATGTCAAAACATTGTATTATAATGCCATATTATTACTTTTGTAAAATAACATGATTTAATAGCAAAAAAAATTAACTGAAAATTCTCATTTTTTCGTGTCTCTGGCTACCCCTAATCCCTTAACTTATTGAACCTTAAATCTACATACAAGTCACTGAAGAACCGAACTGAAGAACTGAAGAATCCAGAAGAGTGATTTTTTGATTCACATTATTCAATGGTAGCTCAAACAAGCCATTGAACTATGAATGTTCTTTTGAATATAGAAAAAAAGGATTCATAGCAATTTTCGGATCAATGAATGCGTTGTCAATCACCTATTTGTCAGTATCTTGACTAACGCCGATAAACTGACTGAAGTGGAGGTTAGTCTATGTTTTGTTGTTGCCACTGCGAATGCAAATTTTAACCCTTCTTATCGAATATATAATTCATAACTAGTATGGTGTTATTATGTTAAATTTATTGACGAAAAGTTATTGACAATGACACAAATTCGTTGTAAAGCTTAGCCTAAGCCTAGAAAATAAAATCATTGGAAATTAACTTCAATTGCGATGAGATTTCACATGAAACCTTGTCAAACAGTGTTTGTAAATGTTTTGACTACGATTATCATTAAATTTGACACAATACAAACCGCTATTGCCTTAAAATTGACCTCTCCCGGCCTTTGGTTTCATTGCAACTTGAATTTGTAGATTTCGTGGGTCTAGTTTGTCGAAAGAGGATTTATATTGTTCTTATTAATATGTAAATACAATATTTTACTAATTAATACTTAAAGATCCGTGGAATAGTTGTCAAGTTCCCGTGATAAAAAATTTTAAGGGCTATATAGTCATTTTACAGGTGAATATGGAATAGTTTAAGAGTACTAAAACAAGAGGGTAACAACTGCGGTACCACTACCAAATTACTACAATATCAACATCAATTCTTAAGATCAGCCAGCATACATATTGGGGACATATACCCATTAAGAGCCAGTTTTGTTAAAAATGATAAAAATCAAATGAAATAATAATATATTTTGCCAAAGCTTCAAAACACTTTTTTATATTAAATCTAATTCTTGTAGTCTAGTATAGATCGAGCTAATCTCAAGATATCCTGAATTCATTCTATTCTTAAAATAGATACACATATACTAAGTACTAGACTAAGTATAAAACAAAATTAACAATTCAGTACCACAAAATATTTTCAAGTTTTCACAACCACAAAAGCAACAATCAGCTTTACCAAAAACAAATTAAATAATTTCAGAGTTAGAGAGTGACGAGAGACACAATTTCATATTTCAAAATTTCCAACAAAATTAGCTCGAAGACTTGTAACGAGTGACGTGTGACATGTAATCAAGTAGTCACAAACGCTTGTCTGTCTCTGCCACAATTGAATGCTAGGAATATTTATTTACTAGCATTTCACATACGCATGCTCCGCATTGAGTGTGGTGTTTGCTGCATTGCATGTGTTTACGGTTATGTTATGCGTATTTACAACGGAAATTTATGCATGTCGTCGTTCGGTATGTTGGCAGCAACGTCAACGCCTCAAGCAACGTAATGAATATGCAACTGCGTGGAGCCATAAAATAAGCTTTCGAGATTTGTGTATTGCTAGCATTGCCCTATTTGTGTTAGTGCATAAAATTCATAGAATTATTTACAATGTAGTAGCTGATTCAATATGTAACAGTTGTAAATACAAAAATAAATGCTTGACTATATTATTTTGCTGATGTGAATTGCCAAAGGAATATTTGTGGGAAAATAGAAATGACGAAAACACATGTTTGAATGGAGTGAAAATTTTCTAGTACGAATATTTTGGCAATAACAAGAGAATTGGTTAGCAAAATGAGAAAAAATGTCGGAAATAACAAGATAAATGTTTGTCAGGCAAATTTTGACACTTAACTACATATGTAAGTATTTGCAAATTTTAGTTGAAAACAGATGAGTGAACAATTATTACTTTGTCTCATGAATTTTAATTACCTTTTTATAAAAAAAAATAAAATAAAAACTTTTTAACAAAATTATTTTTTTTTATTTCAAAATTTCTTATGATTCCCGAAACTAACTAACTCTAATAGCACAAAAATTACGTTTTACATTTTGATGGTTTGAATTTCAGTATTCATTCACGCATTATCTAAATCTGCTTTGTTTTATGAGGATCAGCTCTAACCTTTCATTGTATTTTCATCGAAGCAAACCCGATTGGATTATACCTTCTTACTTGACGGGCAGCATAAGTGATATTTTCCAAGAGTTTGACAGTTTGCTTACATCTTATGCTCTTAATAAGTTAAAATCCCAAAAGATCCCGAGGTTAATCGGGAAGGAAAGTATTCTCTTGTCTATGATCACCTGAGGTGAGCGATATAATGGAAATTTCGGAGCGTCTTATGTCAAACATTGACTGTTCTCACACAGATCTCCACATAGTAAGTATGTATGCCAGCAATACTAGAACTATTGAAGCGTTCAAGATCAACATTTTTGCCGAAATCATTGCTTTATCACCCGAGATGTTCGAAAACGACACCAACAAGTAAGGAAGGGCTAAGTTCGGGTGTAACCGAATATTTTATACTCTCGCAATTTATTTATTTAATATTATATTATATTATTATATTCGTCATATATATGGCATAAAGTCCATTGAAAGTTGGAAACCCTAATATTAGGTTAGAAGCACCGAGGTCCTCATGTTCGATATATGGGGCCTTGAAAATGTATGGTCCGATTTCGACGATTTTTAGAAGGCCGATGCCACACTTTTAAAATAGTATTTGTTCTGTTCCGATATCTTCACTAGTGCTTACTTTATATATTGTAAAGTAAACGATTCATATCGACTTCAAAGTTCTGGCATATGGGAAGTAGGCGTGGTTGTGAACCATATCATTGGAATTCCAGGGAAATATTACGGATCGAATAGAAATCTGTACTTTATAATGAAATTTGAGGTTTCTGGTATTTTTCCTTACTGAATTAAAGCATTTTTATATCCGATTTCCTCTACTTTTGGAGTATATATGGAAATGCCTGAAAAAACGACTCCTGAGAGTTTCGTTGATATAGCTTTAGTAGTTTACGAGATATGTACAAAAAACTTGGTAGGGGGCGGGACCATGCCCACATCTCCAAAAAAATTACATCCAAATATGCCCCTTCATATGTACCAAATTTTACTTTCATAACTTTATTATATTTATGGCTTAGTTATGGCTTAGCAACTTTGTTACGAGAGTATAAAAAGATCATATTTGGCTTCGGACAAAAAAAAAACTGTTACTTAATTGTTGTTGTATTAACAAAACTAGAATATATGATAAATAAGAAATGACCCTGTATATGTATCTAATATTAATAAAGGTATGGTTAACCGCATTCGAAAACAAATACAAATATATTTTATTTTTTTTTTTAAGAAATCCAAGCTCTCCTTTTCAAGCTAACTACTATAACGAATAAAATTGACACAATTTTTTCCGGTTTCCAATTGTGATAAATAAACAATAAATTTAATAAATTGGTGATTTGGTAAGCCGAAAATAGCAAAAGTGAAAGCAATTTATTGTGTTTTGGTGGCAATTCCAGTTATAACTATGTGAATATATGCGTGAAATATGGAGAAAATTGTAAGACTTTTACAAAATAAAATAAAAATTCTTACGTGGTTGGAACGTATTAGGAGAATATTTGCAGGTGAAATAAGTGCAAATAAGAATTTCATAAAAGTAAATATACAAAAATATGGAAATATCAGCTCCACACATAAATAGTATATACAAATGTACATAGCATATCCAACTGATATGTTTTCCTATTAAAATACAACTATATTCATGCATAACTTTGTTTACTTTACCATTTTCTAAGAATTTAGGCTGCCTTCTAACTAACTACACAAAGTAAATAAAAAACACCAACAAAATGGGTAATCAATAGCACAATCGAGAACTTGTAAATATTATTTATGGATTTGGCACATATGTATATTCATGCAAATTTTGTTGCGTTCTTTATATATACCGACACATCTAAATATGTAAATATGAGTGTGTAAATATTCACACATCCAGTTTAGTTATTTAATTTATACTTGCACTTGCAGTCTTGCGTGTCATCTGCTATTTAGAATAAAATTTACTGGATTTTTTTATGATTTAGTTGTCACCATTTCGTTTTAATTTATTACTTACGTAGTAAAATTTATTGCCGAGTAGTAAATAAAAAGAGAATAATAGTAGGGAAATTAAAATGTAAATGCAATGAGATAAAATAAATAAAGAAGGAACAGAAGGAAGGAAAAATAGAAAAAACTGAAAATATTGAACTTATGCATGCTCTATTGAAAGGGAGATATACGTTCAGTCGGAAAACAATACTGATACATCCGAGGTGTGTTCAAAAAATAATGCGAAAAATCGTTGAAACACTTTCGAAACTCGATTTTCGGGATTCGGGATAGCCTTTGGCCCTTTCAGCGATTTCTCGTATGCTTGTAAAATGACAGCACTTTAAAAAAAGTCAAATGGAGTCAGTAGGCTGGGGTATCGTTACATAACTGTTTTTGCCAAGGAATTCACGAACAAGCAACGAAGTGTGAGTTTTTAATAAACGAAAATCGTCAAGCATATAAAAACACGTCTAATCTTAGCGGCTGCTGCAGACAAAGTAAGCAATGAATATAGCTGAAATTTTTATCGTAATTCAAGGGCATGTATATCAATATAAAATAAAAAATATTACAATTGGACTCTCCAAACCTGTAAAATTTTAAATTTCACAATTCTCGTTATTTTTGAAGGCAGAAATTACTTGCGGATGTTTAACGATTTTTGAAATTTAAGGAAATATTGAAAGTATACTTGAAAAGGATTGCCACCTAAAAATTCCCAATAAAATTGCTAAAAATTAATTATATATATCATACAATAACAGATTTTAACGAACGACTACCACTCGGTCGGACTAAGGGAAGGCGCTAGGTGGGCCTGCGCCCAAACAAACAGGTCCATCAACTTTTTTGTGGATAGCAAGTAAGGCTATCCGCTGCGCCAACACGAAGTCTCAATGTGTCAGATCATGCAAAGAGGCAGTTAATAGACTAGCGGGAGAAAACACAGTTTGAATTATCTGGGTACCCGCTCATATAGGTATAGAAGGAAACGAAAAGGCAGATGAATTGGCTCGCTCAGGAGCAGCTGGGAACGCAGTTCCCTTAAACTGCCACAGACCTTACAGTTCTCTCAAACGCTGCCTAAAGCAATGGATGCTAGGGGAATATCTCAGGTCCTGGAACATGTGCAACATGGGTCGTACCACAAAACTACTATGGGGTGGGGTAGTGTTGACACTGGACAGACCAAAAAACTTCTTATTTTAAGCAAAAGGGAACTAAGCTGTATCACAGGGGTCCTCACGGGGCACCTACCTCTAAGAGGCCACCTGCAGAGACTTGGCATAGTAGAATCGGCTGAATGCAGGGCGTGCGCGGAAGATGACGAGACTCTAGAGCATTATCTCTGCGAATGCCCTTCCTTCTATCGGTTAAGAAGAGATACCTTCCAAGGCTTCCATTACTCTAATCTGAGAGAAATTGGGCAGCAGGGATGGAATAAACTCAGATGCTTCGTTAAATCGACCGAGTTGACGCTTGTCAGGGTACCTTTGGGGAGCACAATGGGCCTAAGTGCGGCCGCTTGGGGTCAGGCTCCCTTCGCCTCCCTTTTCAGCCAACGAATCAACCAAACAGATTAAAAAAAAAAATTCCTCGGAGTTAATTGAGTTTCAAGTTGTTAGAAAAATTCACAATTATACGCTCTCGAAATTATTTAGATACCGTCAAATCCACAGAAGCACGTCATTGCTGAAAATGATTTGACTACATCAAAGAGTTTCAGTAAAAGAGTTCTGAAATAAGACCTTTTATGTCTTAAGTATAGTTTAATCAAGACAAATACCAAAGATATATTTTTCTTTTGACAGCTATTCCTCTATAAAATGCTATATACCACAAAATTCACACAAATATTTCTATTAACCTTAAGAATTTATTTCGCCACAAAAGATAAAGTTAAAGTTAAATTTAAAAAAAATTTCGACAAAAAGTTATGCCGTCATAGCAGAATGCAGAAAATACCGCTTGTGGCGCTTTAGATTTTCGCATACGCCGAAATAAATATGCATTTTCCTTTATTTATACTTGGAAAAGCGTAATTTTATTCTGCGAAAAGCAAAGAAAGCTGTAAGACAATAAATAGAAATCTCACCAACACACACACACCGAAGGTCATTAGATT
Organism: Zeugodacus tau; assembly: GCA_031772095.1. Classification (NCBI taxonomy): domain Eukaryota; kingdom Metazoa; phylum Arthropoda; class Insecta; order Diptera; family Tephritidae; genus Zeugodacus; species Zeugodacus tau. Next base: position 60,711,236 of record CM062650.1, on the reverse strand, counting down.
GAAAGCGTAATATAACTAGATTATTGTCACGTCTTATGTCTCAACAATCAAGAATAACTGTAGCAGCAGCGTTTATGTATGACAGCAGCAGCAACGGAGGAGAGGAATGATGAGCGCTGAAGGTGAAGGCACAGACGGCACGAGTGTCACGAGACAAGAATTTACGGCGAATAAGCTGCTGTGAGAAATATGGCAAATATACAGTTAAAATGTGAGTGTGCGCGTGTGTTGGTGTAGCGCAGAAAAATTGACATTATGCTATCAAAATATTATATATGCCAGACATTAGATTTCACTGATTCTTAGAAGCATAGCAGCTGCCATCAAAAAATAAGACAACGCTGAAGGCAATGAGTAAGCAGACAAGAGCAAGAGCAGAGTGGAGGGCAAGGACAAACGGAAGTTGAGCGGGAGAGCAAAATATGTGCATATATTTTTAGGAAAGTCAGTCCATACACACGCGATAAATATTTGCATGTTACGCACACATGATTGACGCAGCTAGCATAGCTTTCCACCCTCACTTAGTTTAAACCGCTGCACGAGAGCGTAAGACGTTCAAGTTTATGGTTATTTGAAATTTTTCACTCGAAAATTTGCGTTGGCAAAGGATAAGTAAGAAATTTGGTTGTGGCTCTGGAATGTGCACATAAATTAAGTTGGCTGCGTTTCGAAATTCCTATTGCTATGTGAGTGTCTGTATATTCAAAGAAATGAATTAACTTTACAATTTTCGCAGAGTCATTAGCAGCTTGAAAAGCTGGCAAAGTTTCAAGTAAATTTGATAAGATAAAATTTATATTTGCCGCACTTACACAACGTCAGATAACAGCTAATGAGAAATTGCTTAGAGACTCACCTGGAAATAAATAAAAAAAATATGAAATATTATAAAATATGTCGACTTTGAGAGAAACAAATTTCTATACTCTCGCAACAAATGTTGCTAAAGAGAGTATTATAGTTTTGTTCACATAACGGTTGTTTGTAACACCCAAAACTAAACGAGTTAGATATAGGGTTATATATACCAAAGTGATCAGGGTGAAGAGTGGAGTTCAAATCCGAATGTCTGTCTGTCCGTCCGTCCGTCCGTCCGTCCGTCTGTGCAAGCTGTAACTTGAGTAAAAATTAAGATATCTTGATGAAACTTGGCACACTTATTTCTTGGCACCATAGGAAAGTTGCTTTCGAAAATCAGCAAAATCGGACCACTGCCACGCCCACAAAATGGCGAAAACCGAAAACACATAAAGTGCCATAACTAAGCCATAAATAAAGCTATGGAAATAAAATTTGGTATGAAGTATCGCACTATAAACGGGCATATTTGGATGTAATTTTTTTGGGGAAGTGGGCGTGGCCCCGCCCTCTACTAAGTTTTTTGTACATATCTCGCAAACCAATAGAGCTATATAAACCAAACTTTCTGCAGTCGTGTTTTTTAGCCACTTCCTAATACAGTCCAAAAATGAAAGAAATCGGATAATAACCACGCCCACCTCCCATACAAAAGTTAGGTTGAAAATTACAAAAAGTGGGTTAACTCTCTAACGAAAAACGTCAGAAACACTAAATTTCACATAAGAAATGGCAGATGAAAGCTGCACTCAGATTTTTTTACAAAATGGAAAATGGGCGTGGCGTCGCCCACTTATGGGTCAAAAACCATATCTCAGGAACTACTCGACCGATTTCAATGAAACTTGGTTTGTAATAGTTTCCTTACATCCCAATGATATGTTGTGAAAATAGGCCAAATCGCTTCACAACAACGCCTACTTCCTATATACCAGAACTTTGAAGACGATCTGAATCGTTTACTTTACAATAGATAAAGTAAGTACTAGTGAAGATATCGGTGCAGAACTTTGCACAAATACTATGTTAATAGTGTGGCAGCCCCATTCTAAAAATCGCCGAAATCGGACCATAGGTTTTTAAGGCCCCATATATCGAACACGAGGACCTCGGTGCTTCTAACCTAATATTATGGTTTCCAACTTTCAATGGACTTTATGCAATATATATGACGGATATGTGAGTCAAATTGTGTATTATATGTATAATATTAATAAAGTTAAATAAATAAATTGCGAGAGTATAAAATGTTCGGTTACACCCGAACTTAGCCCTTCCTTACTTGTTTAAAATAAATTTAAAGATATCTTATGATTTTTTTTTTAATTTGTTTAATACATTATACTATTTATTACATAAAAATTTGTTTTTAAATTCAATTGTAACAGATAGTTTAACCGTTTCGACAGTCGTTTCATTGCTTCTTAAAAACCACATGTCTTAAAAAACTCTATTTGGAAAATATATTATATTTTTAACTTATATAACTTTAATTTTTTTATCTAGATTGAAAACAAAGTATTATTACCGGACAGACGGTAAGCCTAATGATAATCAATTTCCTTCTCAATATTTATATATTATACAAAAATTATTTAATATTGCCTACATTTAGGAGTAAGCAACATATTTTAATGGTCATTATATAAATAATGTTCTTTCCGAAATAGATTAATAGCAAATGATGTAACTTGGAGAGAATATAAGTTACTCGACACTCAGCCTAGTTGTAGTCAACTTTTTAGTACATATAAATGTATTATATATAAAAAATATTGCCTACATTTAGGAGTAATAAGTAAAATCAAGATAATATAAATCGGGTAGCATAACGCTAATAACTTCTAAAATAGCTCACACCGAGATTTTTTTTTGAACAAATTCCAATTTTTTTCGACTCAAAACTAGGTTAGGTTAGGTATGAAGGCTGTTTCCTTAAAAAAATGGAAACCCACTTACACTATCGAGAGCAGTCCTTTGTGATGCCATAAAATTCAACCGCTCACTTATTTTATGAATCGACAAAGCGCTTAGAACCTACCACAAATCATCAGAGGTTTTTAACTTCGGTATCCGCTAATTCGCGGGGGTGTCCAAAAAAGTGAGATCCAAGGATTTTTTGACTAAATCTCGCAAAGGCGGGGCATTCCAAAAGGAAATGCTCGGAGGATTCTACCTCATCTTCTTCAAGACAGCTTTTGCAGCTAGCATCCGGTAAAATTTTTAGTTTTACCGCGTGAATCCCGATGGGACAATGGCCAGTTAGAACTCCTATAACTTGGGAAAGGTTTACCTTGTTTAGGGCAAAGAGTTCCCTTGACTTCTTGCGATGTACTTTTGGCCTGAATGATCTTGCGACAGAACAGGTGCTAGTGACTGTCCAGCGCCTGCTCAGTTCAGCTGTGACCCATTCATCCAGAAGCAAGTTGCAAGAGGACAGCGGCGCTCCTAATGTTCCCATTCCACTGTAAGTGAGACCGAAGTGCCTAGCCTAGCAAGCTCATCAGCCTTGCAGTTTCCTGCAATTCCGCTGTGGCCTAGCACCCAAACTAGTATGATTGCGAAGTGTTCCGATGAAACTCTGAACTAAGTTGTAATTACATTTTGGGGTTTTCAAGAAGAAATAGCTAAAACGGGATCAATTTCAAAGTCTATATTCTAACTAGTATTTCGCCGAAAACAATGTCTCTATAATTACGAAAGTTATGATCATTAGAAGTCAGCGCGGTGGGAGCCCGTCAAGAGTACATTTTTTCTAATTCTACTTTTTTCTCAATACCACATTTTACGACGATGTACACGATAACTCAAAAACTATTCAACCGATTGACTTGAAAAATAAAATATAATCTTCCTAAGTAGATTTTCCACAGAGTGACGTGAGATTTTTTTGATTGAGTAATTTGAAAAAAAATTTTATACGGTAATTTTAGCTCAAAATATAAAGTAGTGCTTTCATTTGCGTTAAAAAAATAAAAAACAGATTCGTCATTCTGTTCAAAATTTATCACTTTTTTAAGAAAAATAGTTTGTTACTTGTTTTAGACAAAAATTGAAATGCCAATCATGTAAACCTTCAAGGAGTGCTTCGGAAGAATTTATCCACGACAATGATTTTTTTTACCACATGAAAACCTTAAAGAAATTCGCTTCAAGTAAAGTCACAAAAGCTAAATTTTCCGCAAGCAAACACAAAAATATGGTTCACAACTGCAGAGCACCATTCCTGAACTCAACCATATTTGCATTACCACTCAATACAGCACCAGCTGTAAGTAATTTGTACCAATACTTTTGTACCAAACGATTACACACACACTTAACAACGGTTGACCGTAATGCTTGCATATATATCTATTTGGTTGTTGTTCTTGACGCTGTTGTGGTCAAGCACCCAAAGAGCAGCAATTACTAATGTAATTTGCCAGAGATAGCGTGTTGTAAACAAAGCATTTTTCCTTTTTTTTGAAGTACCAACTAGTATAGATATACGAGTATATACGAAATAGCCAAGAAGTAAACAAGTTGAGTGACAAAATAACAAAACAAAGAAACATAATAACAAAACGGAATGCAAAGTAAGAGTGTTGGTAAAACAATGGGCAACAACAACAATCCGGTATGACGATATTGCTAACAATTGATTTGCCATTAAAGGCACAAGCGGCTATAAGCTATTACAAATACACAAACACATAGATATATTTGGTGCGTTGAACTTACGTGGGCGTGTAAATAAGTTTGTTTGCTTAGCGGTACATGTGCATACAGCCACGAAATAGTCAAAATGTAAATATACACAAAGGCATTCGACACGTGTTGCCATCTGCGCCGCCAAACACTATTTACATGCCACGAAAGCAAATAATACAAATACATATACAAAAACAATAATAAAGGAAAGTATCTCCTACAAGCTTCACCCACAAATTCGAAAACAATACGCCATTAGCTGCCGACACTAACACACACACCTTTGATTTTTTATACACCCTTTGTTGTTGTAGGTGTTGTTGGTGCCTAGGTAGGCGTCTCTGCCAACCACTTCATTTTTATTGATTACCCACTTTCATGAATCACTTCTTTTTGCCAGTTTCGCTTGACGCGCCTCTTTATCTTCGATGGGGGCCGGCAATGCGGTTTGGCACTTAAGGCTGCAGGCTTCATCAATTCAAGTGGCGGCCAATGCCTTTCTCTTTAGAACTCGCTTGCTCTACAGGCGCTTTCTTCAGTCATTTGTATGTATGCGCGTTGCCATTTTGCCGCTTTAGCGCCTCCAACCAAATTTATTGTATGCGGTTTTCGGCCTCAATTCATCTGCCAGCTTCTTTGCATTTCACGGCTTCGCTTTCACATTCCCACTCGATTTTCATTCTTCTTTCCGCAAGCATTTCAAGGCCGTTCACCAGCTCATAACTCACGACTCGACTCGAGTCGACTCACAGCTGTGGCTGCCGCAGCATTTCTTCTTTGACCTCTGCGGCGGCACATGTTGCCAATGGTTTGCCACATCGCTTGGGTCCTCTTGCTTTCCCGATCGCTTAAAGTTTCACTTACCTTTTTGTGCTTTTCTTTGTTTTGCTTTTGTGCGAAAATGGAGGCGAGACAGAGGCGTGCGAAAATAATTGCATTTGTGTGCGCCCATACGGGTATATATGTGTATGCCGTGTAGCCACACGCCAGCCGGTTGACGTTGCTGCAGTTAGCTTCAGCGCGCATGGCAGGCAGGCAAGCACTCAAGTGTCATGGTTACGTATACGCACTGCAGTACCGTAAATTAAGTAGGCGAGTTGTTGGTGTGTGTGTGTGGCATTAAGTGAAGTTTGTTATAAATGGGAGTATGCATAAATTGATTATAAATATTTGGGTTGGTGCGCGAGAATTGTTGTGATGCGTTAAAAGGAAAGTTAAGTGGAATTTAAGCGAAATTTTTTGATTATATTTGTATTGGAGAGTATATATAATACTATATAATAGGAAAAGTAAAAGTTTGGTACTAATATTATACTTTTTAAATGTTAAAAAGCATAAAATAACTTTTTTGAGGAAAAATAGAACACAAATACAATTAGTTATATAATATTTCAACCCTAAACTGCCTCTTTGATACACTAAGGTAATAGGCACGAATAACAGCACTCTAATAGCCTTTTTCCACAGGAGCTGATTGATCAATTAACCAGCCTCTGCTCGATTATTAAGATCTATTTACCATACAAAATAAAAATCTACATTGATTTTTACTTGAATTTAAATCGACATGAAAATCAAATACAACTCTGCGACAAAGGCGCACAAAATACGTTCTTTGTCTGAGATTGGCTGAATTTTTTTGATAAAAAAAGCTACGGTAAATGTCGCTGCTAAAAAAAATATCAATCAGCTGTTGAAATTTACCAACCTCTTATGAAAAGCAAAAACAAAAATGTATAACAGCTGATCGGTTATCGAGTAGCCGGCAGTGTGAAAAGCAAAAAAGGGTTTCTCAATAAAAATTTTAATATTAATTAATATTGCTGTCTAAACACGCTATAATACTCAACTTAATATTAAGAACACCTAAAAAATGTTTTAAAAATTCTGTAATTCTTTAATTTTATTATATATTCTATTTCCATTTCCACCTGAAAATTTTGATTTAAATTTTTTCTTAAGCTGAGAGATCCAACACCAGCATTGCCTCAATTAAATGTACAAACCATATACACTGCATTACAAATAAATATTTATATGCGTACGCGTATAAGCTGACCACTTCTAGTATATCATTTTATTTTTTCTTATTTATTTTTTGTAGTTCATTAACATGCTAGCTGCGTTCTAAGCAATTAAGCAAATATTTGCATTAAACGTGGTGACATACATTTGCCTTTGGGTTTATGTTACGATGACAAAGCAATCGACTAATGCTTGCGACAATATTGGAGTGATAAATTCCGAATGAATATAAAAAAATATAAAAATACAGAAAACAAGTAAGGAAAGGCTAAGTTCGGGTGTAACCGAACATTTTATACTCTCGCAATTTATTGAAGAAATTTTATTAAGATAACGCACAAATTTACCCATAAATTCGGCATAAAGTTTAATAGAATAACGAAAATCGTCATACATAGATATGAGGGCTGAGGTAATTCCTGAACCGATTTCATTCAATTTCACCAGCAAGGTACACTATATCCAATACTATACGCTCACTTAAATTTGCTAAGATATATCACATATTAACCAATACGTAATAAAGCCCAACGAATTATTCAAAAACCTATAATTAGGTATATGGGAGCTAGGAGATGTTGTGACCAGATTTTAATAATTTTTGGAACAGAGACACACTATTGGAAGAAAACAATTTTCTCTGAATTACATTAAATTAGTTGGGAGATTTACCCATATTTTCGGTTAAAATTTAACCTTAGACGCTGAGTTCAACATGTTCGATATCTGGGGCCTTGAAAAGTTATAGTCCGTTTTCGACAATTTTTTTCAAAAGTGATGCTACAGATCATATACTGTATTTGTGTAAAGCTTTATTTCGCTATCATCATTGGTTCCTAATGTATATATTATAGAGTGAAGGATTCAGACGGAATTCAAAATTTAGTTATAAAGAAAGTAGTCGTGGTTGTGAACCGATTTCAACCATTTTCCACACATGTCATCAGAGTGTCAATAAAATATTATATACCGAATTTTATTGAAATCTGTCGAGTAGTTCTTGAGATATGGTTTTTGACCCATAAGTGGGCGATGCCAGGCCCATTTTCCATTTTGTAAAAAGATCTGAGTGCAGCTTCCTTCTGCTATCATTTCTGTGAAATTTTGTGTTTCTGACGTTTCTCGTTAGTGAGTTAACGCACTTTTAGTCATTTTCAACCTAACCTTTGTATGGGGGGTCGGCGTGGTTATTATCCGATTTCTGTAATTTTTGGACTGTATAAGGAAACGGCTAAAAGAAACGACTGCAGAAAGTTTGATTTATATAGCTTTATTGGTTTGCAAGATATATACAAAAAACATATTTGGGGGCGGGGTCACGCCCACTTTTCCAAAAAAATTACATTCAAATGTGCCCCTCCAAATTTTATTTTCATAACTTTATTTATGGCTTAGTTATAGCTCTTTATGTGTTTTTGGTTATCGCCATTTTGTGGGCGTGGCAGTGGTCCGATTCCGAACTTTCGAACTTAACCTTCTTATGATGCCAAGGTATACGTGTTCCAAGTTTCATTAAGATATCTCAATTTTTACTCAAGTTACAGCTTGCACGGACGGACAGACGGACAGACGGACATCCGGATTTGAACTTTACTCGTCACCCTGATCACTTTGGTATATATAACCCTATATCTAACCCGTTTAGTTTTAGGACTTACAAACAACCGTTATGTGGATAAAACTATAATACTCTCTTTAGCAACTTTTGTTGCGAGAGTATAAAAAGATATAAAAGATAAAAAAAGAAAATAAAAATTTAAAGAAAAATAAATAAACAAAATAAAATAAAATAGAAAAAAATACAAAAAAAATCAAATATAAAAAAATGGTAAACAATTTATTGAAAAATGGGACAGACTTTTAGAGGCAAAAGCTCAGCCAAACACAAAATGCATACATGTGTGTTAACGAGAGTGTCGTGCCAATATTTATTTTGCTTAATTTTATATATAAATAGATGTGTGTATTTGCATACAAACATATACAAATGCAGTCGTAAATATGTGACATAGTTTGCAAACAACTCATGTTCAAAATCAGTAACACTGTTAGACAAATAGTGGAACAGTCATTGAGAAAGAAAATTTATTAAATTTAAGGGGCACACCTAGTGTGAAATTTCAAAAAAATCAATTTTTTTGTTTCATATTTCGGTAGATCACACCTTTAAAAATAACATATTAAAATTTCAAATCGATATCCCAAATAGTTTTTGAGTTATAGCAATTTAAATAGCAGCCGCTCGGTAACAGTGAAAACGATCATTTTATCTTTAAACTCGTTTTTCTCGAAACAGCATTTTCCGAATTTGCTGCAGTGATTACTCAAAAACAAATGATCCGATCACTATCGAGTTTTTTTTTACATTTTCTTTATATAGTTCTCCGTACAATGACCTATCGATTTTTGATCTGATCAAAAAATCGAATTTTGGCAGGCCAAAAACGACCAAAATTTTGGGTAAAATTCGACTATTTTTTTAAAAACGCCGCCATTTTGTCAATTTTTGATTTTTTTTATCGTAGGTTATTGTACAGACAATATTTTCTAGTTTAAGATAGATATTTTATTTTTTTAGATTTCATCCACGGAGAAGGCCGGAATCACTGCAGCAGTGAAGGACCTTTTTTTTCGAGCCGTTGGAGATCGACTATAACTTAAAAAATATTTAATTTTTTTCTTCAAAAATTTCACTGTATATTATTGAAACATGTATAAAAATATTCTTAAAATTTTGAAATAATTGATAAAGTATTTTTTTTTTATAAATATTTCCAAAAATCACATTTTTTTAGGCCATTACAGTAGGTGTACCCCTTAAGCATTAAAATGTATAGGTATTTAACATATTTTTATTATATTTTTAACATAACCTATAACTATAAACATGTATGTAGGTATGTACGCGTCTTTGAGTATTACTTAATGAATTACAAATTGGTTCGAGATCTCAATGAATGTATGTATGTTAAGAAAGAAATTAAGCGCCAAGGCTGCACACTACCCTGCAGTAAAATAAGAGGATCAATACTAGTTCGACAGCATTGTTATTGACTATACCTCAATTAGTATAAAACGAATGAATAGTGGATTAGTTGAACTGTGCTATGTTTTCAACTATTTAAGAATATGTTCTAAATGAAAACATAATGGGCTACTTGACATTTCTTAGAACATTGTCATGTAGAAAATACAAAAAATATGAACAATAAAAAATAAAAGTATTCGGTTGGTTTGGGATAGGTCGACAACCAGGGCTGCTCCAACTAATATGGTTCTCCCCTTGGGCATACATCCAAGTATTTGTCTGTATACACTCATTTAAATATTTACATGCATTTATATGTATATATAAAAAAACATACGCAATTTGTGGAAATGAAGGCAAGCACGTTAATTCATTATAAAATGATTGTGTGCGTCCAGACAGACCAGACACGTGCGTGTAAAGTTCATTGATATTTTATATACAATAAGCAAATACATTAAGTTGGCACTTAAATGAAATATGAAGCTAATATTTTATGAATCAACAAACTCTATTCGACTACTTACTATAGTCGGAGATATCTTACTCCCGATTGGACAAGGTTAGGATGTAATGCATAAGGTTAAGTTAGCTAAATAATCTTTTATAATCTAATACTTCGACTCATTATTAAAGCAGTAGTGGATAGAGCCAACCCGTAAATATTTTAATCATTGTACACTGGTTACCAAACATTATACTCGCAATGAAACCGAAGAAGTAAAAAAAATGACTTTGGCCAAATAAAATTATATAAATAATATTAATGATTCTAAGTACGAATAGCAATTTAACAAACCACACTTGACAGTCAAGTGTTTTAATACCAAGTACATTACATAACAATTATAGAATGAACTTCAAAACTTACATGTCTGCGGTCAAGCGCTTTTCAATTTAAACGGCCCACATATTGACATATACAAGAGCACTCAAAGTGTATAACAAATTACAAAAAAATATGTGTGTATATGCATTAAAATATTTTATTTTGACATTTAAAATGACAATCAAATGTCACAATGACGCCAACACGCAAACCGCCATTTGAGTGATTGACTGACAGAAGGGCCCCCATAGAGCTCACTTAATAATCACGCATGAATTCACTGTCAATCACGATAAATTTGTACGAGAGTAATATAATTTTTTTAAATTTGAAAAATGAAAAAAAATGTACGTTGCAAAAACTGGTACAGTGGGTTTTTGGTATTAAATGAACGTGACGAAGTGGATTTCTGGACTTATATTGTATGCAGTGGTTAATATTAACTTGAAAGAATATAATATTTAACTGCTACGAATTTCTGATTTTAATGAGTTAAAAAATGTGTTTCATCCTAATTGTAGGCAACGTTTTACTATATGACGACAGTGATCATTCTTTAATGAAGTTTTCCATAAACGTTATGAGAAAATGTTGCCTACATTTAGGATGATGATTCTGTAATTTTGATCAAGTATTCAAAAATATTTTCTGAAGTTCAGTGAACATAAATTAATAATGTAGCAATACTTTCTCGGCTGCTTCCTTTGCAATATGATATAGACCAGAATTTTCGACTCAATTGAGTACGACTACATAGAAATCGAAATGGATATCGGCATCTAGAAGTATACACATTTATGTCAAAAGTACAGAAATTCTAATATCTGCACTAAAGAGCTCTCAGAAAAAAACACTTAGCAAAGTCTTTGGCTTTTGGTGTCTTTACAGTCTTTTGATTGTCAACAGAAATGCTTCTCAAGATAATGAAAACGACAAACTGCTTGATTCATCGGCAGTAATCATTCTTTAATGAAGTTTTCCATAAACGTTATTAGAAAATGTTGCCTACATTTAGGATGGTGATTTTGTAATTTTGCTCAAATATTCAAAAATGTTTTCTGAAGTTCAGGGAACATAAATTAATACTGTAACAAAACTTTCTCGGCTGCTTCCTCTACAATATGATATAGACCAAAATTTTCGACTCAATTGAGTACGACTACATAGAAATCGAAATGGATATCGGCATCTAGAAGTATACATATGTATGTCAAAAGTACAGAAATTCTAATATCTGCACTAAAGAGCTCTCAGAAAAAAACACTTAGCAAAGTCTTTGGCTTTTGGTATCTTTACAGTCTTTTGATTGTCAACAGAAGAGCTTCTCAAGATAATGAAAACGACAAACTGCTTGATTCATCGAACGATTTTTTTCTCAGAAACCTTTCGATGAAAAAAAGTGGTTCGAGGTTTTTTCTTCTCTTTCATATGTAATTCTCATTACACATTCATCCCAGTAAGAATGTGAGCCGATGTTCGGGCGCGTGAAAGCGCTGAATGACTGATAGTTCCATTGTACTATATATATATTCTTATAGTTTAGATGAAAGCTACTACTTTAAACGATATATGTAAAGGAATTACTTAAAAACACAATTTAGATAAACAATCTGAGAATTACAACTTCATTTCTGTACAGAAGCAATGAAATGAACCAGGAGATATCATGTAATACAAAATGTGACAAATAATTATTTATTTTACCTTCACAACAAAATCGCGTTTCTCCTTATCAGCACCTGGACCGCCTGTGGGCACCACCAAAGGCCCCGACGATGCAACCACATTCTTCAGTTTTTGCGTATCTCTTGTAGCGTTAACACTTTTAAAGCCCACAATTTTATCAATCGTAAGTTCTTGGTTTTCATACGCATTCATCTGCCTATTACCATCACTAAGTCCGGGCGTTATCCTTGCGCTGCCATTGAGTATCAATGGCAACATCAATTTAGCTGCAATGTCAACACTGACTGATGATGCAACCGCTGTTGTTGCTGATGGAGTTTCTGCTGTTGATGGTAGTGATGCGCTGTAGCCACTCGAATTTATGGAAGCTGTGGCATTTAAGTTACCTCGATTACTTGGAGATGGTTGCGCGGCAGTAGCAGCGCCCGATATTGACGCATTGAATTGCGTCGCAGTATTTACCTGCGGATTATTGACCAATGCTGCTGAGGCATTCGCATTTTCATTTGTTGTTGCAGCAGTACCACTGCTCTGCAATTTTTCATGCCGTTGGAGCGCATTCAGTGTAGGTTCAAGTGCCTGCTGTGGTGCAGTGGACTGCATAATCGCATGCGTCGGCGCCGCAGCATTACCGTTATTCGCCGCAGCATCGACTAATGCGGCCATAGGTCGTCCAATTAACGCACCATCGGCCTCAACAACCGATGCGGCTCGACCATCATGCTCCGTTTTATACCCCACTGACGCTGCTGCCGCGACGACTACTACTCCTGGCTGCGCTGCGGCTGCTGGCAGCGTATGTGGATGCGTGCCTACAGCCAGTGCGTATGGCGCGGCGAATTCATCGAATTTATATATATTCTTCGGATGATTATTGGCGTAATTATCATCGCCGCGCAATTCGGCATCGTGTGAGCTCATGCTGTCGCTGGCGACTTTCTCGTTCAGCTTGATGATGTTGGATAAATTCAGATTATTGATCAGCGTCACGCCAGTGATGCCGACCAACACGATGACGAAGCAGACGCCGCCAATTAAGAGCAATGGCGTTTTCGATGTTTTCGTACACATTTTTGACTGCTGTTGTTTTTGTATTTTGTTTTTGTAATTTTTCGTTTCGTTTTCGGCGTTGAGCAAAATTAATTGATGTTTGGCGTTTCGATGCGCAACTTTTTTATCATGGCAATTGCTTGATACGCATCTATTTTTTTTTGTATTTCCAGTTTTTTTTTACGCTTTTATTTAAGCGCTTTAAATTCGAAATAAATTCACTGCTTTTTTATTTGATATATTTTTTTTTGCGCGCGATTTCGATTTCGCTACTTTTGATTCTCGTAATTTCTTTTCGTTATTTGGACTTGTTTTTGTTTTTTTGTAAATATCACAATATTGGTTTTGGCCGCACTTTGTAGAATTTCATTTATATAGATTAATTATTTGGCTGTTATTTTGTGGTCAGAGGCATAATCTTTTTATTAGTATAAATGATGTTTCAACCATGCAAATTGAGATTTATGATTTTTTAATTTTCATGCCCAAAAATTTTCGGCGAAATGGTTATTGCAATTTTTACTTTACTTTAGTGCGCAGTATGAAATTATAGAGTATGACTTTAATTGGTTTTAACCACGTGTTTTGGAAATAAGAAAAAAATGTTGCCTACATTTTGGCGCATTTAATAAAAGTGAAAATAGCAATTTAAAAGAGGTTAGAGGAGTGGGTCTTAAAAAATGTCTGTGAAATATGTTTGAATGTGTACAATAAGTCAGATTTCCTAGAAGAAAATGTGAAAATTATTGTTTTTGGGTTAAAGTACTAAAGTTTCAAACTCGAAACTTGAATCTCTTGTTAGATCTGCGATATTAGTTACTTAGACATTCATCTGGTATCCCAAAAGGTCATAGATTCCATATATGATCTATTCCAAGTGAGATTTATTCAATCAAATCCATGAAAGTCTAAGGTTTGTATGCCTAAGATTGTGTATGATAGGTCGACCTTTATCGTCAAACTATAGATCACGATATACTCTTCGATTGTTTGTTGAAATTGTTAATTGTTCTAGAATCAGTTCAGAAATAAAACTCGCTTTTGAATATTATTTTTAAATTGTTCCAACTTCTTTAAGTAACAACTTCTTTAAGTGTAAATATTTAAGATAAATAAGGTAAATATAGGCAACCTTCAACTATTTAAACTCAGAAAAGCGCACAAATATCAAGTATTTTTCATTTGCTTTGCAAATTCAAATTCAAATGCAGCAAAGGATTATAATTACCATACTCAATGTGCACAATACTTAATGATGATTGCAATAATAATGATAATGAGCGTAATTTACATAAAATAATGACAAAGATGAACGACGAAAGTGTGAACAAGGTAATAATTTTGCCTAAACAATGGCGGTAAATTTTAATTTACGAAAGAGTGAAATTATCAAAAGGCACAACAATAAAACAGTGAGAAGAATGCCGTACATCTGACAGCAATGAATAAAATAAAGGTGAAAAATTACAAATAAAAGATTTACAAAAGAATTATGAGGACTCGTAAACACTCAAACATATTTTGGTGAGAAATGAAAAGAGAAAAACAATAAAAAGAGAAATAATGAAAAGGCTTCAACGCAAAAATTGCAAATAAAACCAAATAAACATTTAAAGAACTTGAAGAGCGAAACGAAGAGCTACCAGAGAAGAGAAGAGCTAGAGACAATAAATTAGGTGTTAGAAAGTAACCAAAAAAGGCACATATTTTATCGCCTAGTGCCATATTTTATAAGATCCTTTTGCTGTTGTAGCGGAATTAGACGAATAAGGCAGCCTAATTAACATAACATTTTCATTTTAATTGCAAAAATGTTGTGTTGTAGCACAAGCAATATGAAAACACTAACAAAAGAGAGGAAGTCAGTGAAGGTGTCTCTCTTTATTTACAGTGTCACAGTAAAATTGAAGAAGTTTAGAAATCTGCTGCAGTCACTTTGGCACTAGTTACATACTAGTCCTTAGGTCTCATTTAATTATTGATATATTTTCCTACACGTAGAACTACATTTATATGCCGAAAAATATACCTTTTTGTTAAGAGTATGTGGTGATGAAGTGGTCATATAAGCTTTCTACACTTTTTTGTAGGGATTCAAAAAGAGGATACAAGATTCCAAAAATCAATGTAAATTATTTCAAGATCCCTTTTATGTAGAAATTCGATAGAAATACTTGTAATTACTTTTCAGCTGCCAAAGAAGGGTAAAAACTCATTTCATATATATTGTTTTAACCAAAACGACATAGAAAGTTATGAGTCCGGGCTCCAAAAAGACTAGTGCCACTAATAAAGCTTCTAATTTCGTGTCTATCAGGCAATGCAGAACCATTGTGACCATATAGCCACACATTACAGAATACATTAGAAGCCCACCAAAATAAGCGTACCACAACGAATGAAAAAGACATCACACTTTATAATGGGCGCAACCGAAAAATATAGCACCTGCATAGCCCCAAAAAAGAATGGAGAAAAAATGCAGGTGCCAACTGCAACACAAGCACGTACAATGCAAAGAACATGCGAAGCACACTGCGGTTGCGATGTACGACGGAGTGCATGTAAACATCCGGCAACTACAAAAGCACCAAGCACGAGCAGGTACGCAACACAAAGCACACAACAGTAGAAGAGGTGGCCGCGGAGGCGTGGTACGCGCGACCAACACGCGAATGGCAACATTCAACGCTCATTATTTGCGGTTTTCAAAGGCCCTTTCATTATTATCTCACTTGGCAATGTGCGCTAATACAATGGCATAGAGGTGTAAAAGGATCTTCCAAGAGTAACACGCCCTCCGCAACACTTACACCACACACCACTTCTTTGGTAAGCACACGCTTTGGTAACAGCGACTATTATGTATTCATAGTCTATATATATGTTTGGGTGGCGCGCATCCTTTGCTATTTTGTTAAGTGCGCGCACAAAAGTATGCTACTTTTTCATTGCAAGTGTGCGGTGCATACAATAACGGTGCATGTGGTTACCATTTGCGTATGCATTCTTTGTCTGTGAATGTTTCGACTGCATTCGCTTGGTAATGCACATTAAGAAAGCATATATCTTTTATTTTACTCTGCTTACGTTTGGCTTTGGCTTTTATCTGCTTTTTGGTCTGCCTTTATTTGCATACCTGCCTGCCTGTACGGCCTTGTCTTTCTTCACTTGCATGCGCCTGCCAGCCTGCATTTCGGCTGACTGTCTGACATTAACCGAAAATATTTCGCATACACAAAAGTTACCGCTTCGCACCCAGGCAAGGCGCCTACGCAAATGTAATGGATGAGGTGCAGGGTCAAAGGATATCTGCTGCAGATTTTTCATCTGCAAATTTGTTTGAAATGAACCAATGGTTGATAAAGGAAAGTATAAGTTTACATGTGGAAGTTGAAAATGTTAAAAAATTTAAAAAGTGATTCAAGGTTTTGCAGTTGATGGATTAACAGGGTGGGTTAACAAATATTTATATGAAAACTTATTCGATATACTATTATATTAAATTAATTAATTAATTATATTAAAATTAAAATTAACTAATTATTTATTCGGTAGGTGGCGCTGTTATCAAAATACTTAGAATAAGCGTACTATAAATTACTATCCTGAGAAATAGTGCATTAAATGAGTGAAACAAATAATATTTCAAAAGTTTATCTAATAGAGTGATGAGGAAAAGATTTTCAAAGGATAACAAGTTTCCTTAGTAGAGAATACTTTTCGAATTAATCCTTCTAATTTTTGCTATGAAGTCAGTGAACGTAAAGTTAAGATCTAAAGGAAGTCACCACTTTAGTCTTTTGAAAATTTAATTGCTTTCAAATTGACAAATTTGATAAAGAGTTTGCGCTTTCTTCTTTGTTAAAAAAAATTAAAACTGACCTTTAACTATTCTGAAGTTTCTTCCAAAAACATATTTAATTCGCCTCAGGCTTTTTGAGAAAATTCTTTCGCTATATCGAGGTTGCAACTTTATATCGCTTTTAAACATCTTAAATTTATTTTTGTTAGTCTGTTAGTCTGTCTTGTCTCTAAAATACCCATTTAAAACATAATTTAGTCCGTCATCAGTAATTATTTACATAAAAACTTCCAAATGGTTTACTTCTTTTACATTTCCGCAACTCATTCACCAACGCATAGATTTCGACCAAAATTTTCCATTTTGCGGATTCAATGATTTCGTAATTAGCGACATCTATTAGCCGCGGAATGTATTTTTTCGAGTCGGTCAGTTCAATTCAGATCGTAAATTTCAATGATTTAACGTAGAATTTTTCGATCGAATCGGAACCAATTTTCGATCGAAACGGATTCAATGATTATGCCCATTATTTTATCATTTGATTTGGTATAAAACTGATTTGAAATTTGTTTTTGAAGATTTTTAGGGAAAGGAATACTTTATTGAAATTATTGTTGAATACGGAGACATGATTGATACGAATTTTGAAATTAAGACTTATTACAAGTCAAAGGCTTCATTTCACAACAGAAAATTTGTGAAAATCAATTTTAATTGGGAGAAATTGGTTCAAACCCTGAAAAAATATTCCAAAATTTTCGAAAAAGTTATTGGCAATATCTTAAGTTTTCCTAGAAAGCCTCTTTGTACATATTTTATTTTGGAATACTTGATTGTGTGGCGATATTCCTTGTCTATGCATGCTAAAGCATATACTTTTTATATAAATCGAAATATTATAATAAGGTAATCTTTAAGCAGCGTATGCATACGCCTTAATATTCAGAATCGTGTAAAAGATAAGGACTACGACATGAAACCAATGGCATAAAGGTACAAGGCAATTACGGGTACTTAAATGCATGCATGTTACTTGCAACAACATGAGGCATGTATGTAGAACATGGATAAATTTAAATACAGATGGCATGTGAGTTGAAGACATAAGCAGAGCAAAGCGAAGGGCACTTAAGGAAGCAGGCTAAAGCAAAACGATATGACGCACATTTGTATATTACTACAGAAATATTTGCAGATACATAGGTACGTATGTCCATGCGTAATGACAAATTGCGACAGGATGTGCGTGCAAAGAGCACTTCTCCTGCTACGCAAAAATTGTCAAAGAAGACATGAAAATATAAATAACAAGCATTAAAGAAAGGCAACTCATACTTGTATTGAAGAGATGCTGTAGTTTATTTTTTGTGACGATTTGCCTATGAGAACTAACTACGAGAGCAATGCATTCAAATTGAAACGCTTTACACTTTCCGTCTTTCTGTTTGCGTTTTTTTGACTTGGATGCAGCATGATTTATGGCGTCAAAGCAAATGCATTTTTTTGTTATTCTAGTTCTAGGTAAGTCATTGCAATTAAATTTTGAATCGAAATGAAAGAGCAAAGACAGAACGAGAAACATAACTAATTACTCATATGACTTACAAGCAACCTTGAGCGATTAATTTCGGCTCAAAGAGATGCTTTAATATTCACCATACTGAGTGAGTTATTGTCCAGCGATAATGGCAAGAATTCGAGAAGTTTGATCATTTTTTGGCTTGTGGTTAGAAATAGAAATTGTTTGCTCATTAAGCGCATGTTAAGCTTAATGTTGAGTTCAAATATTGGTCGAGGTAAATGATCAGTTCTCCCATGGTGGCTTATATGGCAACATATCTTCAGGCGAATTACAAGCAACTCACCACAATATGGAAAATAAGTGTGGTCAATATTAATTTATACCACGAAGTATAATTCAATGGAAATCGGGAGAATGTTCACTGACCGCTAGAGTTGCCAACAATTTTTTAATCGCAATATTTTTTATTATATAAATTTATCAAAAATATTAATTATAAAAGTATAATTTCTTTGGTTGAAGTAGTTCCAAATTAAGAGACCGTATGAATTATTCAGTAGAGTTGCCAAGAATAAACAAATACTAGACATTATCTTAATTTTTTATTGATTTAAATAGAAAAAATAATCTCCAAAATATTAATTTCGAGGAACATATGATATTAATTTCAAGTAAGGTATATATGAAAAGTATTACTTTGAACAGAGTTGCCAACACTTCATAACAAAAACAGATTGTACAGTGAATATAAGATTAAGTGTGTTGAAAGCATATATGGGTATGTGAAAAGGGATACATATAAATTTAGAAAAAATTTAGAATAGGGTTACCAACAAATTTTCAATACAAATAGTAAATTAAAAAAAAAAATTAAATAAAAAATAATTAAAAATTTATTAAGATATTATCAGAGATTATTAAAAAATTAATGGAAGAGGAAACATAAAACTAAGAATATTAGAATTATAATTTAAAAAGTGGTTGCCACTTTTATCTCATAACCACAAATTTGATTACTAAAAGTAAATAAAAAAAAAACAAGGGGCTTAAGGCTTCAAGAAATTGATTTTTTGTTTTGTTCTAAATCTCTTCCAAATCTATCCAAGAATATGTCTTTAAAATTCTAGAGGCCAATTCGACATATTTTCGAAGCTAGAGCAGTTTTAGTGGCCGAAAATCGACCAGGTGCGAATGCTCAGGCAGACCTTTAAAGCGCGTTTTCTCGAGTTTTCATTTTCAGAAGTGTTAGAAAACGCTGCCGGCGATAGCAAAAAGAATATATGTCCGATCGAAAAAAACCAAAGTGATCTAGCTTCAGTATTAAATTATCTTCTATTTGAATTAAAAAAGATGGACAAAAGTATTATTTAAACTACTTGTTTTGCAACTTAAAGTCAATTTTTTTTTTCTTAAAAAAGTGAATTTTTTTTTCAAACTTCGAAAAAATTTGGAATTTTATAATTTCTTCGGTATTGTTTTAGTTCATAAAGAAAAGAAACTTATAAAAATAAAAAAAAACTTGGTTCGACTGTTTCAGACCTCCATCACCGGCACCGATTTACAAGTGCAGACTCCAGGCGCTCCAGAAAAATACTTACAACTTTGAAAATATTTCAAAATTTTTTAATAATAAATATTGTTTTTTAAGCCTTAAATATAGTACACTATCGTCTTAAAATTCCGTTTACCGCAATCATTTCCTTACCTTTCAAAAAAAATTGCTAAAAAAACGTTTTTTTTTCGGCTTCTAAAGCAGACTACTGCCTTAAGAGACTTGCGTACCATTAAAACTAATATAAATTGAAAACTTATGATTTTTGAAGCAAACTGAAAGTAAAAACTCAAAATATTTCAATTTGTGTGGCAACACTCTTTAGTAAAATATATCAATATCCGCTAGAAAAACTGTACATTGCATAATACTGTAATGCAACCAGTAAGCGACAATTCGGCTAATATTATGGAGGCACAATATATACGACAAAGTCACGGTTGCATGCACCACACTTTTAAGCCGCTTGATCCCGTCGTTTTTCAAGCACGCACAGTCATATGCATGACTAAGCGTGTTAGGGGTATATACTATAAGTCCACATCTAGGTATAACTATGCCTACTCACATGATGTCGATGAGTATGCGCGTGTATTTGCTGTCGATTGCGCTTTTCAGTATGCAAAAACACGGGCATGTTTCACTGAAATTGCATAATTTTGCATATTAGATGGGCAAAAGAAAAAAAAACGCCTGCTGACTGTCGCCTGCTGCAATTTATCAAATGACAAGCATAAAAACGTCAAACTGCATTGAAAATGTGATTTCGCAGCGACTTTTTTCCGCCTTTTTTCAGAACAAAATATGCTGGCGTGGATGAAATGCAAAATGGCGTTATTTAATCATTTTTTTAGCCGGAGAAAAAGTAGTTTATAAATCTGATTTGCTGTGACACATGCGGCGCACATACATAAATTCACACACAAAATATTTTAATAACAATTTTCGTGGTAGGCACAGCAGAAAAAATCTTAAATTCAGTAGAAATAAGTGCCGATAAAGCGCATAAAATACAACAAAAAGGTTACACAAATATACCTCAAATTTACTGTTACAGGCTGTTGTAAGCAAAAGCAACAAAAACAAAACAACCGTTAAAGGTAAATAAAACGCAAAGTTTATTTGAAAAAAATATTCACACATTGTAGGCAGTGAGTCGTGTTGCCCCAAGCGATTCCGTGCCGCCCACACAGCAGTGGCAGCGACAGACAGCGGCTCAGCGGAAATAACAGCCAGGAAGGAAAACAACCGTAACATCCGGCAGGCAGCTCAAATAACTGTGAGTATATGCAGAGCAATATGAGCGTGAAAGGATAAGTATTTACATACATAACGGTAGATACTGTAGTCTAAATATATTTACATAGTAGCCATCCAAGCAGTGTTGAAAAAAACGCAAATCGCATAAACGCGAAAACTGCGGATAGTTAAGGTGGCGCAAAAAACCACGAAAACTGTGGTGGCAAAAAGCGGTCGCATGCAACAGCACCATATCGGTGCAGTTATGCGCGAAAAATGTACTTTGTGTGCATTGAAAATGTTTTACGATTGCGTTCAAAAATACATTTCACCTTAAATGTAAATATAAATGGATTTGAACAAAAATTTTCGGCGTAAAAAACCATATGTAAACAAGCGCTTAAGCCATTGCGTTAAAACCTTTTTGATATTGAGTTCATATTTAGCGGTATCAGCGATGATTAATCGAGGTCGGTTTTTGTATGACAATTATTTTATGCAAACGAATTTCATAGAATGAGTTTGGAAAGTGAAAAGACTGTGAATAAAAAAATAAAGTATACATTCATTGCTATTTCTTCAAAAATGTTCACTTTTTTCAACAATCAGCCCAAATGTAGGCAACAAAAAAATCATTGCCTACATTGAGGCTGATATTAAAAGAGTTTCTGTAAAGTGTTTCGTTTCAATCGAGACTATTTTTTTTGATATTTGTATACCCTGAATAGGGTATATTAAGTTTGTCACGAAGTTTGTAACACCCGGAAGGAAGCGTCGGAGGCCCTATATAGTATATATATAAATGATCAGTATGTTGAACTGAGTCGATTTAGCCATGTCCGTCTGTCTGTATATATACGAACTAGTCCTTCAGTTTTTAAGATATCGTTTTGAAATTTTGCAGATGTTATTTTCTCTTCAAGAAGCTGCTCATTTGTCGGAACTGCCGATATCGGACCACTATAACATATAGCTGCCATACAAACTGAACGATCGGAATCAAGGGCTTGTATGGAAAACTTCCGCATTTTACTACATATCTTCACGAAATTTGGTGTGAGTTATTGTTCATAGAAATAATTTAATCTCCGAAAAATTATTCAGATCGGTTCACTATAGCATATTGCTGCCATACAAACCGAACGATCGGAATCAATGGCTTGTATGGACAATTTTCGCATTTGATGTGGTATCTTCAAGAAATTTGACATGGATTACTGCTTAAGGTAATAATATAATCTCCGAAGAAATAGTTCAGATCGGTTAACTATATAACCTTAATGTTTCTAGCAAACAACCCGGCTAAAAAGAATTAGTAAAATGTTTTCTTTTTTTTACTTACTTTTTCTTACGTCTTCCGATTTGCTTAAACACATAGATACTAAAAGAAATGCACCCGTGAAGGGTATATTAGCTTCGGTGCAGCCGAAGTTAACGTGTTTTCTTGTCTTCATTAAAATTACGATCCAAAGACTCTATGGAATACGAGTATGAGACATATTATCTACACTCATCTATAATTTATAAGATTTGAGTAGACTTTGGTCTAATACAAATAATATTCATGTTAACGGAGCATAAATTTATAATTTTTAAATTCTACTTTTTCGAACTAAAAATGCTACCAGTGGGTAGCTCAAAGACACATTTTAAAGCACTTCTATGACATCTAGAAAAGTACTTCAATTAAAAGGATTAAAATCAAAATCTGAGGGAATTAAGATAAGGGTATGGAATCGATAGTCAACTTAAATCTCACTTCATCTAATTTCGATAGAAATTTTAGAAATATAAAAGTTCTAGTATTCACCCAT
The DNA here is from genome assembly GCA_031772095.1 of Zeugodacus tau. Lineage (NCBI taxonomy): Eukaryota > Metazoa > Arthropoda > Insecta > Diptera > Tephritidae > Zeugodacus > Zeugodacus tau. The sequence continues at coordinate 60,688,129 of CM062650.1, read as the reverse complement.
GTAGTTCTCAAGACCTCTCTAAAAATAATTCTCAGTAATAATCAGTCTCCGAATTAACTGAACTCCCACACTTTGTATAATTATATTCCAGTTCCTGCCTGCTGATTAACTTAATTAGTCCGTAAACAAAGCATCTTGTTGTTGAAATGTACAACCTCTTGGCGTCAAAGAAAAAAGAATTCCGCTAATTCTTTTCTTCACCTATATAAATAGCCCTTCACGTGAGAAGCTGTTGCTTGACACTTCCGCGCCGTACTTTGGTTGACCTGAATTTCACTCGCTCGAAAAAGACGAAAGCACAACAGAAGAGCGCTACAAAGCAAAACAAAATTACGCCTGCATAAAATTCAGCAAGTCAAAAAGTTTCCTGACGTAGGCTGGAAAGTTTCTAAGCTGCACATATTAACAAAACAAAGGGTAAAGACACCGAGCATGGCATAAACTAGTCAAGAAAATGTGTGCACAATACAAATAAGCGAATGAAAGAGGGGAAAGGAAAAATAAAGAAAAATTCCGAAAATTGCTTCAGGGTATATAATCGTAAACATTTGTGCGATAGAATTTGTAGAAAAATAATAAAGGAAAATAAGCTGCAACATGCTACGATACAGAAGCTGGCATCCATACAACAAGTAGTAGTTTTCAGAATCTACACAGAAAAGACAGCAAAATATAAATTGTAGTGATTTAGAGATATGGAATATATATTCAATCGTATGTATAATGATAAGGTCTAGGATACGTCTTGACTATTAAAAAGAGTATTTCTAATGTTCTGAGGTCTCTTAAAACAAGGATATACTACTGCAGGATAAGCTTTAAAATCGTCTAAAGCACTTAAGAATTTAAGTATGGCTTAGCTCTATAAAATATTCAACAGGTGGCCGATGTAGAAAGCCCACTAACTATTAAATCTTGTCATTCTAGTGATTAAATATCTTTAAAAATCTCTTTGGAATTGCCTCGAGCTAGTCTCAAAATGTTCTTCCTTTGATTCTCTCAGTAGCAACTTCGACTTTTTATAGATTTTAAAGCGGCACTAGTTGCTCAACTACTACTTCTGAGTAAATATTTGATTCTCCAACCATTTAAGTCAGAAGAACTTGTGATTCTTTAAACTACATAGTAACAAACCTTCATTATAGAACTCATTCATTCTACAGCTATTTTCCCAGAAATATTTCATACCAAAAGCTTCCGCAATATAAAATATTTATTTTATAAACCAACTGAGAATTATAAACAAAAAGGAGGCTAATGAATGAAATCAAAGCCGAAGATGTGAGAGTCATTTTTCCAATATCCTTTTTAGAAAGAAATTTATCTTGTTTAAGCTAAATTTAGATTAGAATATTCCAAATCTGACTGTGGTTCGGTTATTTTCATCATTACAGCCAAAGAAACTGAACACATCTACAAAGAGACACAAAAAGGAGCAGACACTCACTAGCAAAGTAAACGTGAAACTGAAGAAGAAACAAAGCAGCAACAACAAAAAAGTCCGACGCCGAGAGCAATGAATGGCGAAACAAGTCAAGGTGAGGCAAGTGCGTAAGCAAGCCTTTGCGGAGGTAGTTACTTATGTTTTGCCGGTGGCGCATGCTGTACTACTTATTTATTTCTACGCCAGACTTACAAAGCTTAACAAGGCTTAAAGTTGTATTGTAATATGAAGAAAATTATACTAAGAAATTGCTGTTGAAACTACTTTCTTTGATTTGAGTTACTAAGTGGCAACTACTTGCCACAGAAACAAATAATACGAATTATATAGAGGGCTTACGCAGCAGTTATAATGGCAAAAGTCAAGTGGAAAAAGTGCAGCACTTATGAAGAAAGTAATTTTCTACGAGATTGTCACGGAAGTCGCAAGTCATAAGTGAGCGCGCTACAAATGACTAAGTCAAATAAGAACTTGTCACTGGCACGGAAAGGTTGGTCACATCACTTGAGCGAAAAGAAATCAGCAACGCCAGCAGTTGAGGCAGTGTGACTGCTGTTGACGAACATATTATTTGCTGACGCTCGTTTTATCCATAAAACACGCTATATTAACTTGCTACACACAGCTGCCGGACAAGAAAATCCCACCTAACAGTAGTAATATAATATTGAATGTGCCCAGAGAGTAGCCAACTGGTGTCCTTATTGGCAGTCCACTCATAGTTCTCTGCGTATGTACGCCTACTTCAGTTTCCTTGACGATTTCTTATTTATATTGAACTTGAAACAGAACAGGCAGCTGCTGCCACTAACATGAAAGACGTACTGCAGGCAGGGATAATAACACGTCTACAACATAACTGCGCTCAGCAGCTCAACCGCCTTCTTAGAAATGTAATACTCTCGGAAAAGGCTTACTTACTGCTGCTGCCAATAAACTTCAGCAATGTGATGAGCTGCCACTGACTGAAGGTAGCCAGGCAACTATCGAACAACTACATTTGTAAAGATATGAATTTCTTCAGATATTGTAGACTCAAGTTGCCACAAGCGCAATATTTCATGTTCTGCTATGCGACTTTTGATTTGTGGCATGCCACAAGCAAGTATAGTTAGTAGTTTAGCTAATAAGTGGATAACAACACGTACGCATAGAGGGTGGATGCTATTTGCTCTCAAAAGTATGCTTCAATCAATAACAGGTGAATGAAAAGGGACTCAACACACAACTCAATCTCCAAGTACTATATATAGAATATAACTGTGTAAAATATGACAACTGCGCAAATTAAGATTCAACCAAAGCAAATTGATTTTATCTAAATCTACTTAGTATAAATTTGAGTGTGCTAAAGTGTCAATGAACCCTTTTTAGTGTTCTTCAAAGTTAATGTAAACCAAGCTGTTTGGGTGTCATTGACATTTGACTGTAAATTTGGTGGTTCATAGCATGAATCTGGAAAAATTAAATGGAGAATCTGGTAAGGTTCAATGGACTAAAAAGTGATTTGATATTCGTTGGGATAATGCTTTGAAGTAATATTTATTTTGAGCTAAGCGCAGCTACGCACAGACAAGAATACATTTTAATCCTGCACTTAAAGTCAACAGCACCCTAAATGTAGGCAAAGTTTTGTGTTCGGCAACTATAATATAAAATGTTGCCTACAATTAGGCGAATATGACTATTTTAAACAAGTCATATACTTTAAAAATATTTATAGATACCATATATATAATTATCAATGAAAATAATAATTTCAATAGACTTAAGGGTTTCTTTTCATGGAATTAACTAGCCAAAAAGAACTGTATATCGGATATGGATATATATGATACTAGTACTTAAGTTACTAGACAATTACAGTAGTTTTCTCAAGGATCATGACTAAATTAATAATAATAATGCGATTGAGAAGACATTAAATATGAATAAAGAGCTATGGTTCCGACCAGTAACAAAATTTGTCAGAAAAGCCCCAAAACTCTTCTTATATTCCTCATTTTATTTGGATCACTACATCGATCTTTAACTACAAACGTAACGTTTTAAAGAAAATAAAAAAAAACATTAAGGGAAACGGCAGCGATTTGATAAACTATGGCTAACTTTGGATCATAACCAAGTCTATTTACTACATATCTATTCAATTATAAGCATAGATGCTTCGTGAAAAAATTCGTGTCCCTAAAGTATTTGATTATAATTACGGCTATTTAGTGAAAAGATTAAATGTGACATACAAATTCCATTAGAAAATTGACTTTCTAACTTCAACATAAATCTCAATCCACAATATACAGATATATAACCAAACATTAATCCACTTAGCAGTAATATAACCCTGCTTTTGTATGAGTACCCAAAATATACTATAGATTTTGGAAAATTTCCTGCTTTCTGCTAACTAAGACTAATACCCATTTGATTTCCGCTGATATTTCCATTACTCACACGCTAATCTCTACTGAAATTGCAACAGAAGTGACTCAGTTTGTATAGCACACATAAAATTCTACACACCATTCGAACAAATATCAATGCACATATGTAGATTATGAGCGGGTTTACCAGCATCGGCCACTGTGGGAATATCCGGTTCTTGACTACAAGCTTCAAACGGCAGTGAGTACTCATACCACACATTGATGGTTTCGCTCGGCAAATCACATTAAACTCGCCACACTATGAAGCAAAGCAAAAGCAGGAGCTGAGGCGCTTGCAAATACAAATGGGTGGGTGGTGTGGTTTCAGATGCTGGAAAGCCAAGCGACCGCAAACCAACCAACAACATTCATCACCAACACTTATGAAATAGCAAATCAAAACAAACAAATAAACGAATACGGTGAGCAAGGAACTAGTAGATGGAGAAAAACGTATCCAACATATGAGTAAGCTGGTGGAGAGAAGCAGGAAAGGAAGAGAGATGAATACGGTTGTTATGATGATAATGATGACCATGATGATGATGACAATTGCCGGCAGACGGATGCTGCATATCAAAAGTGACCAAGTGGGGCTGTTGAGGCTACTGCCAAGCTCTCAGCGGAAACTCAGGTGATGCTGGAAAAAAATGCAGACAAAATAAATGTGCGAAGAAGCGCAAACTCGTGATGGCAAGCAATTTTTACAACACAAGTGCTTGTTTAAATATATATGAATATGTGTGAGTGTGTGTACTTTTAATATCCTGACACCCCAAGGACGTTTGCTATGAAAGGCTACTTGAACTTTTACTACGGATTTTACTGACGACAACGACGACGAGAAGACGTGTTAACGCGCCGACGAGCCGCATAGTACTCATAACTGTAGACGCAACTATAATTACAAGCGAAGCTTTTCGGAAAGGTAAACGAAAAGAACTGTAAGGTAAATATAAGACAAAAAGTTACTACGAATAATTGCAAAAATATAGCTACAGAATATTTTGAAGATCATATCAAACAATTATTACACGTATTAAAAGCTCTCTCTACTCTCTTGAAAATTTCTTGTAAGAAATTTGTATATTTACTAATTTTAATATGAAGAACATTTCCTACAGGGTTTTAACGAGTTCATATCCGTCGTTGTTTTTTGCGGTTACGGCTAGTTGGCGACAATTCTTTCCTGTTTCCGAAGCGCCAATTATCTTTTCGGTCATTCAGTGTTTACATTTATTTTTGGTGTTGTTGCCTTTGTAGTGGTATATAGTAAACGCAAACTGATGAAAAACAAATAGTGTGTGAGAACATGCAACAGTTGAAGCACGAGAATATTTGGAATAACAAATACATATAATACGTGTATCTATACTACAAGTTTCTATATATATGTACATAGGCAGTAGAGGAAAAATGATATAGAAAATCAGGTTAAATCGCACGCGGTCACAAGGATTGCTCTTTAGGTTAGTATAGGCAAGGTTCCGACTCATTTAGAGAAACCCTTAGGCTATGTGCATAGTGGAGCGCAAAACAGTAATGAAGCTTACGAAGAAAGCGGCAAAAGTAAATATTTTTACTTCAAGGTAAACACATATATTAAATATCTACGTCTGATATTGAATAAAAGCACTAAATTACTAAAGGCTTCACTATGCTGGTAGCTTAATAATGCTGGACTATTTAACACTTTTTTTATTGATTTTATGAGTTTTAGATTCCAAAATGATTGACTACTGTTACATGACATGTCTTCAAAAAATTGTTTGACAAAATTGAGCAGCAGCAGGGTTCTTCGAGTATCAGTTTCGAATATTATAGCACCTATATAGTGACGTGTTCACTCTTAATACTAAGCTGAGACTACGAAATCCATATTCACATATCGAAGTGTACCTCTGACCTGACCTAATTCATAGAAAAGTCATATTCGAGAAATAAGCTCTGCAAGACATAACTGAATTCCTATAGATGTCTGAAAGTTATAGACAATTCCTACGCTAACGTCTATGATAAAGACCGAGAGCTCAAATTGTGATGAATCATGCTAGGACCATGCAATAATCTATCTAATTGGAGGGCTCAAATAATGATGTCTTCGACGATATTCTTAATTTCTATATTTGTTTTCTAAACATTTCTTTTATTATCTTTAGAGCTGTTCTATTACAATAACCATACATGAAAATTTGATCTCAGTATGCTCTTCTTTTACGTTCTTTCTTCTTCTCCGATGTCATATAAATATGGATCCTACTACCACCAATAAAAAAGTCAAATATAAAATTCTGAAGAATGAATTTTAAAATTTTGAGAATAAAGATCTGCGTTCCGAGAATCACGGATCATTCAAACAGGATATTGGAGAGAAATAAAAGAGGGAACTCTTCAATGATTCTATATTTCAAATATAATAAGGATTAACTTTTTGAGTCTTTAAGCTTTTATTGTATCTAGAAACCAATATTCAAGAACCGCGGCTAAAGCTTTTTGGAAGCTCTACATTATAATTGCCATGCTGTTTAAAATAAAGTTCAGACAACAAAAAATTGCGTACCCATACTTTAGAGGAACTAGGTACATAATTCGACGATCCAATCATATTTGATACTTTGAACTTGGTGTTTCAAAATTAACCAATAATTCAAAAACTATAAAGTAAAAGCAAAAATACGATGTAGAGAAGCAGGATATAGTCACATCTAGCTGTTTGTTGTGATTTACTATTTGTTGTTGTAATGTATCTTTCAAATAGGGACAATGAAGATATATAAGATATAAAAAAATATCATACTCTTAGCAACTTGGCTGCGAGAATGTGAAAATATATAAAATCTTAGTTTAGATCTTTAGAAAATAGAAAAGCCATTAACTTTCTACTTGAAAAACACATTCAAAACCTTTTAGTATTTTTTAACAATTTATTTTCTTATAGAAATCAACTGAATTCATACTACGAGCATGCATTAGAAATTGCATATCCTTCAACCCCCACAGCATAGTAGACACTGCAAAGCACTCATTAAAAGATGCTTCGACGCGTTACCGCAATTATGAATACCGTTATTACACACTAATTATATTTATCTCAACGAAGTGAGTGCTACACATCGTTATCCTTGAAAATGTACAGCAGAATGTCACAAATGAAAATACATTTTATATACGAGTGCACAAGCAAAATATTACTTTAAAACCGCCGACTCATTTTGATTTTTGGCAAAAATTTCACTACTTCTTTATACACCAACTACAATGGCAAGGATATAACTTTTTTGTGTTGTCAGAGAAAAAGGTTTTCATCAAAAAATAATAATAATATTTGCCTAGCACCACACAGTAAAACCGCCCGTTAGACTTTGCGGTCAAAATAAAACTGAAAATTGTAATTTAATGCGAGCAACAAGAGTGAGCGCAGCGCAGCGGAACACTGTGGCATGCGGACTACGTCATATGTAAGTGTAAGCTTGGGCCAATGCGCTGGGACAAACGGAACTGGAAATGACAAACACAAAATGTGGCTGCCTGCAGTGCAACGGCAAATGGAACGAGCTGGCGACAATAAATTGTGGCAAAAGTGCCGCCAAATGATGGAGCTGCTAGCGATGAAGTGGAAATGGAACAAAGAAAAAAATTGAAAATAAAATAAATAAATAATATTAAAAGAAATAAAAAAGACACATGTAGAACATATGACCACAAAGAATGGCTTCAATTGAATTTGATTAGGCATGAATATCGGCGGCGAGCGAACAGCGATGAGACATTTGAGTAGCGGCGTTGACACGCTAACTGTATGCTATATGTGCTTATTCATATTGAAATACTCGCTGACACAAATAAATATCAATTACAGCGGCTCAAGCTCATGTTGTTCTGACTAGCAAAAAGTCTAACCAGCCAAAGACTCGCTTAGTTTTACTTTATTTATTTTTTCTTTCCATTTGTGACTTCGCTTGCACTTTTTGGAATCAAAACAAAATGCCAATGACAACAATAATAATAAAATAAAAACAAAGCCTCAACAGCTTTTGACAGTTGTCCCGCACAGAAAAGTCCCGCGCAAAAATGCCAGCGTCGTTTAAAAGCAA